>JAHDVF020000079.1:0-1200000 GCA_022606425.2 Lepidostoma basale | reverse complement strand
GCAGTGAGCACTCCTAAAAACATCTGAATTGCTAATCAAATCTGTCCACGGTATACGAAGCATTACTCAAATCTTTAACCTCACTAAACAGTAGACTTTCATATTTGCATTATTATTTCATATTTGACTTATAATATGTTTGATAGTTCAGTAACGAAACGAAAAAAATGTGAAAATGATTAAGTGAAAATCGATCAAAACGATATATTACAATTTAATATGTATTGGGTTTTTTTAATCGCCACATGATATTTTAAATTGTGTGACCACTAAAAAAAACATATAGTGCATTGAACAGATGTTTTTCTTATACATAGGTTTTGGGAATACAAAAACATAACAATAATTACGTAAATATATTTGTAAGAATGTATTGATATAATAGATCATGTACATATTTGATATTTGTTAAGAAGCACATATCGCTGGTTGCCAGATAACACTATAAACGCTTGGAACGTGGAAAGAATAATTTTATTTCAAATGTGGAATATTTCTGGTAATACAGTAGGGGGCTACAGGGTGATCCAATGGTCCAGAGAGCAAGTATTTCACTCGGTATCAGTGCAGGGATGCAGTTTGGGAGAGTTATTCTAGGCTGCATTCGATTCCCCTTACTGCGGAGTCATATAATATCTTATCTGCTTCGAAAACTCTTTTATTCCACGAAAAGGCAAGATATTCTGGAGAAACGATCCTCACAATACTCAAGAATTGAATAATTTACCAAAATGGTATACGAGTATTTTTGACATTTTCGATCATTTCGAATTAATATTGAAAATAAGACTACATTTATGCGTATAAAAAAGGTATAACAATACAATTGAAAATATGCAACCTAATAGAAAATTAAATAACATCAATGCACGCTCTTCTATATAAAAACAAATACATTTAACGTTAATAATTAAAAGCATGAAAATTGGAGTTTTACTCCAAACGTTGTCTAGCAGTGTGATAATTGCATAAAAAGCCTTTCACATTGCATTAATAAAGATTTTCTGCTAAATGCTTACAAATCATCTTAATAGACGGCGCTAGTGTAGATTGACCTACAAACAGTGAAGTTATTAAAAAAATAGTAGCATATATACAAGTTGCAAAAAGTTGGCAGACGTGGTGTCGTAAGAAGGGCGGAATGGGGAATGTTGTTAACATAAAGTGATCGCTTAACCCAACCAATGTCAGGTCATAAGTCCTGTAAATGCCTCACTACCATATTGTTTCCAAAAAAATATATATTTACATCTTAGTCTCTATTGAGATACAATTAATCCTAATAATTATTATTTATAGGGGATGAAATTTATACCCAAAAAACCTTCACATGTATTTTCATCTGTATTTTTCTTATATAGAGTTGAAACAATATTTTAAATAAAAAAACACGAAAATATTTCAAATCAATTCGTGTACCTCGTCAAGAAACAAAACAAACACACCATCACGCCGTTTTCCCGAAAGGGTAGGCAAAGAATATGGACCACCGCACTATATTATCCTGACACACTTGTCTACATTTTTTCACATTCATACAGCGAGTCATATACGCATGTTGATGCTTCCTACTTCTAACATGGCCTATCTTTAAAATTTAACCGCGTCGAATAAAAAAGTTTTATTGCTAACGCGTCAAACTTAAACGTTCGAAAGTTTAACGAACGACGTTTTATTATTAGGAATAAGAAACGGAAAGAAATAAATTTTTCGTCTGTTCCAATGACAATTTGAATAATTTCTTCAATATTATTTTTAAGTTCTTGCTGGTTAAGTGCCTAATTACAGCTAATTTAAAAAACGGTGGATACGTGTAACATAAATTAAATAAACACAAAAGTTCGAGTCGTCCATGTCAACATGTGCAACATCGAAAAAACATTATGTGTTATTACATTATGTGCTAAATTAAAAAAACGGTGGATACGTGGAACATAAATTAACTAAACAATATATGCACCATTTAAAAATAACATTTTGTGTTAAATTATTTTTATTTTGTTATTTTATTTTATATCATTGTATTTTATATTATTTGTTTTCGATTTGTTTTGTGGGTGTTGGATGATCGAAGTGTGCGCGGGAGATTCCTATTGGTGGCGATGAGGCTCGCAACCCATCACACCGCGTCACCCGCGGGGCGAAAAGAGAAGGATGGAGTGCCGCATCAGTAAAAGTGTGACAGTCCATTCTTTCTGCCTACCCTTTCCGGGGAGACGGCGTGATGGTTAGTTAGTTATAAGAAACGGTTATTCAATTAACTTCATTCGTAGCTACAAGTCAGACAAAATAATTAATAACTTAACTCTCCTTCCTGTCAGTTGAACGTTTAAATATTGTTTTTGCAGACAGGGCCACCCAGAAATTACTTCCCATTATGCAATTTCAGAGCAAAGCTCTCGGCGAACAAGGCGGGCGGGAGTCTGAGAGATGCTGTGCTGGAACCTTTGTACCAGTCCAAGGAATGTTTGCCATCAGTAAATTTCCAAGGCAACGTAATAAAGTCGAGATGAGGGGCGAGCGGGAAGGGTGCAACATAAGCGCGCCATGAACCGAGTACGAGCGAGATGGGAAACGGGTAAAAGAAACGTCTCATGTCTTAAAATGAATGAGCTGCATTGTAAATGAAGGAATCCGATAAACTGAAATTTTCTAGCTTTGTTAATTTTATTACAAGCTTACAGGATTACTGCAAACGTTTATTGTACTGAGTTGCATCATACTATCAAATTAATTTATCAATACGAATGAAAATGTCTGTTTTCTGGAAGTTTTATTATATTTTATGTGAATGACATGTTACACCTATCTAAGGCATTATCAAATGTCTTATACAGGCAAAACACGTCATTCGCATGAAATAAAATTACACTTCTAGAAAATCAGACATTTTTATTCGTATTAATTATTTTATATGGAGTTTTATGTCAAGAAACAATAAATTAAATTAATTAATATTATTGATGCTTGAGGTATTAATTATTATTGTTATTATTATTTTGTCGAAAAAACTCCTTACATCATTACAGCGCGAGCCAAATCAATGTAAAGGGTAAAAAAAGGATGTATACATAGAACCTTATGAATAGAAAAAGTCAGTTATTTGCTTGCTGCCTTTATCGTAAGGGTATTAACGAATTCTCCATAATTGCATCCAAAGAGGTCTATCTCTTTTGCAACCTCATTTAAAAGACGGATCGCTTTCAATATAGAAGAACTTCGAAGGGCCTCTGTGCGGCAATTTGGGGCATAAAATAATATATGCCCCAAATTTTGTTATTGTGTAATTATGTAATTATAAATAATTATGTAATTATGTAATTAATAATTAATAAATATAAATAATTACGTAATTATGTAATTAATAATTAAATAACTCCATTTTTAAATTATAATAGTAAACACGATGGTTTTGGCAAAAAGACTGGCATCGACTGTAATTGCTGGAAAAAGACTGCAAAGGACAGATCTAGGTGGAGAATAGCAGTACATAAAGGCACATAAGACTTTGAATCACAGCGCAAAGACGACATCGTAGAGAGGAGCAGGAGGAGAAAGGAGAGACCACTGGGAGATGGTGACGGCTCCATCACAAGCGCCTTCCCCTGCCCCAGATGCCCCAGAATATGTGGGTCCAGGATCGGGCTCTTTAGTCAGATGCAGACCCACAACCGTGAAGGACAGCCTTCTTCGGACACGAGGGACAGCCGATGATGATGAACATACGTGTATTCAATTTAAATGACTTTCTTTATATTTCACCAAATTTTATGAAAATATACAAATGAACTTTTTTTTTTTAATTGTATGTCAATAGAGACGAAGACGCAAACTGGAAACTGAACATGGATGATCAAGGTGTTTACAGGACTTATGACCTGTCATTGGTTGGGTTAAGCGCACCCTTTATGTAATTACAACATTCCCCATTCCACCTTTGTTATTATGATCATGCATGACAAATTTTTGGAAGATGTATATATACTTCAAAATCCATATCTATCTTCACGCGTCAGTTTCAGTAAGCCATCTATGTAGATTTGGTTGCACTTGTGATTTTTTTCAAGATTAACCTATACAACCGACCCACTAACGCCATCTATGGAGAATGATTTTCGGCATTTAGCAAACTACCTTATTAACACAATGCGAAGGCTGTCGCCTAACATATTGTTACAAATAAACTATTTATGTATACTATTAGGAATCAAGAATGGGATTTTCACTTCTCATTAGTGATAAACTATGACCACTTTTAATATTGTAATAAGAGTGTGTTCTGTTCCTTATAATATATGTGGTTTTTGTAAAGTTTCGTAATATGATGTATGGAACACGGTAAGTACTTGATTGAAATCAGTTTTTATAGCAAACATTGTGTCGGGTTTGTTAATCAAATATGCTTTAGCTGTGCTGAACAAATAAGATTTTTCATTGCCGAGTCCCAAACAAACATATTATTGATTACTTGTGCACTTATTTTACTTTCTTGTACAAATATGCCGAAATGTATTTGTTCAAAAATAAAAACGAAAAATCTACACAAATGATTTTCATAAATATCCAGGGGTTTTAAAAAATACATTTAATATTTATTTATTGTTCATTTTTACCAAGTACATAGTTTTAATACCTCCCGTCTGGGGTAACCCGTTCTAGGGAGGCATTCCTAGCACTCCATATAATTTCAATGTATAAATTACAAATTTGGTGAACAATTAATAAACAAGTGGAGCAACACATATCCTTAAGTGTATAACTTGAAATTAATTGTCTTATATAATATATTATAACACTATTTAAACTATTTAATAGTTTTTAAAAACTACACAACATTCAAGCCGCCCTTTTTTTAATGTCTCCGTAGTTACATGTTTTTTTTTATAATTGTGCATAATCGTTTTTTTAATAAAATAAGTTATTAAAATATTTGCTTCCACAATCACTAATTACCGATACTGCGTACAAAGACTTTTCATTTTTATTAAAGAATGCTTTTACGGGGTGAAGCCAACCGTAACGATAAAAGTTGGTTTACATTTCTATAGAATTCTTTAGAATTCTTTCGGGACCTTAAAATAATTTTAATCTAAAACAGCTCTTAGGTGTCTAAATATGCAATTATTATTAACAAAATATGGGTGAGTGGAGAGGGATATTGAAAGAAGGGTTGGGGCAGGAAACAAAGTGAATGGTACACTTTAGTTGTCATCGCAAACAAAAACCTATCCAAAAAATCTAGAATGGCAGTGCACAATGGTATTCATGTACGGACCCTTATGTATGGAAGCAAAGCATGGAACTGCTAAAAGAAGGATAAAAGTAGAATAAATGCAATAGAAATGAGATTTCTAAGACGAATGTGTGAATACTCTGTGTATGATAGAGTGTCGAATGAAAATATAAGAAGTGAATGCGGTGCGAATGATGGTGTTATGAACAAAATAATGAAAGGATCAATTAGAGGGTTTGGACACATGGAAAGAATGAATGGAGAAAGAAGTATGTAAAGATGTAAATGGAACTACAAATAGAGGAAAACCGAGGAAAACGTGGCACGATAAAATAAATCAAACATTGAATGTCGGCCATGTGAGGAGTCAGAGAAATCGACGTGCGTGCATGACACGATGTATGAATGTTGAGGAATCGAGAGAAACATGTCAGGAAAGAAAAGTATGGCAGTACATTCTTTCTGCCTACCCCTTCGGGGAGACGGCGTGATGGTTATTTAGTTAGTTAGTTATTCATGTTTACACATTTTGAGTACCATATAATAAAAAGGAATATTTATTAATTGTGTTCAAAAACTTGAAAAATTCATACAAATTTCGATGGTGTTCAAAGAGAGCCAACAGCATAGCGATTTAACTACGACAGTGTGGTCACAAAATGGAAGCTTACGCCTCGGATCTACCACACGGAAATTGAATTGGACTCGGCCAAATTTGTCCCGCGCTAACGCAGTTAGCGAAGTAATAAAGTGGGTGTATTCAACGGCTACATTGCGATGCCTTCGACCATGTTTTCCTGTGTTATTTGAAACGTAACTGGTTCTTTTTGAACGCTGCATGCGGCAAATGAATGAATAATGAGAAACGTACTATTTAAAATTCGAACGTTTTGTTTTGTTTTGCTTGTTTGCAATTGGCCACGGTTGTTTTAGAATTTGGAACGTTGCGAACGTTAGTTTATCAAGGGTTGTGTTGGCGCGCGCAGTGTTTGCTAGAAAATTCGAATCTACACCAGAGAACACGTAAAACACTCATTAAAACGTAAAAATGTTTAGACTCTATGGTTTGACTCTACGAGTAAATTAACATAGCGAAACTTCTTGTAGAAAATAAGTGTTATGGTTGGAAACCTTTAGTCAAAGTAATCATTAAGTCAGTAGCTTTTCTGCGTGACGTTTACGAAGTATTATTTATTTTTACCATTATACATTATTTCATGCAATGCCCAATTTTGTTTTAAATAATCACGAAATCAAAAATTATTTACCGTTTAATTTGAAACAGAGAAATCATTGGAGGACCGTTGGGGAGGAAGCCAAGTCCAACACCAGGAAGTAGCGCCGAGAAGAAGTAGTAGAAGTAGTATTAGTTATGAAATTGTATAGATGTGTAACAATCAACAAATGATTGTAATGCCTGATGATGACAAGATCGGTTGGTGAAACAGAAGTCGCGACAATGTCATCACAATTATATTGATAAGTGTTATATTATAAAAATGATTCAAATTAAACAGTTCATTATTTTGAAGTATCACATTGTTTCCATAAAACAATGGATTATCGTTAATCATGTGATAAAAACACACACTTGTTTTATAACGGATCTATGGCATACGGCTTCGCGGCAGAGTGGTAACAGCTATGATTGCCCCACCGCAAGTTCGATTTCCGGCGATGACAGTCTGATTCTCACAATATCTATGGTCTGGTGTAGAATTTACGTGAAAATAAAATGACGATAGATTAGCTACCTATTACATGTCGTGAGAATAAATATAATAGCTATACCCTTTACATCAATTTAGCTTTCACTGTAATAATGTAAAGAACTATTCAACAAAATAATAATAATAATGAATACGATTGAAAACGCCTGTTTTCTAAAGGTTTTATCATGTTTTGTGGAAATGACATGTTTCGCCTTCCTAATGCATTATCAAATATTTGATAATGGCTTAAAAAGTGAAACTTGCCATTCCCATGAAATATAATAAAACTGCTAGAAAACAAACGTTTTTATACATTTTAATTATTTAATATGGATAATCAAATGCTTTTACTGAAATTTCTTGATAGAAGATCATTTTAAATAAAAAGTGTTGTGGATTCACATTTGAATAACTTTTTGCAATCATTGTATTATCACAACATTTTTTTGCGCTTTTCACAAACATATTTCGGGACACAAACTTACCTTCGTCAGTGTATGCATTTAAACCAATTAAAAAATTTACGCACTGAAGAAGGGAAGTATGTGTCCCGCAACATGTTTGTGAAAAGTGCAAAAAAGTGTTGTGACAATACAATGATTCCGAAAAGTTATTCGAATAAAACATTTTCTTTTTATTAACTACGAGTACTTCCACGGTATATTTTTTTTCGACAGTGACCATAATTATGAACAGTAAATTAACAAAAAACATAGCTTTATTTAATTACTATTTAATTCGAAGCTTTTCATAATTTTTCAAGAAACATTAAATAATAATGTTACCAAAAATATTATTATATATAAAATGAATGTTGTAAAAGTACTGCTCCCAACTCTTAAATCATTGGTAAAGTAATCTGTTGAGTACACAAAAAGTTTGTTAAACAAATCAACCGCAAGCAATCAAAGATGTAATTTTCGTAAATATCTACTAAGACCCTTCCCGTACTATTGGCAAAAGAACAATAAGACCTCCCGTCCGGCGTCGTGTGGACAAACAAAAATTCCTCGTGTCAGTACGATTCCCCGTGTTAATATTAAAGTCACCGGCCGGAGACGTTATGTCACTGAGTGGATTATCCCTGCTTTTACGTTGATTGCTTTTTTTGTCAATTTCCTTCGGCGGGCGTCCCCCGAGAGCTGCCGGGCCGGCCGGCCCTGACGCACGGCATAATACACTATTTTTCTGATGAGTCCCGAACCAAAACTAATTATTTCCAGGAAACCTTTGTCAGAAATCACATAACAAATTGATGTAATGAAACATACGTGTTATAAGAATAGATTTATATGTTATATTAATTAATTTGATTCTTGAACAATGATGTAAAACTTCTTATAAAATAATTAATTGGAATAAAAGCATACATTTTCTTCTTATTGATGGTTGAGGTATTAGTTTTGTAAAACTCCATTTTAAATTATAATAGTAATCACGATTATTTCGTGTTTATAACTTGAATTAATTTATATTAATTATATAAATTGTGACAAATTTGTTTCGCCTTGCGAGGGAATTCTCAAACTGTACCTAATCGCCAAACAGTGTGTCTTGATATTGAGTTTAGAAAATTTAAGGGTGGGGGAGAAATTAATATAAAGCAAGTTTTTGAGTTGTTAAATAAAACAATTTTAAGGTTTTTCTTAAAACTAAAGATGGAGTCATAAGTAAATTTAAAACTAATTTTCTGGGAATTTTTTGAGGTTCAATACATAAAAATAAACATGGCAACCGAATTTTCTAGAAACCACACACTTGTACACGTGGAAAGAATGAATGAAGAAAGAATAGTAATATTTTATCGATGTAAATGGAACTTAAAATTAAGGAAGACCAAGAAAAACGATCAAATATTGAATGTCGGCCACGTGAGGAGACGGCGTGGTGGTCAATAAGTTAGTTCGTTAAAAAAATATTAATACTTGTCACAAATTTGTTTCGCCTTGGCATTCAAAAACAGTAGTTTTTTATGTATTTTTATATACAACATAAATAAATAAAATCTATGTACCTATAATCGAAAAACTATGCGTTTTCATAAAAAAAAAAATTGAAAAAGATTATTCTCGTTAAATATAATAAAACCTCCAGAAAAAAAACGTTTTCATTCATATTAAGAATTTATTATCGTTAATATTTTTATTTGTAAATGCAATAATTTGAAATTTATATCATCAAAAGATTATTCAATCTGCTATTAAAGAAGCACTTACACAATTTTAAAGTTGCATTAAAAAAAAAATTACATATAATAAAACAGTAATAAATATTTTTAAATATTTGTTTCTTCGACCGGTTTAGGCAGCTCGCTGCCATCTTCTTGGATAAAGGGAGCAAGCTGCTGAAACTGGTCGCAATACTTGTACAATCCGGTCGAAGGCACAAACATTTGTGGATTTCAACTATATACTCTTATACATTTTAAAAAGATTTTTTTTCATTTTTTACAACGAACTTCTACCATTACATTACACATTTTTAAAAATGTATTTTCAAAATTAACACGTGATATTTAATTTATATTTCATAGTTTTGTGCACAATTTTTGCATGCTGCATGTCAAATAAATTAATTGAAAATTCAATTAAGTCTTCGTAAGATTTGAATGAAGTGAAATAAATAAAAGCAAGCGCAACACTTGTACATCCCGCTGTGTGTTTTACTTTATACACGGTCCGTAACTCAAACAAACGTATTCCAGTGACGCTATTGACACACGAGGTCCCGAACCTCCCGCCGGCAAGAAAGTGTAAACTCCGCCGTTACTCACAAGAGAAACTTATCTCATCAAGCGTCGGACGGAGAAGAGTCTCCCGGAGAGAATTTTGAATAATAAAGCGTTATTAAGCAAAGAGAAAAGTTTGCGGTCACCATTTAAATACTGATTTCACCGGAGGCACTTTCATGAAAAAGCCCCATACTACTATATCACCCTTAACATTAAATAATATACTTTCAATTATAGTGAATAAGAAATACATTAAAATATCATCGTTCTATCAAACTAATGAACCTCGTGCAACTTTCTCTTATCCCTTATTCCCCCCCTCCATTATACATTTTTTCTTTTTTATAAATTGTGTTGTTCTTTGATTTAATATTAAGTGACTTTCATAAGCCTGACGAAGCTCCGGCGGGAGCGATACCGGTTGTTAGAAATAATAAAGTGGTGTAAACACTAAGTTTACGAGTATATTATTTAACTACAATCACTAGTTCTAATCTAGTTTAACTTAAATTTTTATTAACAAGTATGTTAACTGTTTACTCTTTTATCATTGTCATGTGAGGTAGCAATGAAATGTATAGCATGAGGTGTTCTGGGACAATGCTGTGAAACCCCATATTTAATAATTAATATTAATGAAAACATCTGTCTTGTAAGAATTGTAATATATATAAATAGAATGACATGTTTCGCTCTTCTAAGGCATTATCAAATGTTCGATAAAACAATCATTTGTTAACCGTCGCGTTGCCATGTGGTCAATTGAGTTTCCACTGCCAACTTAAAATTGATTTTCTTAAAACCTATGGACCCTAATATTATAAAAAAAATTGTAATCCTCCATTGAAGTGTTCTCAATATTTCGTAATAAAAAAAAGCAAAAAATTACTTCCTTCATCCCAAAAAAAAATATTTTTTAAGACTGCCCTCACCTTCATTCGTGTTAAGGTAAAATTTGTTTTGCTAATATTTACAACTTTATCAAAAGTGACAAATACTTACTCGCTGTTTTGAACGTATTATAAATTATATGTTTGGCCTTTTCTCACAGGTACGTAATAATACCGACTGTGGACGGAAACGCAGCACGCAACTTAATAATATCAGAACTGTGAAAATGCTCATATGCTGTGACGCATTCCATATCAGAAATCGCATGGTTCCAGAAAAAAATTAATAATGATATGTTTTTCAAATAATCCATGTATGTTATAGGTATCGATCTATTCCTAATAAAATTCCCTACAAGATGACATATGATGACAGATGACAGATGTCATATGCTTGATATTTAGATAAAGTTAGCGGTAAACTGAATTGACCACATGGGAGGGAGCGTTTTGTTTTGAACACGGTACGTTAAGGGTTAATGACTTAGAAGGGCGACACATGTCATTTTATTTTAAATATAATAAAATAAAATAAAACTTCTATGAGACAGACTTTTTCATTCATATTCATTTTATAATAGATTTTGTATTTTAAAATATGTAATTCAATTGCACATTTCAAAAGTAAAATGAACATTCTTAATGTAATTTTAATCTCACCATCTCTGAAAAGTACAATATCTTAAAATTAGAGCATCGGATCTCTTGGGAAAAAGTTATAATTCAGAACTCCGTTGAAAGACATTTTAATAACTGAAAGTTTCGCATCACGAATGTGCTTTTTAAAAGCTTTTGAACCTCCTCGAGTCGTAGCGGATGCACTTCTGAATAGAACAACCCCACGCCTTTTTCTTTTTGCATGCATTAAGGAAATCTTTATACACCTCTTGACGTAACGCGCAATGAATGCGAGTTACGGCAGCTCATTCATAACAAAAAGCAAAAAACGGAACCTGACGCAAAAGTTAACGCGAAATATAGAATTAGATTTTAAGGTCCTTAATATATCAGACCTTCGATAAAACAAGGACACAATTGTTAAAATTTTCAAAATTAGTATTCTCAAGTATGCCAATGTATATGTCAGAAGCCGGAAGAATCGACGTGCGTGTATGAATGTGGAGGAATCTAGAAAGGTGTGCCAGGATAGAGTAGTGTGGCCGTCCATTCTCTCTGCCTACCCCTGCGGGGAAACGGCGTGATGTTTTGTTGTTGTTGTTGTTGTTTCCAATGTATTTTAAAAACATCCCTTTATCTGGAGGAACAAAGTCGCTCATAAAGTTCAGTCTCATTTTGTCAAAGGACGATAGTGTATGATCAATATAGCCAGAATAACACGATATTATTCTTAAATAGTCCATTGTTTTGGGCTTTTGGCCGAAACACTATGATGTTTTAACATTTTATAACTGTTAATTCAAAAACTTTATTTTATATCACAAATTGTATTAATTTTACTTTACGACAGCTGTTTCATCAACCAATTTGATATATATTTTTGTATATCAAATTGGTTGATGACCACCTGATGATGTCAACATTGGTTGATCAAACAGCTGTCGTAAAGTAAAATAAATACAATTTTGTGATATAAAACAAAGTTTTCGAATTAACATTTATAAGATGGACGTTATGGACGTACCGCCACTGGTGGATGTAGGATGTCAAAGGAAGCCTATGTCCAACACTGTACGACTTATGGCAGATGATTACGTTGGTAAATTATATATAATTTAGAGACATATTTAGTATCTAAAATACAAATAACCAATTTAAATTTGTCTCTAGTGCGGTTTTTATGTACCTTATTATTCCAGGTGGCGTCCTGAGCAGCGCGCAGCAGATCGTAGAGCGCACAAGCCGCCAGGGCTGTGACCCCTGTCTCCTTGCTAAGGGTTGCGGCCGCGGCCAGCAGGATGCAGCAGAACAGGGCCCCGTGGCACTTCCAGCCCCAGGCCCCCGCCGCCCGACACTTCGCGCACAACTTCACTGCACCACTCTCCAACTTTTCCTCGTCACCCCGTTGACACTTCACTCCATTCACAACCCCGTTTTGGTGGTATCCCCCATTGTGATTGGCATTTCCATTCAGCAAGGCTGTGTTAACGATCCCGTTTGAACCCTCGCTGTGGCAGTTCCTCTTCACGTCTCCGTTGATGTTGTTGTTATTTATATTCGTGCACTGCCCCTTCTTCATGTGCCAAGTGTTCAAGCCGCAAGAAATGAAAAATTTCACGACGCAAATGATCCCCCCGCTAGCGGTAAAGTCTTCCATTTTCCCGAACCAATTGCACTGCCTGATATTGTCGATCAAGTGGAACAATATATTATGGTAATTCGAGCGTTCCGCGTTATAAAGGAAGGATCCCTTGCTCCTAGATAAAATATCGTTTTCCGCTACGTAGCCATTAGTTACTATGTGCCCGTTAGGCGCGCCGTTTGAAGTGTGCTCTACTGGTTTTTTGAAGGTCTTTTTGACTTGATTTACACCGTTTATTCTGCTGAGACATCTTTGAACGCAACACCCATTTAGGGGTAAGTTATTGAAAGTTACATTATAATTCGAAGTGTCCCTATACTTTACGTGGGCTACGTAAACTAAAAAACTCAGAAGGTAGAAATTACAAGCTGCTAGGTCAGCTCTCCCTACCACCCCCGCCACCGCCTCGGTGTGGATGGGATGGGAGGCGAAAGTCAGCCCCGCTATAGCCGAACCGAGCTTAGTTTTAGATGGAGGTAGGATCGCCCTCGCCACGCGCACGACCAGGGCTGTGGCCAGGCAGTGGAGGAGCACATTGACTAGATGGTAGCCCCAGGGCTGGAACCCTCCCAGGAGATAGTTAAGGCGGAAGGTGAAGACACAGAGGGGGCGGTAGGAGCCGTGAGAGCCGCTGTCCGTCAAAGGAGTTCCCCAGAAGTCGTTTTCCAGGAGATTTCGCCATGGCGTGCTCGGCAGCAGATCTGGATTGCTGAGGATGGCCCGTCTGTAAAAAATAATATATAAAAAATTAACCACAATAAATCAATGAGATCTTTATGATTTTTGTCTATGCCTCAATAAATCTAAAAAAATAATTATTTTAGTAGGCATAGTAACTAGCTTCCGTGAGGGTAAACAAATGTTTACAACTATAAAATAAAGCTTATAACGTAAATACAAATCTTTCGACTTTCGTATGAAGCACTTTATTTGTGGTATGACATTAATAAATGGAATAGTAGTACGCTTTTAGAAATTTGTATAAACACCAATTCAACAAATTCAGGAAACTAAATTTTACTCTCTCACCCTGACGAAGCTCCGGCGGGAGCGAAACTGGTTGGTGTTACCAAATAAATTGGTGTTAATACAAATTACAAAAAGTGTATTAATATTTTATTTTATATACAAATCTTTAATTAAATTCAGATACAAAATATTCATTATTAAACTTTACACCCGGTTTAAGATTTTACATTGTTTGTTGTTTATCTAAAAATAGTACTTAAATATGCTTCATGAAAAAGTAATAAATTAACTGATTATTAAAATGCAGCTGTTCTCGAAGGAGTAAAAATCGACGAGCATGTTTTTTTATGATTTATGAATAATTTAAAGTGTCACGGTTAATATATTAACAATCAACTGGAAACAAATAGTGCGAGAGTCTTAATTATTTTATAAACCTCTCTATATATTATATATACTCATTGTTTCATCTTACTAGTCGCCTAACTCAAACCTTTGCTGAATATTCTTTATCAGTTGATAAGGGTTTCCTTAAGTAATTTGTTTCAATAGGCCGGCGGATAGCCAACGAAAGGCTGGATAAGGTATCTTCCGGCGGGGCAACCTAACAGATGGACTCCACTGACCTATCAGGCCCGTGTACCCAATAAACGGACACCCGCAGAGATAGTATCTCCCCGGGCAACAGAAACTCGCCATGGAAGTACATTAAAATTATCGCATAGGAAAATATTATGCACGTAGCGAAATACGTGTTTAAAAACTCTTTTCGCAAATTATGAATATTGTTGAAAAACTTCTACCGACCCTTATGTATGGAAGCGAAGCATGAAACTGGCTAAAGAATAATGAAAGTAGAATAAATGCAGTAAAAATGAGATCTTTTAGACGAATGTGTGCATACTCTGTGTATGATAGAGTGTCGAATGAAAATTTAAGAAGTGAATACGGTGCAAATGATGGTGTTATGAACAAAATAATGAAAGGATCATTAAGATGGTTCGAACATATAGAAAGAATGAATGAAAAAAGAATGATAAAAAAGTATATGTTAACAATGTAAATGGGACCAGAAAAAGAGGAAGACCGAGGAAAACGTG
Source organism: Lepidostoma basale (assembly GCA_022606425.2). Classification (NCBI taxonomy): domain Eukaryota; kingdom Metazoa; phylum Arthropoda; class Insecta; order Trichoptera; family Lepidostomatidae; genus Lepidostoma; species Lepidostoma basale. Next base: position 1,185,105 of record JAHDVF020000079.1, on the reverse strand, counting down.
GCACGATCAAGTAAATCAAATATTGAATGTCGGCCATGTGAAGAGTCAGAGAAATCGACGCGCGCATGACACGATGAATGAAATATGTCAGGAAAAAAAATAATGGACTATCACACTTTTCTTTCCTAACATATTTCTTTCGATTCCTCAACTTTCATACATCGTGTCACGCGTGGATTTCTCTGACTCTTAATATTGAATAAATTGAAAACTTCGGAAAACCAAACTTTCTAATACATATGAGACGAAATTGAAAAAATAGAAACGGACTCGAGAGCGATTTAAATCACGAGATTAACGGGCTACGAATCCTGATGTAAGACAATCACAAAAAAACGCTTATTACCTCGTTCGTTAAATACGCTTGCCTCATTCACGTTTTGCCCTATCAACAAACATTCATTCATGGGGTCGGCGGGCGTGCAGGGGGGCGGAGAACCGAGCGAAATCGCCGTTCGCCGGCGAGTCCGGTTTATCTTATCAAAACCCTGAATTAACTGCGAGGCGATAAAGTTTAGCCCACTACTCCCGGCTTTAGGGGTGTTCGGGATTCAGATTACATTTCGTCGAATCGTTTCTCGGTTGTTTTTGTGCGGCGAGCGGTGCCACCATTCCGCTATTTCATGATGCGATACCCCCGTTAAATGGAACTGTGTCTATTGTCACAGGAGTTTAGCTGGTTAATTATGTATCTATTAGCGTCATGCACTCGATTTGAAATGATAAATCACGCATTAAATCGCTTTTGACACAGTTTCTACTGCTTTTTGACACATTGTAAATGAATCCATTGTTTTGACCGAAACACTTTAATACCCCAACTTCATCATATGTTAATATTTGACACACTGTTATTGCGCATCACAATTATTTATATACGAGTTTGTCGCGATATCTGTTTCGCCAACCTATGTTGACATCATCAGGTATTACAAACAACATCACGTGTTATTGTGATGATGCCAATATAGGTTGGTGACTCAGCTGTCGCGACAAACTCGTATAAATAAATTTTGATACATTTAATAACTTTTTTTAGTTAGTTAATAACATTGTTAACACCTGTCAAAATTCTTTGTATAAACTAAAAAACTTCTATTATTTTAAACATTTAAACACTAAAATGTATTACGTATCACAACTAATTTTATGTACTATCACACCGCGTCTCTCGCGGGGGCGAAAAGAGAAGAATGGAAGGCCGCATCAGTTAGTGTGGCAGTCCATTATTTCTGCCTACCCTTTCAAGGAGACGGCGTGATGGTTAGTTATTTAGTTTTAATAACATTGTAAATTGTTATAAGAACTATAATTTAAATTCTCGTATATGTATTAGATATATGTATATTGATGAAAACGTAAATTTTTAGAAGTTTTATTATATGTTTAACTAGTGATACATTTTGCTCTACTTAGGCATAAATTATCTTAAACACATGTACTGTTTCTTGAAAAACTATGTATAACTCCATATATAATAATAAATACGAATGAAAACATATGTTTTCTAGAAGTTTTATTAGTGTTTATGGAAATGACATGTTTCGTCTTTCTAAGTCATTATTAAATGCATAGATTATTTCACCTGCCACTGTGTAGAACCAATCTACCTAAGGTAATGCCCGTGGGCAGGGCAATAATACTATTAAACCGCATCTCTTCGGATGTGGACATTTTTCACGATAGTGAGGCTACCCTCAGAAAGCATCTATCTCTTATGTATTAAATTACTATTTGCTTCTCTACTTATTGTACAAAAATGTTAATCTTTACCAAACTGTTCTCGAATATTTTTTTTTAAATTGTCTTCTGTTTTTCTTTTTTCTGACTTACTCTCATTTGTTTTCTTGTTATATTATTTGTAAATATGTTTTTTTAAATTGTTAATTTTATTTTTTTGATTATAAACGATTTGGATGTGTTATTCTGTAATGTTCATAATTTTTTTAATAAATTGAAATTTAAATTGAAATTTAAATTGAAATTGAAATGACATTTTATTATTCCTTAGAAAGGCGAAATATATCATTCACATAAACTATTATACAATAAAAGTTATAGAAAACAGACTTTTGTTGTATATATATTAAAATAGATAAAAATGAACAGAAAACCAGGTTTTAAAATTTTTATGGCTCCGCTAAATATTTAGTGATTCAAAAGGGGCCCGTCGCCAAAAAAAGTTTGAAAACCGCTGGGCTAGATTTTTGATATGTGCAACGTGTTATAAACAACTGCTGGATACAAGTAAAAAAAATCGTCATTGCCATTGCTTTATAGGCTCATCACAATTCTGGTCCCAACACTTATACATCGAAAAGAAGCATGAAACTGGCAGAAGAAGGATGAGAGCAGAATAAATACGGTAGAGATGCGATCCCTAAGACGTATGTATGACGGAATTTCAAATACTGATATAAGAAAGGAATGTAGAGCGGAAGAAGGTATCATGAACAAAAGGATCGCTGCGTTGGTTCGGATATATGGAGCGCATTGGCAGGAAAAAATGGCTAAGAAAAAACACGGTAAGTGCGGAGTCAAAATGACGTAACAAAATTATTCAAATTTTAAAGGTCGGTCATGTAAGAAGTCTGAAGAGTCAACGTGCGTGTATGACTTGTTGTATATGAATGAGGATACATCTAGAGAGGTGTGTCAGGATAGAGTAGTGTGGTGGTCCATTCTCTCTACCTACCCCTGCGGGGAAACGGCGTGATTGTGTATTGCAGTAGTTGAAAGTAAATAAGTTCGTGTATTATGGTAGTATATTTACAAGATAAGGGCGAGTGGAGAGGGACATTGAAAGAAGGATTGGGGCAGGCAACAAAGTGAATGGTGCACTTAAAGTTGTCATCGCAAACAAAAACCTATCCAAAAAAGCTAGAATGGCAGTGCACAATGGTGTTCTTCTACCGACAATATAATAAGTGATTGCGGTGCAAATGACGGTGTTATGAACAAAATAATGAAAGAATCATTAAGATGGTTTGGACATATGGAAAGAATGAATGAAGAAAGAATGGTAAAAAAATTATATTTCAACGATGTAAATGGAACCAGAATTAGAGGAAGACCGAGGGAAACGTGGCACGATCAAATAAATCAAATATTGAATGTCGGCCATGTGAGGAGTCGACGCGCGTGCATGACACAATCTATGAATGTTGAGGAAGCGAGAGAAATATGTCAGGAAAGAAAAGTGTGGCAGTCCATTCTTTCTGCCTACCACTTCGGGGAAACGGCGTGATGGTAAGTTAGAAAAAACATACATTTGAAAAGACATAATTCATATAGAAATTAATAAATGATTAATTTTTCTTATGTATGGAAGTGAAGCATGGAACTGGCAAAAGAAGGATGAAAGTAGAATAAATGCAGTAGAAATGAGATCGCTAAAACGAATGTGTGGCAAATCCATATATGATAGAGTGACAAATGCAAGTATAAGAAGTGAATACGGTGCGAATGAAAGTGTTATGAACAAAATAAGGAAAGGGTCATTAAGATGGTTTGGACACGTGGAAAGAATGAGTGAAGACAGAATGGTAAAGAAGGTATATGTAAACGGCGTGAACGGAGCTAGAAATAGAGGAAGGCCGAGGAAAACGTGGCACGATCAAATCAATTAAATATTGAATGTCGGACACGTGAGGAGTCGGAGAAATCGACGTGCGTGCATGACAAGATGTATGAATGTAGAGGAATCGAGAGAAGTATGTCAGGACAGAACAGTGTGGCGTTCCATTCTTTCTGCCTACCCCTCCGGGGAGACGGCGTGATGGTTAGTTAGTTAGTTAGTTAAATGATTAATTTGTATTTGATTGGGAATGGGAGCTTGGGAGATTAAATGCAGACAAAGTATTTAAGGAGAAAGGAGTAAAAGTGTTAATGTAAGCTTGTTAGCAGATGCGTATAGCGTTAATTTTTCTTCGCGCAATGTAAAATCGCTTCTCACTATAAACAAGGCTCCCTCGACAGCGTAGCGATAACCCCTGACCGGGCGAGCGCGGGCAGCGGGCCGACCCGCCCGCGCCCGCCCGCTCGCGTGTCCCCGCTGCGGGCGACGATAAGTGTATTTACCGAGTGATAAAATATTTTATTTACACCGTGCGGATAGCCGGGTTGCGGGAAATGCGTTAAATTATAACGGCCCGAATATAGGCCCCTGATAATATTAAAACGGCCGTTAAGGAACAATTACAAGCTAGACTGGAGTTTAAAATTTTGGTCACATGTCTATTGCTTATCATAGATATTCTTATACTTAGGAAATTAAAAAAACTTTGTTATTATCCACAAAATATAAAAATAGATTCAAATACACCAGACTCCCATTCCAAATCATATGCAAATTAATTTCTATATAAATTATGTATTTTCAAAAGTATGCTTTGTCTAAATTACAAATTAATATTTTTATATTATCATTGTATATTATTATTTTTGTTTAATATTATTTATTAGTTCTTACTGACAAAAAATATTTTTTAGTAGTTATAACAATAAGCCCAGGTTCATTTTGAAATTTCAATTATTGTATGGAATTATTAATGCGTTTTTTATATTAGTCTTTCATTGTTTTGTTTTTATTATATTTTTACACTTAAAGAATTTATCCTCCGATACATGTCGTGTTTTTAATATTTTGTGGATAATAAACAAAGTATTTTTTCAATTTCCTAAATACATTACTATGGAATTCTACAGTGTTAATGCGTAAGCTTTCTTTTTCTTCTTCTCAGTACAGTATAGTTTGAGACATCTATTGAGAACAGGTAAAATATAATAAATACCAGGAACGCATGAGAGATGGTTCGACATTAGTAATACAAGATACTCTCCAAAGCCAAGAGTATTTGTCTTCTGAAGGTACAATCACGAATATGAAAGACATCGATCTCCGAAGCGATCATGTTCAGCAGTTTGCTCTCCCCACCGGCATCACCAGAGGCAGATTGGTTCTGCATGCTGAGAGATAAAACAGTTGTTGCTGTAACAACACAACGCTGTCGAAGATAACTATCCGGAACATAAAGCTGGATAGCCTCCAATATGACGGAATTCTCAGAGAATCCCCTGATTAGTCTGAAGAAATGGTTAAGTGTGCACCTATCCCTTCTTATCTGTAAACTAAGCAATATAATACTAACAAAATAGAAGAATATATCCAGAAGAAGATATGGAGAAACCATGTAGCCAGAATGGATAGTGACAGACTCGCACATGAAAGAACACCTAAGAGATGGAGAAACAGACGGACCACATCATCTCAGAAAGCATGATTTCTGTTCCTCAGATCTCAGAGAACGACAAAACTCCCGATGATGAAGGTGTAAGCCTTCGAAACATGTCGTGAAAAATAAACTCAAAAGTGGAAAAAACAGTGTTTTAATTCATAAAAATTCGTCATTACGGAATTCAACAGTGTTAACGCCTTAAGTTTATCTAAAATTAGTTTTATTCTATTGGTTTTAAGTTTCGTCACATTTTGGTAACTCGCTACAATCTACTAGTGAAGTTTATTTAAGGATTAATATTATCTCAATAGAGACGAAGATGTAAATTATTTGGAAACAGAATATGGTAGTCGAGGCGCTTACAGGACTTATGACATGTCATTGGTTGGGTTAAGCGATCACTTTATGTTTAACAACATTCACCATTCCGCACTTCTTACGACACCACAATCATGTCAATGTACATTAGCGCCAACTATTAAGATAATTTGTAAGCTTTAAGCAGAAAATATTTATTAATGCAATGTGAAAAGCTTTTACGGAATTATCACATTGCTAGACAACGCCTGGAGTGAAACTCAAATTTTTATGCTTTTAACTCGTACCAGTTTTTTATACAATTTGTTTTTTGAATGTTTACAAATATTTATAGACATTTATTGAGGACAAGTATTTGTATACATTCAAAAAACAAAGTTTATTTAAGTTTAGATGTTCTAAAAATATGTAAAGACTTAAACGGTTTATTCATATAGAAAAAAGATCAATCAAAATATTATTTCAGTCTTATTAGATTCCACTATAGTCGCCATTATCACTATCGCGATGATTTCACAGGCTGAATATTTTTTTGTTTGTTAGTCGTTTTATTTAGCGAGGAACTTGGGTTTATTGTCTGATAATGAATGGCGCCTCCACGTATTTTATCTTTGGAAAAATTTAGGCTTCCTTTAGGTACAATCACGGCCGCTTCCTTATTCGGCTTTACTCTCCCTCGTAAATTGGGGTAGTAATAAAATCAGGCCGTAAAGAAGAAAATAAAATGAATGAGGATTTTTTAACTGATATTTTTGGTTTCTCGGCATTTATTTTTTATTCGTAATAGCACCCGACACCAATAAGCCATGAAAATGTTTTATGTCAAAACGGTATGTATTTTTTTGATTTACTGCATTGCAATTTGAAAATTTTCTAAATATTTTTTTAATAATATAATAGAATAAGACGACTTCTGTTCACAATGCACAATGTGCACAATGGTGTTCTTCTACCGACCCTTATGTATGGAAGCGAAGCATGGAACTGGCTTTGGTTATTTACCAATAAAATCAAGATGCTTCTTAGAATAGCAGAAATGCGAAACCTACGCTCTATCGCAGGCAAAACCCTCCGAGATAGGATCAGAAATGAAACAATGAGGTCTCTATGTAGTGTTGAGGACAAAGTAAGATGGGGAAGAAGCAGAAGGGGTTTTTGAAGAGACCACATGGACCGCATGGAGAATATAAGAGTTGCAAAAATTGTTAAAGATGAAAACCCGCATCAAGAGACAACCAGGAAGGCCAAGATGAAGAGATCGCTGGACATCATCATCCCAGGACAACTCACCGTTACAAATAGGTCAAACGACCTAAACTAAAAGGAAGAAGAAGAAGACTATAACGATATTTCAAATATTTTTTTTATAATTTCATTGTTACAAAGAACTTCTAGCACGAAATTTCAAACGACGTCATTAACATTTTAAATTAATATTTATGAAAAGATTATTTTATAAGTTCAAATAGTATTGACGCGTTGTAAATATACGTACAAAGGACAGTCAAGTAAACAAATATATCAATGTAAAGACTTATTTAATGATTTTTACTCCAATCAGATACATATCTTTATGTTAAGTTAAAAGGTTATCATTTATCTGAGTCATATTTTGAAATAAGCCAAGTGTGATCTGCAGATATTTTGTTCTGTAACGGGGGATACAAATCGCCCTTCGCATTCCTCCCCCCTTTAAAGGCTCCGAATGCAAAATTTCGAATTTGGAACATCGCGCGCCTTACTTCCCGCCATATAAACATTCCTATTTTAAATTCCCCGCGTCACACGTTGTGGCGCGTTGAATTTCTCACCCCCTTCCCCTAATTGCCTCTCTCCGTTCCTCTCCTAATGCGCGGCATGGTAAGAAATATAACCTCAGACATTGCAAAAGATCTGTCGCACAAGACTTTTAAGTATGAGGTCGAGTTTCTTAAAAATATGAAAATAATTTGAAATTCAAAGTAGCCTCGCTTTAAGCAAGCAATCTAACCATACATTTATGAGTTAGTTAAAATATATTTGTATAATAAATACTACGTTTTTTTATGAACAGTATTGTTAACTTAAGGATTGAGGGATTTCCCTTATATAAGAGTAAAGAGAAGACAGTAAAAAAATTATATATATTTTTTTATAATAAGTCTAAGGTCAAAAAATTATTTACTTCATTATTTACTACATTGTTCTGGGGTTTAACATTTAAAAGACATTCGAAAAGCATTTTTCACGACACTTTTTGGCACCTTTCACAACATATTTCATACATTTTTCAATAATTTTTAAATATTTCCACTGAGGATTCACGTATTCAGGCCAAAATGTGTTTATGAAATCACATGAAGGAGCAATGATGATGAAGCAAAATATGTTTTTATTATATGATAATATATCTTTAAAATACCCATTACCGATACATGACACTTAAGAATAACTCTGTATGGACCGCCACACTTTTTTTTCCTGGCATACTTCTTTCGATTTCTCAACATTCATACATCGTGTCAGGATGCACGTCGATTTCTCCGACTCCTCAATTAGCTGACATTCAATATTTGATTTACTTGATCGTGCTTCCTTTTTCTTAGTCATTTTCTATTACTAGTTCCATTTAAATCGTTAACATATATTTTTTACACCATTCTTTCTTCATTCATTATTTCCATGTGTCTAAACCATCTTAATGATCCGTTCATTATTTTGTTCATAACAGTTTCATTCACATCGCTTTCACTTCATATATATTCTTTCGATACTCTATCATACACAGTTTTTCTACATATTCGTCTAAGAGATCTCATTTCTAATGAATTTATTCTACTTTAATCCTTCTTCTGCAAGTTACATACATGTTCCGCTTCCATACATAAGGGTCGGTATAAGAACAACATTGTGCACTGCCATTCTAGCTTTAATCTTATAATAAAATTTGACCTTTATAAATAAAGGGAGACCTCGAAAGTTAACTCAATGAACAGATTGGAAGCATTTGAAATGTGGCTCCATCGCCGAATGCTCAGAGTTCCCTTGATAGACATGGTTACAATACCGGAGTCTTGAGGCGAGCTAGAGTTGACAGAGAACTGTTATCAACTATCAAGGTTCGAAAGATCTCACATCTGGGTCAAATACTGCGTGGGGAAAAGTACCACCTTCTCCAACTGATATTGGAGGGGAAAATTGAGGGACACTGAGGTCCCGGAAGTGTAGAGGAGCTCTTCCGAGCGGCGCAGAACATGGACAGGTTCACCGAGGTGATCGCCAACGTTGGGGAGACGCAACAGGGCACTTGAAAAAAAAGAAGAAGAAATAAAGGGAGATGCCTATTGGTGGCGATGAGGTTCGCAATCCATCAGCCCGCGTCTCCCGCGGGGGCGAAAAGAGAAGGATGGAGTGCCGCTTCGGTTAAAGTGTGACAGTCCATTATTTCTGCCTACCCTTTCGGGGAGACGGCGTGATGGTTAGTAAGTTAGTTACATTTGTAAATACGAGTATATCATAATCTCTATAAATGATTAATTTTAATGAAATAAAACACTGTTTATTCCACTTTTGAGTTTATTTTTATCGACATGTTTCAAAGGCTTACTCAATTTGGAAAAAAACAATGTTTTAATTCGTAAAAATATATCAGTATGGAATTCCACAGTGTTAACGCCTTAAGTTTACCTAAAATTTAAAATAATATATTTTAAGTAAACACACCTATATAAAGTTACATGTTTATACCGAAATTGGAATTGTACGGCAAAAGTGCACGTGACGTGAAATTGAGAGTAACATTAACGGCTCGTGTAACAGGTATAGTCCCCTCTGCGGAAGGAATGACATTTTTTCATGTAGTGTCATCCCAAGCCGAGGTCTAATGGCGTTCTTCTGTTGCAAGGAGTCATAAAATGGGAGACTTAGAGTGCTGTCGGTCCCAGGGACTGGCTGTTTTGTCTTCGCAAAGCTCGGAATAAAATAAAATACACAAAGGGTGTTTGCTCCCTTCGCCGGTAATATCAGACGCGGGAAATATCACAACGCCATTCCGCATGCCCTTCTTTTGCAGATGTGAAATGGAGGCGGGTTAGTTCACTATGTTACATAAACGTTCAAATATCTTTTGGTAGTTTATGGCATTACAGCTACTAATTAAATTTCACGTGAAACCTAACCAACCATCGTGCGTTCTCCCCAAATGGATAGCAGAAATAATGAACCGCCGCAATTTTATTTCCTAATGCACTTCTCACGATTCCCTAACATTCATACACCGTGTCATGCACGCACGTCGATTTATCCAACACCTTAAGTGGCCAACATTCAATAATTTATTTATTTGATCTTGCCACAATTTCCTAGGTTTTCCTCTATATCTAGTTACGTTTACATCGTTAACATTTATTTTCTGTACTATTCTTTCTGTGTTTAAATCAGGCGAAACATGTCATTCATATAAAATACAATAAATAACTAACTAACTATTAATCTCGCCGCTTCCTCGGAGAGGTTGGCAGAGAAGATGGACTGCCATACTGTTTTGTCCTGACATACTTATCTTGTTTCCTCCACATTCATACATCGTAACATGCACGTTCGTCGATTTTCCCGGCCACCTTTCAGTATTTGATTCATTTGGCCATGCCATGCTTACCTTGGTTTTCCATGACTTCTCTTTCCACTAACACTGCTTGTATACAACATTTTAACCATTCTTCGTCCATTCATTCCATATGTTCAAACCATCTGAGGGATCATTTTTTTATTTTACTTGTGATGCAATTATATGCCACACATTTCTACAGTAAAACTTATCGAAAACAATAATTCATTAATTATTCTATGTGTACAAACCATCTAAATTATCCTTTCATATTTTTTTTCATAATACTTTCAATCACACTACATTCACTTCTTACCACATTTTTTAATAATAATCTCGTAAAATTGTGATCTGCTCATATTGTAGGTTTTATATGGAACAAGTATTTCACAGTAGGCGCATAGTTATGTATACATTGTTCCCAAAACTTTCCTTTCATTTGAAACTGCGAAAAAAGTTGTCGTTCCGAATTTGTAAGAGACATTGGGGATTTGGTGCGTGGTTAAAAGTTTCTGGTTATATCAGAACAAACGTTTATACATACATATTTTTTAAGGAAAGACAAACGTCAGAAAATAATACTTTTTCATCAATTTTTATAATTTACGAAATAAAAAGTTATTATCCCGATTCTGATTTTGAAAATTTGGTTCGTTTCATGTAATGCTCCCGTAAATTTGGACATATTTCGTATATAAGTGAATTGTTTTGGTTAATTTGATGGTTGCCACACTTTATAATAGTTAATTGTGACACGCAATACGTTTGTACTGTTTTGATGTTAAAATTAAAAAAAAAAATTCGTTTATATAAAGAATTTTGACAGGTGTACAAATATGTTTACGTGATCTGACAGATGTAAGTGATGTATATACAAAGTGTATAAAAAAATAATAGAAATTTAAAAATGTTTTTAATAACAGAAAATCATGACCCAAAAATTTGATTTATTCGTAAAGCATTCATCTGCAAAAAAAGTTGTGTTATTAGAATTTGTGTTCAAAAGTTGCCTAAACAATTTAAATACACATCGTCCAAGTAATTACTGCTATTTCAAGCTACGAAATTCTCCTCTTGAAGTATTCCAGAGATGTACGTACAGCCCATACATAGTTTATACGAGCGTCTTTGTATGTGGGCCTCCCTTCATTTCGTCTGGAACTTCACGCCCGAAACAAACTTCAACCGGGAGAAATCTCTGCCTGGCTCTGCGCTCTATTAGAAACTCTCTACAACCCAAAGAGTTACAAATAAGTCAAGTTACAGGAGGGCACAGAAGGCATATTTTCTTAACTAAATGTTTAGCCTTGCCTTATTTTTGTCAATAAAAAGAAAGAAACTCCGTAATAGTGAAATACGAAACGTAAAAGTCTTAACGGTACTTTCCTTTCCGGAAAATCCGTAATGATTTTGTACAAAAGAAATAACTTTTAGTTACCATGTAAGTACTCCTAATGGTTAAGTCTTTAACAATTTACAGTGTATGTATGCGTTTGTATTCATTTATTTATAGAATCACTATTTAATATGTTGAATCGCGTAAGAGCTTTTGAACAATAAAAATCAATGAATGGAATTTGGTACGCATATTAAATCAAATCAAATCAGTTTATTTCATCAACAGACATTACAAAATAAATTTTTAAGGCATCTATTGAGAACAAGTAAAATAATATATTGTGATAGTATACTACCAGAAACGCATGAGAGATGGTTCAACATTAGGAAGACAGGATACTCTCCAGAATTAAGGGTATTTGCCTTCTGAACGTACTTTCACTAATATGAAAGACGTCGATCTCCGAGGAGACCGCGTTCAGCAGATTATTTGCTCTTCCCACCGGTGTCACCCGAGGCAGGTTGGTTCTGGCGGCCGGTAGGTAAAACAATCTATGCTGTCACTGTCGGCGACAAAAAGCCGAACACTCTCAATACATTATATTATAAAACAATTTCACATGGAAATAAGCGTGATTTATAATCTTAACTTAATTACGAGTTAAAATTAACAATGAAATATGAATTGAGTCAGCACTGAGTAACTTGCGAATTAATATTTAATGATTTGATTGAATTCTATTGACGAAAATTCATATTAAATCAATATTAAATAAAACCTGACGAAATCGGTGGCTGTCGAAATAAAGACAAAAGTGGAAGTTCCTTTAAAAAAACTCGTTTTATTTAATAATGATTAAAAATTATTTCTCCAGGCTAGCTGAAATCTGTCAATTCCAGCTAGCCTAACGAAACTGGTTCGAAACAAAGACAAAAGTGGAATTATATTAAATACATCGTTTTAATTATAAAATACATTTTGAAGAATACACATAACATACACATAAACTGAAATGTATAATAAAGTGAATGGATTATATCTAGACAAAAGAACCAAGGTTTTTTTTATTTCACTGTCAACTAAAGATATTTGAATTTTATAAGGATTAATTGTATCTCAATAGAGACGAAGGTGTAAATTATTTTCTGGGAACAGAAGGTGGTGGCCGAGGCGCTTACAGGACTTATGACCTGTCATTGGTTGGGTTGAGCGATTATGTTTAACAACATTCCCCATTTCGCCCTTACGACCACCACGGCTGACAAATTTTTGGAACTTGTATATATGGTAGGATTTCACGCCTATCTTCACATTTTTAAGTTCACTCTACACTAGTTTAACAACATTCCCCGTTTTGTTGAACATAAAGCGATCGCTCAACCCAACCAATGACAGGTCATAAGTCCTGTAAGCGCCTCGGCCACCACCTTCTGTTCCCAGAAAACAATTTACATCTTCGTCTCTATTGAGATACAATTAATCCTTATAAAATAAAAACAATTTATCCGCAATGGGTGAAATCCAGTATTTGTCTACAAGAATTTGTAAACATTCAATTCATTGTTGTTGTATAAATAATTGCACTGCGGTATTCTATAATAATAAATTAAAACTCAGTTTTAGCGATTCTAAAGTTTTTTTTTCTATTGTTTCGAAGATATTATACGAATAAAAAATTCGAAACATGTGGAAAGTAATTTACTCAACTCATGTGCCAATGTGTGTGTGTGTTAAATAATAAAAAAAATCTTGAATAAGTGTTTTGTTTTACTAAACTGTTTAATTTTACTGTTTTGTTTCACAATTCTTTTTTGTTTAACAACACTATTTTGTTTTACTATACAGTTTTGAAAATCATTAGATGAATTGGTGTGTAATTTATCAATCATAATTATTTCACATCATAATTGCATGTTTACTGTTGATATCTAATTAAGCGGCGAACATCGCTCAGTTGGGTAATAATTTATGCAATTAAGTGAATAACAAACCGAAATTTCCCAAAACTATCCAAATGTACGGATGAACTATTTACATGCAGCCAGTACACGGAATATCAACAGAACATTGCGGAATAACAAATAATGCAAAGGGTTTCAGTATGCTGTTGAAATGCACACAAAATTATTAGCGAGCATCGAATAAATATTGATACAGCGTTTAATATTGGACCATCGAAACACAAATATTTTTCTTACTACGGGTAATTTATTTCGATGGTTTCCTGTTCAACATAACCAATTCGTATGTAAAAACCTGAGGAATTAAATTTATATTTTGTATGAGGACTGTCCCATTTTATATACGGAAAAAACTCAGAATATTACAACATTCCAGATGGCATATACTTAAACTGATTTTAAATGTATAAAGATTATTCTTCAAGCTGATTCGAACACGACAACGCTCGACCTCACATCGCAATCGCGGCCAAAAACTACATACAAAATGTGGGTTGGGAGATTATACCGCACCCGCCTTATTCACCAGACGTGGCACCATCGGACTACCACTTGTTCAGATGCATGACGCATGCTTAAGAAAAGCGGTACTTCTATTAATATGCAGTTCTCAAAAATTGGGTCAATGCCCGGAATACCTCAAAAGACAAGGCATTTTTTTCAATGATGGATTCATCTATGACCAGAAAGACGGGAAAAGTAGTGGCTGGCTCACGATGGAAAATATTTTGATTTATGTGTTTTTTTTATTATAAGACGGAAGGAGTGGACCAGGTCGGCCTCCTGCAACTTGAATGTCCACAATTAGGAACGACCTGAAGGCACTGGGACTGGACAGCCAGATGACCCTGGATTGCGAGACCTGGCGGAGCCGTATTAGGATAGTCGACCCCAAATAACGGGAAATGGCTAGGCGAAAGAAGAAGACAAATTTAAATTGTCTAACCACAGGATGCTTGTTATTATAATATTTAAAAAAAAATTAGCAAAAGATTAAATTTTTAATATGTAATATTGATTGAATTAATGAACTTTCTAGAAATTTTATAATATTTCATAGAAACGAATTGCAGATAACGTTTTTCATTATTTGAAAACGTCCAGAAGGTGTATTATATGACTTCCATATATTTTTATAAAACGTCTAAAAATGCGCGGGAGATGCCTATTGGTGGCGATGAGGTTCGCAACCCATCACACCGCGTCTCCCGCGGAGCGAAAAGAGAAGGATGGAGTGCCGCATCAGTAAAAGTGTGACAGTCCATTCTTTCTGCCTACCCTTTCGGGGAGACGGCGTGATGGTTAGTTAGTTAGTTTTCTAAAAATGTTTTTATAAATATTATATAACTAACTTAATAACTAACCATCACGCCATCTTCCCGAAGGGGTAGGCAGAAATAATAGACTGCCATACTTTTTCTTTCCTGACATATTTCTCTCGCTTCCTCAACATTCATACATCGTGTCATGCACGCGCTTCGATTTCTCTCACTCCTCACATGGCCTACAATCAATATTTGTTTCATTTGATCGTGCCACGTTTTCTTCGGTCTCCCTCTATTTCTGGTTCCATTTACATCGTTAACATATATATTTTTTTATCATTCTTTCCTCATTCATTCTCTCCATATGTCCAAACCATCTTATGATCATTTCATTATTTTGTTCATAACACCATCATTCGCACCGCATTCACTTCTTATATTTTCATTCGCCACTATCATGCACAGAGTACCACACATTCGTCTAAGAGATCTCATTTCTACTGAATTTATTCTACTTTCATCCTTCTTTTGCCAGTATATTACATTATTTTATATTAATTAATAAATATTGTATTAATTAATATTACATTAAATTAATAAATCATTGTTATTTCAGTATTCCACCTAATACTGATTTCCAATTTATACACACTTGTGTTGCGTTTCAATAACGTTGTTTTCTCGGGTGGGCCCACATATTTATCTCCCTTGAACCGAAGATAGTCTAGTGAACTCAGTCGTCCTGTCACGTCCAGGTCCAATTGTACGGAGCACAGACGTTTCCTGTTTTTCCCTTATCTAGTTCCTACTTTTTCTTCCCTTCCCTCCCTTTTTCGAATTTTTTTGTCATCACATGTGACCGTTGTTTCGTCTGCTTTTTCTCAGTCAAGTCCGCAACCATCTTGAAAACACGTGCACTAGGAGTAATGAGCTCATCGCTTGGCTATTTTAAAAAGCTTTTTTCTTCCCAGTATTTCAGCAATTCGCTTTTACAAAGACGTTGCATTTTATCTAGTATTAAAAATCATACAAATTTCTTATTTGTTCGCCTTAACTATGTAATGTTCAATTTATTTCAATTTATTCAATTTCAAAAAAAAAGGATGGAAGTAGAATAACTGCAGTAGAAATGAGATCTCTTAGACGAATGTGTGGATACTCTGTGTATGATAGAGTGTCGAATGAAAATATAAGAAGTGAATGCGGTGCAAATGATGGTGTCATGAACAAAATAATGAAAGGATCATTAAGATGGTTTGGACGTATGGAAAGAATAAATGAAAAAATATATATTTTAATGATGTAAATTGAATCAGAAATAGAGGAAGACCGAGGAAAACTTGGCATGATCAAATAAATCAAATATTGAATGTCGGCCATGTGAGGAGTCGGAGAAATCGACACGCGTGCATGACACGATGTATGAATGTTGAGGAAGCGAGAGAAATATGTCAGGAAAAAAAGTATGGCGGTCCATTCTTTCTGCCTACCCCTTTGGGGAGACGGCGTGATGGTTAGTTAAAATACTTTTTTTTATATTTAAAATATATCGTAAGGTTGTTTTTAATTTTCGAGGGCGTTAAGATTAAAATTCTGAAAGATTGCAGTACTCCACTGCTGGAAAAATCTTATAAAGGAATCTCAAGAATTTAATTTACTACATGGAGTGTTCATGAAATATTTAACTATCTCAGAACATTTTTAAACGCCTCCGACTATGAGCGATGTCCTTTCAATATCGGGTCCCCTGAACATTGTTTTATCGGGGGTATCAAAATTCAAAGTAAATATTTTTCTTCAAATTTAAATAGATTTCGATTGTTTGGAGAGCACCTCCGAAAGGCAATTTCGTTGGGTAAATTCTTATATCCCCTACATTATAATATTGAATAGGGGCGGAAGTGTAACACAAATATATATATATATATCTAGTACGATTTTTCTGCTTGTACAAAATATACAGATTTCATAGACATTTAGAAATTTTCTTCAATATGTTAATTTAAAAATATTTTAACGAATTATTACGTTTTTTTAAGAACTACTTTTGTCTTCTATTAGACAGCTCGGCAATTCAACATTTCGACATTTGAAATAAAGAGAAAAATAGAAATAGTTATTTATAGACACAGTTTTATATTTAAAAAAACTAACTAATTAGAGTCGGGTGGAGAAGGTTCCTTGAGACCCTATGCACCACGGAGGTGTGACAGGACAAAAAGAAGAAGAAGAAGAAAAACTAACTAAATGACCATCACGCCGTCTCCAGAAAGGGGAAGGCAGAAATAATAGACTGACACACTTCGTGATATATTTCTCTCGCTTCATCAACGTTAATACATCGTGTCAGGCGCGCGCGTCGATTTGTCAGATTCCCCACGTGGCCGACATTCAATATTTGATTTATTTGATCAAGCCACTTATTTTAATATTTAAATATTATTTTAAATAAGCTTCTATCAAGATATTTGAATAAAATCATTTCATTTTCATAAATTACAATTTATACGCATAAAAACGTCTGTTTTCTGTAAGTTTAATTTTATTTTATGGGCATGAGAAGTTGCTAAGGCATTATCAAATGTCATTCCCATAAAACATAATTAAATTCTTTAAAAAAATTTACGTTTTCATCCGTATTTATTTTTAAATATGGAGTTTTACAATATTTTTAAGAAAAATAAATAAATTACTGTGTTATAAACACTCGGCGAGCTTTCAGAAGGTTATATTAAATATTATCCCAGCTTCCGTTGCCCAGGGAAACATCTCCGCAGCAGCAGAGGCGATTTGTTCTGTACAGTTGGCTGGCCACATTTTTCAGTGTTTGGCCGAGATTGCCATCGGATTCGTGATTCCAATCCCGATACGATAAATTTCATTTAGACCATTGGATCCATGCAGCCGACTTCAGTACTCACGTGAGTATTTACAGAACACCATGATCACGTTATCTTACTCCAAGTTTACTCTATACCCATGACAGCAAACAATTCACAATTTGTCTTAACAGAGCCACATTAAATTAGTTGATTCTGAATTATTTAACAATAATAATTAGTCAATTAAAATAAATCCCTCTTCAATTCTAGGTAACCTTATTTGTGTAACAACGAAGTTATTCTGATATAGTGAATTATTTTTATTGTTCTTTCTATTTTCGCCATACTTTATGTTGTAGATGTTTTATTTGTCTTTTTCTTTTTTAAATACAGTTATATTACATATCAGACATGTTTCGGACAACCAATCCTTCTTCAGTGATACATATTATAAAAATACATATTTAAAATATTAAAAAATTGTTTACAAATATGATCAGTTTTGACAGATCATATTTGTAAATTGTCAAAACTAATCATATTTGTAAACAATTTTATAATGTGTTAAATATGTATCTTTATAATATTTATTGATCATTTACCAAGTACATGGTTTTAATACCTCCCAACTGGGGTAGCCCGTTCTAGGGAGGCAAAAATAACAAATATTTATCACTGAAGAATGTCTGGTTGTCCGAAACATCTCTAATATGTATTTTTTTTTAAGTTAGTGTTGTATATAAAAAGTATACAAAAAATACAAATATTTTTATTGTAATAATAAAATAAAACGATTTTTTTTAATAACTAGGTACTTCCAATATTATCATGATATCGACAACGATCGGTTATGCCAGGCTGGCTCACATCTATAGATTGGTCTGTCTGTCGATTTGTATTTTCTTTTCGGGGTGATTTTTAAAATGACTTTCCTGGTATTAATATTTAGATATGGTTATTTATTGTTAAACAGACTCGTTATTCTGTAAGAATTGTTTAAAATATTTATCGATCTTGTATTAAAATATTAATCGTGCATTATTAGACGATTATTAGTCAAATTTTCGTATGAAGCATTCACTTTGTGGTAAGACATTTTAATATTTTTATTATTTATATTTAAAATAAAATAGAAATAAAAACACTGCACTTTGTTTTTCACAACTATGCGGTTATTTTAATGGCCGACTAGTTTCGCTTCTACCCAAGCTTCCCCAGGGCTTCGTAATAACAGTTATTACGAAGCCCTGAGGAAGCTTGGGTACAACCGAAACTAGTCGGCAACTAAAATAACCGCATAGTGGTGAAAAAAAAGTGCTGTGCTTTTATTTCTATTGTATTTTAAATATAAATAATAGAAAGATTATTAGTCATCTTCATTTATATTCATCAAGATCAGGATCTATAAAACATGCATCAAACCTAAAATGGCTCGGATCAACGCAAGAGCAGACACTCTCGGAACGAAACATATCCTTAAAACAGCAGAAATGAAAATATTGCGACCTATCGTGGGTAGACGAATCCTTTATAGATAGGATACCTAACGAAGAGTTTCGCAGAACCGGCCGAATAGATTATTTTGAAGGGACTACATCGAGATAATGGAGACGAAGATTCCCAAGATCACGATGTACGATCTCCAGAGAGTTGTCGACCACCAGGATGACCACCAAAGAGATGATGAGAAAGCTGATCACATGGCCAAGTTGGATATCATTTCTAAACAGATTAAAATATCTACATAAAGAAAAGAAGTGATCATTAATTTACTACATTATTACTCTACCCAATAATAAGTAAGGCCCCTTAACAATATTAACTTAGGGCTCACCTTCATTCACCAGCATCTATAATACGTACTGATAAGGAGAATTTCCATATTTGTAAGTTCTTCCCATACCATATAATGTTGTTACCACAATAATAACTTTAAACATTTATGATATGACTAACTTCGCAAATATTTAATTAAGTAAACATCGCATAATATCTTACACAACAGTTTCGTACTAGCTAAACCATCGCTTTTGGTATTCTCCATTTTGTTTTGAAATTTCGATTGGGAGTATTACGTACACAGAGAATAAACTAAGCTATCTTCGTTATACGATCATTGTTCGTGATAATGAGAATTAATAAACTATTATTAACGTGTTGCCACATTGTGCGTTCGTGTCATAGAGAGTTTTATATAAAAAAAACCTCTTGGCTCAAAATCAAAATAATGTGTGATCGATCTTGGAAACATAAACTTATTACCATAAGATGTTTTATAAGAAGTTCAAAGTCATATTTTGATATATACAAGATCTTAATAACACTGATTATATATTTTTTAGTATAATAAAACATTTGTATCACATGTTTATAACATGAGAATTTCGTTTTAATATAAATATAAAATAATAAAAATGAATAATAAAATCAATGTCATAATTTATGTAGATAATTCTAAGGATTAATTGTATCTCATTAGAGACGAAGATGTAAATTATTTGGAAACAGAATATGGTAGTCGAGGCGTTTACAGAACTTATGACCTGTCATTGGTTGGGTTAAGCGATCACTTTATATTTAAACAATATTCACCATTCCGGACTTCTTACGACACCACGTCTGACAATTTTTTGGAACTTGATGTTAATATTTTTTAATAACTTCACTGTTGGTAGGTCCATATACACTAACGCCATTAAGATAATAAGATAATTCTATTTAAATTATGATTTATTTGTTATCATTATGATTGTTTTTGCAAAAATCATTCTTGTGTAATAAACGTACATATTTTTATACTAACAAGAGACTGTTATTATATTAATGATTCATAGAAGGTAGATTTTATTATTTGTTTCTTGAACAATAATGTGAAGGGTGTCATAATTAATACAAAGAAAAACGCCAGTTTATTTTTTGTATTAATATTAATATTTTTATTATATTATATTTTATGAGAATGGTGTACTTCCCCTTGCTTAGGTAATATCAGTTATTTGATAATGCCTTAGCAAGCCAAAATACTTCATTCCTATAAAGATAATAAAACTTCTAGACTTGATGTTTTCACTCGTATTATAAATGAAATCCGTTTATAAGAAATAATTCATAAGTAAATTTACGTAAACAATGTTTTCTTCGTGATATCACGATTTTATCTCAGTTTACCCTAGGCATGTACGTAAATAGAGTACATATAAAAATCAAACATTCGGCAGCGGAAAGAACCCAAAAACAAAACAGCAATTCATCGTAATTTGTGAAAGTAATAAGCACATGATTCGAATAAAATAAACTTTGGAGCAAAGTTTCAAGCCTGTCCCCCGGCGAGGCGATATTTTTCATTGTCTTACTTTTAATGGTAATAAGAAAAGTACACAAGCTACCCTCGGTTGCTCGATATAAATCTCCGGGAGAAAATTAATATATAAGACTCGAGTCGGAATAAAGCCCGCGATAAACAAATTTGGTAATCTGGGTTTCTTTCCAGCCGGTTACAGGAAACCGTAGCTTTTCAAAACGAATAAGTAATAATTTCAGTATCATTTGTTTTCAGATATTTAGTCTAGTAAAATGAATATTAAATTTACGATAACTTTTCAACCAAAGGTCCCTGGTTCAATTCCAAGTAATGGCAATGTGATTGTCACACTGTCTTTAGTCTAGTGCAGATTTCACTTGACAATAAAATGGCTTAATGGAGGCCTTACGAGGTCTTAGCAGCCTTAGTAACTTTGCAAGGCATTCTTAAAGATAGCTACAACATGAAGATAAATAAAGACAAAACAAATTTGCTGACTGTATGCCGAACGCAACATCAGATGAGAGTAGTGATGTCAGGAGTTCCACTAAAGAAAACCAAGGAGTTTGTCTACCTCGGGAGCAAAATAACATAGGACGGTCGGTCTAAGAGCGAGGTCGACAGCCGTATACATCAGGCTAGGCTTGCATTTAATAAAAGGTCGAAAATAATAGAATCAAATAATGTAGACCTAAAACTGAGAATACTTCTCATCAAGACCTATGTATGGAGTATCTTGATGTACGGCTGCGAGAAATGGTGCCTATCCGAAAGAGATAAGCGGAGACTAGAGGCTTTTGAGATGTGGTCCTATAGAAGACTATAAGGAATTTCCTGGAGAGACCACATCACGAATGAGGAAGTTTTTCAAGGAATCGAAGGAGGAAGGCACCTGCTCAGGACCTTGTCCGAAAGGCGTGCAAGATGGATCAGCCATGTAATACGTCAAGAAGGTCTCTTGCATGCCATAATGGAGGGTATGATGACCGAGGGGACAAACTCTAGGGGACGCCCACGCCGAGAGTACCTGGAGGACCTGTTGGTAGACGTGCGCTGCACATCATATGCAGATTTCAAAAGAGCCGCACAAGACAAGGAATAATGGAAGAGAAGAATAGAAGAAGTTGTTGCAAACCAATCCCAGGATTGACACTTTCTAACTAACTAGATTAGCTACCTATCACATTTCTCAAGAATTAATATGATCGACAAATCCAATACATAGATTTTGGTCGCGCTGTAATGATGTTTAATCGATTTACAAAATATTTTTTTTACTAAAAAGCCTTTTCTTGCTATTTTCAATTAATATCAATTTAAACAATAATAAGTTTTTTCGTACTATGTTGAATTTTACCAAAGTACACCATGTTTCAAAAGGTTTTTGGTTTATTTAGAAATATTATCCTCTCCTAGAAAACAAGAATAATTACGAAATACCCTAACTTGTGTAATTAATAAAATATCATAACTCAAACAACTAAGTTTGGACCTTCTTTATTATTTTATTATGTTAGTCTTTATTGTCAAGGACGCAGATACAAAGTATCTTGTGAATATTTAACAAAACAAATTTGTATTTTAAGTCCGTATTTTAAAATAAAAGAGAAACATAGTATCTCTGAAAATGGTTTGAGACATTTTAAAATAAACCTTTTTCTATTTATTAATTTACTAAATCATTAGGACTTTTGTATTTATTTAATTTATGTTACACGTATCCACCGTTTTTTTAAATTAGCTGTAATTAGGCACTTAACCAGCAAGAACTTAAAAATAATATTGAAGAACTTATTCAAATTGTCATTGTCATCAGAATTGACTATTATAAAGTGCGGCAACAATTAAATTGACCAAAACAATTCACTTTTACACGAAATATCTCCAAATTTACAGGAGCACCACATGAATCAAATTAAAATTTCAAAATCAGAATCCGAACATTATCAGTTATTGTAAACTAATTTTGACGCTCTAATGAAGTGATCAAAATAAACATAAAACTAGTTATCCAATTGCTTCATTAACAGCATTTGGTTTAAAACGTCGAACCTTATAATAGCGACGGCGACACTTACACATGGTAGTTTGTGCGTGAGGTAATGTATTCTTTACAAAGCATCTTCTCACCGCGAATCATTGAAGAAATGTAAATGACTTCCCAACACACGCATTATGGGCTCTGCTAAAATAAATGAACTGATTTTGTCTTTTGAGAAACGCCAAATTCACTCAGAACAAAGCGAGGTTACTGTTAAAGAGGAGTACTTTTTTTCATTTCATAGTAAGCAAAAGCCTGGTGGCATTTTTAGCTAAAATTCGCAAAAATCCAGAGGCGTTTTCATTTCTCATTTAGGCCGAACAACCAGCCGCGCTGTGACGAAACGCTATCTCGCGAAACGAATTTACAAAAAAAAATCATTGTTTCCGCTATTCGGTACGGCGAGCGGGGAGGCTGAGTTAAGTCCTTTACACGCCGTGGCCTTGTTTTATTGCCAATAACACTTAGTTACTCAAGGCTTTTGGCTGAACCTTGGAGGGATAGTTAAATAGGAGGTCCAATTTGTGTCTCTTTAGGCGGGCTTTGAGCGCTCCCGTGTATTATGCCGTATACTTAACGAGATTTTTCTCTAAGACTGAAAATTATCTTATTTATTTCAAAGATTCACATCAAATTTTGACTTTTGCGCTAAGTCGAGCGCGTTACTAAGATAACCATCCAAAAATATATATTTTCATCATTTTCATGGGCACATACAATTGCGAAAAAAATTACGTCGCTGTGATATAATATGAAAAATATTTAGCAAAATTTAAAGTAGGCATTTTATTATGATAAGTAATTTCAAGAATTTCAATTGATTGATGATTCGTTAACGTCATTATGTTTGCTTGGTACGCCAATACGCTAAGATTGATTTATTCTAAGTAATGAAAATTGTTAATTTTTTTTAATCAACACAACAACAAACCATCACGCCTTTTCTCTGCAGGGGTAGGCAGAGAGAATGAACCGCCACACTACTCGATCTTCAACTACATCTTTAGATTCCTCCACAATCATACAGCGACTCATACACGCACGTAGATTCTTCCGACTACTAACAAGATCGATATTTAAACTAACTAACCATCACGTCGTCTCTCCGATACAAAGTTATAGGTTGAGTAAAAACTTGTATATTTAAAACAAAAAATAACTGATTCCAGTTTGGTGCTTTTAATTTTTTTTTTTGAAACTTACGTTATTTTTTACGACTATCAGGCCTCTATTAAAATTGATTTTTTTATGAACGAGTGCGAAGAAGAAAATAAACGGATAATTGAATAATTCGATTAGTTACAAAATAAAACAGTTATCGTAAATACCACAGATATTTTACCAAAAGCTTAGTAAGAAACTGTAAAAAATGCAAAATTAAAGAATTAATTGTTGTCACCTTGTAATTCATCAACATAAAATAACACACATTTGAATGTGAGAATATGTAGGTAGGATTCGTTTTCATTTTAAACGAAAAATTAAAAAAATGCATGTATACAATATTTTATTGCGTATAAAAGATAATATAAATTTGATTTCTATTTAATCCATATGAAGCGCAGGAGGCATTTCTTAATAATAATTATTATATTTATTTGTCAAAGCTTCATAACAATGATTTGTCCTAACGAACGCTCTTGATGCTTAAAATTGGATTCGAATTTGAGTTTATGTTTTAAAAATATTTCCAAAAATAATAAATGTGCCTTAATCCATTTTGAACCACTTGTACACGTGCCTATTTTATAAATATTTAATTATGTAGCCCTCTCGCCATTTTTTCCTCATCAGCGAGAAGGGCCGTCCCTATATTTTCCCGCGCTTTTTTTTTTAATTACGGCCGGTTTTAAAAACGAGTAATCAGTCGAGTAACCTTAAACCTCCTGAAAGTGCGAACGATGGAGAGGCAGAAATGGTCAAACCAAGAAATAATCAGCATTAAAAATATACAAATCAACCCCTAAATCATTAAAAAACCTTTTTTGAATACTTCTACAAAAAAATATATTCATAATATTAACTAACTAACTATCACGCCATCTCCCCAAAGGGGGAGGCAGAAAGAATGGACTGCCACACTTTAACCGATGCGGCACTCCATCCTTCTCTTTTCGCCCCCGCGGGAGACGCGGTGTGGTAGGTTGCGAACCTCATCGCCACCAACAGGCATCTCCCGCGCACATTTCGATCGTCTAACGTTCACAAAATAAATCTAAAACAAATAATACAAAATATTAAATAATGACATGTTTCGCCCTTCTAAGGCATTATCAAATGTTTGATAATGCCTTAGAAGAGCGAATCATGTCATTCCCATAAAATATAATAAACCTTTTCAGAAAACTGACGTTTCCATTCGTATTAATTTCATTTGTATTGCCTACAAGATAACATAGACAGGACTGAGCGGAAGGAATGAGCGAAGCTTTTTTCAGACCAATCGGCAGGATTATAAGCGCGAAGAAGAATAGTGCCTATTAAATATTTTGATTTAAGTTTTTTCACTAAATACATACAACGTAAAATATAGAAGAGAGATAGGCTTGCGTAGTCTTGAATTCTTATATTTTTGGCGGTTGTCCATTTCGGCTATTCCACCGCCAATATATTTCATATTAAGTAACGCCGCTCGGAAACAAAATCGGTAAAAAAAAGCACACCAGTAGCGGCGTGTATCAGGTCCTCGCGTTTGATTGATTAAAAATACATTTCACTGGGACGTGGTGCGTGGGCATAAGCCTCGCCTCGTGGGAAATCATAGGTATTCTGTTACTCCGGCCTTTATTGTTGCTTCCGTGCCTGCTCGCTCACTATACACGTTTTGGTATACATATTTGTATAGTTGGCAGTGTACAAATAGGTCCGCGTGTGCGTGAGACCTTCCCCGGGCCTTGGGTTGACGTGTTATCTTTTTGCTTGCGCAACTTTAGATTGTTTCCAATGGCAAAAACCACAGGTGTCATGCGGGAGGAAAAATAATAAAACTAACAGAATAGTTTCGGAATATGCGGAAGTAAACGAAAAAGTTGGCGCAATACTCGCGTAACACACACGATGTTTGAAGACGAATCAAATACAACTACACAGACTTTACAATTGTTTTTAAAATTACTTGATTACTATTAAAATTTAAAACACTGTCATAATATTAGGTCCTTACATATGAAATTGGCGTTTTGCCGTACTGGCAACTTTGATCTCAAATATCTTCTCTTTGGTTAGGAATTCCAAATTCAAATTTATACAGCTATTTACTCAAGTATTTGTGTTTCGAAAATTATAATTCATTTGTTTTTTCCTCAATTGTTTTTTTCTTTGCGTCACTCAGTTTACAAAATGGAAAACTTGAAATATCGCGTTATTTACGAGTACGAGTTCCACCGTGGCACCAGTGCTGCAGAAACGGCTCGAAGGATTAATGATGTGTATGGCGATGGTGCCGCAAAAGAAAACACAGTGAGTTTTTGGTTCCAACGTTTTCGTTCTGGAAATTTCGACCTGCAGAACAAGCCCGGTGCACGGGCAAACCAAAAGCACAAACCAAAGTTGATAATGAAGAATTGAAGGCTATTGTGGAAGCGGATTCATCGCAAACCACGTCCGAGTTAGCTGCAGGCTGCGGTGTTAGTGATAAAACTATTTTAATCCACTTGAAGCAAATTGGGAAGGTGAAAAAGCTTGAAAGGTGGGTACCTCACGAATTGAGTGAAGCAAATCAACAAACGCGCGTTGACTGCTGCGTTGCATTACTCAACCGGCACAATAATGAAGGGATTTTGAATCGAATCATTACCTTTGATGAAAAGTGGATCCTGTATGATAATCGGAAGCGCTCATCGCAATGGCTGAACCCTGCCGAACCAGCCAAACCATGCCCCAAGCGAAAATTGACTCCAAAAAAGTTACCTGTGAGCCTTTGGTGGACTAGTGCTGGTGTCGTTCACTACAGCTTTCTTAAATCTGGCCAGACGATTACGGCAGATGTCTATTGTCAGAAACTGCAAACCATGATGGAAAAGCTAGCTGCTAAACAACCGAGGCTGGTTAATCGCTCTAGGCCACTGCTGCTTCATGATAACGCTAGACCACACACTGCACAACAGACGGCTACCAAATTAGAAGAGCTTCAATTGGAATGTCAAAGACATCCACCGTACTTTCCGGACCTTGCCCCAACAGATTACTATTTTTTCGAAATTCGGATAACTTCTTGCAAGGGAAAAAATTCAACTCCGATGGGGCAGTCCAAACGACTTCAAAGATTTTATTGATTCCCGTCCGAATGGTTTTTTTTAGTAAAGGGATCGATGAACTACCTATGAGATGGCAAAAGTGCATAGATAGCAATGGTACATACTTTGATTAAATACATATATTATATTTAAAAAAAAATCAACTTTATGTTCCTCCCATACAAAACGCCAATTTCATATGTAAGGACCTAATATTACAATTTCTATTTATTCACTTAGAGTGTCGCGTAGTTTTTTCTTTCCATAACCGATACTGGCATCATCAGGTGTAACAATTAGTTTATTGTAACACCTGATGATGCCCGATTCTAGTCAAACCTGTAAACACGATTCTGTATAAAAATAATCTTGAAATACTTATGTAAATTATGTATTTTACGATTTTTTTTGTATATAATCATATTTACCACCCTTGATATGTATGTATATAAAAGACTCAGTTTGCAATAGTGTCACCAATCTGTCGACGCCAGTAAACATGGTGAAACCGGTCGCTGTCAAAATAAAGACAAAAGTGAAAGTAGCTTAAAAACTACTTTATATTTAATTATCATAAAACAGCCGTTTTCATTGTTATCAGTTATTTAATGTGAAGATTTACGTCCTGATTTAAGAAATAATAAGTAAGTTTTTAAATTTTTAATTGTATCTCAATAGAGACGAAGAAACAAACTGGAAACTGAATATGGATGATCAAGGTGTTTACAGGACTAATGACCTGTCATTGGTTGGGTTAAGCGCACGCTTTATGTAATTACAACATTCCCCATTCCACCATTGTTATTATGATCATGCATGATACATTTTTGGAAGTTGTATATATACTCCAAATCCATACCTATCTTCACGTGTCAGTTCCAGTTAGCCATCTATGTAGATTTGATTGTACTAATTAATTTTTTAAGATTAATCTATACAATCCACAGGATTCGTATACAGATATAAGTATAAATTTCACAAATAAGTTTTTAAATTCATAAAATAATTGGTTTATTACGATGATATAGTCATGTATGCCAAATAACTATCTCACTCCATAATTTCACAATCAGTTTACTATTTTTTTATAAAAAATGAAAACAAATATATGCATAGTAACTAATAAATAATGATCACCCTTCTTGTCGCTTCTTTCCTTAATACGAGTAAGCTTTGCGAACAATAGCATGAATCAGTAATATGAATATAAAGAGATATGTCAGGTTTATTTTAAGTGTTCATGAATAAATAAAAAAAACTAACTTAAAGTTACTACTACAGGGCGCCATAAAAAAATCGATTAACTTTCGCAACAGAATAAAACAACCCGTGACATATCATCCCTAAATAAGAGTTTTGTCAAAAATCAAGGGCTACAACTAGGCAACAGATGGCGACGTGTAGGGGTGCGCCGTCCCTCCCCCGGGGGTGCGCTGAAGGGGTGAGCGGGCCGAATAAATAATTTATGCCGACGAACCCTATTTAGGGGATGCAATCTGTTTACCTACAATAATGGCGAGTTTGTTGCACTGGTGCACCGCCCATCACATTTAATTAAAACTACGAATGTAGGATACACACGGGGCTTTATAATGGGGTTTGAACCTCGGTCATATAAACATATAATGAGATTTTTTAAATCTACAGTACCTACATACGTGTTTTTTAAAACCTTGGAGAGATTAATAAAGAATGCTAAAAAAGTATATGTTAACGATTTTAATGGAACAAGAAATATTGGAAGACCGAGGAAAACGTGGCGCGATCAAATATGGCACAATCTTCGTGGCAGAGTGGTAAGAGCTCTGACTGCCATACCGAAGGTTCTGGGTTCGATTCCCGGCGATGGCAGTGTGATTGTTATACTGTCTTTGGTCTGGTGTAGAATTCTCGTGACAATAAAATGGCGATAGATTAGCTACCTATCACATGTCACGAAAATCAATATATCAGCTTAAAAACAAATTGTATATAGTAATTGGGTTCAAGCGACTTGTTGTATGCGTAAAAAAATAATAATAAAATAAATTAATAAAATAAAATTAATAAAAAAACAAATCAAGTATTGAATGTCGGCCACGGTGAACAGTCAGAGAAATCGACGCGCGTGCATGACACGATGTATGAAGGTTGAGGAAGCTAGAGAAATATGTCAGGAAAGAAAAGTGTGGCAGTTCATTATTTCTGCCTTCCCCTTCTGGGAGACGGCGTGGTGGTAAGTTTGTTTCAGTTATAATATTGTGATATTGACTTCGGGAAAATCAAAAGTTTTGATTCTGATTTACAAGTATATTCTCTACTACTCATATTTAAAGGATTTT
This sequence comes from Lepidostoma basale, assembly GCA_022606425.2. Lineage (NCBI taxonomy): Eukaryota > Metazoa > Arthropoda > Insecta > Trichoptera > Lepidostomatidae > Lepidostoma > Lepidostoma basale. Next base: position 1,155,680 of record JAHDVF020000079.1, on the reverse strand, counting down.
TTTATTAACAGTTTCCATTCATTATTGTTTCTTGAACATTGATGTAAGACTCCATATTAATTTATACGATTCAATACTATCTTATCTTGAAAACAGTCATTTAAATTCGTTTTCATTAGTTTCTATACAATGTATTGTTTCTTGAACAATTATATAAAATTCTACATGCAACAATTAATACGAATGAAAACGTCTGTTTTCTAAATGTTTTATTACGGTTCGTTAAGGGAATTACATGTTTCGCGTTTCTAAGGCGTTATCATTTAATAAATTAAGTTTCTATTTTATTTTCGCGTGTATCTTAATGATCAAGAATTGAAAATGTTTCAATAATTCTAGTTTCTAAATAATATATTTAACCTACAAAAATAGCACAGCCCCGTACAGCGACACACAGCATCTGTCGCTTAGCTTGTAATAGACTCCCTTTCACAGATTGCTAATAATTTAACACAATTAGCAAAACTAGACGATGGGACCCGAAGCGGCAATACATTTTAATGATTTTAGTTGAAAACGTACCGAATTGAAATCAGATTGGGATTCTGAATGGGTTGTGAACAAAATGGAGTACTACGTTCATATGTAGCGGAGAAGTTAGACGTTCAATTAACTAAACTCCATTAATAAAATAGAACCCACTTTAACTTCTTAACTGTAATATTATTACATGAAAAATTATGTCTGTTAATTCAGTTATATATCGAAAGTTGAAATTCTATAAAAATACTAAAATTATTAAAATGAAAAATTTAGAAAGAGTAAGTTTTTTCATGAGCCATAGAGTCTAACGTGAATTTGTGGTCAAAATAATATATTATTTCTGAAACTTGCCGAACGTTATTACAAAGGACTCCCTTCAAATCCTAACCCATAATAAATGATCTCTCAAATTACGACCTCCAGCTACCGCAAGCGCCCAAAATCGATCCTCCTTCAGAGGAACCCTCTGGGCCACACAAATCATGCCCCCGCATAAACCAGCAACCCACCAAATCACTTTCCAACAATGTCCCCATCAGACGTAATATTTTTTTTTTTTTTTTTTTTTTTTACGTATACAACAGGTTGCTTGAACCCAATTACAGTATACATTTTTTTTTAAGCTGATATATTGATTCTCGTGACATGTGACAGGTAGCCAATCTATCGCCATTTTATTGTCACGTGAATACTACGCCAGACCAAAGACAATGTGACAATCACACTGCCATCGCCGGGAATCGAACCCAGAACCTTCGGAATGGGAATCAGAGCTCTTACCACTCTGCCACGAAGGTCGTCAATATGAATAGTCACAAGAGCTGAACCTTTGTTAGTCAGAAAATCCAAGTCCAAATCCAAGTCTAAGATTATATTATCAGATTTATGCTTCTGTACAGTCATTATGTCTGTCCAAACGCTTACTTATTACTAAACTGTTAACTGAGGCCACTAGGACAAGAGTGGTCTAACCAACATTTTTTGAAAAATTGAGTTACTGATCCAACCCACACCTATTTGTGACCTACTATAAAAGAAAAATTAATCTCACCACCATTTCCAAGTGGAAACATAGATATCGCCATAAATACCTATTTTTCTCTGACAAAAAATCTAAATATATGAAGTCAAATGTGGTCTATTATAAGTAACCATCAAAAAATATCCTTAAACTTTATATTTCCCAATATTTCAAATACTATTCTAAAGACATTCACCGAACAAACAAGGTTTATCACTAAATAAGGCCCTAACCCATATAGTTTTTTTTTTAATGGGGAAAAGACGTTAAATTTTCAATCGCATTTATCTCCATTGTCTAAATTTGGGGTTAGACCACTCTTACCCTGGCGGCCTCAACTGTAAACAGCAACAACAACAACAATAACAACAACAACAAACCATCACCCCCTTTCTCCGGCAGGGTAGGTAGGGAGAATGGACTATCACATTATTCCATCCTGACCTACCTCTCTAGCTTCCTCCATATTCATACAGTGAGTCATACACGCACGTCGATTCTTCCGACTTCCAACATGATCAACCTTAAAATTTGATAATTTTGGGTATTACAAGTTTTCCTTGGTCTTCCTTGATTCCGTACTCTATTCACAGTGTCAACGTATACTTTCAGTTCCATTATTTCTACATCCATGCGTTCTATATGTCTAAACCAACGCAGTGATCCTTTCAAAATTTTGGTCATAATGCTTTTTTCCGTTCCATATTCCTTCCTGATATCAACATTCAAAATTCTCTAGTACATCGTTTTATCACAAACAGGGATCTTATCTCTACTGCATTTATTCTGCTTTCATCCTTCTTCTGCCAGTTCCATGCACTTACATTCATAAGGGATGAAACTAGAATTTCATTGTGATTGGTCACTTCTGCTTTCATTGGTGAATTCTTATTTCCAGTAACCGTTTTTATAGCTCCATTCACTTTGTTACTATGTACTGGATATTATACTCGTATATAACATATTTATGACGCTAATTCACTTAAGACTCAGATACAGAAATATTTAATGTGAAGTTTCGCATCATTGTCAAGAAACAATAAATAAATTTTAATTAAAAGTAATGAAAACGTCTGTTTTCTAGAAGTTTTATTATTATTTTTGTAAATGACATATTTCGCTTGTCTAATGCTTTATAAGATGTTATTTGATAATACCTTAGATTGGCGAAAATTTTCATTCACACAAATTTTAATAAAACTTCTAGAAAACACACGTTTTCATTTTTATTAACTAATTAACGTGGACGATAGCAGGAAAGACACTTCGCATGAGGAACACCAGAATAAGAGAGATATGTGAGGTTAAGGATATTATAAGATAGAGCAGACAGCGAAAAAAGGAATGATACGGCCATGTTTAAAGAATGGACACCACCAGACTCTCCTATATTGCATTGCATAATCAGCCTCATGGGACTCGTCCTCGTAGAAGACCTCCCAAAAGATGGAAGGACAGCTGGGAATCTACCTCATAGGAGGAGCAACACTCTGGAGAATATACCAAATAGGTCTACAATAAGGAAGAACAAGAAGAAGAATTAATGTGGAGTTTTACATCATTGTTCAAGAAACAATACATAAATAAAATTTTCCTAAACTTCTTTCCGCCGAATGACGTTTACTTTATATATTCCGTCATTATTTGTTACTAAATGATGTTTTCTATTATACTTGGAGTTTAATGATGATTTCGCTTTGAAAATACAAAATTGAAAATTCTTCAGTAAAATTGGGAGTTTATTAAGCATTCGATGTCTAAAGTAAAACTTTCAAACTTCAAAGTGTGTACTACCTGAAAAGCATCCTCGAGAAAGGATCAACAAGCCGCTTTTGTGAGATGTTTTGTGTCAAGGCGAGGACCCTCCGTCCCTTATCACCTATTTTATAATTAATTCCTTCCTAATACACTAGCTCGAAACAAAGGGCAAAAAAGTGGCCTCAGAAAAGGTCCTTGAGCGTCCTTAAAACACCGAGTGCTTACACAACGCGGCCCTCCGGGGATGGTATTGGGTTTGTTTGACTTTGTTTTTGTTGCCTACTTCAAATATTTAGAAAAAAATAATCAATACTTGTGTTGTTTTTTTACGCAACCAAATATATTTTCTTGGGTAAGACATTTTGAAGTATTTCACTATAAAAATAATTCAAAAATTCGTTCAGAAATATTCTATAATATATGATATATAAATGAAATACGTTTAATAACCTCCACTACCAAAGTAGGTACCGAAAAATCCATTTATCTCAAATAAATGGGGAAACGGCGTGATGTTGTTCAATGTCAACGGGATTTATATTTTTTAAGGATTAATTTTATATCAATAGAGACGAAGATGTAAATTATTTGGAAACAGAATATGGTAGTCGAGGCGTTTACAGGACTGTCATTGGTTGGGTTAAGCGATCACTATATGTTTAACAACATTCACTATTTCGCCCTTCTTACGACACCACTTCTGACAATTTTTTGGAACTTGTATATATGTTAATATTTTTTTAATAACTTCACTGTTGGTAAGTCCATCTACACTAGCGCCATATATTGAGATAATTTATAAGCATTAAACAGAATTTTTTTATTAATGCAATGTGAAAGGCTTTTACACAATTATCACATTGCTAGATAACGCCTGGAGTAAAACTCCAATTTTTATGCTTTTAACTTGTACCAGTTTTTTATTGAATTTGTTTTTTTTTGTATACAAGTATTTGTATACAAAAAAAACAAAAGAGAGTTATATATTGTTAATATCAAAACAATGATTGCATGTTGTATATTATAATACAAATATCGGTAGAAAGATATATTACGACAGATAAATAAGTAATTCATAAAAACAATAATTCGCCTTTGCGCAACATTCAAACAATACGAGTATCTATATCGATTACAGCTATGAAAAAAAAGTGATTCTACCGCTATTAGGCCTCCCTCTGAATGGTTGGGGTGTAGAGACGGCACGAGAATGGGGAAGGTGGAGACCGGGGGGGATGATGGTACATGCTCCAGACACCAGATATTAATATCACTAGGGGTGGGAACGGCCGGCGTACAAAATTGCTTTAAAACGACCTCGATTTAAGTTGCGTGTAATATGGGGTACAGGCGGAAGACTTGTAGGAATCTACAATATTTAATTGTCCCTTGAATGAAATGTTTCAATATAAATATTCAATCCGATAGTATTTCAGATATCACTAATTTTGTTGCATCTAAGTTTAAATGTACGAGTACACACTTCGTTTTGTGTAATGTGCATAGGATACAAGACTTTTTTTTTTTCATTATTTTTATTACAACTAGGTAGATACAATTTCGAGAAAGAAGCCGACCGAAGAATTCAGTTAGGTTGGGCGGCCTTTGGAAAATTACGTCATGTTCTCACCTCTAAAATACCACAATACCTCAATACTAAAGTCTTCAACCAGTGCGTCTTGCCAGTCATGACGCACGGAGCCGAAACTTGGACACTGACAAAAGGTCTAGTCTACAGATTTAAGGTCGCCCAACGCGCCCTTGAAAGATGCTTGGAATAACCTTGAGGGACAGATTTAGAAACGAATTTATTCGATAACAAACTATGGTGACTGAGGTGGCTCTGAGGATGGGCAGGCTGAAGTGGCGATGGGCTGGCCATATCTGTCGGAGAACTGACGGCTGATTGTGGAGACGGCATCTGGAGTGGAGACCGCGTACAGGATTCCGCAGAGTTGGACGTCCCCCTGCCCGCTGAAGAGGATTGCTGGACATGGATGGATGAGAGCGGCAATGGATAGGGGGCGGTGGCGTGCTTCGGAAGAGGCTTACGTTCAGCAGTGGATGACGGACGGCTGATGATGATGATTTTTTTTCATATGTTGTAGTTTTATTTTTAAACGTGTGTGATAAAACGTTGTAAGACAGAATTTTAAATGTTGATATCAGGAAGTAGTGTAGAGCGTAAGAAAGTTAAAGATTAGACGTAGAAGTCTGAAAAATCGACATGCATGTTTAACTACCTACCATTCCGGGTAAACGGTGTGATGGTGTTGTTGTTACAATAATATAAATTTTCTACTTTCTAATTACTGATTTTCCCACTTTTATTGTGTTTGCTTATAATAATATTATTTGTGGTTTCTTCACCTAATCAATATTAACTGTGAAAATAACCCTTTATTTCTTGTATGTTTGATTGTCCCTTCTAATCACTTTTTTTTCCACCTTTGTTATATTTGTTTGTAAAATTGTGGACAGATTTCGCATACTTAATATTAACTATGACTTAGCCATATACATAGTAAACTTCATTTGTTACTTTAGTTTATTGTAACACCTGATGATGCCAAAATCGGTTGGCGAAACAGCTGTCGCGACACATTATATTTAATAAAGCTTCTAGAAAACGGCTTATTTAAATTTTGACGGTCGGCAGCAATTGTTTTTTGGGATCTTGGGTATGTGTCGGTGTAACTTGTCTTCTTTGACAGACGTTCGAAGATCATTGCAGTATATTTATTCAGAGTAATTATAAGTGTGTGATGGGTAATACATGCTTAACTTCTTCTGTAACGATCTCCGAAACTTCGATCGAGGAAGAGAAGTAAATTAATATACTCAGGATCCCAAAAATAAAAAAAATAATAAAATTGTATTGTTAAAATTTAAAACACTGTTATAATATCAAAAAAAAAATTATTTACTGAGAGTGTCGCGACAGACATAGTTTGTTGTACCACCCGATGATGCCAACATAATGGCGAAACAGCTGTCGCGACACTCTCAGTTAATCAAAGAAATTGTGATATTATAACAGTGTTTTAAATTTTAACAGCAAAATTAAAATAATAACAACGACATGTTTCAGAGGTGTACTCCATCTTGAGGTGTTATTATGTTATATTCCACTTTAATTTATGAAATAAAAATACTAACCACGACATGTTTCGGAGATGATCACAATTCTCAGGTGTAAATAAATATGAGGCAGTATTCATAAAAAAAATATTGCAAATTCTGGAAAGAGTACTGCCTCACTGACGTCGACATATTTGGATTCCTTCTGATATGTATGATTTTTTTGGTCTTATGTTGCTTTGTTTTATTTTATCTTTATAATACCGTTTTGTGTCCAAATGAGTCGCCTAAATGTTTTATCGTTTGTAATGTCTCATTTGTGTATAATGTATAAATAAATAAATAAATAAATGTAATTGACATGTTTCGCCTGTCTACAGCATTATCAAAGTTAAATGAAATATAATAAAACTTCTAGAAAACAGGCGTTTTCATCCGTAATAATTATTTAATATGGAGTTTTACATCATTGTTCAAGAAACAATAAATACGCAGACTTAATATTTCTCATTACCCTAAAATGGCCTCTCTAAATACAGTTATACACAATAATGTTCAGTGTAGACAGAAAAGTTTCGGGGCATTCGTATTATCTGGGGCTGCGCAGAAGCTGCGCCCTTATAGGCTAATTATTTCATCCGAAGGCGTCGGCGTAGGCGTTGGCCTCGGTGCGATAGCATTAGTTAACGTAATATTATAACGTAACGGAGGCTTTTCTTAATTTGTTTTGACGTTATATGCATAATAACAACACCCTGAGCCGTTTTCGTAAACGAATCAACTTCTAGTTGGAATAAAATTTGCATTAAGGACTTCATCTACGCGAAATTTCTTAATTAATATAACGTTGCCATCTTAGGCATTGACTTGTTCAAACTCAGCCGATCCGTAAAATAACAAGTGTCATGAATCAGTTTTCTCTCAATTATAAAGTTTGACTATAAAGACATAATTGATTTTATAATTACGATAACAAAAGTAAAAGGGTCTATTTCAATTTGATGCGCATCAGATACAAAAATATATCTAAATAACATAAATTTAATGTAGAAAAATCATAATGATTTTTATTACTATTCCCAAATTAATAAAAAATCAATTGTATATATAAAAGGTTAATAATGTCTATTGAAATTGTTATTAGATAACTGGCATATATTCGTTCGAAAACGTTGTATGATAGAATACCGAACGATGAAATAAGAAAGAAATGTGAGGCAGATGACTGCATCATGGATAAAATTAAAAAAGGAACCCTGAGATAGTTTGGACATATGGAACGAATGGATGAGAATAGAATAGTTAAATAGTTGTACACAAGCAGCGTGAGTGGAAAAAGAAGCCGAGGTCGACCGAGAAAAACGTGGCATGATGAAATTAAACGTTTACTAAAAGGCGGTCACATTCGAAGTCGGAATAATCGACGTGTGTGCATGGTACGATGTATTCATGTAGAGGAATCCAGAAAGGTATGCCAGGACAGAGGATTGTGGCGATCCATCCTATCTGCCTACTCCTCCGGGTAAATGGCGTGATGGTTAGTTAGTTAGTTTAGTTGGCATATACTCGATTTGTCAATAATGTAATGTTTTCATATATCGTCAGAAATCTATGTCGTTTACTATTTTTACTTTTTTTATTATTTCATCCGTAAATTTCAATTTTTTTCTCATTAAGATAAATAAATAAAGATTAACTTATACTATCTGAGAAATCTCGTATATGACAACCCCTGTTATGTTATCTATTGTTTCAACTATAAATAAGAAAACTTATCACTATAACTACAAAATCATTTCACAAATGTATATTTTTCATAATAATTTATTATTTAAAACGTACGTGGGTTTTATTATATTTATTTGAACGTTTAACCTTGATAAGGCAATATCAAATGTTTATAATAATGTCATTTGCATTGCATTATCATTTTATAATACCTTGGCATGGCGAAACATATAAATCCCATAAAATATAATAAAACTTCTAGAAATCAGATATTTTAATTCATATCAATTATTAAATATAAGTTTTACACTACCGTTAGAGGAAAATCTTATATAAGTTCAAACATAATTCTTCCAAATAACAATTGTAGTACAATCGATATCTATATAAATTTGGACATACTATTGCAATATATGTATCAAATTATTCCTCACCTACCAAGCATCGTGCATTTGGTATCACCGAACACCGTATAATATGTCTATAGTAGATATCATATCAACACATACCGAGTAATACTCACATACTCGTACATTCAAACGCTACCCACACAAGCATTTATTATGTATGGTTATTCATACAACCCACAGGAGATGAAGTGACATACCCGCTTGGAGCCAATGACAATGCTACATTTCTAATATTGATGGTGCCATAAAGTCTGGTAATCATTTTGAACGAATAAACATAACCCTTCACAACCCCGTTAACGTTTCATCGAGGGAAAACTAATTACGTGAATAGTTCACAATATTTTAATTATTAAAACAACTTCACAAGGATTTAAAACTGACCTGAAATAATAAAAAAAATGTTAACTTTAAGCAAGTTTTCACCGTACATTATTGTATCATTTATATTTTGAAATTAATTGTCTTAGTGTTTTTACAATATTATTAGGATTTGTTTTTTTATGAATAAAACAAAATCTTTCAGAGTGAAAATCCTTTAAGTATTACATATAGAAAAAACTATTATCTTACATTACACAACGTTACTTTTAGTTACCAAACTATATATGCGTTAGTGTTGTTGTTACTGGATATATAGCCAGTCCAGGTGGATACCCAGAATATATAATTGGAGGCCTAGACAAGAAACAGGACTGTCAAGAGGCTACCTAAAAGATGGACTGATAACATTACCCGAATAGCTGGGGATACCTGGATGCAGAAGGGATAAAACAGGAATGATTGAAAAAAACGAAAGCGGCCTATATCTAACAGTGGAAGGAAGAAAGCTCCAGAAAAATACAAAGAAATTGGTGCTGCTGTGCTATTTATTACTATGTATCAGAACTAATAACATGGTTTAATGAAATAATTCAGTTAACGATGTTAAGATGAAACTTGAAATAATAATAGTAACATTTTATTAATACAGATTTTTTGCTTAATGCTTTCACCTAATCTTGATATATAGCGCTAGTGTAGATTGAACTAAAAAAAAGTGTTTCTCAACATAGTGCATATATACAGCTTTCAAAAATTTGTCAGACGAGGTGGTCTTAAGAAGGGCGGAATGGGGAATGTTGTAAATATAAAACGATCGCTTAACCCAACCAATGACAGGTCATAAGTCATGTAAGCGCCTCGACCATCATATTCTGTTCCCAGAAAACAATATACATCTTCGTCTCTATTGAGATACAATTTATCCTGTGATAAATGAATAATAATAGTAAAATTGTATAATCAACTTAACTTAAGACTTAACTAACTATCGCGCCGTTTTCCCGCAGGAACAATGCTCTGTCCTGACATACCACTCGATCTTCTACTATATTTATACATCGTAACCTGCACGACCGTCGATTATTCCAATAACGATTGTGACCGCCTTTAAATATTAAAGTATTTTCATCAAACCGTGATTTCCTTGGTATCTCTACTTACATTGCTTGTTCACTATATTTTAACTATTCTTCTTTCATCTATTTGTTAAATATGTCTGAACTATCTAAGGGATCTTTTTTTAATTTTACGTGTGATGCAATCATCTGCATTACACTTCTCTCTTACTTCATCGTTATTTTCGACATTATTTTCAGCGATCTCATTTCTACGGCATTAGTACAGATATAATATAAGTTTTTTTTATATATAATTTTCTGATATTTAATTCCTAAAAAGTGAAAATCGCTCATTTCAGTTATTTTTTTAAAATTCTAGGAGAATAAATAACAATTTCTGCTAGATTTTATACAACATTCAGACTTAAAGGGTTAATATTCATCAGATGAGCTTCAGTTGCCCTGGGAAATCTTTAATACTAGTAGAACGCTAACTTGCTCCATTTCGAGATACAATCTATGAAGTATAAAGATTTATACCGCCGTATTTGTTATGTCTTGAACAACATTAGGAAACTTTTGCTCTGAGTATGTTATTTATGAGCTTGCACAATCATGCAGTTGTTTATTTCACAAATTATATTAAATGGAAAAAACAATTCATTATTTCTAGAACAATGATGTAAAATTCCATATTAAATGATTAATAATAATTATAACGTCTGTTTTCTCCAAGTTTTATTATATTTTATGCGAATGAATTATTTCGCCTTTATGTAATTAAATAAATAATTATGAAACCTCTTAAACAAACAACTTAAGAAACAATCTATGTACAAAGGAATGACATATTTTGCCTTGCTAAAATATTATCAAATGTCACATTTGATAGTGCATTAGTGAAGCGAAACATGTCATTCTGATAACATATTATAAAAGTTCTAGAAAAAATACGTTTTTATTTATATTTTACAACCGTTAGAAAGCTATTATTTAGCTTCGTGAATCATTTAGACGAATTTTTTAATGAATTAAAACATAAATATTTTTAATGTTTTTAATTAATTTTTCTCGACACCTTTATCATCTAGAAAACTAAATATAGAGCTGTTTTAATAATATAATTCATCCGTGAATGAATTTATAAGCGTTTGAAAAGTGTTGACAAAAATAAACTCAAATATGAAAAAAGCAGTGTTTTAATTTATTGATTTACTTGAAATAGTACACATGTACACAACACACGTTCTAATAAAAACAATGAAATATTCAATTATAATTATAGTATAAGGTTACATTTTGTTTACATATTTATTTAATTCTATTCTAAATTTGTTAATGCTCTGCACACTTTTGACATCCTGCGGTATATCTACATAAATTTAAATGCTTTACATATACATAAGAGAATTCTGAGATTTGGTTTTTTTTCTGAATAGAAGCCTTAGTTTATTTTTCTTTCTTGTTTCATATTGATGTTCACGTTGGTTACTTTTTATCTTCCTTAAAAATTCTTGGGAGGTGTGCCCATTAACAGTTTTGTGAATTAGTAATAAAACGTAATTTTAAGCTCCTTAAGCATATTCATAAAAAAAATCAGTGTTAACGACCTAAGATCCTTTAATAGAAGTAGAAAAAACTACATAAGTGTCCCAATAAAATCACAAACGCAATAATAGTCACGTGTATAAAATATCCTGATATTCCTAAGAGAATTCCTTATAGTGAAAACGGTCCCCCAAGGAAAAGAGTGCGTCAGTCCTGTATTGCGGCCGCTAGAAGTGTCCGTTGACCCCTAATCCAATTTTGATTAATCACCCGGTGACGTTTTTCTCCAAATATATACACAACTCACGACGATTTTGCGAGTTTATTAGAGCCTTTGTACAACTCCCCTAACAAAGGGGCTGCGAAGGCTGAGGTGAAGTAAAGCCAGCCGTGATTAATGGAAGAGAGTATGACTTAACCGGTCATAATTTTTATCGGTTGAACTTATCAACTTTATTTTTTTTTGTTTGTTTATACGGACTTGCCTTCCAATGATTTGTGAATTTATTCTCTTTGTTACAGGACTTATTGATCGCAAATTTCTTTCGTGCCTATTTTTCTTGTTACTTTAGCGCATTTTTTATTATTATTTGCTGTACAACCCACATTCTGACATTATTATTTAACTACCTTACTAATCATCACGCCGTCTCCCTGGAGGGATAGACAGAAATAATAGACTATCACATTGCTCTGTCGTGATAAACTTCACTCGTTTCTTCTACATTCTGTTTATCAGTATATTTATTCACTCAAAAGATATTACAAACATAATGACGGTTTAAGGCACATATTTGAGAAAGGGTAAAAAATCAGGAATGCATGAGAGATGGTTCAACTTCAGGAAGACAAGATACTCTCTAAAATTAAGATTAGTTTTCTTCTGAACGTATTTTCACTTATATGAAAGACGTCAATCTCCGAGGTAATCTTGTTCAGCAGACTGATTGCTCTTCCCACCGGCATAATTAGAAGCAGGTTGGTTCTTGCGGCCGGAAGAAAGAACAATCTACGCTGGCGCTGTTGGAGATATCTGTCGGGAACAAAAAGACCTTCACCCTCTAGTCTAAAGAAATAGGTTATGAGAAACCTGCCTCTTCGAAGCTGCAGAGAATTAGACCCCAACATTCCCAAAAGAGAGTTCATAACTAGAAAAAGAAAGGGATCTCTGAAAACCCTTCCGGTCCGAATATTGAAGCCCAACATCTTCAGCGCTATGCCACAAACTCTCTCAACATGAGCATGAAAAGTTAATCTACTCTCATAGATGACTCTGAGATATCTCATAGTGGATACATGTGCCAATTGCTGGTTATTCATCATGTATCATATATCTTGTGATGTACGCACGTCGTTTTCTCCGACTCCTTACGCGGTCAACATATAATATTTTATTGATTTGATCGTACCACGTTTTACTCGGGTTGCTTCCCCATTCTGCCTTCATTTATTATTTCCATGTTTCCAACCGCAGCGCCCTTTCGTCCTTCGTTCATGCAATCCCTGAAAACATTATCCGTCCATGCGGGACTTACGTTAACTAGGGAATGCAACATTCCAACAAATGCAACAGCGATTTAAGGCCATGTTAAATCACTGTATTCATAAATATGTACGAGTGCAATAAGTAAAATGTATATTACACTGTCTAAATATTTACCACTAACAAATTCCAATCTCAATTAACTACGCCATCGTTGGAATCACCAATTTCGTTTAGCAAGGTAACGTCTTTGATTGCCGCTAAAGAAATTTCAATTGGACAATTTCCGCTGCGAAATCCCACAACTGCACAAATTGTATTCATCGCCATACCGGCTGCAGTACAAAGCATGCGATTGCACAACCGCTCACTCGTGATTGAAGTAAGGTTCAATTAAGCGGCACATTGCTGAGCAATCGAGTCTCTGAGACCGCAGAGAAAATTGCACGTTTCAATAGAGAGGTATATTATGGTGATAAAGCTACGACTTACAAAATATACTGTATCAATTCACTACGACACCATACTTATTAATTTTCCGTTCCCTCACATTATCATTGAATATATCTTAATGTTTTTAATTAAGTATATTCTATACTATTCACATTTTAAGTTATTGTAGTATGAGTTAAATTACTAAATAATTGTTACCGTTAAGCGTGTCATCTTAATAAGCTTTAATTCGGACTCTTTGAAAATTCTCTTATAAGAAATATGATATTAAAGAGAAAATGTCCGTATTATAGAAGTTTAATTATATTTTATAAGGGATATTGAGTGCTACATTTGGTCTAAATTACTATACGGAGTGGAGACCTGGACCCTCAAAGTGAACACAATAAACCATATAGAAGCACTTGAAATGTAGCTCCATCGCAGATTCTTGCGGATCTCATGGACTGATATGGTCACCAAACAATGAGCTGCTACATAGAGCCAGATTAGGAAGAGAATTGTTGGCTGATGTGAAGTCTAAAAGATAGCATACTTGGGACACATTCTCCGCAACGAGAAATATGATCTGCTGCATTTCATCATAAAATGGAAGATCGAGGGTATGCGTGATGTGGGAAGACCCCAAATGTCCTGGCTCGAGAATATCAAGGAATGGACCGGAGTTCGAATGGAGTTGTTCCGTCTAGCACAGGACAAAGAGCTCTACGCCAGGATGATAACCGACGTCGAGGGGACCTGACATGGCACTCGAAGAAGGAGATGAATATATTTGGCTAGAATCAAATGCTGTGTTAATTTAATTATATTTCCATTAACACAGAATGTGTATTTGATTTACTTCAACGGGTACATTTGAAATTGAAGGTACAGTTGACAGTTTCTTCCGTTTGACCGAGTTTCATAACATTTTATGAGAGAGATCATTTTTCGATTGCCCTAACTAGGCTAAGCTTGGCTAGGCAGTTGCCTTAAATAGAATTTACGTCCCTCCAAAAGGCAATAATATAAATTCTAGAAAGCGGACCCTTTTCATCAATGCTTGATATTTAATCGGGAGTTTTACATCACTGTGCGAATCATCGTACCAAAACATTTTGATAATCCCTAGAAACGTTTTCATCAATATTAAATACATATATAATACATATATGAGGTATCTCTACATTAAGGAGTATGGTAGTTATCCGTGGCTCTATCCCACGGCATTTCTGTTAGGAATGCTTGGAACCAATTCATTATAGATTCGAAGAGATGGACATCTCATTACCCACTTCCTTAAATTAATCAGGGGATATTTCGAGAACTCGGCCGTGCTAGAGGATGTTGGTATTTTTGTTCCTGATAGATTTCTCCGACAGCGACAGCACAAATTGTTTTACCTACCGACCACTAAAACCAATCTGCCTCTGGTGACACCAGTGGGAAGAGCAATTTGTCTGCTGAACGCGGTGTCCTCGGAGATCGACGTCTTTCATATTAGTGAAGGTACTTTCAGCAGACAAATTCTCTTGACTTTAGAAAGTACCTTGTCTTGCTAATGTCAAACCATCTCTAATGCGTTCCTGGTACTTCGTTGTATTTTTATAATATTTTATCTGTACTCAATAGATGACTTAAACTTTTCCAGTTTGTAATGTCTTTTGAGTTAATAAATTGATTTGATTTGATTTGATGTAACAAGCATGATATTTGAATATTTTTCGTTTATGGTAATGCATTCTTGCGGTGAAACGAATTTACGAAAAAAAGTCTTATGAATTCCGTAAATAAAAGAAAGAAATATGTAAAACAAAAGACAAAACAAAACTCAGAACAATAAAGCTGGGAATGGTTAAATAAACACGAAATTTGAATCCTTTATAAGGATACACAGAAGAAAAAGTTTTATTCAAATCCAGGTATCAAGTTCAGTGCTTGTGAGCTTCTAGTTGTACTTTCCAAAGAACCAAAGTCACTTAAGCCTAACGTACCCTCCACCCCGAGCCCGTATGTCTCACCCCCCGGACATTAATCCTGCGCTCCGCGGTGGGAGGGTTGAAGTCCCATATCTTGCTCAGTTTTGTCTCTCTAACTCATCCTCTGTGTCATTCGTATCTCTTTAAGTGAGAATGATATTATCTCTGTTTTTAAAGGGCCCAATTTTTGCCGTTCTTCACAAATTTAGGAGGTCAAAAGAGTTAAACTTGACTTACGCTAACAGATTAATTCTAAAACCAACTTTAATTTAAATGAAATTTCTTTTTAATGGATTTGAACACTTTTTTTTCACTAAAGAATTTATTTTTCTTGGCATGTTTTGAAGGTAATAAAGAGTCATCATCGGAAGAACGATGTAAACACAAGTTTATATAGTTCACCCAACGATAAAGGCTTTGAAACATGTCGAGAAAAATTCATAAAAAAATCATCATTATGGATTTCCACAATGTCAATGGCTTAAGATCATCAAAAATTACATTATCTTTTTTTACGTCAAATGGATTTTTAAAGTAAAGGCCCTGAACAATATAAAAAATATATAATATTTTAAACGTTTCCTCTGAATACTTTCACAATAGCCTATAAAAAAACATTTAAAATACATGAATGTACAAATGTTTTCTTAATTGTATATACTCTGAATGTTTGTCATTAAAATGTGTTATATGTACTCTTATGTTTGATATAATAGACCATTCGTAGAATTTTTTTATTAACGTTTAAAATCAGTTGGAGTTAAATTGTTTAAGTACATTATGTTTTAAATAAGATATTGCATAATATTATATAATATTATAATATTCGTTATTCATGTCGTTATCTTCCCCTGCGTACCAGATGATGAAAGAGATGTTCCCAAATCGAATAGATCTCTAAGATAAACAAGTTTCGTTGAAAGATTTTCTTTTTATTCGTTTAAGAATTTTGTCTACTTGACAAAATAAAATAGGAACTCTTGAAAAAAATCTAAATCATTTAAGCTAAGTCGTTTTAATAATTTAAATAGGATATTTAAGTATCACGGTTCAATATTTGAAGTATGAATCAAGATTAGTTTCAGATTAGCTCATCATATTCAGAAAATAAGAAAAAAACTTTTTTTTAGACAATATTGTCAAAGCCTAAGATAAATAATTTTAAAACGAATTATTACGGATACTTAAGCACGGTGCTTTGCCTTGATTTCGATTAACCAAGCGAAAAGAAAATTCTAAAGAAAATCTTAACTTCCGATAAACCAAGAATAAAGATTATAGGCAAAATGCCCAACCGATAGTATTCAACAGGCTGTTTAAAAATGATTGAACTATATTAAAAATTTACGAATGAAATATTTCAATCGAATGTTTTTGAGTTCTTTTAGACGAATGTGTGATAAATCTGTTATATCATAGAGTGTCAAATGCAAATATAAAAAGTAAATTCAGTGCGAATAAAAATGTTATGAATTAAAATTAAAGGATCATTAAGGTGGTTTGGAAACATTGGCGAAGGCAGTGTGGTTGTGACAATGTCTTTGGTCTGATGCAGAATTCACGTAACAATTAAATGGCGATAGATTAGCTACCTATCACATGTCACGAGAATAAATATGATAGCTATACCCTTTACATCGATTAGGCTCCCGCTGTAATGATTTAAAGAGCGATTCAACAAAATAATAATAATAATAACAAGAGGAAATAATGAATGAAAAATTAATGGAAAATAATATGTATTGTATATTAAAGACATATACGGAACTAGGAATCGTAGAAGACCGATAGAAACGTGCATGATTAAATCAATCAAATATTAAATGCCGGCCACGTGAGTAGTCGGAGAAATTGACTTGCCTGCGTAACACGACGTATTAATATCAAAAGCGAGAGAATTGTCAGTAAAAACAGTGTGGTAGTCCATTTATTCTGCCTTCCCTTTCAGAAAGACTGCGTGATGGTAAGTTAGGTATTTAGTTTTGACATTTTTTGTTATACTTGTGATCGACGGTACATGAACGTTTTTTTTTTTAATGATGACATATTTTTCAGAAGAAACAAGAAGAAACATCAACAATGAAATTAAAGAAACAATTCAAGAAATAAATTTATATCCGCATACCATTATAATTTGTTTATAGTCATAGGGACTAAGAGGAGTCCCACCGCTTCCCCGAAGCTGTTATAGGCGGACGTCTCATTTTGTCAGTCTCGCTCTATCAATCCCTAGGCCCGTCTCTCGTCCATGCGGGACTTAAGTTACTGGGGTTTTGTGTTCAATGAAAAACAAGATGCTGACCATTATAAAATATAATATCAAACGCGATTGTTTAAGTGGTTCCACATATATTTAATTTAGATCAAAAAATATATATTTAAATTATAATTTTTTTCGCCATGTAGGGGCATTATCAAACCACAAATTGTATTTATATTTTATGTATAATATAAATCTATGTAAAACCAGTTAAACAATTGCGTTTGATTATATAATGTTTAATATCCACTCTGTTCAATTTTGGCCACGTAAATATATCCAGAAACTCGAACGTAAAATAGTGACAAACAATAGTAAACAAATTTATTAGGGCACTGTATAATATGATTGGCTGAAGTGAAAGCGTCGGGACGCCGCCGCCGACGCCTCTCCTTGGCGCGGAACCAAACGGCGTCGGATGTTGCGCATATATCATATCACGAGGACCTCGTGCCTCTCACTATCGCAGATAATGTTTCAGCGGGAACACTTTACATGCGCAGCCCTCGTGGCTTGTACAACTTATTTGTTGGAATCGTAAATTATTTTCGGATGACAACTGAAACGTTTTCTATGGTCGCTGTTTCCTGCGCAGTGTTTAAGTGTAATAACACTGGATTTTGGTACACAAAATTGAGTCTACAACAGATTATATGTAAATAAAGCTTTGTATATTAAAAGCACATACAGTTTTATATGTGGGAGTAGAAGGGAAGCACTCTTATACTCCTACTGAGAAAGGAAAATCTTTTTGATACGTGATATGATTTCTGATATTTTATGAAAACTTGTGATCATAGTAACACTTAAACACTGCTTGGTTCATAATCAAAAGGTTTTGTGTGATATTCTGATAAAACAGAAATAAATTATGATTTTTATAAAGACTACGCCGTTTACACTGGAATATAATGTATTGATGTGTAATAAAAATTGTCTTAAACTATTGTTTATAAATTGTAATAGACATAAATATAATATAATCACCAATCTTTAGATGAAACTTAACTGGATAGTCAGACACAAGAAGATAAAGTTTATGTCCGAAACTACCTGTTATTTTTATTCAATAAATATTTGATTTATTTGATCGTGCCACGTTTTCCTTGGTCTTCCTCTATTTCTGGTTCCATTAACATCGTTAACATATAATTTTTTACCATTATATCTTCATTTATTCTTTTCATATGTCAAAACCATCTTAATGATCGATATTGAATGTCGGCCATGTGAGGAGTCAGAGAAATCGACGCGCGTGCATTACACGATGTATGAATGTTGAGGAATCGAGAGAAATATGACAGGAAAGAAAAGTGTGGCAGTCCATTATTTCTACCTTCCCTTTCGGGGAGACGGCGTGATGGTTAGTTAGTTTTTTTTTTTCAATAAATAACTTTTCGCGCAAATTTAAGATTAATACTGAATAGAGTTCCTGAATTACGGATGCTTCGTTTATGAGAATGATTCAAAGATTTCTTTTGTCTCCATTAGAAACGGATAATGTTTTCGCAATCTTTGCATTTATATCATTTATATGAGCTATTGTGAAAAACATATATATATTATATGTGAAGTGAGCGCCTCATTATTAAACCAGTGTAAGGTTCTGCCTTAAAATGTTCACTTAATTAGACCTTACGTTAAACCCACGTAAAACGTATTTTTGTGATCAAATTGTATTAGTGAAAAACGAACTTACAACATCTTTGTTGAAAATTATTTTCATTCATTACAAGGTTGACTTTTCAATTTAAATGATTCAGAAATGGAAAGTTATACCAAGAAAAGTTTATTGGAAAACATAATTAAATGCCTCCGGGGGGGTGTATTCAAGCACAGAATCAAACCTATCGCAAAATGTCGAAACATCTTTAGAAAACTTTTCTTTTATATCATGTTCGATCTAATAAATAATGAGATGACCTTTTTGACTAATAAGAGGAAAATAAGTAAAGTTGAAACAACTTAAAAGGTCTTTTCCTAATGTTGTTTCTTCTGGAGATTAAATTTGTAAAGTAAAACAGAAAAGATGAAATTTTCGTAATTCTATAGACACAAAAAATATATGACAATGATTTTTTATTTACACACTATTAAATTATTAGAGTCATTTCATAAAGAGTTAGGTAGCATGGCGTACACTACTGAAATGTATCTGATAAAGTATTTTATAAATTCTTCCTTCAGGTGTTTACTCGTATTGATATGAAAATTAAAAAAACTAACTAACTAACTAACCATCACGCCGTCTCCCCGAAAGGGTAGGAAGAAAGAATGAACTGCCACACTTTTCTTTCCTGGCATATTTCTCTCGCTTCCTCAACATTCATACATCGTGTCATGCACGTGCGTCGATTTCTCTAACTCCTCACATGGCCGACATTCAATATTTGATTTATTTGATCGTGCCACGTTTTCCTCGGTCTTCCTATATTTCTAGTTCATTTACATCGTTAACACATAATTTTTTTACCATTCTTTCTTCATTTATTCTTTCCATATGTCCAAACCATCTAAATGATCCTTTCATTGCAAAAACATTTAAAAAACGGAAGATACACAGGGTTAATATAAAAAATCAATCAATAATTTGCTTAAATTCTTTCTTCTTATCTTAAAATGACATTTACGTATTTCAATATGATATTCACAAAAATATGTTTTCTAGAAGTTTCACAACAATATACTTTATGAAAGTGACATGATTCGTTTTGCTTGGGCAATATCAAATAACACGTTAAAAATCTAGAAATATATCCACATTGTTTAACGTACAGGTACTTCTTGGGTTTCCAGAATAAGGGGCCTAAAGTGTATGATGGTATATGAGTTTGTTTGTTGTTTATAAATATACAATCTATTTACGATATAACGATCGAATATACAATCGTACATTCAAAAACAACAAACAAACGCATGTTTATGAATATCCGGGGTTGTTAAATAAAAGAATACGATTTCAAAAGATTCGAATTTTTAAATTGCTTTAGAGAAGTTATTAGATTAGATTATAAATAATCAAACAACTTAAGAAAACAGGGAAACGATAAATTTAATGCTTTCTTAATTTATTATATTTATAAAAGCGTTTATTTTTTATATGAACCTTGTGTATCTTCCATTTTTAAATATTATTCTAGAATATTATATCTAATGCTCAAATATATTGTAAATTATTTATATTGAGTACTTTGTAGAATAAAGCAATAAACATTCGATATTGCATATAATGTCATAAAAAATGGGTTATTATTTTGTATATGGAAACAGTTGGAGAGTATACAAACTAATCAATCAATCCACATCTTTTATATACGACAAGGACGCCATTTTATCATCGACAACGCCGTTCCGAATTCAAAAACCCGGCAAAGCTCTTAGATCTCAGCGCACTACAAGTCACCCGTGACACTATCGATCAATCTTTTCACATACACAAACAAAGAGTGTGACGTCACCTGTTTTGGACAGTCCATCATTCAAAATTTGCAATATCCCAACTGCTATTCATCACCAGTGGTGTCACCTTCTTTTAGCGTATAAATCACACTCTTACACAATTTTATATCAATTATCATTATGGAGTGATGCGCCAATCTTTATGTTCAACTTTCAAACTACTTTAGATATTAATTAAAAAGTAATGATATATTATTTTGTAACACCTGATTATGTCAACATCGGTTGATGAAACAGCTGTCGCGTAAAAAAAATACAATTGTGATACAAAAACAAACTTATTTAATTTAACCGTTTAAAATGTTAAGGTATCATAGTGTTTCGGCCAAAACAATGGACCATTTAATTAAAAAGTGTTTTAAGGGTATTTTTAGATATATATTTTTATCTCACAGTTTAACTAATAAATTGGTAAAGCTCTTTCCTGTAAAAAAATGAAGTATGTGCTTACTTCAGTAAAGTTCTAAATTGATTTTTTTTTAACGAATTTTTAAGAAATTATTTAAACGCATCCAGAAAGCAACGAATATAGTATTTGTAAAAGAAACTAACTAACTAACTAACTAACCATCACGCCGTCTCCCCGAAAGGGTAGGCAGAAAGAATGGACTGCCACACTTTAATCGATGCGGCACTCCATCCTTCTCTTTTCGCCATCGCGAGAGATGCGGTGTGATGGGTTGCGAACCTCATCGCCACAAAAAATGTAACATTGTACAACATTGTAAAACATTGTAAAATAATGATTTTAAAAACATATCTATATAAATAAAAATGTACATGTTCGTTTTACTAATCAAAGTTTTCCGAAAGTTTTTTATAGACTGCTTTGAAATGTTGACATAACGTTGCATTCGAATACGCGCGTGTTGTTACATTCTCTTTTTTTAGAACCGATTGCTTTGAAATTTTGACATAACGTTCCATTCGAATACGCGCTTGTTATTTTATTCGCTACTTTTTCTTTTTTTTAGAAAAAAACAATATTTTTAAATGTTGGTGTTTGCCGATTGTTTTGAAAATTTGACATAACACTGCATTTGAAAACGCGCGTTATTTTATTCTCTCTTTTATTTTTTTTAGAAAAAAAAACTAATGTTTTGAAATGTTGATATTTGCCGATTGCTTTAAATTTTTGAAACAACGTTGCATTCGAATGCGCGCGTGTTTTTGTATACTCTTCTTCTTATTTTAGAAGAAAAAAATAACGATTTCTTTAAAATGTTGATATTTACTGATCGCTTTTAAATTTTGAGACATTCTGTTTCCTGTTATCACTTTACATTTTTATCAGCAAATCTTTTTGTTGATAAATAATACAACTATTTGTAAATATTGAATAGTAAAAATCCCGATACACGATTATTTTGCTTTCGACTTTGTTTTGTTAATTCGTTTCGAATATAAAAAACTGACATTGAACAGTCCAAAATACCCAAACATGTAACTTAGTTATAGAAAATCAACCCATAGAACAGGTCAAGACCTTCAAGTACCTAGACATAGACCTGGTGGGGGGAGCTGATCTGCGGAAAGAAATACAAGCCCAAATAAACAAAGCAGCTGCAATCTCTGGGGCTCTATAATTCACAATATGGAAAAACCAAGACATGGCCATTAAGAGTAAGATGAGAATCTTTAAAACATGCGTAAGACCAATAATAACATATGGCGTCAAAGCATGGGCAGACACAGTAAGGACCAAACAAGTGAGGACTTCCGAAATGAAGACACTAAGGACGAAAGCAGGCAAGACACTGAGGTATCGCGTAAGGAACACCAGAATAAGAGAGATATGTGAAGTTGAGGATATTATAAGATGGAACAGAGAGCGAAAAAGGGACTGGTACGATCATGTTCAAAGAATGGACACCACCAGACTCCCCTATATTGCATTGCATAATCAACCTCATGGGACTCGTCCTCGTGGAAGACCTCCTAAAAGATGGAAGGACAGCTGGGAATCTACCTCACAGGAGGAGCAACACTCTGGAGAAAACAGACCAAATAGGAAAGGCTTCTACAATAAGGAAGAAGAAGAAAAAGACATTGAACTGAACTATTACGCAGTATAAAAAATATTGTAAGTTTTGTCGCTAAATATACATTCATATTAATTCAAGCATTCTTTACACAAATGACTTTATGCATATTAAGTTGTGCATTCGTGCATCTGTGTAATCGTGAAACCAAATTCCATTCCGCCAGCAAGTTAGCTCGCAAACAACGAATTTTCTTTCGTGAAAACGTACCCATAGAATGCCGTCCGCGCCCGCGTGGCATGGTACGTGAACAAGCCCCGAGAGTGGGCAGCTTTGCATACATTAGTAGACAGATCGCCGTGCGAACTGCCACGTGTATGCTAACACACTCTACATTAATACCCAGACAACGAAATATCCTATGAGCATCGTGTAATATTAATTATCCCGAACAAAACGAACACCCGCAATAATTATTTTTTAACCTTCTACTAATTTCGTTCCTTCAGAATTTTGTTATCATTTTTTTTTATTGTATTTAAAATGTAAATTGCTATCGGAACAATTAGTGGACAAGGGATTTCAGTGCTTTTAATTCATTTAGGATTTATATAGGTTTCCTCACCCAAACCAACAATGACTTTAAAAACATAATTTGTTTTTCATTAATATTACGTTTGTTTGAAATGAAATTTAGTAAACTTTTCTAAAGTTATATGAAAAAAATCTCTATAGACTATTAACAATGTAAAGAAAACATTATTTAAAACTCTGAAGTAAAATTTGCTTTTATTACCGAATTTCTTGTACCGACCCTTTTGTGTGAAAGCGAAGCATGGAACTGACAAAAGAAGGGTGAAGGATTAAAGAAAAATAAATTCAGTTGAAATAAGATCTCTTATACGCATGTGTGAATACACTGTGTATGATAGAGTGTCGAATGAAAATATGAGAATTGAATGCGGTGCGAATGATGGTGTCATGAACAAAATAATGAAAGGATCATTGAGATGGTTTGGACATATGGAAAGAATGAATGAAGAAAGAATGGTAAAAAAGTATATGTTAATGATGTAAATGGAACCAAAAATAGAGGAAGACCGAGGAAATTGTGGCACGATCAAATAAATCAAATCTTGAATGTCGGCCATTAATATAAAAAATTTCATGTAACAACAAATGTATACGTGTTCTAATTTATTTATATTAATTACATATTTATAAATATTCCCAGGGACAGAAGCGAGTAGAGGACTGATGTGGAAGAGGTCAAGTCCCATACTGGGATCTAGCGCTGGAAAGTAGTAGAAGTTGTAGTAGAAGTATAGGGTGTTTTTTTAGAGGTATACAATACATATTCAAAATGAAAAAAAAACACATTAAAATAATGTTAATATCTTTGATATTGGCTTTATTTAATAGATTTTTCTTTCACATTATTGTTTAAATATGATTTCGAGCATATGAGCGCCACGGCTAGCTCGAAAGAAGCGCAATCGTGAAATCCAAATTTCGACAATTGTCGTCTTTGTGGATACGTATTATCTACTAAAGTGTACGTGGTGCGAAAACGATCCGTGGTCTTCCGAATAACTTGCTCGGACGGACGATTATGTCGACCGTTAAATGGACGTAGTGCACGATAAGTTTAGCGAACCGAACCACAATTCGAAAGCGCTATTCTGATGTCAGTATGTTTATGATATAATGACAAAACGTATTGACTATAAATCAGATGTCAACTGTCAAATTGACAATCTGTTGAAACAATGTTGCCAGTTTAAAAACCAAACCCTTAAAAAAAACATCCTATATATTTATAAAACAATGTATTTTATGAACGATGTAAATTAGATAATGAACCGCAAATATTTAATTAAGATTTAAAATAAAATTTAATTTGAATTGAAATCATCCAATCCAATTAGTGGTGATGGATGAACAATCAAAATAATTAAAACAGTATTTCAATTATAATAGGCGGTATAGCTCATAGTCACAAATTGTCATTTCATTGTCCAACACCGCGGTCTTCTCTAGGATTAATTTCCATCAACTCATCGATCTGTTAGTTAATATGGGCGGATTGATAAATCGTTTTGGATTAGCCTGTAACAACAGGCCCAAGCACCAGCACTTATCTTCACTCCACTCAAATTGCCTCCATTAGAGTGTTATTGTATCCAGGGCAGCTAAGAATCAATTTTACTCAACGCCCCAAGATCATTTAAAGAACGTTTAATTCCATTTTGTTTGGAGATTAGGACAAGAATTGTACAAGATGCTTTCCTAATCCTCTCTCGCCCGGGGCTAATTGATCGATGTTTTGTTTAATTTGTCAAACTGCCTTTAAACGAAACTACAATTAGCAAACATATAAAATGAACCTCATATATGTTCAATGTAACACTTTTTTCTGTTTTTTTTTTTGTTAAAAAAATCAGTAGCTCGACCATTAAAAACATTATTTGTTGTTTCTTGAACAATAACGTAAAAGTCCATATTAAATCATTTATTTGAAAGAAAACGTCTGTCTTCTAGGGGTTTTATTATATTTCATTTGAAATGAATCGATTGACTAGAATAAATTAAGCTAGAGCCAATATAGAGCTGTTGTCGAGCATGTCTTTCCTTTCTAAAATAGAACTCCTAGAAGAAATACGTTTTCATTCATATTTTTCTTCCTCTTCCTTGTTGTAGCCCTATGTGGTCTGTTCTCCAGAGTGTTGCTCCTCCTATGAGGTAGAGCTGTCCTTCCATCTTTTAGGAGGTCTTCCATAAGGACGAGTCCCATGAGGCTGATTATGCCATGCAATATAGGGGAGTCTGGTGGTGTCCATTCTTTGAACATTACCGTACCAGTCCCTTTTTCGCTGTCTGCTCTATCTTATAATATCCTCAACTCCATATATCTCTCATATTAATTATTAAAAATATTGTAGATCAAAAAAGGCATAGTAGATTTTTTAAACATTTAAAGCGTTAAAACTGTGGAATTCCATAACGACCATTTTTTATTAATTTTAATATTTTATTCCCATTTGAATTAATATTTTATTTTTATTTTTCGAGAGAAACAATTTTATGGTTTTTCTTAGAACTAATGATTTATTTAACAACTCAAAAATTTGCAATATGTAATTTTCCCCCCACCCTTTAGATAATTAAATTCAATACAGGGACACACTGTTTGGCGATTATGTTCAGTTTGACAATGCCCTCGCAAAGCGAAATAAATTTGTCACATATAATAAAATTTATATAAATTAAATCCAAATAATACCACTAAACAATCGTGTTTACTATTATAAATTAATAATGTAGTTTTACAAAACTAACACCTCTACATACACGTGCAAATATAATACACGTTCAAATATAATATACAAGTATGTAAATAATGTCATATATTATATGCTCTAAGGCATATTACTCGTGATATTATAGAATCGTATTGACGGGTTGATGAAATTGGCCTCAATATACTTGTATTTATCCCGACTCCATCAATACCTCGTGTTCTACTAGCCTGCGGCCATAAGTAAAGGAATCCGCAAAGGGAGGCAAGGCGGCCCGGTCCGAATCTGTTAGGGTTATCTTCAGTAAGCGGTTTATAAGAGACTATCTGGATAAACGGGAGCATTGTGGATTAAATTTCGCCTAAAACAAATATCTTCCCGTGCTTAGCTTTTACGCTGGCATGAATTACCAAAAGTATTGGAGTTTTAATTAAAACTCGGCCCTGTTAACGCTGCAACCAAGAATTTAATAGTACTGGTCTAATGGACGTCGTTATTAATTATACAATAAAGTTTTAATTGTTTTTGCTATATCTTAAACAAGTTCAGAACCATTTAGGAATGTACAAAGTTCGTCATAACTTTAAATTGTTTTAATTGCGTACGCAATGGAAAGAAAACGGTTTTTTGATTCGGAAATAATGCCCCCGTAACTCAATAATGATTGCTTGTAACATTTTAAATATTTTTTTTATTGTTTGAATTCAATCTATTGCGGGATAGAGGGCGTTGGAAATAGCTCTATCATACACAGATTTACGACAAATTCGTCTAAGAGATCTCATTTCTACTGTATTTTTTCTACTTTCATCTTTATTTTGTCAGTTCCATGTTTCGCTTCCATACACAATTGTCGTTACAAGAACACCATTGCTACTTCTTCAGAATAGATTACTTATAGTAAAAATTTCTAAATAATAAAAACAAAAAATATTGATTCAAAATGTCTTTATTATTTTATATTTAGTGTGCTTCCACCTGTGTTTATCATCGGTAGGTTTCGGCAGCTTGCTGCCATCCTCTCCACCAGAAGATGACAGCAAGCTGCCGAAACTGGTCGACGATTAACACAAGTGGAAGCACACTAAATATGTAATAATAAAGAAATTTTGTATCAAAAGGTTTTTGTTTTCATTATTAAAAATGAACTTCTACAATGAAATTTCAATTAAAAACATGAATTATTTTAAGTAGAAAATTCCGATACCATGAATCGAATTAAGGTAATTAATGAATTAGGTTTTGTTAAGTTTAAAATTTTGTGTACCGCATCGGTTAAAATGTGAGAGTCCATTCCTTTCTGCCTACCCTTTCAGGGAGACGGCTAGATGGTTAGTTAGTTAGTTAGTTAAAAATTTGTGAATTCTGTGAAAACTGTGCTATTTTCCAGTTTAGATAGATCGGTTATATCTGATGCATGGCATTAAAGTTATCATAATATATCATAGGAATGCAAGCACGCGTCGGCCCGGGCGTAACGTACAAACTTTCCGGATCTCCAAGTTTCCGAGCGCCCGGAATATGTGGAGGGAACCGCCGCCATCATTCGTCTTGATTAGAATTGCCATCACGCGTATTGCTGCAAGCTGACACGGTAAATTTAATCATACAGCATTAATTATCGCATGTCCCCGCCTGCCATTAATCATGCGTGAGCTGCAACTATGATACCAGCGGGCTAACGATTCGCTTGTACAAATTATACGAAAACTCATCCTTTGTGTTATTGATCGAACACCACGAGATATTTACCCCTTTTAGTGTATACCAAATAAGATTAGTATTGGAATATAAATAAAAACCTATCCATAAAAGCTAGAATGGCAATGCACAATGGTGTTCTTCTACCGAACCTTATTTATGGAAGCGAAGCATGGAACTGGCAAAAGAAGGCAGTAGAAATGAGATCTCTTAGACGAATGTGTGGACACTCTGTGTATGATAGAGTGTCGAATGAAAATATAAGAAGTGAATGCGGTGCGAATGATGGTGTTATGAACAAAATAATGAAAGGATCATTAAGATGGTTTGGACATATGGAAAGAATGGGAAAAAAAATTATATGTTTACGATGTAAATGGAACCAGAAATAGAGGAAGACCGAGGAAAACGTGGCACTATCAAATAAATCAAATATTGAATGTCGGCCTTGTGAGGAGTCAGAGAAATCGATACGCGTGCATGACACGATGTATGAATGTTGAGGAAGCGAGAGAAATAAGCCAGGAAAGAACACTGTGGCACTCCATTCTTTCCACCTACCCCTTCCACCTACCGTGATGGTTAGGTAGTTAGTTTTTTTTTTAATATAAATTAAATAAACACAAATGTCCGGATCGTCCAGCTGACGACAAGTTCACCATCTAAAAAAACATTATGTGTTAAATTATTTTTATTTTGTTATTTTATTTTCTATCGTATTTTATATAATTTGTTTCAGATATATTTTGTGGACGTTGGCAATTGAAATGTGCGCGGGAGGTGCCTATTGGTGCCGATGAGGTTCGCAATCCATTACACCGCGTCTCTCGCGGTTCGCCATAAGTTATGTTTTAGTTTCACATTTGAATAAATAGAAACGCTTTTTGTATTATCACTACCCTCTATTTTTTTTGTAAGCCGACATGTGTCGGTCCTTATTCTGTCTTTCTTCTGTACACGATTTTTAAATTAAATTTTGTGCATAGAAGAAGGACCAAATAAGGACCGAAATATGTCTCCAATTAAAAATAATAATAAGTGCGTTTCTACTTATTCAAATATGACTAATCACATTAATGAGCTTGTATATTTTAATACTGTTATGTTTTATATAATGTTTCACCTCTAATCACTATCTTTATTTCATTTGCTAATAACAATGTTAATAATTTTTACACATAACTACGACCAATCCACTAAGGAGTTTTTTTCCCTATATATATTCAGTCTTACTTGATGTATCTTCAGTTGTTTATAACAAAACAGATGTCTAATAAATTAAATGGTGATAAATATAATATAATAACAGGGCATTTTGCCTAAAATAGTTTTATATATAGTCCTTCAATTAAAATAATTAGTATGAAAAGAACGAAGAAAATAATCATAAGATCAAAACAAAACAATTTTTTTTTCTAAGTCTTATAACTTAAACATTATCGTAAAAAAATATGAATTTGGGAGGGAGATTTCTCCAAGGAAATCAGATGAAAATGCCTGAGTGTGAATGTTCGAATGACTTCACATGCTTTGTACGGAGGCGGTAAGTCGAGGGGAGGATGACTGATGTTCCCATACACTGCGAACATCCCTTCTGCCACCCTTCAAATCCATTTCGCACCTAATGGTAAAGTTATAATCTCACCCTACGGCCGGAGGATTTTGTACCAGAAGTTTACAATCATTTTCCGATGCGTATATTGGAACTTGATAGAAATATGTAAATCTCAAAGTTGTGACTTTACGTAAAGATAATGTAATACTTAAAACAATATATTATATTACATGATATAATCCCCTCATAAGATTTACACATGAAAGGCGTAACGTAAGATGAAATGAGAAGATCAAACAAATCAAAAGTAAATTTCTAATATGGTATATCTTAAAATGTACAATATAATATTTAGAATAAAATCATTAGTGGGAATAAATTGATTAGAAAAATTAAACAAAATCAAAGCTGATATGTAAAACTGCATCAATTGGCAATAATAGGTTGTGTATACATTACATACGTAAAAACTCAAAATAAATCTACTATTTTTACTAAAACGTCGTAGAAATACACTTTTATATAAATATATAATATGTGTTATTATGTATATCTAATACTATTTCAATAATGAGGTCTTAAGAACGTGATGACCAACTGTTATTTTTTTCTCAAATGTTTTTAATAATTTTGAATTTGGAACAACGGATAATTTTTCAAGATTTAATTTGAAGATCAAATGGGCATTATTATATTGTTTTAAACCTTAAGAATTTACATAAATTGATGTTATAACAAAATGTAAAATACGTCACCCCTTGTCATAATAAATATGTAGATGTGTAGAATTGACATTCCCTTTAAGGGTCTTGAGGGGGCGTTCTTCGTCTTTCCGTTATTCAATTTGTCATACAAAAATACCGAAGTTCAGCAAATAAGATGCATGAAGGGGCGAAGTCGTTACAAAGTTAGTTCGCTAGGTGCTGTGGATGTTTCTAACTCTGAATGTATGAAATCACCGTAGAAATTAGTCAAGATTAAATTATGTATCCACTTTATTAATAACATAGATTCAAAACGGGGCGGTGCCGCCCCCTAAGTGGGTGCTAGTGCTTTACATGGGGGGTGGTATAGGGTCCACAGTTAAAAGTGTAAGGTAATCAAGGGGGACAGCCCTAGAGAATGTGTTTAAAAATTTAATAATATTAACTATTTAAATAAAAACACTGTAATGAAATATCAAACTTGATTATATTTCTTTCGAAATTGTCGCTACAGCTGTTTCGCTAACCGATGTTAGCATCGTCAGGTGTTACAATCAAAAAATATATTAATGAATGAAATACTTTCTTTGTGTACCTAATTATTTATTAAATCATAAACACCTATGATGAATTTAATAATTTTTAAGGAAACTTTCTGATTATAAAATATCACGGAGGTGGTCGTAGCCCTTAAGCGGCGAGCTGTGGAATATGTTGCTCGCAACTCAATGGACAAAACTATAGCTGTGCTGATGCCCTAGGACGTCAGAGCGTGTAATTGGGCGTTCACAGTTGCGTTGGTGCGACGATATCTGAGAGTGTACGGGGAACACCTGGATGCAGATCACTCAAGATCAAATAGAATGAAAAGTACGACAGAAGATGGTTACAATAGTCCAAACAAGAAAAAGAAAACGAAAAAATAAGAGTATGGAACAGGGTACGCTAGAAATACGATACTTGAAAATGGGGCAGAAAAATTTAAAGACCTAAAGTGTATTCGTATATAGCAATGCAGGGATCCATTTTCTCTGTCTACCCTTCCAAGGAACAGCATGATGGTTTGTTGTTAAATATTTAATATATAAATTTTACGTATGACATTTTCATACATAGCGTTGTAACATTAACAGAGCTACCTCGAAGAGTTGGACTGGGTTGGGCCGCCTTTGGTAAACTGAGACATGTCTTTGAAAATGATGAAATACCCGTTTGTCTCAAAAGAAAGGTCTACGATATGTGTATACTGCCCATGATGACATACGGACTAGAGACGACAACTCATACAGCAAAAAGTGTCCACTGGCTCAAGTGTACACAGAGGTCCATGGAAAGACAGATATTTGGTGTGAGCTTGCGTGACCGCATAAGGAATGAAGAAGTCAGACGCCGCACCAGGGTTGCTGACGTCATGGACCGAGTGGCAAAATTGAAATGGCAATAGGCTGGACACTTAGCTAGACAGGGTGGCAACAGATGGGCACCCAGGATACTCAATTGGAGACCATGGGCAAATAGGCGAAGTGTCGGAAGGCCACCGATGATATTGTCAAAAGGGTTTGAAAATCTTTGATACAAAGGGGGCAGGATAGAGACGAGTGGAGGAAATTGGAAGAGGCCTATATCCAGCAGTGGAGGAAAGAAGGCTAGCAAAGAAGAAAGAAGAAGAAGAAGTTTTAACATTGCATTATAATATGCGTTTTTATTTCTCTAAAACATTGTATCACTATCACATGTTTAGATTGATTACATCATAAGCTAATGACTTTACTCCACAGCATTGAAAATGTGGGTTACCCATATACCCATTCGCTTAAGTAGTATTCGTCTTCACGTGTTCGTTTTATAGTCATAAATCATATCACATTTGCTCGCAATCATTACTGCATGCATTTTTCACATAAATCACTGCACATTTTCCTAGGAATTTTGATTAATTTTATGCCAACTTTTCATTCTTCTGACAACGTTTATAATTTCAAGAAAGCATCTGACGAACTATAACAATTAATTGATTTACTTTCCCATGAAGCAATTAATCTGTGGCATGGCATTATTGAAAATAATTTATAACACTTGCATATTTTGTTTTCACAACGCTTTATTTTATTTTATCGAACCTACTGGTTTTCCTGCCGCCAAAGTCTCGTCATGGTTACAAAAACCAATACAATATTTTTTAAATTAAGCGCAGTATCAAAAAATGTTTAATTATAATTAGCAACTAAATCTAATATATGTATCCCACATTCATTTTCAAATCTGAAGGTTTACAATTGACTTCTAGGAATAGAACGTTTTCATCTATTTTTGACTGAGAATATAGGAAACGTTTATTAGGAACTCCTTCTTTCATCTTCAGTTCGGCTATTACGTTGAAGATAGAATACAACATTCGTATAATGACTTATTCAGAATAAAGATAAATAATAATACTTTATATGAATGAAAACGTCCGTTTTCTTAAGAGCTATTTCATTTCATTTTGCCAAGGATGTATCAAAGGCAGAAAAAATATAAAATATAATAAATCCTACAAAAATAGAGGTTTTCATTTCTAATAATTAATTTATATGTAGTTTTACCACATTATTCAAGAAACAATAAGTATGTTTTGATGTAGATAACATGTAAAATATAACATTAGTCTTTCTTAATACGAATGGAAACGTCTGTTTTCTAGAAATTGTATTATATTTTTTTGGGAATGACATGTTTTGCCTTTCTAAGGCATTATCAAATGTTACGAAATTTCAGCTTGTTGCTGTTTATACGAGTATACACTAGTAAATGGAGCTGAAATTTTGTCACATTTGATTATGCCTTAGAAGGGCGAAACATGTCATTCCCATTAAACATAATAAAACTTGAAAACTGACGTTTTCATTCAGATTAATTATTTAATATGGAGTTTTACATCAGTGTTCAAGAAACAATAAATAAATTAGTCTTTCTCTCTAGTATCAATCCAAGCGATTGGATTGTAGAAAATTATATCTACATTTTTTGTTGGTTCTTGGAATACTACTTTGCCCTTTAATGTGATAGCTTCCCGTTGTTTCCACAATTGTATACAACAGGTTTTTTGAACCCATTTACTATATTCAACTATTTAGTTACTTATTATCATAACGTGTGATAGGTAGCTAATCTATCGACATTTTGTCGTAACGTGAATTTCACACTAGATCTAAGACAGTGTGGCAATCTCATGCTCTTTGATCTGAACATTATCATTATAATATTTTGACTATTAATAAAAACTACAGCAAAACAGAAAAAAACTTGACATGACCCCGGTCAAAAGATTAGAACATACGTCCCATTGGATTCATGTCAAGTAGTCATTTGTAATATGATGCCACACTAATATGTAACTCGGTATAATTTTTTTCCCCACACTTTATCAGTAATATGATACAAACAAGAGCTTTTGTAAATACGAAATAATCTTCTTGTTAACATAGTCCGCGCTAGAAAAAAGCCTCATCAAATGAGGACAAACAGTTGTTGCTAGGGTTCGTCTAACCTACATGGGGGAAATCATCAGATAACGTCTGCTGATATCTACTCAATCCTACAATCGAAAAATTATTGCTTATGACATATACTCGTAAAATACAAAAGATCATAATATGTATGATAATTATAACATTTCAATGATATAATGTAAAAATTCTAAAAAAATTATCCACATAAAAGTTGAGCGTAAAAATGATATTGTTTTTATGAGAGGTCACCGTGTACATATCAACAAGATTTTAAGATAATGGTGGCAAATCATTATAAATAATAATTAAATAAAAATATGTTTTTTTATAACTACATCCACATTTGCCTTTATTTCGACAGCGACCGGTTTCGCAAGGCTCGCTAGCATCGACAGACTGGTGACACTGCCTTTCACTCTCTTCTTTATATACACATAGATCAGGGGTAGCAAACGTGACCTGGCAGTCTGTCGATGCCAGCGAGCCTCGCGAAACCGGTCGGTGTTGAAATAGAATCAAATGTGGAAGTTGTTATAAAAAAACATCGTTTTATTTTATTATTATTAACAAGATTAATTTTTTCACTACATGCTTATTTCGATTGAGGTTTTTCAATATAATGGAATGCAAATATTTTAAGTTTAATGATTAACATATATTTACGTAGCCAAGTGGACATGTCTTACCTGTTCTAATAACAAATCTTATTTATGTATTTCGTAAACAAAAATCAGTATTATTAAAGACATCTTCTGGATAATAGACGAGACGAGTGGTGTAAGGGAGACCTCGCAAGAACTGAAGAAAAAGAAGGAGACCCCTCACACATCGTTCTGATAACTTTCGAAAAATTTCTGGTGAATAAATGCGAATAGGCAGAAAATTATAGGAAGGGCTATGCCCAGCAATGAACGATATCAGCTGTTTAATACAAATCCGGATAGATATCGTCTTAAGATAAAGGAGTATATCTGCTTTATCGGATATCGTATGATGAGTAAATTTAACAACCCTCTCCACAATAATATTGTATTTATTTTCAAATGTTATTGTACCCACAAAGAAAACAATACCTTTGCTATGGCATCTATGACATATTTTCAGTTTATGACCTCTATTAAATTTCCCGCAAGATTTCTTCCCTCGGAGACATGATCTAACACATTTCTTATACTCAATTAACTTTAATCTCCCATAAAAATGATAGCAATTTTCTGGAAAACATTATTTTTCAAATCCCCTTTAGTAACGAAAACAGGCTTATTATGATGAGGAAATCCAGGATCTAGGTCAGGGGTTAACAACCTGTTTTAAATTATTTAAATTTGATAAATGTATGTTTGGGTTCCTCGTTTCGCGAAGATACTAAATATACTGGAATACGGTGTTATAAGTGTTGTACATAAAACATTTTTGGAATATCTGAACTATGAATAACTATCTCACATACTACTGCAATTTAACTACATCAAATGTAAGAGATCTACTCCTGATGGAGTTGAAAGTCTAAAAATATTTGAGATGGAATATTATTATTATTAGGGTAGAAACTTAAAACTAAGACAGAGAATGTTAAAGTGTTATGTGTGGTCTGTTCTGTTATATGGGTGTGAAACATGGACATTAAAAGTAAATACAATGAACTGGTTAGAGGCGTTTAGAGGCGGTTAGAGGCGAAGAATGTTCATGATCCCATGGACAGACAGAGTGACGAACACAGAAGTCCTGAATCGTGCAGGAGTAAAAAAGGATCTGCTGACATTGATCAAAGTCCGCAAGATTTCATATCTCAAAAATAGAGGGCCACAGGGGGCAAGGAGGAGGCAGATCTCTTGGCTGCGAAATGTGAGGGAATGGACTGGAATCGGAACTGTGGAGGAGCTATTCCGGACAGCGCAGGATAGGGAAGAGTTTACCGGAGTGATCGCCAACGTCGGGGGGACCTGACAGGGCAGTTTAAAAAGAAGAAGAAGAGCAGAAAACCTTAATCATTATTTGTTCGATCCATAACTGAAAATTATCAAAGAAAATAATAAAAGTTAAACTAAAAAATATTTACGATTATTTACTACCATACACGTATATACGTATATATTTTTTTAACAATATTTTTTTTTCTATTCAAATTTAAGATATCTCAATTGTGGGCTTGTAATTATATCAGTTTGGGATGAAATACATATTTAATTTAAAACAAACTTGAAATCATAAACAATTTGCACTTTTATTAAATTATGTTAACAACTATGCAACAATTTGTTGGAAGGATTAAGTTAAATTATGTTAACAACTACCAGGAAGGCTGCAAAAAAGATGGAGAGATGGCTGGACATCGTCATCCTAGGACAACTCATCGTCACAAACAGGTCATACGACCTAATAACTAAGAGGAAGAAGAATAATAAGAAATACTTAGTATTGATGGAAACCGTTTTTATACAACTTTTATTATATTTTATCAGGGTGACATGTTTTACCAGAAGCATACTTTTCCATGTTTGTATTGCCTTATGCAATTCATAATGAAAAAAGAGGAGCAACAAGAAGAAGTGATTTAATAAAACTAGAAAAAAATATTTTCGATTGCAAACTGTAACTTCGGTGCGGCTGTCATAGCTATTGCCACTCTGCCTCGATGTGAATATATGTGAAATAATATGTTTATATATTATGTGAAATAACCCCGTGAACCCCTATTAAATTTATCCCGAAAATATTAAATTTCAGCTCGCGTGCCGAATCCTTCAGATCCACGAATGTAGGTTATACGGGCGCGTTGGTTAGTGGAAGTCGTAACGAGCTGCCCTCGGGGTATCGCTCCCGGAAGTTTATGTGTCGAGTTTCAGGATTAATACTATCCGTCCTGCGTCCCCTCGCCTCCTACGGCCGGGGTTTCCACTACCAAGGCAGTAGCGCCAACTACACTGCTCATAACCCAGCAACAACAGCCGCAACATGCATAATCGTGCCACAATATTTAATATTTCGAGTATACATATTAATTAACTCTCTCATCAGTAGGAGAGATGAAAGCTATGTTAACAAAATAATAGTAAAGTTTTCTGAATAGTGGTAAAAGCTAAAATGGCGGTGTCGAATCGTGTTTTCATTTATATGTTTACGTTATATGTTCAGCACAATGAGCACAATGGTGTTCTTCTACCGACCCTTACGTATGGAAGCGAAGCACGGAACTGGCAAAAGAAGGATAAAAGTAGAATAAATGCAGTAGAAATGAGATCTCTTAGACGAATGTGTGAATACTCTATGTATGATAGAGTGTCGAATGAAAATATAAGAACTGAATACGGTGCAAATGATGGTGTCATTAACAAAAAAATGAAAGGATCATTAAGATGGTTTGGACATATGGAAAGAATGAATGAAGAAAGAATGATAAAAAAATTATAATTTATCGATGTAAATAGAACCAGAAATAGAGGAAGACTGATGAAAACGTGGCACGATCAAATAAATGAAATATTGAATGTCGGCCATGTGAGGAGTCAGAGAAATCGACGCGCGTGCATGACACGATGTATGAATGTTGAGGAACCGAGAGAAATATCAGGAAAGAAAAGTGTGGCCTACCCCTTCGGGGAGACGGCGTGATGGTTAGTTAGTTAGTTAGTTAGCTAAAATGGCAGTGTCAAATCGTATTTTCATTTATATGTTACGTAATATGTTCACATAAAATTTTGAGAATAATTAACTAACTAACCACCACTACATCTCTCTGAAGGGGTAAGCAAAAGGAATGATCTCTAATAATATTCTTTCCTGACACATTTCTCTCTCTTCCTCAACAATCTTACGTCGCGTCATGCGCGCTAGGCGAGTTCTACGAATCCTCACGTAGCGAACATTCAATATTTGATTTATTTAATTTAACCTGGTTTTCGCCGGTCTGTTCCATTGTATTTCTTATTCCGTTTACATCATAAACATACATTTTTTTACAATTATTTCTCTCTCATTTATAATTTTCGTGTGTTGCCATATCTTTTTTTTCCTTGTATTAACAGGTCGTTTGAACCCAATTACTGTATACAATTTATTTTAGCTACTATATTGATTCTTATGACTTGTGATCGCCATTTTATTGTCCCGAGAATTCTACACCAGACCAAAGACAGTGTGATAATCACACTGCCATCGCCTGGAATCGAGCCCATGACATTCGGTATGACATACTTACCACTCTGCCTCGAAGGTCGACTTAATGGTCAATCTTAATGATCATTTTGTTGTTTGGTTCTTTCATTTGAACTACATTCACTCTATATTTTAACATTTGATGGCTTATGGCACTATCAAATTAATCAAATATTAAATATAAACTACGTGAGGAGTCTGAGAAATCGACGTGCGTGCATGATACGATGTTAGCATTTTGAGGAAGTTAGAGAAGTATGTCAGTCTGGAAGAGTGAAGCAATCCATTATTTCTGCCTACCTCTTTGGCGAGACGGCGTGATGGTTAGTTAGTTAGTCAAGAACTAAGTATAATTTAAGGTATTTTTCAATACTCTTAATCTTTTTTTAAAATGATTTCTATATCAATTATTTCAATATGCTCCTTTCAATTATATTTTAAGAACACTTAAGGACGCTAAGTATCACTCGAAACATGTTTGTGAAAAATATAGTTAAGTGTTGTGAAAATGTTTTTCTAAGTTATTCTAATCTATTCAGTTGGTTCACCGTCTGTAGAAAATATGTAAACTAGAAATTTAGAAATCGAAATAAAATATTAAATTATAAAATATTTATTTTTAATCATCTTAAATATCAATTGGGCGAGCTTTTGTGATCATAATTTTCAATATTGGAAGAAAAATTGATGCAGGCACACGTTCGCGAAACTAAAACAATTTCAAGTAATTCGTGCTTTATCTTTTCACTGGTATTTTCATCCCCCACAAACATACTTTCCAAAACAAAAATGTTTTCCCGAAATTTTCTTTCTCTACAAACATGCAGGGTCGTAAACTCATTATTGGATAAGCCTTAAAAAGTTGAATTAGTTTTTCGCCAGTAAGAGATTATATTCTCAGTTATAATTAAAAACGTGATTAACTTTTAAAGACAACGGTTTTTTATTCTTTATTAGTTTATTAGTTAATTTGATTACCTTCCATTATCTTTAACTACAACAACAACAACAAACCATCACGCCGTTTCCCCGCAGGGGTAGGCAGAGAAAATGGACCGCCACACTACTCTATCCTGGCACACCTCTCTAGATTCCTCCACATTCATACATCGAGTCATACAGGCACGTCGATTCTTCCGGCTTCTGACATGACCAACTTTTAATATTTGATTAATTTGGTCATTCCATGTTTTCCTCGGTCTACCTCGACTCCTTACTCCATTTACATCGTTAAAGTATACTTTTTTTAACAATTCTTTCTTCACCCATGCGCTCCATATGTCCGAACCAACGAAACGATCCTTTCATAATTTTGTTCATAATACCTTATTTCGCTCTACATTCCTTTCTAACATCATCATTTGAGATTCTGCCGTACATCGTTCTACCACACATATGTCTTAGGAACCTCATCTCTACCGCATTTATTCTGCTCTCATCTTTCTTGTGCCAGTTCCTTGCTTCACTTCCATTCATTAGGGTTAGGACCAGAACTCCATTGTGAACGGCCATTTTCGCTTTCATTGATAAATTCATATTTCCAATAACTATTTTTAAAACAACAACAACAACAAACCATCACGCCATTTCCCCGCAGGGGTAGGCAGAGAGAATGGACCGCCACACTACTCTATCCTGGCACACCTCTCTAACTTCCTCCACATTCATACATCGAGTCATACACGCACGTCGATTCTTCCGGCTTTTCTGACATGACCAACCTTTAATATTTGATTAATTTGGCCATGCAATGTATTCCTCGGTCTACATTGCATGGCCAAATTAATTGACTCCTTACTCCATTTACATCGTTAACGTATACTTTAAACCATTCTTTCTTCACCCATGCCCTCCGTATGTCCGAACCAACGCAGCGAACCTTTCATAATTTTGTTCATAATACCTTCTTTCGCTCTACATTCCTTCCTAATATCAGCATTTGAGATTCTGTCGTACATCGTTCTACCACACATGGGCGAAACATGTTAAAACACATAAAACTTCTAGGAAACTGACGTTTTCATTCGTATTAATTATACAATAGCTATTATTTAGAATGAAAAAGAAATGAACTATTATATTATACATTTTTCTCATTCGAACTGAAATCATCAAAAAATAGTTTGTTTTATTTTAGCTGACTTTATTGAATATATTATTTCAAAATAAAAGGGTTTATTCTTTCATTGTAAATATGCAGTAAGCCTATTTTGATATACTCGTGTATGGAGAATGAAATCATGGCACGACTAAATTAATCAAATATTCAAATCCCAGCCACATTTGAAGTCAGAAAATTTGACGAGCGCGCATGTTGTGATGAATATCAGGACGTTTGTCAGGACAGAGCATTATGGTGGTCCAACCTTTCTGCCTACCTCTCCAAAGAAACGGCATGATGGTTAGTTAGTGATGAAAAATAGCATTAAGTTGATTGAAAAACGAGTATCAAACGTTCGTCCAAAATGTATGTACTGGCAAGGTTTTTTGAAGAATCCCATATTTTTCAATTACCCGCCTACCATAACGCACGTATAAGAGATGTGTTGTCAAAACTTTTGAGTAAATGCCTTAATTTATCATCATAAAGTTCCTTACAACTGTTTATTAAATGTATTTGCTAGAGGAAATGTTAATTTTAACAGCCTGACGTCCACTTTACAGCCAATATATCACGGTTTGTAAAGAAAACTTTTTTGTAGCAGCGGAAAACACGCAATATCAAAAAAATATATGACAGTAGATGTCGCTAGTTTGGTTTTAACATTAAACCGTGAACGTTTTTAGGAATTATATACTTTTGTATGAAGCTCTTAATTTGTGGTGTGCCTTTATTTAATATTTTCTCAATTATTACGGCTTTATCTCTATTATTGAGAGATATTTGCATAGAGGTAGATAACATTGAGCAAGTCAGAGAGTTTTATCTCGGTATGGTCATGACGGAAGCCAACAATATGCACGTGGAGTTGGAACACAGAGTTTAAAAAGGCCTACGAACTGCAGCCTTCTTGCGAACGTTCCTAAAGTCCAAGCTTCTATCCAGAAACACCAAGCTACGTATTTATAACACCATCATCAAGCCAGTGGTGACATTTGGTTCTGAGTCGTGGACAATGACTATTAAAAAAACAACAAAGAGTCTACTGGTTTGAGTATAAAATACTAAGAACAATCCTGGGACCCAGACCCGGTGTTGCAACGGAAACTTGGAAGCATAGGACCAACCAAGAAATCCGTACGATAACCCAGCAGCCCCTTATAATAAGCACCGTGAGAGCCGGTCGCCTAGCATGGATTGGGCACGTATGCCGAGTCGAAGAGACCAGAGCAATCAAGATCCTGTAAGCGTCTAGACCGACTGGAGTAAGACCTCTAGGAAGGCCTAGACAGCGCCTAATGGACAATGTTCTAGTTGATTTGGCTAGGTTGGGCGAATCGGACTGCTGGGAGCAAAAGGCGCAGGATCGAGAAGCTTGGCGAAAAATCATCAAGGAGGCTAAAACTCTTCAAGAGTTGTATGGCCATAGGAAGTTTAAGTTAAAAAAAAATTCTGTGTTTAATGTAAAATCAAAACACATTAAATTTGTTTTTATACCACTTTTTTTAAACAATCAACCGGTTTCGCTCCCGCCGGAGCTCCGCCAGCGTTACACATCTAGAATCATGTCACGCACAATAAAATTTACAAAAATCATAACATTTTTAGAAAACTAGTGGTATTGAGAAAAAATATAATTAATTGATTACCATAACCAACTGATTAAAAAATAATTGTTGTTCAACAGATTTTTTTATTCATAATTTTAAATTAAATTTTTTTATTACACTTGTGGTGTTATCAAATATCTAGTGCGTTCAATTGAATTATTAATGAAAGGAACTAATTTGTCATTTCATATTTGTAATCAATTGTAACCACATAAACACATTTTAATGAGAGTAAATGATTGTGCGTTTTGATGGCCCAGTCGTTAAATTTAATAACCTATTAAATACTATGAAATTCGCGTTAACAAATTGCGCATACATGAAACCGACATATTCCATAAAGCAAACCGCTCTACCTATTCGTCTGTAGCTAAAATTCCAATTTATGAGAACGTGTTCAAACACAGAAAGTGTGCAAACACATAACAAAAAGCTCCCGGCTAGAATAAGCCACAGT
Source organism: Lepidostoma basale (assembly GCA_022606425.2). NCBI lineage: Eukaryota > Metazoa > Arthropoda > Insecta > Trichoptera > Lepidostomatidae > Lepidostoma > Lepidostoma basale. Next base: position 1,113,601 of record JAHDVF020000079.1, on the reverse strand, counting down.
CCACGGATCGGCTCGCTACGCCCCGAGCGGGAGGGCTTGAGTAAGTTTAAAATACCCTATTATAAGTAAACTTTAGAGGAATTAAACTACTCTAAGGTGTTTGTGCACTTCAGAAAAAAGCATTCATAAAACTTGTTTACCGTTAAACTTTTAAGTGACAGGATTTCAAGTTGCGCTCTTCGATTTTAAACGTTCGGTTTTCGATCGATTTATTATGACTCACATTATAAGGATAAAATATTTTTATTGTTTCTTGAACAATGATGTAAAACTTTATATTAAATCATTAATGCGAATGAAAACTTCAGTTGATATTGATTATTGATATTGATAATGCCTTAGAAGGGCGAAACATGTCATTCCCATAAAATATATAATAATAAAACTTCTAGAAATATGACGTTTTCATTCTTATTAATTAAAATATTTTTTGATCCCAGATTCCTGTTGGGTACTGTCCCCCCGGAAGACCGCCAAAGAGAACGAGTGATACCTGGGAGTCAACTTCCCAAGAGAGGCCAGCCTGACTACAGTAACAGACCAAAGGTCTAAAATGAGAAGTAGAAGAAAAATAACACGTTTCTTTTTAAATTAAAAAATTATGTTTAAATATCATAGTGTTTCAGCCAAATTAAATGGATTGTCTAAAATAGGTTTGCTTAAAAACCAATCCATATGATTAAAATGTGTCAGTTACTCTCGCCCATTGTATACGGAGCCTATACCGAACTAACCTGCTAATGCTTGTGGTAGGTAGAGCAATATCTTTGATTAAATTATAAATAAAACACTTGTTTTTTACCACTTGAGTATTATATTTTACACGACTAGTTTCGGAAGCTACAGATGCTTCCATCTACAGGTTTCAATATAAACTTTACAGTTTATATTGAAACCTGTAGATGGAAGCATCTGTAGCTTCCGAAACTAGTCGTGTGAAATATAATACTCAAGTGGTAAAAAAACAAGTGTTTTATTTATAATTTAATCATGTCCTACCACAAAGTGAATGCCGAAACAATAAATGACATATCTTTGATTAATCGTGTCACCTCGGAGTTTAATGTATTTTGAAATAGTGTAGCTCATCTGAGGGAAGCACTGTCTTTACTAAAATGGTATATCCATTCTTCACGTATATTATGTTTCTCTCTCTTTTTATTATTTAATTATAAATAACCTATTATTATGTATCTCTAACTTGTATCTTTAGTGTATTTGAAAATAATAATGTAATGCTTTGGATATATTGAAATAAATAAAACAAAATAAACGGTACCTGTCGTCGTAGACGAAGCCCGCGTCCAGGGTGTTGTAGTAGAGCAGGAACGCCAGCAGGCAGCAGGTCAGGCTGACCCAGTCCATGGCCTTGGCCGGTCGGTAGTCAAGGCCCCTCGCGGTGCGGGCCTCCCCGACAATCACGTGGGGCGCAGCTGCCCCGCTAGCGGACCACCACCGCCCGGCGTCCGCGCTCGCATTCTCACCAGCACTTATTACTTTCTGAAACAAGACAATATCAAAATAAGAAGAAAAAAAAAACTAACTAACTAACCATAACGCAGTCTCTTCGTAAGGGTAGTCAGAAAGAATGGACGTCACAGTTTTATATCCTGACATATTTCTATCGTTCTCAAATGCTGATATAAGTAAGGAATGTAAAGCGGAAGAAGGTATTATGAACAAAATCATGAAAGGATCGCTGCGTTGGTTCGGACATATGAATCAAATCAAATCAAACCAGTTTATTTACTCAAAAGACATTACAAACAGCATAAATGTTTAAAGCATCTATTGAGTACAGGTAAGATATTATACACATACAATATAATACCAGGAACGCATTAGTGATGGTTCGACATTAGGAAGACAAGATAATTTCCAAAGTCAAGAGTATTTGTCCCCTGAACGTACTTTCACTAACATGAAAGTCGTCGATTTCCGATTAAACGCATGTATGGCGAAAGAATGGTTAAAAAAGTATACGTTAACGATGTAAATGGAGTCAAGAGTCGAGGCAGACCAAGGAAAATATGGCATGACCAAAATAATGAAATTTTAAAGGTTGGTCATAATAGAAGTCGGAGGAATCAACGTGCGTGTATGACTCGTTGTATGAATGTGGAGGAAGCTACAGAGGTTTGCCAGGATAGAGTAGTGTGGCGGTCCATTCTCTCTGCCTACCCCTGCGGAGAAACGGCGTGATGGTTTGTTTTTGTTTGTTCTCAACAAACATATATCGTGTCATGCGCGCACGTCGATTTCTCCGACTCCTCACGTGGCCGACATTTTTTTTTTTTTTATTTGATCGTGTCATGTTTTCCTCGGTCTTGTTTTAATTCTAGTTTACATTTACATTGTGAACATATTCTTTTTACCATTATTTCCACGTATCCAAACCATATTAATGCCATTTCATTATTTTGTTCATAACACTATCAAAATTAGAATATTTTTTAAAAATATTGTATTTTTACAACACTTTTATCACCCTTTACAAACATATTTCTGGGTACGCCCTTCTTCAGTGTAGATATTTAACAATTTAATGATAGAATAGAGAACTGTTATCGAGTATAAATGGTAGAAAATTATTGCTTATGTCATATGTATACATATTTTCAGATGTAATTTGCAAAGCGTGCAAGATTTTTTCAAAAACATTATAGCAAAGTAGTGACATAAAATAAACATGTTTTCAACTTGACAAAATTAATAATATACACTCTTAAAATATATAAACAAAATAAGCAAAGAGCCAATTCAGGCAGAGGTTGCCATTTTAGCCAGCTGTATGAAAATCGTACGGAGCGGGTACATCTTGTGTTCGAGAGCGTACACGTGTTATATTTCTTCAATTTTGAAACATCATTAAAACAAAAAACACCCACAGCGATGCACAAACGTATATATGGAACTTTGTTAAACTATCGCACTTTCCGAAATCCACCAAAACATTGCGAATTTCTAAATTGTGAGTAATATCTAATGACGGCTTGCCCACGGACGCCATCTTGAAACAACTCTGAACGAGTACTGGTAAGTAGTGAATTGCACAATGTTTTTTTAAATATATAAATTATTCGTTTTGGACACATTAAGATATTTAAATACTAATCTGTAAATGAATTTTTCACGTACATCTATGTTATTATTAACCTAAATATATTACTTTGATTTATGTTGAGTTATATGATTATTTTTCTGTATATATTGTTACTATTTCACAATCAACCTTTTACATATATGTTAATAACATTTTTAAATCTTTAACTATCCATACAAAATACATTCAATACGTGCGTGGTAGAAAGATGTTCGACAGAAGTCTCAAATGCTGATATTAGAAAAGAATGCAGAGCGGAAGAAGGTATTATGAACAAAATTTGAATGGATCGCTGCGTTGGTTCGGACATATGAAACGCATGGATGGAGAAAGAATGGTTAAAAAAGTATACGTTAATGATGTAAATGGGTTACGAGGCAAACCGAGGAAAACATGGCATGACCAAATTAATCAAATATTAAAGGTTGGTCATGTTAGAAGTCGGAGGAATCGACGTGCGTGTATGATTCGTTGTATAAATGTGGAGGAAGCTAGAGAGGTTTGCCAGGATAGAAAAGTGTGGCGGTCCATTCTCTCTGCCTACCCCTGCGGGGAAACACCATCAAAATTAGAATATTATTTTAAAATATTGTATTTTCACAACACTTTTATCGCCTTTTACAAACATATTTCTGGGTATGCCCTTCTTCAGTGTAGATATTTAACAATTTAATGATAGAATAGAGAACTGTTTTCGAGTATAAATGGAAGAAAATTATTGATTATGTCATATGTATATACATATTTTCAGATGTAATTTGCAAAGCGGGTCAAGATTTTTTTTTAAATATTTTTACTAAATACGAGTATTATAGCATAGTAGTCACATATAATAAATATGTTTTTCAACTTGGACAAATTAATTATATTCACTCTTAAAATATATAAACAAAATAAGCAAAGAGCGTATTCAGGCAGAGGCTGCCATTTTTGCCGACTGTGTGGAGTTCGTGCGGAGCAGGTACAGCTTGTGTTCGAGAGCCTACGCGTGTGATATACTCGTATCTTCCATTTTGAAACATCATTAAAACAAAAAACACCCACAGCGATGCACAAACGTATACGAGTATATGGAACTTTGTTAAACTATCGCACTTTCCGAAATCCACAAAAACACTGCAAATTTCTAAATTGTGAGTAATATCAAATGACGGCTTGCCCAAGGACGCCATCTTGAAACAAATATGAACGAATACTGGTAAGTAGTGTATTGCACAATATTTTTTTTAAGATATAAATTATTCGTTTTGGACACAAAAATTAAGATATTTTTATATTAATATGTGCATGGTTTTTCACGTACATCTATGGTATTTATTAACCTACATATATTTATTTGATTTAAGTTGACTTACATGATTATTTTTCTATATATACGAGTATATTGTTTTTATTTCACAATCAACCTTTTATATATTAATAAATACTATTTTTAAATCTTAAATTATCCATTTTTTCATTAAAATACATTCAATACGTGTGTGGTAGAACGATGTACGCCAGAATCTCAAATGCTGATATTAGAAAGGAATGTAGAGCGAAGGAAGGTATTATGAATTGAAAAACTTTGTTTAATCTACTATTTAAAAAAAAAAATTTAAAAACATGACATGTTTCGGAGGATGCCTCCATCTTCAAGTGTAAAAATATAATAAAAACTAAACAAAGAAAAACTAATAAAATAATACTAAAAGTGTTTTTTAATACGTTTTATTAAATCAGGGATTTAACAAAGTTTTTCAATTTCCTAAGTATAATAATATGAAATTCCACAGTGTTAATGCCTTAGCGTTTCATAAAAAAAAATATGAAAGGATCGCTGCGTTGGTTCGGACATATGGAGCGCATGGGCGAAGAAAGAATGGTTAAAAAAGTATACGTTAATGATGCAAATGAAGTACGGAGTCGAGGTAGACCGAAGAGAACATGGCATGACCGAATTAATTAAATTTTAAAGGTTGGTCATGTCAGAAGCCGGAAGAATCGACGTGCGTGTATGACTCGCTGTATGAATGTGGAGGAATCTAGAGAGGTATGTCAGGATATATTAGTGTGGCGATCTATTCTCTCTGCTTACCCCTGCGAAGAAATGGCGTGATGGTTTGTTGTTGTTGTTGTTGTTGTTGTTGTCAATGTGATATTTGTTTACTGGCATATCAATGAAAACGAATCAGCCCACGATATCGCTACTACATTCACAGTCACAACAAATCCTTACTTTTAATAAATATTTACTCTATGGCTTTGTGTCCTGGCCTAAATTTAATATATACCAGTAATTCTCATAGAGCATTCCGTGGGTCTGTTTCACTTATACTATGTAAATAAACCATTCACTCATCTTTTTGAGTGCCCCTTTTTGTCGGTTACGCGAATACCTCAGAGAAAAATCTAGACTGTAGACAAAAGTTTCAATAAGCTTTAAAAATCAACGACATCAAAAATAAATTCAAGTCTACTGACAAAGGAAATTCGGAAGGGATGTAAATATCCGATGATGCCTCCTAATAAATTATGAATTTTTCGTTTTTCGGGAATATTGTTTTTCATTTCAATTAACTTATGTAAATTTTATCACAATTTTTCCTTTGTATTTTTATTGTTAACTGTACTTTGAAAAACGTATATTTGTTCCTGACATTCCTGACAACGAGTATTTAAATAGTTATTTTACACTCAAAAAGTATGTCACTTGTTGTCAATTTAAAACAAATCTGATGACAGGAATTCTTCTTCTTCTGCTGGCCTCTCTTGGGATGTCAACTCCCAGCCTTCATCTCTTTGGTGGTCTTTCGAGGACCGTAGCCGGCATGAATCTGATGCGCCACAGCATGTGGGATTCTGGTGGGATCCATCCTCTGCACGTGCGCATTCCAGTATCTTCTGCGTTGTCTGCCCCATCCCACGACATCTTCCGCCTTGCAGTATTTTCGGATAGCCATTCCGACAGGAATTCAAAGGAGATAAACAAATATAATAAATAGAAATAATGGAAAATATGGGATAAGGCGTACATAAAACATTAAATGAAACCAGGTAAACCGATTAAGTTCTTAGTTTTGTATATATTTTTTTTCATTTATACACTATTAATATATTTTATTCGATATCAACAAATATTTCTTCTTTTTTTACGACGTACAGTTTCTTTACAATTATTTCTTTATACATGTATCCCATTTGTCCAAACTAGCGCAGTGATCCTTTCGTAATTTTGTGTATAATACGCTCTACATTCCTTTCTGATATCAGCATTTGAAATTATATCGTACAGCGTTTTACAACACATAAGTTCATCTAAGGGATCTCATTTCTACGACAATTATTCTGCATTTTATGCAATGAAAAATTCAATGCAACAAGTTATGAGGTATAACATACGAACTACCGTTAATTGGGTTGTACGAGTATGTATTTTGAAAGATGAAACGTCACATATTTTGTGACATTTTCTTAATAAATATATTTCTTAATTTGTTACAAAAATATTATTGTTAATTAACTAACCATGACCACGTTTCCCGGAGGGGTAGGCAGATAAGATGGATCGCCACATTGTTCTATCCTGATATAACTCTCGCGCCTCTTCTAAATTCACACAAGTTCGTCGATGGTTCCTACATCGAACATAGCCGCATATCAGTTTTGATTAATTTGATTATGCCATGTCTTCCTCGACTTCTTTTTCCATTTACACTACTTGTATATATCTTTTTAATCATTCTTCCCTCATACATTCATTCCATAGGTCCAAACCATCTTAGTGACCCTTTCTTAATTTTATTTAGCACGCATTCATCCGCCTGACATTCCTTTCTTACTTTATCTTTAAATATTCTATCAGACCATATTATTGTTGCATTTAGAAAACATACATTGAAATTCATACAAAATAAATTCGTGTATACTTTTGAAGTGAAACGGGTGTAAACTGGGTCACGTGTATTGGACAGATGAAAGTTTTTTTTCTGTGTAATGAAATGATCAATATAGAGAATTTGTTCCGTTTATCACGCTTTTTAGAGTCCATGTAACCATTTGAGTTTATTTTTCTCGACAATTTTTTTATATAATTTACCTATACCGTCGGGAGAACGATATAAATAGTTTATATATAATATAATAGTTCACAATTTTTTATTAAACACTTTTTGAGAATGTCGCGACAGCTGTTTCGCCAACCGATGTTGGCATCATCAAATATTACAAACAACATAAGAAACAAATTGAAAGACTTACTATTTATGGTAAAGGGTAAAAAACTCATTACTGTGATAATTCAACAACAACAAACCATCACGCCGTTTCCCCGTAGGGGTAGGCAGAGAGAATGGCCAACCTTTAAAATTTGGTTAATTTAGTCATGCCACATTTTCCTCGGTCTGCCTCGACTTCGTACTCCAATCACATCATTAACGTATACTTTTTTAATCATTCTTTCTCCATCCATGCGCTCCATATGTCCGAACCAACGCAGGGATTTTTCATAATTTTCTTCATAATACCTTCTTCCGCTCTACATTCCTTTCTTATATCAGCCATTTGAGATTCTGTCGTATATCGTTATACCACACATACGTCTTAGGGACCTCATCTCTACCGCATTTATTCTGCTCTCATCTTTCTTATGGCAGTTCCATGCTTCGCTTCCATACATTAGGGTTATTATTCATAGTTAAAATTAAGTAAATTACACAGTTAATAATGTTAAAGTGTCAGAGTTTTTCGGCCAAAACAATGGACTGTTATTTAATACAGTTCTTCTTTGTCAATAAAAATATACTAAAATTTAAAAAAAATGTCTCTTATTAAAAAAATAATCTTTATATCTAATTATCTCACCTTCAATGTAAAATGTCCAATAAAAAAATTTATTACAATTTTATTTTCAAATGAAGCACTCACTCATGTGGTTAGACGTGTTAAATTAAAATGTACAAATAATATAAGAAGGAAAAAAAACACTTTGTATATTAACCACTGAATTATATTGGAGACTCAACAACTGAATAAGCAGCTGTCAAATTGTATTTTGTTTTTTAGAATTATTTAGAATTTGTTTCAAATCAAATTTGAATTATTCAGAATATTCAATTAAAGTTCTTGATTGTACTGCAATTATTGTATATGCCTCTGACCTCTAGCTAAAATGCGTTCATTTGCTATAAACACTTTCACATATTGCCATTTTAATAGTAGATGACTATGTGTGAGTAAAAGAGGAGGGTTAAACACCCTGCATGTTAAAAGATAAAGTAGTTAGCGTATTTAGATTTCCGATTAATATGGATACAATATTTTGTTTTCATATAATTTATGATATTTAATTTTTTCGTATTGAAGATTATTCTAAAAACAGTTGATTTAAATATAAAAAAATATGTGAATAACATTATATTCAAATTCATAAATATTATTGAGTCATTAAGTGTAACATTAATTTAGTGTGTATCCCCATTATGAATGCGTTGTTTATTTTTTTATAATTCTAGAATTCAATCTGTGAAAGAATCACTTCCAAAATAATTACGTTTTACTCTCTGAAGAATTTAATACAAATTCCTAAAAAAAACAAATTCAATTAAGGAAACGGGTGACTTTCTGGAGACTGGGCTGACTTCTTCTCATCTGACACTCTCGCATCCCATTTCCCGACGCCGGGAAGAAGGGCCATTTTTCTTAATGCATGAATAAAAAACGACGTCCCCGGCGCTGCGACGTCAGTCTTCGTATGGCGTCGAATGAAGTCAAGGAGAAATGAATAGAATGGCAATTTTTCCACTCAACTTGATAGTCTCTAGTTTCAATCAGAAATACCATTAATCTTGTATGTCTTAACAGGCTTATAAATTTGCGTACCCCATAGATTATTTGATGTTCGTTGTAAAGTATGTAAAATCATTGAATAATTTTATGATGTAAATTGTCGTAGTATTGATACCTAAAATACTATATTACTTGACAAAGATATACGAAGTTATGACTGAAGATATAATACGGAATATAATGATCAAACATGTTTATCATTAGAAGTAGAAATCTGCTGTCTTTATGAGTTAGTATAAACAATTCAGTCTTTACCGATTAACCGTAGTTTTCAATGTCTAATTGGCCGTGTCTCTTGGACAGATGTGATAGTGATATGATTCTTATTTATCCTGATTTGTGTTTTTCTTATTTGACTTTTACTATTGCCATGTTTTACAAAATTTATCTATGTATCTTTATCTTACACTAATGTTTTGTAATTCCTGATAGTTGTGTACACTGAGGATTGTTGCATGACAGTTTCACTGCCAGTGTTATTAACTTGGTGTGATTGAGGTATCTAATCTGATATAATATATGTTTGTGTTATTTTTGCTTGAAACTTTATTTGTGTGCCAACGAAATAAAATTAAAACTAATTAAATGAATGATAAATACCACGGTGCGTAGGAAGAGATAGTTTCAAGATGCCGATAAAGCGAACGTACTGGGTAAGCACTTCCAATCTGTCTTTAACAAATTAGAAGTGGCTAGTCAATACTACTCGTATTATTTGGACAAAGGAAGAATTATGTATTTAAAATACTTGTCGAAATAGTACATTCTTGTATGAATTTTTTTTGTTTTATATACCAGTATATATAATTTTATTATTTTAGTTACCGCGCTAAATGTAAGCCCTGTTAATTTTTATCATTCATAATACTTACCAGTCTTATATCCGGTCTTATAACGAAATAACAAATGGTGAATTGATAAAAATGATTAATGATAGACCCAAACCGTGTGTTGCAGCAAAATCTCGGATTCATAGGAGCAATCAAGTGATCTGCGCAATGAATTTGCAGCCTCTTAGACCAAACAACGTGACAGTAAGTCGCCTGGCATGGATTGGCCGGGTATCTAAATCGGAGAAAACAGAAGACGCAATACTTTGCAGGCGTCAAAACCGAACGGAATAAGACCTCTAGGAAAGCCTAGGTAATGTTACATATATATAATTCTGTCTAATTTTGTAAAACAGAACGAAAAGTACTGCTGCGAATTTATTCGGCCGTCTAAAGTTAGTAAATGAATAAATGTTTTATTAACTAACTAACTAACTAACCATCACGCCGTCTCCCCGAAAGGGTAGGCAGAAAGAATGGACTGTCACATTACTGATATGGCACTCCATCCTTCTCTTTTCGCTCCGCGGGAGACGCGGTGTGATGGGTTGCGAATCTCATCGCCACCAATAGGCATCTCCCGTGCACACTTCGATCGTCCAACATCCACAAAATAAATCTAAAACAAATAATATAAAATACAATGATATAAAATAAAATAACAAAATAAAAATAATTTAACACAAAGTGTTTTTTTAGATGGTGTACATATTGTCTATTTAATTTATGTTCCACGAATCCACCGTTTTTTTTTATTTAGCACATAATGTAATAACACATAATGTTTTTTTCGATGTTGCACATGTTGACATGGACGATCCGGACTTATTTAATTTATCTTACACGTATCCACTTTTTTTTTTTAAATTAGCTGTAATTAGGCACTTAACCAGCAAGAACTTAAAAATAATATTGAAGAAATTTTTTAAATTGTCATTGGAACAAATGAAAAAATTATTTTTACACCTGTCAAAATTCTTTATAAAAACGATAAAACTAATTTAATTTTAACAGCAAAACAATACAAACGTATAACGTGTCACAATTAACTATTTTAAAGTGCGGCATCAGTTAAATTGACCAAAACAATTCACTTATACGCGAAATATCTGCAAATTTACAGTAGCACCACATGAACCAAACCAAATTTTCAAAATCAGAATATGTTTTATTTATTTATTTTATTAATTTCTTTATATCCTTGATAAGATTTAGACAAAGGATTTTTCTAATTGTTTTTCCTTTTCTTTTCTGAATGTACATAAATCTGTCAAGTCTATAAAAAGTCTACTGAGCTTACTCAGTCAAGCTCTGTGATCCATGCGCTATATATACAAATACATGTTCCGATATTTGCCTTACAGCTAAGTAAGTATATGAATATACAAACCATATATATAGTGAATATAGGTTCCCGTATCTTAAGCCCAATTAAATGTGTTAATTAAGCAATATATTTCAATAACGAAAAGCATCAAATTCTAACTTTATTTTTCCTCGTACGAGTCTCGTAGTGTAATTCAGATTGTAACTTATTACATTTTTTTTATTAAAAAGGACTCCAACATTATAAGAGAATGGATTTAACATTTAAATTAAGCCCTTTAACCCAACTCACCCTCCTTACCCTAGTACATAACTGTAATTAAAATAACACGTGACATTGGAACCGTCAATAAATTATTCGTTTTGTTATTTAGCAGAACAGAAGATAACAGGTATTTTAAATATTTTTAAATGCCGTATAGGTGTTTTCATAAATATTTTATAATTTGTGTATTTAAACCAACTAATTAACTAAACATAATATTGTCTCCCGAAAGGTAATAGAGAAATAATAGACAGCCACACTGTTTTTCCTGTTATGCTTATTTTGGTTCCTCAACTTTTATACATCTTATCATGCACGCACTCCATGACTACTCACGTGGCCGACATTTATTTTTGATTGATTTGACCGTGCCACGTTTTCCTTGATTGTCCTCGATTTCTTATTTTATTTACATCATTCATTCCATGGTTACAAAACAAAGATATTGGTATTTTGTCGTTGATAGATATCTCTAACACCGACAGATTGTTTTACCTACCGCCCGCCAGAAGGAATCTGCCTCTGGTGACACCGGTGGGAAGAGCAATTACTCTGCTAAACGCGGTCTCCTCGGAGATTGACGTCTTTCATTTTAGTGAAAGTACGTTCACGGGACAAATACTCTCAACTTTAGAAAGCATCTTGTCTTCCTAATGTAGAACCATCTCTTACTCTTTCCTGGTATTGTGTTGAATGTTTATAATATTTGTAATGTCTTTTGAGTAAACTGATTTGATTCGATTTGATTTGATATTCTATCTTAAAAAAAATTAAAAACAGTCGTCTAAGAAATCTCATTTCTACTGTAAATATTCAATTTGATATATTTTTTATAAAATATCCATGATTTGCTTCCATAAAAAAGAGACGGTACAAAAACATGTTCCACGTGTCGATGATAGAAGTGGCGTCTATAAATCATTGACTCCGAAATCCGCCAGCCGGGCTGCGTTTCTGGATGGTTGAGCCAGGTTCTTTTCTGTGAAGATGACTGGATAGTCAGTTCACTGCATTATATGCAGTATTGATAGCTCCGTATATACCATATCCTCCATCTTGCCAAGTTGTCCCTGGATATGCCAACGTGTAAACGCAGTCGGTGTAGAGTCTTTCAGATCCTCCATGGCAGTTCTTCGTCCTCCATGTCCGGCTAGTAAAGCCACCTTGGGTTCCTACCAGTTTAAACATCCATAAATTCTTTCCATTCGTTTAGTATTTTACTTCGAATGCACGCTACAGACGTGCGTAGAGTTCTGTTCTTTGATTTTTATCTCGAGGTTAGACGTTCGTTGTTAAAAAATGGGTGCCTGGTATCATTCAATTTTCCCCTTTCCATACCGCTGTCAATTCTTCTCTTGATTTTTATAGCGGCGACTTTCACTAAAATATGTATATGCCTTTTTCAGGAGGGTGGGTTTTTAACTGCCCTTATTAAGGCAGCACGTTGCGTTGAGTACTCCATCTACCAGCTCAGGGTGTTTAGATCGACTCCAGACTGAGCACGCACATTCACCGGCTGAGAAACACATTGCGAGTCTTGATGTTTGGTGGATCTTCCAGGATAACCCCATCATGAGAAGATGAGCTTCCCCAACAGGCTGTTTCGTGAGTAAATTTTTGTTTTACATTACTACAGTAGGTTTTATTGTGCACTGTCATCTGAGCTTATTTGGATAGACTTTTGTTTACGATCACAACTTTAAGTATATTATTCACTTTATTGATGCCCCAATTCTTTTTACAATATCCCTCTTCAAATGCCCATTCTTTGTAAACACACTTCTTAAATTTAAATTTTTGCAATTTTTTTTTAATTTTCACCATTCCTTATTTAAACTGAAGAACTCACATTTCTTTAATTTTGAAGTCAATTGTTTTAAAGATGTATAACGTTAAAGCTATATTAAGCAATAATAGTTTCACATATTTCGTGAGTTAACCACGTTCTTGTGTTATCAAATATACATTTACATAATTAAATAGTAATTTTTAATTTAATATTCTTTGAAAGATCAAATAATCACAATTCTTATCCTACTCATATTTATGTAGCATTGTATTTAGACGATATACGTTTTTCAACTAAGTGAAATTAATTATTTTCGCAGAAAAATGTAATTTCAATATTACTTTACATAAAAAAACTGCCAGATTAAGTATTTTTAATAAAATGGTATGTTCAATTTTGTATAACAGTATAAAATAATTTTATGAAATAGAATAAATTATTCACAAGCTAGAACGTACACACGTCTTGCACGCGAGACAGTCTGAAAGAAATGAGCTTATAAGTCATTGTTCACAACATCATTCACCTTAAAGCGAGTGTTAAGGGTATATAAATTGATATCAAGGGTAGAGCAAATATATTTAACTACAAGAGACTTTATTCGGATGATTTATTCAGATGCCTTACAAACTAGTCATATCAATAATAATGTGTTGATTTAAAGTCAAATAATTTCCGTATATTCTTTGCCAGAAACAATATTTACAGAAATCATCCATAGATATTATAGAACTCGGAGCATTCGAGGGAAAATGTTCAATTTCACACACCCCACCTATAAAAAATGTTTACCCAGGACGATTGTTGACTCAAGGTAACCTGTTGTTAGGAATTTAGTCCATAGGCGTCTTTCACCATTTTAGAATGTAAATAAAAATATGTTTCATAATTCACTTTTTCGAATAGGAACCAACAAAAACATTCTGATATTAAATGCTTTATTTTTACGAACGCATGGAATTTTTTTTATTTTTTTAAAAAGACTAACATCAAAGATTTAAATCGATGATATTAGAATTTATTTTACAATCTTCAATGTGAGCAGAAAATAGCTCATTATTATGAAGAAGGAATCTGGTCGTGTCCAGGCTCGAACTCAAGTCCCCTGGATCAGGAGCCAAGCGTTCTATCCCCTAGACCACCACCCGATTAATAACAAAAACATAATTGTAAAATGAAATCACACAAATGGATAGAATAACTTTTTTTTCTTTATATGTATTTACGTTTTTCAGACGTTTACATGGTATAAAATCTCTTCTATGTTCGCCATACTTTATGTTGTAAATTAGTTTATTTGTCTTTTTATTTTTTTAAACTTTATTTATACAACACTTATTTAAAAAAAAATACATATCAGATATGTTTCGGTAAAAACAACCGCTCCTTCCTCAGTAAAAATTACAAATTAAAAAAATTACATTACAAAACATCTGTCAAAACTGATCATATTTGTAAACAATTTTATATTTTTTTAAATATGTATCTATATATTGTAACATCACTGAAGAAGGACCGCTTGTCCAAAACATATCGGATATGTAATTTTTTTTAAAGTTATTTAGCTATAATTATATACAAAGTATATAAAAAAGAAAAAGGTATAAAATCAAGTATAATAGTACGAACAAAGTCGAAAGAAATATAAATAATACGAAAGTACATAAATTCTTAAATTAATATGTTGCTATGGATTTATTAACCTAATATTTAAATAATGGAAACAAAAAATTACATTACATTATATAATTTTATTAATATGGCTCTGACCGGTATCGGCAGCTCGCTTCTATCTGCTTCGAGCTGCCGAAACCGATCGAAACCATAAAATCAACTGAAATTTAACTAAATATAAATAATATTTTTTTTTTTCATATTTAAAGTGAGC
Organism: Lepidostoma basale; assembly: GCA_022606425.2. Lineage (NCBI taxonomy): Eukaryota > Metazoa > Arthropoda > Insecta > Trichoptera > Lepidostomatidae > Lepidostoma > Lepidostoma basale. The sequence continues at coordinate 1,098,574 of JAHDVF020000079.1, read as the reverse complement.
ATCTACCAAAAATATTCAATTGATAACATTAATATACTAAATAAAGTAAATTACGAGTATGTGGCTGATTATTTAGAAATCTTTTCTGTTCTGATTTCCAATGGAATTCTGAGACAGGGGAAATAAATCAATGAAGGGACTAGAAGCTGAGTTTAGTTGGTTGTTTATAATATCTTTGTTGTTTTACAATTGCCTTTTTAATTTCCAAAATTTCTAGATTATTTAGAGTCATATTTCTTTTTGTGTCCCGAAATACGTTTGTTAAAAGTGCAAAAAAGTATTGTGATAATACAATGTTTCCAAAAAGTTATTCAAATGGGAATCTACAACACAAAGTGATAGCGAAAAAAAAAGAAATATACTTAGTCAATATTCGCACTTTCTGAAATATGTATTTCAAAATGAATTTATATAAACGTGACGTGCCGCTCTTGCCAGAGGCTGTAAGCATCACGCACGAAGGGTCCAGGGGAGAAAGAGGAGAATCCTCCCTTTTTTACACACCTACAGTAAAGTTCCCTCAACTGATGCTCCCTACTAATGGAACCCGTGGATGCTTAAAAACCTGTTAGCCCAGACCTTCTCCAGTCGTAAACAGTTGCGTGTTAAAAATGTTTAATTAGTTCAAGTGTTAAGCTGTAGCCGAATTTCGTTACTCGGTATCTTTATTATCTTTTGTACACAAGTACAGGATTTTGAATATAAAACACAATAACAACAACCACAAACCGTCTTGCCATTTCCACAAAAGGTTAGGCAGGGAAAATGAACCGTCACACTAATTTATCCTTACACACCGCCGCATTCATACAGCGAGCCATATACGCACATCGATTTTTCCCTTTTCTTACATGGCACATCTTTTAAAAATTGAATAAACGCCCGAATGAGCATATAAAATTCTGACCTAAAAAGAGGCACTGCTCAAAAACTTTATTCATCTTAGATAATCTCACGATCTTACTTAAATCTTTTAATGATTGTTTATTTAAAATAATAATTTCTGTTAAACTTTATAACACTGTTATAATATCACAATTTATTTTTATTCACTGAGAGTGTCACGACAGCTGTTTCACCAATCGATGTTGGCATCATCTCTACCGCATTTTTTCTGCTCTCATCCTTCTTCTGCCAGTTCCAAGCTTTGCTTCCATTCATTAGGGTTGGGACCAGAAGTAATTAACTTCTGATCCCAACCGGATGAATGGCCGTTTTCGCTTTTATTGATAAATTCTTAGTTTCCAATATCTATTTTTATGCTCCATTCACTTTGTTACCCGCACCAACCCTTCTTTTGACGTCACTATCCGTTCAGCCATCCGCTGTGAACATGCTACCTTAATACCCCAATTCACTCACCTGCTCCAAGTTCTCTACGTTCACACTTATGTTACAAATTGTTGTGGGTTCACATTTGAATAGCTTTTTGGAAACGGAAACTTTTCGGTTTTTACAAACATGGGGATACAAACTTCCCTTCTTCAGTGTATGAATTTTAACCGTTAATTGATATTGAGTTATTACTCATATTTTCTAATGACGACTGAAAAAGTAGAGAGGGGGGAAATGAAAAAGGGTGAGGGGAAGGAAAAAATATTATAAATCAACCGAGATTTGGGTGGTATAGATATAAACATATTAATATATAACATATAAATATATAATAATAAATAACAAAATAAAAATATATATAAAGTTAAGATATACTCGTATCACAAAATGTTTCATAAATATTCGGCGAATGCATCTAATAGAACCAAACGCTTTCCCAACAATATGACATTTATAGAAGGAATTCGAGCAGTGTGGGAATTTTTTAATATTGAAAATTCCAAACCGAAATTTTTCAATAAACGTTCGTACATGAATGCGCTCAGTTGCGTTTAAAGTCAAGAGTATTCAGAGGAATTCTGCATCCGCTTGGTACAATTCAATCACAAGCCAAATAAATATTTTCTATCCACCGGACTGGCCTTACAAGCACGGCGCGATGTTCATTTCGAATTCTCGATGGATTTGCCCATTCCAACGAAAACACCCTTTTTGAGATTCAAGTTATAAAGGATTTCAAAATATATAGACGAAATGAGAATACAAGTATAATAAACGAAGTGGAAATGAATCCCTTAGACGACTGCATCATAAAACTGTATCGATGTATATATGTAATCGATGTATGATTAAGTGTATAGAATTCCATAATGATGTTATTAAAATAAACAAAAGTTGTTTAAAAATAGAAAAAGTAAAAATTCTATAAGTGATATGAAATTTCGTCTTATGAGGACATCTTCGAGTGTGCAGGCTTAAATATAATGTGTTACTTATAAAGACTTTGGGGTGTGTCCCCCCCCCCCCCCCCACTTCTACACAGATTATTTGTGGAAGTGGTTAACAAGGTTAACCGGGTGGTGGTCTAGCGGATAGAACGCTTGGCTCCTGATCCAGGGGACATGGGTTCAAGCCTGGACACGACCAGATTCCTTCTTCATAATAATGAGCTATTTTCTGCTCACATTGAAGATTGTAATATAAATTCTAATATCATTGATGTAAATCCTTGATGTCAGTCTTTTTTTTTTTTTTTTTAATTATAGGTGCATTGCTAGTTTAATTTCTGGGTATTTCTGTGGACACACATGGACATTCTGTATACAATAGTGTCAAGTGCAAATATGAGAAGTGAATAAAATGCCAAATGTAGAGCTATAAAGGTACAAGAATACTGTGGAAAATGTGGCAGACCAAATCAATTAATTATTTAAAGTTATAAACTGTTCAAATGAAAATTTTTGTTTACATATCACAATTGTATTTTTATTTTTCGCGACAGCTGTTTCGTCAACCTATGTTGATATCATCATGTGTTACAATGATATAGAAACAGCTGTCGCAAAAAATTAAAATTCATTTGTGATAGTATACATAAACAAAACATTTTAATTTAACAGTTTATAATATTAAAGTATCATAGTGTTTCGGCCAAAACAATGGACTATTTAATTTCTTCTATGTTCGCCATATTTTGTGTTGTAGATGTTTTATTTGTCTTTTTCTTTTTTATATACTTTGTATATGCAACACTAACTATTAAAAAAAAAAAATTACATATCAGACATGTTTCGGACAACCGGTCCTTCTTCGGTGATACATATTATAAAGATACATATTTAAAATATTACAAAATTGTTTACAAATATGATCAGTTTTGACAGACCGTCAAACATTTTATTTACCACAAGGCCTAGTCCATTCCTACTCTTCTTGGACTTGGACTTGGACTTGGATCTTTTATCTAACAGAGGTTCAGCTCATGCGGCTATTCCTCTCATATCTGATGGGAACATTGTAGGAAGGTGATTTGGTGGGTTGTTAGTTTATGCGGGGGCATGATTTGTGTGGCCCGGAGTGTTCCTCTGAAGGTGGATTGATTTTGGGCGCTTGTGGCGGCTGAAGATGTTTGGGTCGTAATTTGAGAGGTATTTTAATGTGGCTTTAGGATATGAAGGGTGTCCTTTGTAAAAGCGTTCGGCAAGTTTCAGAATGAATTCATCTATCATCGGGATTTCCGATTCTAGGTGCAGTTGTTTGATCTTGGTCTATAGAGGCGCACTAAGCGATAAACAGAAAGCCTTATTTTGCAAGATTTTCAGATTTCGTATGTAACTCGTCAGTTATTTGTGTCTCTTTTCTTAGTTTTATATTGTACCCTAGATACATATAATATATAAACTCGTGATTCTACTTACAATATTTTTAAAAATATCTATAAAATAACAAAATATGTTACCCCGGGGGGGTTATCGTGGCGGGTACGCGTTCAAATCGAAAACACTCAATTAATTTTTAATTGGTGGATTTCGATATGAATATTTTATGCCCATCCGATATTAAAACATCCGGAATTTCGCAATGAAAATGATAAAACAAATTAACTTGTAATAACATGTGGCAATTGAAAGTTCTCGAAATGTCCCGAGATTCGGAATATTTCCATGCACTAAATGTAAATACGATAGTTCGCCAGCTGGAATATTTGAAGACTATTTCGTATTTTCACTGCATACCCGGGATATCTGTGTCGGTAAACACTGAGAAACGTTCAGTAGTTTCGAACAATGCTTGCATTTTTCATAAACAAATGAACAATTCAAATAGATGTGTTTGCCAAACAAAACATCGCATCCAGAATATTGACACTGCAATGTTTTTGTTTGAATAGATTATTTTCCTGCTAAAAATAATATCAATAAATACCTCCTTATCTCAATTTAAAATTATTTTTTTAATGAAATGATTACATCATAAAATAAAATCTTCTTCTTCTTCATCTTATAATAGTTTAGGTCACATGACCTGTTTGTGACGGTGGGCTGTCCTGGGATGATGATGTCCAGCCATCTCTCCATCTCTTCCTAGTAATCTCTTGGTGCTTGGGTTTTCATTAACAATTTTTGCAATTCTTGTATTCTCCATGCGGTCCACGTGGTCTCTCCAAAAGCACCTTCTGCTTCTTTCCCATCTCACTATGTACCATCTAACACCACAGATAGACCTTATCGTTTCATTTCTGATCCGATCTCTGAGGATTTTGCCTGCGATGGAGCGTAGGGTTCGCATTTCTGCTACTCTAAGAAGGTTCTTAGTTCTATAGCACCTCTATTCCATATGTCATGATGGGGCAAACGCATGCCTTGAATATCTTGTCTTTACTTTCGGTTAGCATGTGTTTGTTCCTCCATATGGTGCATGCATGGCGCAAGCAGCCAGCCACGGCTGTCGCTTTGTTGGTTTGTGCTCGCAGCTGGTCATATAGGTCACTGTAGCTACCGATCTCTATGCCTATGTATGTGAATCGCATGACTTACTCAATAGGTGTGTTATCGATGATCAGCTTACATCTGAGAGGCTCTTTTGATATTGTGAAGCACTTCGTTTTACCAATAGAATTCTTAATATATATATATAACTATATGAACTATAATATATGAACTCCGCCAGTGCCTACTACTACAGGAAGCCCTGCCGGTCCCAAGCCCGGACAAAGGAGGAGGGTTCTCAGGCAAGGCTAGCAACCTACCTGGGGTAAAAAAGCCTACAACGCTCACAGAACAGGCAACAGAGCCTCGGACACCGGATTGATCACGGACATGACCCACGCAAGGAAAAGGAAAAAACGATTATGGAAACACAGAAATATAACAAGGATTTCATGCTGGAACATTACTTCATGGAACAACAGGGATTGGGAGATTACGGCAGAGCTGAACAACCACAACATAGACATATGTGGATTGTCTGAGACCAAAAAGAAGGGCAAAGGAACATTAAAGTGCTCTAACTATATCTTCATATACAGTGGAAAGGATAAGAAAGACAGAGCCCACTCTGGGGTTGGGATGCTTATTAAAGAGCAATATGAGAACTCCATAGAGAACATCGACTATGTTAATGACAGATTGCTTAAAGTTACTCTGAGGTTGGGGAAAAATATATTCCATTTTATCAGCACCTACGCACCGGATATCACAAAACCACGAGAAGAATCAGAAGCTTTTTATGACAAACTACAGGAAACAGTAGATGCTATCCCTCAAAAGGACCAAACTGTGATATTCGGAGATTTAAATGCTAGAATAGGTAACACAGTATTGAACGGAATTATGCAGAGATTCAACGAAGACATTAGCAACGAAAATGGGAAAATGCTTGTAGAGTTCTGCGCCAGAAACGAACTCAGAATAAATAACACATTTTTCAACCATAAAGAACAGCACAAATATACATTTAGGAATGTTAGAGGGGATAAATCAATGATTGACTTCATAATTACAAATAGACAGATCCAGCCAGTCGATATTATTGACATAAGAGCACTCACCTCAGCTAATATTGGCACGGATCATAACCTCATACTGGGGAAAATCAGAATGGAAAGACCAAAAATAAACAGAAGAAAACCTAACTTTGTAGAGAAGTACAATATAGAGTCCTTGGAAAATGACAGCACCAAAATATTATTTAAATCTAGAATTGCTGAAAAAATAAACAATAACCATGTAAGTGAAGAAGATGACGTGGAAACAGCTTGGAAAAAGGTAAAACAAAATATACATGATGCATCATCGGAAGCACTGGGGAAAAGAAAGATCAATACTAATGCCCATAATAAAACTAAACCCTGGTTCACACAAGAAATCAAAGAGCTAGCAGCAGAAAAACGAAAAAGCTATCTGAAATACAGAAGTTCACCATCTGATGAAGAGAGACAGGCGTACGTGTTAACCAGAAACAGAATCAACTCGGATATAAAACGCATAAAGAAGGAATATTGGACTAAATTCACCAAAGACATGGAGTTTGATCTGTATGGAGCCCAAAAGAAGGTCTGGAAAATGTTAAGGGAAAGGAAAAAACCGATAAACGAATATGTACAAACGAGTAAAATCACAACGGAGGAATGGGAAAATTACTTCCAGAACCTATACAATGACCCGGAGGAAATACCACCACCACCTCAAAATATCACAGACTCAGAAACTGTTGACAAAGCTGAAGTCAAAGCAGCCATAGCAAAGCTAAAAAACCGAAAATCAACAGGACCAGACGAAATACACAACGAAATGCTCAAGTACGCCGATAACCGACTAGTGACTGAACTCTCTAAACTGTTTAACAAAATATTAGACACGTCAACTATACCTGCAGACTGGAGATCAAGCATCACAGTACCCATCTTTAAAAAGGGACAAAAGACAAACCCAGAGAACTATCGAGGAATATCATTGTTGTGCTCTACCTTTAAATTATTTACAATGATAATTAAAGAAAAACTTGAAACCCACATCACCAACAGAGAAGAGCAGCAAGGATTCAGAAGGAACCGCTCCACCACTGATGCAATATTTACTCTCAGACAGATAAAGGAAAAAGCATTGGAATATAATAAACCAGCATACCTGTGTTACATCGACCTCACAAAAGCGTTTGACAGAATCAAGCTGAAGGACCTCCTGAATACTTTGACCACGAGGTTGGCGCCTCCATCACTTGTTAATGTGGTAAGAGAGATCAACCTAGACGGCAACACAAGGATCAGAGCAAATGGGAAATTCACTAAAGCCATAAAAACATCCCTTGGCATCAGACAAGGCGACAGCTTAAGCCCATTTCTCTTTAACTGCATCATGGACAACATCATTGCAGAGGTTGCATCTCTCAATTTAGGGTACACTCTGGGTAAAAAAGTAATTGGAATGCTTTGCTATGCAGACGACGCCACAATCGTGGCCGAAAATGAAAGCGACTTGCAAGCAATGCTCTCAAAGTTTGATGAATCCTGTTCAAAATATAACATGATCATATCCACCCCAAAAACGAAGTGTATGACATTCGCAAGAAATCAACTGAGATGCGAAGTCTCCGTACGCCAGGAGGAGATTGAACAGGTGGACCTATTCAGATATCTCGGAAGCGAAGTAACCAGCTCTAATGACCTCCCCAGAGAAGTAAGGTCACAGGTGGATAGGGCTGCAGCAGTTGCAGGCTGCCTGAAAGATGTCATATGGAGAAACAGGGACATGAGGACTGACAGCAAGGTACGCATCTACAAGACCTGTGTGCGACCAATCCTCACATATGGCATTGAATCGAGGGCAGACACTGTCAAGACAAAGAGCATGCTCAGGACAACCGAGATGAAAACGCTCCGCGCTATAGCTGGCAAGACCCTACGTGATCGAGTTAGGAATACAGCAATCCGAGAAATCTGCGAGGTCGAAGATGTGGTCAGATGGGGACGTCAAAGACGGCGATACTGGCATGAACACGTAGAAAGGATGAGCTCAAATAGAATACCACACATAGCTCTCCATGGAACGCCAAACGGACAACGCCGACCAGGAAGACCCCCGAAACGGTGGAGAGAAAGCTGGAGTTCAGCATCTCAAGAGGACCCGCCTGAAATAACAGACTCCTGAGTCTACAAAAAGGGAAGAAGAAGAAGAGAGATATATATATATATATATATATATATATATATATATATATATATATATATATATATATATATATATATATATATATATATATATATATATATATATATATATATATATATATATATATATATATATATATATATATATATATATATATATATATATATATATATATATATATATAACAACTAACTAACTAACTAACCATCACGCCGTCTCCCCGAAGGGGTAGGCAGAAAGAATGGACTGCCACACCTTTCTTTCCTGACATATTTCTCTCGCTTCCTCAACATTCATACATCGTGTCATGCACGCGCGTCGATTTCTCTGACTCCTCACATGGCCGACATTCAATATTTGATTTATTTGATCGTGCCACGTTTTCCTCGGTCTTCCTCTATTTCTGGTTCCATTTACATCATTAACATATAATTTTTACCATTCTTTCTTCATTCATTCTTTCCATATGTCCAAACCATCTTAATGATCCTTTCATTATTTTGTTCATGACACCATCATTCGCACCGCATTTACTTCTTATATTTTCATTCGACACTCTATCATACACAGAGTATCCACACATTCGTCTAAGAGATCTCATTTCTACTGCATTTATTCTACTTTCATCCTTCCTTTGCCAGTTCCATGCTTCGCTTCCATACATAAGGGTCGGTAGAAGAACACCATTGTGCACTGCCATTCTAGCTTTTTGGATAGGTTTTTGTTTGCGATGACAACTTTAAGTGCACCATTCACTTTGTTGCCTGCCCCAACCCTTCTTTCAATATCCCTCTCCACTCTCCCATCTCTTGTAAACATACTACCTAAATACACAAACTCAACTACTTGCTCCAAGTTTTCACCATTCACGCTAATGTTGCAGACTGTCGTGGTTTCTTCCTTTTCAAAAATCATTACCTTGGACTTATTAACATTCATCATCAGATCATTTCGCATGCATACCTCATACATACAATTCACCAGGACTTGTAGTTCATGCTCGTTGTCAGCAAGTAGGACAGCGTCATCCGCATACAAGAGACAGCTTACTGACACTCCGCTCATTTTGGCACCTACATCCAACCCTTTCAGCTCTCTCATACAATTGTCCGTATACAGATTAAATAACCACGGGGACATTACGCAACCTTGTTTGACACCTTTATTGATATCAAACCAGGCTGTAAGATCTCCATTTACTCTGACACTAGCAGTGCTTTCCGTGTATAGTGACTTAATGGCCGTGATCAGTTTTGTATTTATTCCATATTCAGACAATATTTTCCACAACTTTTCTCTATTAACGTAATCATATGCTTTTTGTAAGTCGACAAATGCACAGAAAAGTTTGCGATTTTTGGCCAGAAACTTCTCTGTCAATGTACGAAGTCCAAAAATTTGATCCATACATCCTCTGCCATTCATAAAGGCACCTTGCACATCCCAAACTTTGTCACTCGTCAATTTTCTTACTCTTTCTATTAAAATTCTGCCATAGACTTTACCAACGACACTCAAAAGACTAATAGCTCTGTGGTTTCCACATTCCATACGCGATCCTTTTCCTTTGTACAGGGGCATAATTACTGCTCTCCTCCAGTCTAGCGGCGTATATCCCTCCTCCAAGCACTGGTTAAATAACTTACATAACCATGTAGAAACCACTTCGCCACCGCTTTTAATAAAGTCTATGGCAATACAATCAAACCCAACAGCTTTTCCACTTTTCATTGCACTCACGGATCTTTTCATCTCATTCGTACTTATTTTTTCAATATTATCATTCATAGGTCCCGCACTCGCACTAGCTGTCATATTTTCGATCACGCTTGTATCACCACCATACATCTCCTTAAAATATTCCATCCATCTTTCTTGTATGATCTTACTCTCCGTTAACATTCTTCCCTCGTTGTCTAGAATTGCTTTCACACATCCACTATCAGGAGGATTTCGGGCTTTTTTAACTTCTTTCCAAAACATTTTTAAATTTGCTTGGAAGTTGTTTGTCATTTTGAGCCCTTCTTCCTCCTTCAGCTTTTCTTTCCGCGCTTTCACTACCGACTTCACTCTCTTCTTGCATACTTTATACAAATCTTTTGCTCTTTCATACTTAACTCTGTCATTCTTATTTATCGACAACATATTCAACCAAGCATCTTTCTTCTCTTTAACAGCAATCTTAACGTCATCATTCCACCATGCATCCCCTTTCCTTCTTCCTTGTACACACACACCACACGATTCTTTCGCTGATTCACACAAACTCTCCTTCAAGTATTTCCAGGTCTCGTCAATACTCAACTCACTTACATCCCGCTCACTCAATCTATCTTTCACTTTTCTTACGAAATTATTTCTTACGTCATTGTTTTGCAGTTTTTCAACTTTGACTCTAGTCGGTGCGGCTACTGTTTTGCTTCTTCTGGTTCGCCATCCCCGGAATAAGATCACTTTTGCCACTACTAAAAAATGATCCGTTTCCAGTTCGGCTCCCCTGAAGACCCTTGAATCAACAGTATCCGCCCGTAATCTAGAGTCTACAATGACGTAATCTATAATGGACCTTTCAAATCCTCTTTCCCAAGTATAGAGATGGATTCTCTTATGATCGAATATGGTATTTGATACAAAGAGACCCCATTCTATACACAATTCAAGCAGTCTCCTTCCATTATCATTTATTCTTCTATCACCAAACGTACCCAGACATTCCTCGTACCCACTCCTACGGATTCCCACCCAACCATTCATATCACCTGCTATTATCAATCTTTCGTTTTCACTCTTACACACCAATGTCTCTCTCACTTTGTCCCAAAACTCATCTTTACTCGCCTCATTTTCGTTGTTACCAGGGGCGTATCCAATTAAAAGGAAAACTCTTGTTAACCCGATCTTGAAGCGAATCCACATGAGTCTTGGGCTAACACATTTATAACCTTTCATACATTCTACCATCCTTAGAGCTAGCACCGCCGCCACGCCTTGGCATGCTCTGTGGTCATTCGGCACACCCGACCACAGAACAAGCTTATCCGCATGCTCCAAGGAACCACACTCTTTCATCATACATTCAGTCACACATAAAACATCTAAACACTTATTATCCATTTCTGCACACATCTCATTCAACTTTCCTTCCATACCTCCCCTTATATTCCATGTACCGATGCGGCACTCCACCCTTCTCTGTTCGCCCCTGCGGGAGATGCGGTGTGATGGGTTGCGGACCTCATCGCCACCAGTAGGCATCACCCGCACACACTTAAATGCTAAATCATTTACAAACTATATCTAAAATAAAATTCAATTATATAAAATAATATATATATATATATATATATATATATATATACATATACATATACTATATATATATATATATATATATATATATATATATATATATATATATATATGTATATATATATATATATATATATATATATATATATATATATATATATATATATATATATATATATATATATATATATATATATATATATATATATATATATATATATATATATATATATATATATATATATATAGGCGTACTCGCTTAAAAATTATCATATTTCCATTTTTTAATATAGATCGTTTTAATTAATATTCGTAAAATAATACGGAGGGATTTTCAAAAATAAAAGGACCGCCATAAATCAAATGACGGAATCATTTCCATAGAAAATTTTTAACAAAAATGTTTCATTCGAAATGTCAACTTATCCAAACATTTGCCGAGTAGAGTACTTTTGTGATTGGGGGTAAATGTACGTTGGGGTAACTTTGAAACAAATTTTTCCATTACCGCTTTCTGTTTGTTTAATATTATTCGTGGCCAGGGAACGTCGGCCGGTGTTTGTTCATACTGCCGCCGCTTTGTGTTAATTTACAATATTTTATATTGAAAAAATATTTACAATATAACAATTTTTCTCTAAGTGCTCTCGGCGATCTAAATTTCTTAAACAAACATGCCGTTTCGATACCGCTGATTGAAGGGAATTTTAAAAAATCACATTTTGTAAAAATCAAATTATTCTGTTGTATTATTTCCTTCGATATATTCCTCCCCTTTTTATATATACAGGGGCGCAAAACGTCCTTTATTGTTAAGATTGTGAAAATAGAATTATTATATTTTTTGGTGGGACCATATCCCAAAACACGTTATTCAATAATGGTTAAATTAATGACAATGAAATCTTAAACTATCTACAAATCATTTTATGTTTAAAGTCCATGAAATAAGTACAATCCAATTTAACAAAACACCATAAGAACATAGGAAAGCATTTCGTATATATCAGAATACATCAAGGAGTAAAAATGGATATTTTAATCCACTAACTCATTATAGCATCTAAAATAAGGGAAGGACAAAGGAAACTATCACGGAAGGACATACAATCTAAAACAAAGGACTAATATCATTTATAATCCCAATAAAATAAAATAAAAATAAGAAAGAAGTTTTAGAATATTTAAAGGATTTACTATAAATACATCCTATATAAAACTAATTATTTGTTCATAGAATTCAATAACAACAAAATTTTGTTTTCCTAAATTTATTTTTCTTCTTTTGTCTTTCATCGTGAACAATCTCATTATATTAAATAAAACATAGTCCATTGTTTTGGCCAAAACACTATGATATTAACATTATCAAATGTTAAATTTATAACAGAATTATAATATAATATCACAATATTTTATTATACACTTTTTGAGAATGTCGCGACTGCTGTTACGCCCACCGATGTTGGCATCACCAGGTGTTACAAACAACTGATGTTGGCATCACCAGGTGTTACAAACAAATAATTTCTCACAAAGTGTATAATAATAAAATGTGATATTAACACAGTGTTGTATATTTATCGGATGCCGGTTCATTCCCTCAAGTTTTGCAGCTAGGACATTTGTCTCCTTCCGGGCCCTCGGCGTCCCTTAATTTTAATCCAATTCAATTCAAGCAGTTAAAAATAAAATTTAATTAAACAATAAGTTACAAACGTATTTAAAATGATTGAAAATACTGAAAAACATTTTAAATTTCAAAAATATAAATGTAAATTCCACCGAAATAAGCTAAGATTTTTTTGACATCCTATTCTGAATAAAATTTTAATGGCAACCTTGATTCGTCTAAAGAATCTCAAGAAAGATATAACGTTGATTCTGGAAATACAACTTTACTTCAATTTTTCTTTTCTTTTTTACGTCAAAACATTTTTCGGAGTTATCTAAGTTATTACAATTTCTTAGAACACGACGTTAAACTCCTTATTTAGGTTTTAATATTCATAAGACGATCTGCTTTATAGAAAATGTCTTATATTATACCGAAATAACGTATTTAACCTTGCAAAGGATTATCTAACATGAGAAAAATCGAAACTTGTTAATCCAATAATCCAATATGATTTAATAAAATATTTAAAAAAAACAGACCTTTAAACACAAAAATTAATACTTGTACTAGGAAATCAAAAACAAACTTTGTCTATTATTCGCAAAATATTTTAAAAAAAAACACAACATGTTTCGGAGGATACCTCGTTGTTTACCATGTTACGTATATATTTAATAAATAAAGTGAATATTAGCAGTCTTGCAAATTCTTCTTCCACATTAACAATGGAATTCCACAACGGAAGGTCTTAACCTTAAATTTAATCAACGTGAATATGTAAAATAATTTAAATTGATGTTTAATATACACATGTTTTTTTTAATGAAATACATTATTTTATTATATATTTACACCTGAAGATGGAGGAATCCTCCGAAACATGTCGTGTTTTTTAATGTTTTTTTAATATTTTGTAGATAATAGACAATTTTTTTACAATTTCCTAAGTATACGAGTATTACTTTTATAATTCTTCAGTGTTAATGCCTTAGCTTTCAATAAATTAATTAACACTTAAACTATGTACTGCATTTAAACAATATATTTTTTAAAGTTGTAAATATAAAACATAAAACACTTCGTATTTAACTATGGTATGGTTATTCTAATTGATGTCAACTAGTTTAGATTCTATCCAAGCTTCATTAGGGCAATATAATAACTGTTATTATACTGCCTTTATGAAGATTAGGTATAAGCGAGACTAGTTAGGATCAATTAAAATAACAATACCGTGATTAAATACAATTTTTATTAATATTTTATATCTATTAATTTTAAATATCTACCCACAAACTGAGTGCTTCATGTGATAAATAATAAAAAGAATTAAAATATATTTAAATAGTCCATTGTTTTGACCGAAACACTATGACACTTAAAAACATTATTACTATTAAAATTTAAAACACTGTTATAATATCACAATTTCTTTCTATTCACTGAGAGTGTTGCAACAGCTGTTTTGCCAACTGAAGTTGGCATCATCAGGTGTTACAATAAACATTATTTTTCATCAGGTGCTCCAATAAACATTAAGTTTGTTGTAACACCTGATGATGACAACATCGGTTGGCGAAACAGCTGTCGCGACATTCTCAGTAAATAAAAATAAATTGCGATATTATAACAGTGTTTTAAATTTTAACAGTAAAATACATTTTTTAACTTCGTTAAGAAAACTTTATTAAATTCAAAAATATTAGCTAAATTAATTAATAAGAACAAATATGTTACGTATTTTTGATTGCAATTTTTTTTTTTAATAATAAAGTGGATATAAGCAGTATTGCAAATTCTATTTCCACATTAACAATCGAATTCCAAAACGTTGAAGGTCTTAACCTTCAATTAAATCATCTTAAATATGTAAAACAATTAAAATTTATATCTAATATACAAATGTTTTTTTATGAAATACGTTATTCTAAGAGATCTTCCTCGAAAAATCAGGAACAATTTTATGCTGATTATAAAAAACTCATTATTCATATTAAGAGAAAACCTTAGCATTTATTATTCGGTGAATATCGTTATCCGTGTATTTTTGGAATAGAACGATATAGACTAATTGAAATTAGTACGAATGAAAAAGTCTTTTTATAGAAGTTTCATTATAATTTATGAGAAAAATTACAAATTTAATGATGACGTTTTCATGAATGAAATAAAACACTGTTTTTATTCCACTTTTATTCATTCAACATTTTTATAGAATAAAAATAACAAACATATCACGTTTCGGGGCTGACTTCACGTGTAAATAAACAACCTCAACATTAAATAAAGCCACGTATTTTTGTTTGTAAAAATATTTAATTAATAAAGTCTAATAAACTAAACTGTGTTACGAAATCTCCTCCCAAATTGAAGTTTATTGCATTTTTTTATGAATTACAAACACGTTTTTAAAGTTAAACGCCTTCACCATCGGGAGAACGATATAGACTAATTGGAATTAATACGAATGAAAAAGTCTATTTTATAGAAGTTTTATTATAATTTATGAGAAAAATCACAAATTTAATGATGACATTTTCAAATTGTAACCAATCAAAAACGATAAAGTAGGAAAAAATGTGTTTTAATTATTTTTTTTAAAATTTACTAAATTCTATACCATTATCGTATTAAGAGAAAAGTTAACTCAGAAATGAAAAAAAAGACCTTTGTTTTGGCCGAAACAATATGATACCTTAACATTTTAAACTGTTAAATTAGATATCTTTGTTTTATGTATCACAATTGTATTTTATTTTACGAGACAGCTGTTTTTTCAACCTACGAGTATGTTGACCACATCAGGTGTTACAAAACAGCTGTCGCATAAAATAAAATACAACTGTAATACATAAAACAAAGTTATTTTATTTAACAGAATAAAACAGTATTTTCTTTCACAAATAATGTATTCAAAACTAATTTTCATAATGGTTTTGTAACGCTGTTTATATTCTATTGATTCATTAAATGTTTTTACAAAGAACAACGGTATTACGAAATTCTACCGTGTTATTGCATAAATTTATCAGAATAGAATAATTCGTTATTTACTATTTATTAAACAGTGATATAAAAATTCATATTAAATCTTCTTCTTCTTCTTCTTCTTCTTTTAATAGATCTGACGATCTGTGACACAGAAATCATATCTCGTCGGATGATGAGATTCAGCTGTCCCTCCATCTCTTAGGCGATCTTCCAGGTGGGCGGTGTCCGGAGGGGATTTCATAAGCGGCTGTATATGCGAGTCTGTCACCATCCATTCGGGCTACATGGTCCCTCCAGTATCTTCTTCTGAATCTACTCCACTGAACGATATCCTCTATTTCGCAGGTTTTTCTTATGTCTACGTTGCGGACACGATCTCGGAGGGTTTTTCCAGTAATCGATCTAAGGACCTTCATCTCAGATGTTCTTAGTAGTCCCTTGGTTCGCACAGTGTCAGCCCGCGTCTCAACAGCGTACGTCATGATAGGTCGCACGCATGTTTTATAGATTCTAATCTTGCTGTCGATACGCATGTGCTTATTCTTGTAATACAAATGGAAATGTCTGTTTTCTAAAAGTTTTATTATTTTTCATGTGAATGATATGTTTCGACTGTCTCAGGCATTTTCAAATGTCCTTTGTAACGTCACATTTGATAATGCCTTAGAAAGGCGAAATATGTCATTCACAAAAAATATAATAAAACTTCTATAAAATATTCGTTTTCATTCGTATAAATTATTGAATAATTCGTTATTTGAAAATTATAAATGGCGTAATAATGAAATAAGCAGGGCGTGTGATCACGTTACTTCTGTTCTTTCAATACATTCCTCGCCATATATCCGTGTAATGGAATAAATAGATTACATCAACACTCTTGGAACCGTATTGAGTTTCGCAGCAGGCTACTGTGTCAATTAACCACGATACCAATATCTCTTAGGGCCCAATCTACCCCCATCTACACATAATGAGATTTCCTCTCAGCCTTGCCCATTTAGGAGGCTGTGCTTAGTATCCCGTTGCCGACATTATCTTCATTCTGCCAATGTCAGTTTGCTCGGAATTTGATATAGATTAATTTTATGTTCAAGCCGACGTAGTATTTTCTATATAAAACAAGTACCTCTCTCTGTTTTAGGTGGTAATGAAATATTATAAACGTCTCAAAGTTAATCTAATATATTCATACGTCTCTCTAGCATTTTATTCGTATGTTTTTTATTTACGGTGTTCTTGTACCGACCCTTATGTATGGAAGCGAAGCATAGAATTGGCAAAATAAGGATGAAAGTAGAATAAATGCAGTTGAAATGAGATCTCTTAGATGAATGTGTGGATACTCTGTATATGATAGTGTCGAATGAAAATATATGAAGTGAATGCGGTGCGAATGATGGTGTTATGAACAAAATAATGAAAGGATCATTAAGATAGTTGGGACACATGGATAGTATGAATGGAAAAAATAATGGTAAAAATGTATATGTTCATGATGTAAATGGAACTAGAAATAGAGGAAAAAAAATTCGGCCACGTGAGGAGTCAGAGAAATCGACGCGCATTCATGACACGATGTATGAATGTTGAGGAAGCGAGAGAAATAGGAGTCAGGAAAGAAAAGTGTGGCAGTTCATTCTTTCTGCCTACCACTAAAAAGACGCGTCATTACATACCCTAAAATGTTTTTATAATGTTTAATAAACTAAAATACCAAAGAAATCAATAATTATGAAATTTGTTAAATAGGAACAATCATTTTTGTTCATTTAATGATAAACAATATTAGAATAACGAAATCAATTAAAATAACGCAGTTTGGTTTTGGCTACGTTTGCAGTCCGGACAGATAGTCCCAGTTCATCCTTATTTTACGTATAATTTAGTAGTAAGATAGGTACCTAATAAAGGTTTATAAGATGAATATGAGGGATGAATATTAGCTGCAAATGTAGTCAAAAACATTTTTTTTTGTGAATGTATACTTTAATACTTGTATACGAATACTGGATTTCACCCATTGCGGGTTATCAATTCATGATTTAATTGTATCTCAATAGAGACGAAGATGCAAATTGGAAACTGAATATGGTTGACAAGGTGTTTACAGGACTTATGACCTATCATTGGTTGGGTTAAGCGCACGTAATCATATCTGGTCTAATGTTTGGCATATAGATGGGAGTGACATCTGTAGGCTGCTTCTAACAATGCGCTAAATGGCGGGGTAGCCTTTCACATTGTGTTAAAAAGATGTTCTGCTTAATGCTTAGTTAACATTAATCTCCATAAATGGCGTTAGTATGTAGACATGTGAAATCTGGTGTAGGACTTTAACATATATACAACTTCCAAAAATTGTCAGACATCGTCATAACAAAGGTGGAATGGGGAATGTTGTAATTACATAAAGTGTGCACTTAACCCAACCAATGACAGGTCATAAGTCCTGTAAACACCTTGATCAACCATATTCAGTTTCCAATTTGCATCTTCGTCTCTATTGAGATACAATTAAATCATAAAAATTTATAACCCGCAATGGGTGAAATCCAGTATTCGTATACAAGTACGAGTATATGTATACATTCAAAAAATATTCTTTTAGACTGCAAATATAGTCAGTCGCACGATAGAGGTTAAGGAATTGTATTCCCCTATCCAAAGCAGCCGCCAAGTGCTGACATTTTTATTAATTTTAATTATCATCAAAATTTACATCTTAATTGGGTGTTAAATCTTGTGGTTCAAATACCGTGGTGAACATTACATAGAATATCGTGTCAAAGGGACATTTCAATAATTCCCCCGTGTAAATAGCATTCCGCTTTACATACGCCTGTTTTTACCAATTCACAACTTTTTTTTTACTATTTATCGTTAAGTGAAATATACAGCAGTTAACCTCGTTTTTTACTGCGCGGTTTACTTCTAACGCGAGATTGAAATATAACGTTTCTTTCGTTTTAACTGTCGGTTAACGGGGAAACCTGCCCCGACGGGCCGGTGTTAATATCTCACCGGAAGGTTAACCGTTGGGCTAATAAAGTAACGGAAATTCAAACCCGAGGTGTCGAAACTTCTCTATATATAAAACACTTTACAACCTCTTCAGGGGTGGAAATGGAATTTAGGGCGAGAGATATCATAAAATACGTAGACTCCGGATCACAGACGCTACCCGAAAATCTCTCAAAATATTTTTTTACGTTCAATTTAAAAGCGGCGTTTTTGCGAATCTCGTCTTTAAGGTGAGTACGTCACTAACACTCTCTCAAAGAAGTGCGTTTCACTATACAACTGAATATATATCATTATAAATATAATCAAAGTTATTTATTTAACAACTTGCGTTAAAACTATAGAATTCCATTATGGCAATATTCCGATGTTGTCAAGATGGCCGCAACCCTCAAATGGCGATGGGCGGGACAAGTCGCTCGCGATCCAGAAGAAAAGTGGACAAGACGACTGCTGTGCTGGTGGCCAAGGACGGCAAAGCGTGGAGTTGGGCGCCCACAGTTGCGTTGGCACGACGATATCCGGAGAAGTGCGGGAAGTGCCTGGATGCGGATCGCTCAGAATCGAAGAGAATGGAAAATGCGAGAGGAGGCCTACGTCCAGGAGTGGACGGTCAATACGGGCTGAAGAAGAAGAAGAAGAAGAAGAAGAATATTTTTTAATTAACCACCCTACGCATTTGAACGTACGTGATACGTTCACTTTGAATGTACCATTCTGCGTTATCCCGTATCACGTACACGCTTGAGAAAAAGTAATGTACCTAACATGTACAAACTGTCAGGGATATAGGGATACGCGCGTGTGCCAACAACACTTGAGTACAAGTCTTCATAAATATGATAGTTTTACAAGGGGCAGGCGAAGTGTGCGGCCGAGTATTTGAGGTTTCGTAATTTAAAAAAATAAAATAATATATAATTAAATTTCATTAATAAAAAACCTGCTTTTTTGCACGTTTCTCGGAATATTACCTAAAGGTAGGGCGGTTAAAACACTGTTTTTTATACTTTAAAGTTTACTTTTATCGACACGTTTTGAAGGTTTTACACGTGTATGATGAGAGAACGATATAAATATACTCGTATATCGGTCCCCCGTATAATTTTAAAATAATTTTTTAACACTGTTTGTATCCGCTTGATTTATTAAATACATCACAATATATTTAGGAAGTGAATCTTCACAACATGTTTCAGAGTCTAATCTCAGATGTAAAAATGAAACACGTAATACAGTTGAAAGATACACTGTTGATCCTTCAACGGAAGATACAGTTATCAATAATTTATAAATGTATCTTCCAATTGACAATTCAAATGTTTATCTCTCAGGATAACTAATGTTTTTTTTACATCTGGGGAAGAAGGTCACCCCCAAAATATGTTGTAAAAAATATATAATAATCAAAGTTGATATAAGTAGTGTTACAAACATTCTGGTGGGATCCATCCTCTGCACGTGCGCATTCCAGTATCTTCTGCGTTGTCTGCCCCATCTCACGACATCCTCCACTTTGCAGATCTCGCTGATAGCTATGTTCCTCACCAAATCTCGGACAGACCTTCCTGCTATCATCCTCAGCGTCCTCATCTCTGCCACCCGTACTTTAGCCTTCGTTCTTGTGGTATCCTTATTAATATTATTAATATAAAACATATATTAGCACCAATTGTTGGCAAGCACAGCAATCGTGCCAATTGCATGAAACAATTGGCGCAATTACCCGCCACTTCCAGCACTTGCAGCAATATGCAAATCGCACCTACAACGCGTGATGTTAGTACTCTTCCCACCCGCCCGCCCTTCCCCAGCCGCCCGCCAGTCAGATAATACAACTTTAATTACAACTTTCAAATTCCGAGGCATAAATAACCAGATCTGTCCCAGATAGGAAGGGTGAAATGCAAAAATGTTCTTAAACTTAAAAGAATGGCCTTCACTTTACTTTTACATAATTCAAAAATAAACAAACCTTCTTTTTCTCCTTAATGGAAATCATTCTATCTGTTAAGACCAGAGATCAAATTTCATCCTTTGATGAAGACGTTCACTTCATCTCTTTGGTAGTTGTCCTAGTGGTTGAAGGCCACCTGGAGTCTCTTGCATCATGATTTTTAGTAGATCTTTTACTAGAGCATTGCAAACTGTGTTTTATAGATACACAATGAACAACCAGCAACCAGCACATGTATCTACGATGAGAGATCTACGGATCATCTATGAGAGTAGGCTGACTTTTCGTGCACATATTGAAAGGATTTGTGGCACTGCACTGAGGATGTTGGGCTTCATCGTCCGGACCGGCAGAGCTTTCAAAGATCCTCATGTACTCAGAGTCTTATACAATGTATTGGTTTGTAACAGACTCGAAAGTTTTTCTGTGATATAGAGTCCTCACGAGGCGAGATATTCCGTTTTGCTGGAGAGGGTTCAGAAAAAAATTCTGAGGTATCTCCACATGAGAGAGTACGGTAGCTATCCGTAGCTCTATCCCACAGCATTCCTTTTGAGAGTGCTTGGGGCCAACTATCTGCAGCTCCGAAGAGATGGGCATCTCATAATCCATTTCTTAAGATTATTCAAGGGATATTTAGAGAACTCGGCCGTGCTGGAGGGGGTTCGGATTTTTGTCCCTGATAGATACCTCCAATAGCGACAGCATAGATTGTTTTACCGACTGGCTGCCAGAACCAACCTGCCTCTGGTGACACCGGTGGGAAGAGCAATTAATCTTCTGAACACGGTCTCCTCGGAGATCACGTCTTTCATGTTAGTGAAAGTACGTTCTGAAGACAAACACTCTTAATTCTGGAGAGTATCCTGTCTTCCTAATGTTGAACCATCTCTCATGCGTATCTGGTAGCATACTATACACAATATATTATTTTACGTGTTCTCAATAGATATCTTAAAAAATATTTTTGTTATGTCTGTTGATGTAATAAACTGATTTGATTGATTGATGATTTTGAGAATCCTCGTTGGGTCCATCCTCTCGATGTGGTCCCTCCAGAATCATCTTCTCTACCTACTCCATCTCACTTTGTCATCAATTTTGCAGAACCTGTGAATCTCTTCGTTAGCTATCTTATATTTAAAGGTTCTGCCAACGATCGATCGAAATATTTTCATTTCTAGAGTTCTTAGAAAATGTTTGGTTCTGACTAATCTACACACTCCCTGTTACAGGAAATGAAGAGTCCATAACTTATTTTAGGAGGTTAATATATGTTAACTTTTTTATACGATTTTCAAACTGATTCAGGTCCAACCCTTATGTATGGAAGAGAATTATGGAACTGGAAGAAGAAAGATGAAAGCATAATAAATACAAAATAAATAAAAAACTTTGTATTTAACCACAGTATGGTTATTATATTTGATGCCAAATAGTTTTGCTTGGACCCAAGCTTCATCAGGGCAATATAACATTTAAATTTAGTTTTTATACTGCACTGATGAAGCTTAGGCCCAAGCGAATCAAGTAAGCTTCAAAGATAATAACCATACCATACTATGGTTAAATACAAAGTGTTTTATTTATTTTATATGTTTTTAAATGTCTAACTACATGAGCGCTTCATATGCAAATTTCATAATAAATACGTTAGAGATAAAATCCCTAATACGAATGTGTGCTCAAACAATGTACGACAGAATTTCAAAAACTGATTTTCGGGTAAGAATGTAGAGCTGAAGAATGTAGTATGAACAAAATTATGAAAAGATCACTGCATTGGTAAGGTTAGATTAGGTTATGACACGTGGAACGCATGGATGAAATAATAATAGTTATGAAAATATACGTTAACGATGTGACCGACGAAAGACCGACGAAAACATGGCATGACCAGATTAATCAATTTTTAAATAACAGTTATGTAAGAAGTCAGATGAATCGACGAACGTGTATGATTCGCTGTAAAAATGTGTGAAAGCTAGAAAGGTGTGTAGTTATCCATTCCCTCTGCCTACCGTTCAGGGGAAATAGCGTATTGTTGTTCATTAGATATGTCCAAAACATCCCGTTTAAGGTTCAAACAATTAGGAATATCTTATATGAGCTGAAAAACATCATTTATGTTCAACTTATTGTAGACTTGCGTGTCTCCGTTAACGAAATCAATTTCATCATCTTATTTTTTCTACGAACAAGAATGAGAGAGCAGATAAATAACTGGAAGTGCCTACGCAGTAACTTTTTAATCTTGGGTCGCGTGAAGTACCCAGAACTAATCCGAGCAGACAGCCAGACCGCCGGCCGTACCGAATTAGCTTAATGAAAACACCGGCCAAACAATGGATGAATAACACTGTTTTTTTATTCTTCCCTGTGAGCAGGATGTGCCAATAAATGATGTACAATTGTATTATCTGCATATAAATAAAACCCAATGTGTGTTATTGTGAAGACCATTTACTCGGTTGTTCCTGAACAGATCCTCAGGAAACTTACAGAATTGATTAAGTGAAATACGGCGGTGGTTATAGGCATTTTTGTTACTAATCGAGCTCTAATTAACATTATAAATTAATTAATTAATTGATAATTTTCGTAGTATAGGCGAATATAGACCTTAATAATCGAGCTCTGAGTCTAATATTTTATATAATACTAGCTCATTCCCAGCATGCTTTGCAATGCCCCTATCAATTCTTTATAAATACTTTATCGGCTCCAAAGTATGTCAGTTGAAACGTTAAGATTACCAAAAACAACTATACAGAGTTTCAATCAATTGGATGAACGGTGCACGAACGCATATACAACTAATACAGAGACATTCATTTTTATATTATTTATAAATAAGAAGATGAAAGACAATGGACTTAATACAATAATAGGAATATATTTATATAATTGCGTATACATACATTTTAACAATTATATGTATAATATTATTGATTTCCACATATTACAAAGATATTTTGGCATTTAATTTAAAAAATATTTCCAATAAGACAGATTGTCTGTTATAAATCTAAATAGCGGCTAGCTCGGCTAAGCCTTCGTGGGCGAGGACTGCCACACCGAAGGTCGTGGGTTCGATTCTTAGCAATGTCAGTGTGATTGTCACACCTTTGGCCTCATTTAAAAAGAACATTTTGTGTTCAATTATTTTTATTTTGTTATTTTATTTTATAACATTGTATTTTATATTATTTGTTTTAGATTTATTTTGTGGGTGTTGGACGATCGATGTGCGCGGGAGATGCCTATTGGTGGCAATGAGGTTCGCAACCCATCACACCGCGTCTCCCGCGGGGCGAAAAGAGAAGGATGAAGTGCCGCATCAGTAAAAGTGTGACAGTCCATTCTTTCTACCTACCCTTTCGGGGAGACGGCGTGATGGTTAGTAAGTAAGTAAGTAAGTAACATAAAGAGACAACAAAACAAGACCAATTACATGCTACCACAAATATTATGTAACAACTGTATATAAGAAGAAAAATATTTTAACGAGTCAAAGTGAAAAATAGTAATAATAATAATAATGAAGTATAAAAGATAGAATATTATACAGAAATCTGAAATAAGTAGACCAACATTACTTCATTCGCCCCGAAGGGTTGCTTCAACCATTTCATTAAAATCACTTTCATTCAGATGGAACACATCGATGTCATTAGAACTTGTTGTAAATGTCGCATATAAACGAGTATAATTCATTGAATGTATTTGCAGCCCACAGCTGCCTCTGCCTCTATACAATAACGTGTGAATGATAAATTCAATTCATCCGTGCATCCTTAATCAAACTTTGTCTGACTATGACGTCGGCGTCAGTAGCTTGTGATTCCCGGGCGCTCAACCATAAAGAACCATCATACATGGATGCATTCGTCTCTATCTTTCGAGAATGTTTCATATTTCCATTCGTGTCTCATAACGGATACACACACAAGAAGAAACACTCATATTTCAACTAGATATGCGATACCCGAGTTGTTCTGTTCTGCGTTGTATTTGTTTCACTTCATACAATGTATCAATAACCTCACAATGGAATATGAAGCTGTTTCAATATATTATTAAGTCAAACTTAATTCAAGATAATACCTTTTAATCGCGTATTTCAAACCAGTTTTTAAGATAATCAAATGATTTTACTGAAATCTCTTGATGGAAGTTCATTTTAAATAATAATTAAATAAAACGATGTTTTTTAACTACTTCTACTTTTGTCTTTATTTAGACAGCGACCGGTTTCGCCAGGCTCACCCCACCCACAGACCCCACCAGTCTGTCGATGCCAGCGAGTCTGATCACCACCAGCGATCCTGCCAGCGATCACCAGTCTGTCGATGCCAGCGAGCCTGGCGAAACCGGTCGCTGTCTAAATAAAGACAAAAGTAGATAAAAAACATCGTTTTATTTAATTATTATTCAAACCAGTTTAATACTGACAATACAAGTATATTTTAACAATCAAATCGATATCTATATAACGTATGTTATATACAATATATAAAAGATAACGTTTATTTTTTAGAAGTTTTTTGTGTTTTTGATAATGACATGGACAGTTGATAATCCTCTAGTAATGCTTAACATGTCGCTTCTCTAAAATACAACAATAATTATAGAAAACGTTCCTTTTCGATGCAAGTTTTTTTATATTTAGTTTAAATTAAACAAGAAACATTTTTTTTAATGATTAATTATTGGAACTTGTACATATGCTACTATGTTAAATAACCTCACATTTTTAGATCAATCTACACTAGCGCCATCTATTAAGATTATTTATTATTTATTTTATCCAGTATTTGTCTACAAGTACCTGTATACATTAAAAAAAATTATAAACAAATTGTTACCGAATTCAGCAATTCATTCATTCTGTGATATAAAATCGATTTGATAATATGTTTAGAAATTGTGCGTATTTTAAATAAAATGACAATAAGTCAGATCTCGTAGTTTACTTCTCCAATACAAATAGTTCTAAATTATTAAAATAGGTTTATCATTTTTGTTTAAAGGGAATTTATTTATAAAGGATCATTGTAAATGATAAAATATAAATTTAGAATTTTTTAATGCTTTTAGGTATGTTTATTAAATAATAAAATCGGATATTTAGTAAATCTTCTAAAGTGATCATTGCTCTTTTAGCATTGTTTGATACCGGAATTACGAAAAGCACTCGTAAAATGTAACAACCTTAATTCAATGTATTTTTGTAAAGTTTTTTTTAAAGATATGTCAATATTTTATTAATATCTATAGATACATATAAATTACATTAAAATTATATTTATTGGAAAAATTCAGCAAATTTCATTCATTTAATATAATCAGGAAATAATAAGTTGTAAACAATTTCATGAAAATCTGTTTTCTCATGAACTGATATTAAAAATATTTTATTAAAAGCACTTACATAGAAGGGCTATTTTTAGCACGCTTTTGTACGTAACTTTTGTTAAGTAAAACTTCCAATAGGGTAGAATAACAAAATACTTCAAATTTTGCGTACATTAAATGTATGCTTAAACAATTCTCATTCAAGGTTAAAATGTATGCTATTCAAACTATTGAAATGCTTTTAAACTATTGAGTGTCAATTTATATTCCATATGCATTGCCATTCTACGTAGTTTTACCCCGATGGGGATAACAAATCTCTTTGAAAAGAGTCGCTTCGAATATTAACACGTTTTATGATATCAAGTTGGCACGTTGTAGGAAAATTCTATGTGTGTCTCTAGCTCGATTATGTATATTTTTTAATAAAGATACGAACTGATATTTTAAGTAAATTTTCGTGCATAGAAAATATTATTTTAAATGATTATTTTTATTTACTTATTGTAAGTAAGAACCACCATAGACTCCCTACTAAGAGCGCCCTATAATTCTGGGCTTTGAAAGACCATAGAGTTAAACCTTAAAGAGTCTATGCTATTATCTGAGAAGAATCTTAATCAATAATACCCAATAACTTCAAATTTCATAGATGGTTTCTACGGCATCGCAAGACCAGTTTCGTTAACTTGGACTTGGATCTTCTGGCTAACAGAGGTTCAGTTCTAATGGCTATTCCTGTTACGTCTGTAGGAAACATTGTTGGAATGCGATTTGGTAGTATAAACACAGGTATGAAGAAACTATAAAAAATATTTCGTCTTTAAGAAGAGCTTCCCAAGTGGAAGTTTATCTCTAAACAAATTGGCGCTTTACAAATTACTTTCATCATATTACCATCATCGTATCTTATAAGTATTATTCAGCCTTCTTTCCTCCATTGCTGGTGTAACCCTCTTTTTCCTTCAACTCGTCCCTGTCTTGTCCTTACCATATCCAGGTCGTTCCATCTATGTCATTAATCCATCTTTTAGGTGGCCTTCCGATACTCCTTTTCTTTGTCCACGGCCTCCACTGAAGTATTTTTGAATTGAAACTTTTTTTCTCCAAATATCCGAATAATGTTAACTCTTATCATTTTTTTCGTCACTGTACCTAAATATAATACATATTATATAAAAATGACAAATAATTGAACAAATATGATTTTAAACTGTTAAATTATATAACTTTGTTTTTTGTATCACAATTGTATTTTATTTTTCATCAACCTATGTTGACATCATCAGGTGTTACAATAATATATCAAATGTCAAATATTCGTCATTTTAAGAATATTTATGTGTATTTGTTCCAAAAGTAAATTTGAATAATTTCTTTGATATAATTTTTAAGTTTTGCTGAAATTGAGTAAAGTACCTAAATATTTTAATTAAAAGAACGGTTAGTTACTATCTATAGGAGAAAATATAAAAAGTGAAAAATATTATAGTAAAATACAATAATAATATTAATAATAATAATACAGTAATAAGAAGGAACAGTTAAACATAGTATAGAGTCAAAAACGATGAAACATAATCAATTAAAAACGATTAACAATAACAGGAAGTAGATTACATTAATAGGAAAGGTGACAAAAGTTGAAGATAGTTTTATTATTTTTTATAAAATAAAATACAATTGTGATACAAAAAACAAAGTTATTTAATTTAATAGTTTTAAAATGTTAGGGTATCATAGTGTTTCGGCCAAAACAATGGACTATTTGATCACTGAAAAAATGCAATTAACACATGATTAATAGTGAGTGATAAACAAAATAAATTAAATACTCAAATATATTGTTTAAACAAGGTTTTATTTTGTTTTTGACAATACCAACCTTTTCTGCTTCAAGCTATACTTTACAAGGCAACGTTATTCTAATTAAGCTCCGCTTGGAGAGAATCCGATTGGTTGTAATATAAAAATTAAGTGGCTTTAAAAGAATTTGTTTTCATAAAATATCACATCATATATTAAGTGCTTCGTATAAAAGTATCAATAAAGGTTCATTTATGAGTGTCGTATTAAAACGAAGTGTTGTTTTTGGCGGGTCTAAGTTATTTTATACAATGTATCGCATAATGATCTTTTAACGCTGTATTCTTTGAGATGCATCCACCATATAAAAATAGAATTAAGTACTCATATACCATAAAACTACCTTCCTTTATGTGGATAAACAAAACGGAAAGAAAACATCCTCCTGTTGGAAGCACATTTAAACTAACAAATCAAATACAAAAATAGCAAAAAAAAAAACTCTAGGTACTCATAACTTGGATAAGATATTTCATTTACTATTCTTCGTTAGTTTTAATCCAATGGATTAGTTTTCAGCAAAGTGTAACATTTTGCGATGAGAACTTGGAACAGGTGAGTGAATTTGTGTATTTAGGTAGCTTGTTCACAGCGGATGGCCGAATGAAGAGTGACGTCGGAAGAAGGGCTGGTGCGGGTAACAAAGTGAATGGAGCTTTAAAAATAGTTATTGGTAACAAAAACATCTCAATGAAAGCAAAAATGTTTGTTAACAATGGAGTTCTGGTCCCAACCCTTTTCAAATGAATTTCAAATGCTGATGTAGAGCGGAAAAATGTTTTATGAAAAAATTATGAAAGGATCGCTGCATTGGTTCGGACATATGGAGCGCATGGATGGAGAAAGAATGATTTTACGCTAACGATGTAAATGGAGTACAGAGTCGAGGTAGACCGAGGAAAAACCTGACATGACCAAACTAATCAAATTTTAAAGGTTGGTCATGTAAGAAGTCGGAAGAATCGACGTGCGTGTACGACTCGTTGTATGAATATGGAGGAAACTAGAGAGGTACGTCAGGATAGAGTAATGTGGCGGTCCATTATTTTTGCCTACCTCTGCGGGGAAACGGCGTGATAGCGTGTTGTTGTTGTTGTAACATTTTTGCTGGTTCATGAGATGCCACTTAAGCTTTTGTTATGGTAATTTTCCATTGCTTTCCCCATTTGTATTCAAAAGTTTATTTGAACCCAATTACTGTATACAATTTTTTAGCTACTGAATCTCATAACACGTGATAGGTAGCTAATCTATCGCCATTTTATTGTCACGTAAATTATACACCAAACCAAATGTCCTCACAATTACTAACTATTATGATTATTGAAATGATTTACGAGATGTATTGCCGTATATTACGACAACTACTGCCAATGTTTTGTAATTAATGTATGTAAGAAAAATATAATACAGTGGACCCCCGGTAATCCGACCCCTGTATAATCCGGCGCCCCCTGTAATCCGACATCCCCACCCCCTGTAAATTTTACTTTGGAGAAGACTGAGGGACAAAGCTTTATTCTCGCGTTTCAACAATGTTCCAAAAAAAAATTATGAATATTTTCATGCATCATAAATTGATTGGTTCATATAATGATTTTAATTCATAGTTTTTGATTGTTTTAGTATGTACATTTGTTTGCACACAATTATATAATAATGTTAAGTTTAGTTATTATTTTTTGTAAGTTCTATAGCAATAACGACGTAAATTTTATAATAAAACGTAAGCTCTCTATTGTGTTGTTTAATTTAATAAATTTGACATACATATGTAGTATGATTTGTAGTTCAGATAGAATCTTATCATTTTGATCTGTAATTTGTCGGATTACAAGGTACTTTTTATCAAAAAAATCCAAACTATAGGGGGGTCTTAGGCAGTACTCTATAATCCGACAAATTCGATAGTCCGACACTGCCCTGCAAAACGTTTGTCGGATTACTGGGGTTCCACTGTATATCATATATGTAAAACAATATTTTCCGATGCACTCACATATAACGTTTTATTTTAGTTCAAACATCATGATAAGTGTAATAATAAAACCGGACGACTAACAGATCTTAAAAAGAGACGTAGTATATTTTTCTCTCTTTTCCGTTTCTGTGAATTCCTTCCTTCTCGGATGCAAATAAAAATCTTTGAGTTCAGTGGAGTTGTGCCCCTAATGATTGAATTTCCGGTATTCGGAGATGCTGCAAGGGATCGGGGACGAACGAGATGAGACGTTTGTTGTATAGAATGTGTATACATCTCCTATAAATTTACCTATAAATTCAGGCCATTTTCAAAGAGAATTTAGCAATTTCCGTATTTTGTGAAAAGATCAAATAGACCAAATCTGGTATGTATGGTATATACAATTCGGTTAGTATTATATTAAATTTGATGTTTAATTCGTTTTGTGTGAATTTAGTCTTATATAGAAAAATTTATCGTTTGTGATATCCTGTCGAGTATAAATATATTCAATGTACCGTTCATACTTTCAGAAACGTAAAAATTTATCATTTAATTAATTTGAATAAAAACACATGTAAATCAATGCAATCACATGTTTAATAAACTAGTTTATTATCTGTCTTTTTCTTTTTTATATACTTTGTATACAAAACTAACTTTTTAAAAAAAATTAATTAAATATCAGACATGTTTCGGACAACCCGGTCCTTCCTCAGTGATATTATAAGGATATTTATAATATTATAAAATTGTTTACAAATATGATCAGTTTTGACATAAAAATTGTTTACAAATAGGGAATTATTTTTTTTTTCGTACTTTGTATACAACATTCCCTTTTAAATTATAAATAAAGAAATTAAAATTAAATATCAAACATGTTTCGGACTACCCAGCCCTTCCTCAGTTAAAACTGACCATATTTGTTCATATTTATTTTAGTTCCGGTTTCATTAATTGAGTTTCTTGAGAGCAGCATTTTATTTTTTTATAACTAAAACTAACTAACCAACTAACCATCACGCCGTCTCCCCGAAGAGGTAGGCAGAAAGAATGGACCACCACACTCTTCTGTACTGGCATACGTCTCTTGATTCCTCTACATACTTACATGACGAACATTTAATATTTGATTGATTTGATCGTGCCACGTTTTCCTCGGCCTTCCTCTATGTCTAGCCATAATAGCTATTAGCTCAATTAGCTAACTAGCTAGCTACTATAGCTATTATTAAATTTTAATATTGAGCGAATTGTAAAGAACTATTTTACGACTGTCTTAATATTCTTACTCATGGAAGCTTATAACAATAATCATTTACTGGAATTGAGTAAACTGGATAGACCGCAATAGAAACAAAATATTGTCTTTGTTCGAGAAGATATAAAGTTCCTATGTTTTCTGTACCTCAAAGAAAACAATTATAATCCATGGCTATACTCAACTTCCTTCTTACTAAGTATTTTCGATTACCGGTCATTGAATATAAAATGAATTATCTATCCATTGACATTTTTAACTAATTTTAGGTCAAATACATAACTCCGATATTTTGAAAGATTGTCCTCAATTATTATCTGTGACAAAACCAACATGGTTTATTTTACCTGCTACCGTGTAGTAACAATCTATTGGGGATAGGACAATAATACTTTTAAATTTAAAAAAAAAATTAAATCAGAAGAGAAGCCCTCAGAAAGCGTCTAATTTAAGTTTATCGAATTTAATCGCTTTATTTTGTTCTTATTTAGACATGCTCTTTTTTCTTTCACCGTTAAGTTATAAAATATTTAGTTTAATCTGAAATTTTCTTCTTCTTCTTCTTCTTCTTTTGATAGATCTGACGATCTGTGACACAGAAATCATATCTCGTCGGATGATGAGATCCAGCTGTCTCTCCATCTCTTAGGCGGTCTTCCAGGTGGGCGGTGTCCGGAAGGGATTTCATAGGCGGCTGTATATGCGAGTCTGTCACCATCCATTCGGGCTACATGGTCCCTCCAGTATCTTCTTCTGGATCTACTCCACTGAACGATATCCTCTATTTCGCAGGTTTTTCTTATGTCTGCGTTGCGGACACGATCTCGGAGGGTTTTTCCAGTAATTGATCTTAGGACCTTCATCTCCGATGTTCTTAGTAGTCCCTTGGTTCGCACAGTGTCAGCCCGCGTCTCTACAGCGTACGTCATGATGGGTCGCACGCATGTTTTGTAGATTCTGATCTTGCTGTCGATACGCATGTGCTTGTTTTTCCAGACCAGATTCTTCAGGCATCCTGACACGGCAGAGGCTTTACTGACTTGTTCACGTACTTCGGTATAAAGGTCACTTTGGCTGCAGATCTCCACTCCCAAATACCTGAAACTCATCACCTGAAATTTTGATAAATAAATATAAATTGAAAATCAATTTTTTTTCACTTTCAATTTTTATATCATTTGCCAAAAAATTAATAATATTTTTTTATATTGTGATCCTATTAAATATAAAAGCAATCACTTATATTCAACCTAAGAAACTTGTTCGGTGCTAAACGGTTTCTTTTGATCAAACCGACGGAGGAGACAAAAAACCGTTAAGTATTTAATTGATTGAGTCAATTACTATCCACAAGTGTCACGAGAAAAAGTTAACGTCCTATTTACAATCCATTTACGAACTTAAATATTTCTAGAAATATAATACTGACGCTTCCAGTCAATCAAAAGACTTAACAATTTTTTTCTACAGTTTAGATAAGTAATTTTAATGTTTACATTATCTGAGAGAGTGATATTGGTACGATATTTAAATATATAATTGGTATTTAATATTCTAGTTTGCTGACGTCGTTAATTTATAAAATAATTACATATTTACTTAAGAGCTATTGTACAATACATTTATAAAATTTTGTTTGTTTATCTAAAACAACGCAAATTAAAAAAAAATGCTTAGAATCTTGGACAAACTTGATCACTCATTTAGAGACCTTTGAAATGATACTGCGTCTTATACTGAAAATTAGATAAATGACATGTTTGAGCCAAGTCCAAATAAGTAAAAAACACTTATTAAAATGTTCTAAAACATATACATAATTAACTGTAAATAATAAATAAATTGGTTTGCAGCAAATTTTTTTTCTTTAAATATTTGCTGACTCTTGGGATGTAAAATGATCCTTTTTAATGTGGTAGTTTCCAATTGCTTTCCACATTGGTATACAAAAGATAATTTAAACACAATTACTGCATACAACTTTTTCTATTGATTCTCATGGGAAGAGGATATGCAGCTAATCTATCGCCATTATACTGTCACATAAATTCTACACCAGACCAAAGATAATGTGACAATCACACTACTCGATTCTTGCCACTCTGCCTGTTTTAAATAAATATGCTAGGTTACATAAACTAACTAAGTATATTTTATAAAAGCTTTTTTGTTTTGTTTTTGACAATGAATAATTATAATAATATAAATGAACGTTGTCTTCTAGGAGTTTTATTAAGTTATTTTATGGAATGCATTATCAAATATCAAATTGATAATGCCTTAGAAGAGTGAAACCAATGATTTTATAAAAAAACTTAATAAAACTCCTTGAAGGCAGACGTTTACATTTATGTTAATTATTTAATATGGAGTTTAACATCATTGTTCAAGAAACAATTATTTATTCACAATGAACTTTTGACAAAAAATTTTGATCAATATGCGAAATTACATTGTTTATTTGAAAGTAGGGAGCAAAATTAGGTTGTCCAGATAACAAATAACATATTTAATCAATGTAGTGGAAACATACGAAAAAGAAGAAAGATATAAAGGAATAAGAAGAAATAAAATTGCCATGGACGAAATACTCAGATAAATGGCTCCAGAATAATAAAATTTGATTAATAATGTTTATCCGTAGAACTGTTCACCGTTATTGTGGATTCCTAACACATGTACAGTATTAATGTTGTTGTTTTTTTGTATGTTTGTTTTTAGGACCCTTAAAACGCCATCGTGAAAGTCGGTCGCCTAGCATAGATTGGTCATGTATGCCGAACTGGAGAGACCAGACCAATCAGGACCCTTTACGCCTCAAGACTAACCGGAGTAAGACCTCCAGGAAGGCCTAGACAGCGCCTAATGTTCTGGCTGATCTGGCTAGGTTGGGTGAAATGAACTGCTGGGAGCAAAAACCGCAGAATCTAAGAGCTTGGAATAAAATCTTCATTGTGGCTTAAACTCTTCGAGAGCTGTACGGCCTTGTAAAGTAAGTAAGTTCGTTAAATATTTATTCTTAATCTTCTTCCTCTTAGTTTAGGTAATATGACTTATTTGTGACAGTAGGGTGTCCTGGGATGATGATGTTCAGCCATCTCTCCATCTCTTTGGTGGCCTTCCTGGAAATTGCTGCTTGGGTTTTCATCTTTAACAATTTTTGCAATTCTTGTATTCTCCATGTGGTCCACGTAGTCTCTTCAAAAGCGCCTTCTACTTCTTCCCCATTTCACTATATCCTCAACACCATAGACAGACCTTATCGTTTCAGTTCTGATTCGATCTCTGAGGGTTTTGCCTGCGATGGAGCGTAGGGTTCGCATTTCTGCTACTTTAAGAAGTTTTATTGGTATCGGCTTTGACCTCTATTCCATACGTCATGATGGGGCGAACGCATGCCTTGTATATCTTGACTAGGATATACAAGGCATACGTTCGCCTCATGCCCCGCATGGAGGAACAAATACATATATTTTGGATGTCCAATTAAATATAAATCCATTCATTTCATTTGTGATTTGTTTAGTGTTTTCCCCGATTTGGCTACTATAATACATACATGAAAAGTTTATTTGAATGTCCAATGTCCATTATCTAGAAAATTAAAGTTTCAATTCAAAATATAATAATCACGACCAACAAAACGTGGGACTATCAAATCAATCAATTATTTAATTTCGTTGTAGTTGAGGAAGCGAAAGAAGAACATGTAAAGAAGATTGTAGCAGTCCATTGGTGCCTACCCTTCGAGGAGACAGCGTGTTGGTAAGATAGTTAGTTAATTCCTTCAAATTGTCATTATATTCACTATTAATGTATCTTATGGATCTCTTTCTATCTCGTGCGAATTCAAAGGCAATGAATGTTTCCGAGTTTGTATCCTCTGACGTCATTCTCAATAACAAGTGCTCGCAATTAGTCGCCGGTCACTGCACTGTCGGCTGACGTAAAGTTAAAAATCGCCCACTGAGTACGGCGTTTAGACCAGTGGAGTTTAAATTGAAACAATTAACTCGTTTCGAGATAAGCCCGATTCCAGTATTAAAGTGACCCCAAAGTGCCATGTTAATTTGTTGGAACATTAATAAGTTTTAAACGGGAGGAAAGAAAATAAACGCTTTTTTATGTAGAATTAAACATTCATCTATTTCTAAGATAATCAAATGAATTTACTTAATCTTTTAATGGAAATTAATTTTAAATAATAATTGAATAAAATGATGTTTTAAACTACATCCACTTTTAACAAGCGCTCGACAAAAAGTGGAAGTAGTAAAAAAAACGTCTTTTTATTCAATTTTAATAATGATATCAAACTCTCTTAATAATAATAATATAATATAGCAGTTATATTCCTGACGATATATGTTATTTAAAAAAATTCATTAATTAATTCAAATGAAAAACCAGTTTTAAAGTTGTATAATATTTCTTGGGAATGACATATTTCGATTTGCTAAGGCATTAAAAATCATTGGATAATACCTTAGCAAGGTGAAATCATTCCCATGAAAATATCAAAACGAATGGAAAACAGACGTTTTTTTTTATTTTTTATACATGAAAAACCTTTGAAAAAGACTTTTATTCATAGTAATTAGAGTAATATGAATAGTGACGTCATCATAAGTAAATCACCTCAAGAACGCTTTAGAAAAGTGATGACGAATATAAAAGGAAATAGTTTCTTTTTAAAATAAAATTATATATTGATATTTTTAATATAATTTCACTGTAAGCAATAATTGTATCGGAAGAATTAAAACACTACTCTTCTTAAAATCTAATATGTTTAATGTAGAAAAATAAATGGGAAAAACTTTGTGGAAAACTAACCCAAAGTAGAGTGGCAAGAACTATAACTGCCACACTGACGTGAACGATTACCGAAAATGGCAGTGTGATTGTCACACTGGTGTAGAATTCACGTGACAATAAAATGGCGAAAAATAAGCTTCCTATTACACGAGACTCAATATAACAGTTAAAACAAAAAGTTTGTAGTTATAAGGTTTAAACGTTAAACTAATAAATAAAAATAATAACAAAAGTATATTATAATAGACCAAGATTTTAAGCGTATTTCCTGATTGAAGCTGGTTTAACGTTAATATTTATAATTAAGTTATATATGAATATTTTCATTTTGGAAACAAATCTTTTGTTCACTTAAAATAAGGAAAATCTAAAGAAAAAAGAATCCATTATCTCTGTAAATAATTCTTTAAAATCTTGATTAATGTAAATACATAATAAAAATGTAAACTTCCAAAGAAAAAAGGAGCATTACTTAATTAAAAAGCTAAACACAAAAAATAAGGGTAAAGGGAATTTTAATTAAATTTAAGGATTTTTTCATAATCATCGCCAACTTATCCCAAAAATCCTTTAATACAATATTTGTGAAGCAAATCCTTCCCCACAGCTTTCAAGGAATCGTTAATGTTATCCATTTCCCTTGCAGTAAGATAAGTTCCACCCCTTCATAACTAAGTACCCGGAAAATAATTGGCATAATTCACTGTGGCTTTTAAAGTACATAGCACCCCTCATATCTGCTCTCTTGGGCATGTTATTCCAGCTTCTTTTACTTATTATTTTTAACCGTGTTTAGATTTTCATACTTGGACGGCGATATCAAATTATTTGTAGCCTCGGGCTGATAACCGGGGGTTGTAAACCCATCATTCTATGGTAAAAAATTAATTTGTTTTTAAAATATATTTTTAAATTGTTTGTTTTACTGTTATTACGTGTTCTTATAGAAAAGTTACAAATTAAAAGTTTAAAATTCGTCGGTGTTTCTGAATAAAAAAACAATAAAGCTGATTATTTTAACATTATATTATAATACGAGGGTTGTATAATACGATTTATATGTATAATATAATACAATTTATATAATACTCGTATAGCTTTACGTTATAAACATATTTTTTCTAATTCGCACATGTTAAATTTTGTGTCCGATAATTAAAGGAAAAGGTATTAGTCAGATAAATTTTTTACTTCATCTGAAAGCATCTACTATCATAGTGTTTTTACTTATATCCTAAAATATATTTTTTGTCGTAGTGATTAACAGGATCGATTTTTTTTAGGGCGGCTATAGCGTTATAAAAAGAAATGTATGAAATCAATGATTTACAGAAGCGGATTAAAAGTTAAAAGACACTTTTTAAAATAAACTAATTATACTAATTAGTATTTTTAAATATATACTATTAAGTATTATTTAAAACGTTTGTTTTCAAGAAAATTTACTTTTTTAGGAGAATGACAAGTCAAAGACTCTCGTAAAATAAAATGAAACTTCTAGAAAACTAACATTTTCATCAATTTTATGTGTGGAGTTTTATATCATTATTCAAACAACAAAAAGGTATGTTTTTTAAGAACTGTAAACAAAAATATATATTAATAAGAACAAAATAAAAAACACTTAACTATTTCTGCGAAAGGAAAGAGAGAGAATAAGGACCGCCGTAGTTCTTTATCCAAACATAGGTGCCTCTATAGATTCATACACGTTCATCAATTCTTCCGACGTCTAACTAACCTTTAAAATAAGATTTATCTGATCATGTTTTTTGGGATTTAATGAGATAGTACGATGAGTTAAGACTATTATAAAGATGGAGACTGCAATGATCACCGAAACGTCTTTCGAGAAAGAGGAGTTATACGGATCTACCTAAAATCCCGAAAAACATATTGCTACCAACCGTGAAAATCTACGCAATTGTTTAATTTAAATATATTTCATGCATAGTCTTCATAGACTCCATTCTCTCTTTACATCTTATAAGTATATATTTTTTTACCATTCCTTCTGAATCCGTATGTCTTATATGTCAACATCAACTCAGTGATTCATACATATTTCATACAACAGGTCGTTTGAATTAAATTACCGTATGCATTTTAATTCGCAATTATATTGATTCTCAAGACATGTGATAGGTCAGTAGCTAATCTATCGCTGATTTACTGTCACGTGAATTCAACGCCAGTCTAAAGACAGTGCGGCAATCACACTGCGATCGCCGGGAATCAAACCCGGGACCTTCGATGTGACAGTATTAGCACAAGCCGAATTTTCAAATTGTATTTTAGCTAATCTATCGCCATTTTACTGTCACGTGAATTCAACACCAGAATAAAGACATTGTGGCAATCATACTCCCACCGCCGGGAATCAAACCCGGGACCTTCGATGTGGCAGTATTAGCAGAAGCCGAATTTTTAAATTGTATTTTAGCTAATCTATCGCCATTTTACTGTCAAGTGAATTCAACGCCAGACTAAGGATAGTGCGGCAATTACACTGCCATCGCCGGGAATCAAACCCGGGACCTTCGATGTGGCAGTATTAGCACAAGCCGAATTTTCAAATTGTATTTTAGCTTATCTATCGCCATTTTACTGTCAAGTGAATTCAACACCAGACTAAGGATAGTGCGGCAATTACACTGCCATCGCCGGGAATCAAACCCGGGACATTCGATGTAGCAGTATTAGCACAAGCCGAATTTTTTACTTGTATTTAAGCTAATCTATCGCCATTTTACTGTCACGTGAATTCAACATCAGACTAAAGACAGTGCGGCAATCACATTGCCATCGCCGGGAATCAAACCCGGGACCTTCGATGTAGCAGTATTAGTACAAGCCGAATTTTTAAATTTTATTTGATGTATCTAAAAATACAGGTATGTTATCTTACATAATTTTATTAGCAGGTAGCTTGAATAAACAATGTTCAAGAATATTGTTTTAGCTTTGATAACTTGATCCCAACAACGAAATTTTGGGAAACGTAAAATAATCAAATTACGTGAGATCTCTTGTGAAGCTCGCCAGACCAGGTATAAGGGATTCATTGCACAAACATCATCATATCAAGTGCCAGCGAGTTCACTTTGACCGCTCAACCGTGACTGATGCATGATCCTGAGAAGGCTCCTTCGGCATCAATGAACCCAAAAGCAAAAGGTCAGCAAATCTACAAAACTCCTCGCGAAATTCTCTACAGCATAATGTCGGGTAATGTACCTACATTTTTGTGTAAAGTTTGGCGTTTAAGAACCGAAGTTTCGATATACTCTTTGAAGTCTGCGAAGCATTCGACTGGAATGGTTAATTCGACAAGTTTTGAAATATGTGCGGAATAATGAGCTTTCATTGATCATTGTATTTATTGAGACGTAATCATGCCTTTTACTTAAACAAGATTTTGTCGAAATGATGAGTGGGATCTCTTAGACGAATGTGGTGTAAATGAAAGGATGTCAAATGTAAATATAATAAGTGAATGCGAATGAAAGTAATTAATATTAATGAAACCTTATGGGCCATTGTTTTGGCCGAAATGATATTTTAACATTTTATAACTGATAATGCAAAAACTTTGTTTTATATCACAATTGTTTTACTTTACGACAGCTGTTTCATCAACCAATGTTGACATCATCAGGAGTTACAAAAATATATTGAAACAGCTGTCGTAAAGTAAAATAAATACACTTTGTCATATAAAACAAAGTTTTTGAATTAACAGTTATAAAACTTATAGGAGTTTTATTATATAATACTTTAGATGGAATGACATGTTTCGCCTTTATAAGGTATTTTTAAATTTTCTAAGTTATAATAAAACTCCTAGAAGATAGAAGTTTTCATTTATATTATTTAACTAACTAACTTAATAATTAACCATCACGCCATCTCACCGAAAGGATAGGCAGGAATGGATTGCCACAGTTTAATCGATGCGGTACTCCATCCTTCTATTTTCGCCCCCGCGAGAGACGCGGTGTGATGGGTTGCGAACCTCATCGCCACCAATAGGCTTCTCCCGCACAAAGAGTATATTTTATGAGTTCAAAATAGCATAATTTTGTTAACTTTTGATTTATTAGCAAACACTAATCTGATTAATTGGTGAATAATTTTGTTTTAAAATTACTTTCCCGGGGAATCCTTTCCCATTATATCAATGAAATTATTTAATATGGAGTTTAACATTATTTTTCAAGAAACAATAAGCGATGAAAGTGATATTAACAAAATATTTAAAGTATTATTAAAATGGTTTCTACGCACGGAAATAATTAATAAAGAAAGAATGATACATGCAAATTACGTAAACGGAATTAGAAACAAGGAACGACCGGGGAAAACGTGGCACGACCAAATAAACAACACCAATCATCCCTTTTAAAGATATCATTAAAGTAAACTAGATTTTTTAGTAAAATATATTTAAAAATGTAATATACTTAATACATATTGATTTTTTTTACTCTTACGCAAATCTGAATTAGTTATATACCAAAAAATATATTAATACATTGAATTATTTTGTTTTATTTTCTTTGGAAGTAATATATATAATACTTTAACAAATTTTCTTTCGACAAATAGGACTACTTATGTTATTGACTAAACTGATTACTTTATACTTTTTTTTAAATATTGTTCATTTATACGAGTATATGAGTATTTTTGTTGTTTTTGGCGTTCTGTATTAATAAAAATGTTAATAGCATTACAGTACAGTTTTTGGTAGATGCTTTATTTCTCTTTTTCTTTTTTACATATATATACTTTGGTAAAACAACACTTGCATGTAAGTGTTGTTTAAACAAAGTATATAAAAAGTAAAAAGAGAAGTACATTATTTAAATATTTATAAAATTTATATTTTGTTAAACAATGATATTTAACTTTTCATCAAATCATTAATCTCGAATGAAAACCTCCGTGTTTTATAAGTTTTATTCTTTTTTGTGTAAATGACATGTTTCATCTTGCGAAGGCATTATACAATTGTTGACATGTATCGGCTTATTTATTCATTAAAACCTATGATAATGCCTAAACATGGCAAAACACTAAATTCTTTTAAAATATAATTAAACAAATATAAAACAGACGTTCAGTCACATTAATTTAAAATATCATATTTTAATCTATTGTTTTTATTATGGATTTACAAATAATTTTCGTTAAGAACTCGCATCACGGCTTCATTTTAAGACTATTTTTTATCTAATAAATAACAATAAAGTTATATATCCATCTTCAAACCTCAAATTCAAATACAATATTAATATATTTTTTTATAAGAAAAAACAATATACGTATTTCATTTATTTTCAATGAATATTTAGCCATTATGGAGTACGCAATTAAAGGAGCTCAATTCCTGAGCAATTTTGAATATTTCTGGTTGATTTATTGTTTTTATTTATTTATTTACTTATTCGTTTAGAAAATAAGTAAAATTAAATAAATCATAGCTTACCCTCACAATGTGCGAACGTAATGTCAACGGTGAAATGAAACAATAAATATTACTTAGGGGAACCGGTAGGTGTCAATTTATTAGCTACAAAAGGGACGCACGTGTCTTAAAAACGCATCCCTTATTATTCTTCCATCCCCTCCGGTAATAATACATGACGGAATAACAATTCATGATCTATATTTCGAATATTAAAATGGGGTAGATTTTTTTAATTAAATCGCCTACATTTTGAATTAATTCATCTTTTTCCTTATATAAATTGACTGACCATTTAAATTCAGGAAATGTTCTAAAGCGTTTAAATTTTAAAAGAATTTTAATTTTATATAAGTCATGATTTATAAAATATTGACAAAAGACAAAGAAATTTTTCGCTGACAATAATATTACGTTATATGTAGTCAGGCACTGAATTCTCGGAATTATCCTATGCATAAGATGTAACTGGTTATTTTCTTAAAACACCCCATATTTATTTAAGAGCTGCGAAAGCGTTCATCGTTCACGTTGACTTAAGAACATATGTCAAACAAGTGAGATAACATAACAATGAACCAGCTTCCTATGGTAATGCCGAGAAATCGCTGAAATAAAAGAATAAAATAATGAACTTACATTGATAGTCAATCCGATTTTCAGAGAGAAAAGTT
Source organism: Lepidostoma basale (assembly GCA_022606425.2). Taxonomy (NCBI): domain Eukaryota; kingdom Metazoa; phylum Arthropoda; class Insecta; order Trichoptera; family Lepidostomatidae; genus Lepidostoma; species Lepidostoma basale. The sequence continues at coordinate 1,056,259 of JAHDVF020000079.1, read as the reverse complement.
TAAATCCGATCCTAAACTCTACTTGCACGAAGATGAAGAAATAAACGTCACCCCATACGAATGTACACGCGTAAAACGATTTATGATTTAAAAGACGCGGCGCGATTTCACATCTTACAAGCGTCGCAACGCCTCTCCGAAGACGCTTACCGCTCGGGCGTCGCGGCACAACTGACGCGCCGCTCGCCAAAGGGTTCGAATTTAAGACACAAACGAACGTCGAAACAATTTTCATGAAGCAAACAAACTCAATCCACGTAATAAAAATGTTTTTTTCATTACACATGCATTTAATTTTTTACTTAATGCTTGTATAACATTTTTACTAATGTGCATATATTTGGGCGTTTGGCCAACTGCGGATCATTTTATGGGGATTCCATCTCTTTTTCACCCCTAGACCGACGCAGCTTTCCCGGTAATCGATTGGCCGGGAGCATTGCGAGTGCGAGCAGGACGAGTGGCGGATATAGCCGCAAGGGGCGGAGGGGATAGTGGACACGTATAGCCGTCTTGCCCGCACGTTAGTTCCGTGCCGCTCTGCGCGCGCAGGGCTAACAGAGGACTTCAGCGCACTCGGTGCGCCAGCCAGGACGATGATACAGGTGGTTACAGATGTCCCCAACTGCTTCCAATTCCCTGATCTCTGATCACTCCCTGATTAATTCAGCAAAAAATAATCACCATCTACTTTTTTTCTACGACTACAACGAAAGTTTTATGGCGAGTTGACAGAATTTTTTCTTTTATACATTTTTTTTTCCGAAGCATATTTATGTGTAAATTTTTTCCTTGATTTCGATGATATGTACCAACTATAATATAGTTCTTATTTTGATTAATTGAGGTTTTTAAAATCAGGTTTAAAAAATATATTTAATAAAATAACATGTTCAATTTTTTATATAATTTGGCGTTTGATGTTACACTTGCATTCAGAATTTCTTTTATGTTCGCGATACTTTGTGTTGTAGATGTTTTATTTGCGTTTTCTTTTTTACATACTTTATACATACAAAACTAACTTTATTTATCACAACATGTTTTAAAGTTAGTGTTGTATATACAAAGTACATAATAAAGAAAAAGACAATTATAACATGTTGTTTGTTTATATAAAGAACAGTTATTATGGATTATCATATCAAGGTTATTTACAAATTAATATAATACATATTTATGAGCGTTTATGATTATGATTTTTAAAATATAATGAAAAAAAATCGTTTAAAAAAATATATTATACTATATTAATTTATACTCGTACTTTCAAAATTGGGAGAGCGATTAAAACATATTATTCTTTGGTTGATGTCGAAAGATATTGGAAAAAAGATGTGTTCTAATTTATTAAATTGTATTTTAAAAAATTACTTGTATCTCATTAAAAACAAAATATATTAATTTATTTGTAATACAATTGAAATTTTCGGTTAAAATCAGTATAAAAATGACATTAACACTAGGAATTCATTATGTATAATATTTTTTGTAAGAATTATTATAAAAAAAATTAACTTTTGGTTTATTTTTCACAATATTTTTTTTTTAATATTATACCTTCATAATTGGGAGAACAATATAAAAAAAAATACAGTTCTCCTGATAATATTATACATGTATGATAAATAGACATTATCTTAGAATACTCTCGAGGAAACTCAGCCAAATTGTGGAAAATAACTATGTTATTATTATTTATTGTTTATAGAATAATGATGTATATTTTCGATGTAGATAATGTATATTTTCTAGAAGTTTTATCATTTTATTATTATATTTATACAAAAACTTTTAGAAAACAGACGTTTTCATTTGTATAAACTATATTATTAATAATTCAAAAAGTTGCCATTTTGTTATATAATGCATCTTTATTTTATGTGACATAATCTCATCAACGCACGTGGACTCAATGACACGTTTATAAATTAATAATGTGAATGTTAACGTCACCTGTCACATTTTCATGTTGTACGAACTAATTCCCGTGATAAATCAAGTCGGATTTGATAATAAATCGTAGAATCAGCAACATAAACGTGACACGCCAATTTTCAGTGAATCCCGTTAGCAAAAACCAAATAGGCAATACATTTCGTAGGCTCCAATCTGAAGTGCCATTTTTCACTATTATCACTACAATTTAGCATGAAGATTCAATTTCAACAAATAAATCCTATAATTTTCATAGAACGCACCCACTTTGGGGTTAAACTTTTTTAATTTCAAATCAAATCAAATAGTTTAATCTCAACACACATTACAAACAATATAAATATTAAAGGCATCTATTGAGTACAGGTAAAATAAAATATATACAAATAATATATAATACCACGAACGCATGAGAGATTGTTCGACTTTAGGAAGACAAGATACTCTCTAAAGTCAAGAGTATTTGTCTTCTGAACGTACTTTCATAATGAAAGACGCCAATCTCGGTGGAGACCGCGCTCAGCAGACTCATTGCTCTTCCCACTGGTGTCACCTTATATAAACATATACCATCAAATGAAATAAATTCAAATAACTCATTTAGGAGACAAGAAATATGTATACTTAACTTCAACTAACATATTGTATGAAACATATTTAAAAAAATATAATGATAAAGCGATTGATTCAAATAAAAAATCACTTTAAAACTAATAAAGCAATTGTGTTTCCGTAACATTTTTAAAGTAAAGTTTTACATAATAAAAACCCCAACCGTTATTTTATATTTTTTAAAGTGTAGCAAGATAAAAAATGTATTTATACATAAGTCGATTCGAATATAATTCGTGAAAAGCAGTGATATAAAAACTAACTAATTAACCATCACGCCGTCTCCCCGAATGTGAAGGCAAAAATAATGGACTGGACCACACCGGTCTCTCCTGATATAATTCTCTCAATACCTAGACATTCGTACATCATGCCATGCGCGCATGTCGATTTCTCCAACATCTAACACGGACCACCTATAATATATGATTTTGATTTTTTTCAAAACATGTTTTCAGTCTTCCTTGAATTCATAAGCCATTCACATCGTTATCGTACACTTGTTTAACCATATTTTTTTCATCCGTGCGTTCTATGTGTCCAAAATGTTCCTCTCGTAATTTTGTTCACAATTATTTCTTGATCGTGCCGCGTTTTCTCTGGTCTTCCTGTATTTCTAGTTCGGTATATGTTGATTACATATGCTTTCTTCAACATTCTTTTTTTACTTGTAATAATCTATTTTAAACATATAAATTGGATGAATTCAAAAACAAATTAGCTTCTATATTCGCCGAAACTTTGTGTTGCTGATTCATTGAAGAATATTTATTTCTTTATATTAAAATCAAAACCTGTTTCTAACACAAAAACCCTTCATCAGAGTTTTTAATATGTACATTTTTTTTAAATCATGAATGTTGTCACTTTCGATTCATAAAAAAATTGTTAAAATACTAATTTTGCAAATACAAAAAACGACCAACACTGATAAAGGGTTTCTGTGTCCGAAACATATTTGTTTTTTTAATTTAAATTTCTAATGAAGTTAGTGTAGTTTACAATGAAATAAACAAAGTTCAAATAAATTATCTTTTAAAATATTCGTTTTATTCCGAATTTGTTATGGCAATAATAAAATTTTTAATAAAAACAACAATTTTATTTTCGAAATAAACAAGTGTTTCTAGTTCTGTAATTTTATTTGGAAGTTTATTGTACAAGGTACATAAACTATACATAAAGCTTTGAGTATTATCATATACGTTTATGAATAATTTAGCACGTTCATATATCCTGAGTATTATATTTTAGTGTAGAACTTTACTATGAGCTCTTCGCAATGAACCCTAAGTAAAAGAAATTGTGCTGGTAAAGGGCTACAACAAAGGAAATTTATTTTACCAATTGTTGGAAAGTAACCTGTAAAATGGTTTCTTAAAAATATTTGGAGTTTCCTTTCTTCGTTTGTTTCCTTTAGGTACTTCCTTTAGACGTTTAACTTTATCGAGCCAAAGTCAATACGTTTAACCTTGTTTAAGTATGTTTTCGTTTTAAAATTTACATTTTAGTATTCTTCTGCTTCTAATTATTTCTAAAAGTTAGTTATTATATTAAAATAAGGAAATAAAAACTGTAATTATTTATGACCGGATCGTCCAGCTGACATGTGCACCACAAAAAAGAACATTATTTGTTATCTTATTTTTATTTTGTTATTTTATTTTGTATCATTGAATTTTATATTATTTGTTTCAGATTTATTTTGTGGAAATCTGCGTGGAAAATCCCTATTGTTGGCGCGGACTTTCGCAACCCATCACACCGCGTCTCCCGCGGGGGCGAAAAGAGAAAGATAGAGTACCACATCCGTTAAAGTGTGGCAGTCCATTATTTCTGCCTACCCCTTCGGAGATACAGCGCGATGGTAAGTTATTTTTTAAGGAAAACTGTAAAATAAAAAAATGACAATTAGGGAGAACTATTATATTTTTATATACTAGCAGCGTGAGTGGAAAGAGAAACTGTGGAAGACCAAGACCAGATTAATCAAATACTAAAAGGCTATCACATTCGAAGTCGGAAAAATCGACGAGCGTGCATGCGACAATATATAAGAATGTAGATGAATCTAGAGAGTTATGTCAGGACAGAGCAGCATGGCAGTCCATTCTCTCTGCCTACCCCTCCGAAGAAACGGGGTGATGGTTAGTTAGTTAGTTAGTTAGTTTGATTATATTTTATGGGAATGATATGATTCGCATTTGTACGCAAAAGCAAATATACAAAGCATGCAATTGCTTTGCCAATGAGATTTGATAATGACATTTAATAGACGTTTTCATTAGTATTAATTATTGAAGAAGAAATTTCACAAGTTAATAGATAAATAAAATAAAAATACAAAATTATGGTGAATATATAATAGATGTTCGCCATAAATTTGTGTTGCGGATATTTAATGTTTCTTTTTTATATATTGTACTTTGTACACAACACACTTCAAAAAAATTAAAAACCAACCATGTTTCAGACACACAATTCCTTCATTAGTGCTAAATGATAAATTTTATATAAATATTACAAATACATATTTTTAATAATATTATATATAAACTGTATGTACTCGTATAATCTTCGAAACTGACGAGAAAATAGAAAAAATTATATAAAAAAATATTTTTGATGTTTTAAATACTCGTATATGTGTTTAGGAGAACATCATGAATATTTGGAATTTTAATAAGGGTCATTTAACTATAGTTAAAAAGCAATTTTATTTTGTTTTGGTAATTTAAAAAAAATTTCTTTATAAAATGAACTTCATCATGGTACAAAAATTATTTTTGTATTCCATTTATTTTTAAATATAAATGTGTTTTCCTTTGATACAGAGTATTACATAAATTTAATTAGACTTAAGGTAGATTAAAGTGGATGCGGGTTAATGTCTAGAAACGGCGATGAGGTCCGCCACCCATCACGTCGCTTTTCCCGCGGGGGCGAACAGAGGAGAGTGGATTGGCGCATCGGTACATGGAACATTAGAGTAGGTATTGAAGGTAAGTTGAATGAGATTTGCGATAAAGTTGAGAAAAAATGTTAAGATATTTTATGATATTATTTTATAGAATATGGAGAAAGCTAGAGACGTGTGTCAGAATTGAGTAATATGGGGGTACATTCTCCCTGCCAACCGCTTCGGGGAAACGGCATGATGGTTTGTTGTTGTTGTTGTCGTTTACCGAGAACGTGATTTTAATACCACCCAACATAGAGAACCTGTTATTGGAAGGTTCTTCCTATTTGATTATATTTCAATTTATTTATCTAGAAAGCATGTTAACAAGAGATGAAAAAATAGAGAAAGATATCGAAAGAAGGGTCGGTGCTGGGAACAAAATAAAGAAGGCTCTCAAAGTCATCACTGCAAATATAAATATATACATTAAAGCAACGATGGCAGTACAAAATGGAGTTACAGAGTACAATATGGAAGTGAAGCTACGAGCTAGCTAAAAAAAATTAAAATAGGAAAAATGTCGTAGAAATGAGATCACTGCGAAGAATGCACGGGAAAACGATATATGATAGAATACCGAACGAAGAAATACTGAAGAAATGTAAGGCATGTAAGACATGATTGCTCATTAGTAAAATTAAAAAAAAGGATCATTGAGATGGTTTAGACATATGGAACGAATAGATGAGTTGTATACAAGCAATATGAGTGTAGAAAGTAGCCGTGAAAGACCAAGAAAAGCGTGGCATGACCAAATTAATCAAATACTGAAAGGCGGCCACATTCGAAGTCGGAAAAATCGACGAGCGTGCATGTTACGATGTATGAATGTAGAGGAATCTAGAGAGTTATGTCAAGATAGGGCAGTATGGGAGTCCATCCTCTCTGCCCACCAGTTCGGCGTGATGGTTAGTTTTAGTAGTTTTTGGCAAGTGACATAACTAACTAACTAACTAACCATCACGCCGTCTCCCCGAAAGGGTAGGCAAAAAGAATGGACTGTCACACTTTAACCGATGCGGCACTCCATCCTTCTCTTTTCGCCCCGCGGGAGACGCGGTGTGATGGGTCGCGAACCTCATCGCCACCAATAGGCATCTCCCACACACACTTCGAACGTCCAACATCCACAAAAAAAACTAAAACAAATATTTTAATATAAAATACAATGATATAAAATAAAATAACAAAATAAAAATAATTTAACACAAAATGTTCTTTTTAGATGGTGCACATATTGTCTATTTAATTTATGTTCCACGTATCCACAGTTTATTTTTAAATTTGCGGTAATTCTTCTTCTTCTTCAAGTACCCTGTCGGGTCCTCCCAACGTTGGCATTCACTTCGGCGAACCTGTCCCTGTCCTGCGCCGCTCGGAACAGCTCCTCAACACTTCGGATGCCGGTCCACTCCCTCACGTTTCGCAGCCAGGACATTTGTCTCCTTCCAGGCCCTCGGCGTCTCTGAATTTTCCCCCCAATATAAGTTGGAGAAGGTGGTACTTTTAGCTACTTCAGTAATTAGCCACTTCAAACAAACCAACACCAGCAAGAACTTTAAAAAATATTGAAGAAATTATTCAAATTGGCAAGTGACATCCCTGTAAAAAAGCAAATCTCAGTTCGTCAATTCGGCGCATGCATCATTTGCCCCCGAATTGATATGGGGCCATTTGGCGGATTTGCTTCTACAGTCGGGGCATAAAGAAATGTTTATCGCCAGCCCCGCGAACAGTGCGCGATGAATTTATTAAAAAATATCAAAAGAAACGCAGAAAAGGGGAGGGGGCTTGCGCGAGGCAAATAAATCTGCAGAGATTAAAATCTGATTCCATCACCACAATTTACTCCCCGAACATTAGTCACAGACTTCTAATTTTTTTCATAATGTTTTTTTTTTGTGGAATTAACGTGGTGCGAATCTCCCCTAAGACTAAAATGGTCCCCGTTTTCCGATATTAAGCGAGCTTCGTACAGCGGCCCACAGATGGTCCATGTATTACAGATTTTCCCGAATTCGTAAACACTAAAAGTACCTAGAGTACATCTCCTAAATGAATATACGTTAACACGAAAAATTTTTATTGATTCGATCTAGAAAAAAATAATTATACTTTATGGGAATGACATATTTCGACTGTCTAAAGCATTATCAAATGTTTCAAATCACATTTGATAATCCCTTAGACAGGCGATACAATTTTTATTAAATTATTAAGATTAATTATCTCAAATTAAGTCATATTATAGGATTGGGCCATGTTTTTCTTTGCAGGGGCTAAAATAAATATTATATTAAGAAAATTTGGATGGAGTACAAATATTTATTCTACAAATAATTTAGAGAAGTGAAGTCATATTTGATAATATCATAGCGAGGAGAAATATGTTATTACCATTTTATATCAAACAACTTTCAAGGAATACACATTTTACCATATTTTGTTTGATTTTGGGTAACATCGTGTGATTTCTGCTTCTCAACCGACGTTTCGGAGATTGTTGCAGTCTCCATCTTCAGGGCAATGTGGTGGTGGTAATAATAATTTAAAATAATAATAATAATAATAACAATGGAGACTGCAACGATCTCTGAAACGTCGGTCTAGAAGGAGAAATCACACGGTGTTACCCAAAATCACAAAAAACATATTTCTGCCAACCGTGAAAATCTACGCAAACACTTTTACTCTTGAAAACATAATATATGTAACGAATTTTTATCAATCAAAGCACCGGTTTTTTCCACTTTTGAGTTTATTTTTCTCGACATGTTTCGAAGGCTTACTCCTTCATCATCGGGAGAATGATATAAACTGATGATGAAAGTGTAAGCCTTCGAAATATGTCGAGAAAAATAAACTCAAAAGTGGAAAAAACAGTGTTTTATTTAATAAAAATTCGTCATTATAGAGTTCCGCAGTGTTAACGCCTTAAGTTTATCTTAAAATAATACATATATAATATCTAACCATATTTGTTACAAAAATGTTGAATCTTGTCAGTTTTTTTTACAAAATCTCTATTTTGTATTATTATGCAACGTATACTTCAATAATTAATATAAAACCGAATATCTAATAAAATGTATGATTTTTTATTTCTTTTCCGGATGTAGCATCATGCGTTAATGCCCTGCTTTGAAAGGGTATTTATTACATAACGATTTCAATGGATAAACATCTCACTTATATATAATACGAGACGAATAACAGTCCACGGCGTATTCATTCCAGCTAACAGGATTACAGAAAACTTCAATAGATTTAATCTTCCAAACGTTGGCTCACACAATAGGCGCACACGCGTACGTATACATTCTAATCCCCGACCTCTTTCGCTTTCTTAACTCCTGGTAAACTGGTGAGCTGCCTCCCGGGAGCGCATGAGATACCGTAGCTCATACAATAGGATCTCACAAGTCTGTACCTCCGAGGTAAAGCATGCAAAGTCAAATCCGACTACTGCAAATAGTTACGCTTTAAAATACATATTCACCCATTTTATATGTGGATATTTCGAACTGAATTTAAAAATGAAAAGTTTGTTTTATGTAAGAGTTTATACATAAAATGATTTTATTTATCGTGCAAGAATCTTCTAGATAGAGTTAAGGACATGACTACTGGTCAAAGACACTTTAATACACGCGTGCAGAGAATGGACCCTTCCAAAATCCCAAACGTTGTGATGCATCAGATTTATGTTGGCTACCGTTGGAATACTATAAGGGATAAATGTGAGTCTACTTCCTAAAATAGACCAGCTTGACAACCGGAACAAACAAAGGGTCTAAAAGGAAAAAAATACGTACAAATAATTTAATTTAATAGTTACGCAATTCACAGAAATGAAAACTTTTCGATCCATTGCGGTAATGACACTCCAAGATAAAGTGAGATATTATAAAATTAAAAAGACATGTGATGTCGAAATGTTTTGCAATGCGAAAGCCTGAGAAGACGTTACTGGAGAGATCACGTAGAGAAAGAATGTTCTGATATATTATAGTAATGTGTAAGGCTGCAAATAAACATCCACGATGGAAGACATTTCTTCATCATTCAAACGAGTAAGTCCGTGGCACGACTTCTTTTTTTTATTATTTTTTTATAGACATACAGTAGTTATAATGTATTTACATGATTACACTACTCATTCTGGGACAAAAGTACAATTTACATACTTAATAATTACATATAACTATATAACAATTGTAAACGGAAACATCAAAACACAGACTAGAAAATAAAACATCTTAGAAAAATACAAAAACATTAAAGAAATATCAAAACACAAACTTAAAACTAAAACATCTTACAAAGTTTACACATCACCTTTTATCATCAATATATAGAACAAAATACAACTTTTGCAAGACAGAAAATACATTTTTGCTGCTTAAATATTAGCAACATTTAGTAATAGCAAGTAGTCCCAAGCGATAACATCTTGTCTAGCTACCCTCAGTGTCCATCCCATCCGTTGGTATGAGATGGACACCTACACATACATAAAGACACATACATAAAGATCCAGATCAGAAAACAGATTATCAACATCTTCTTCTTCTTCTTTGCTAGCCTTCTTCCCTCCACTGCTGGATATAGGCCTCTTCCACTTTCCCCCACTCGTCTCTATCCTGCCGCTTTTGTATCCAAGATTTTCCAACCCTTTTGACAATATCATCGGTCCATCTCATCGGTGGCCTTCCTACACTTTGCTTATTTGCCCATGATCTCCAACTAAGTATCCTGGGTGCCCATCTGTTGCCACCCTGTCCAGCCCATTGCCATTTCAATCAAAATAAAATTAAAATCCAAAAAGGTGTAAGACAAGGAGATACCATTTCACCAAAGTTTACTCTAGCTCTAGAAGACATCTTCAAGACTCTAAACTGAGAAGACAAAGAAGTAATAATGGATGGAGTTTTTCTAAGTCACCTCAGATTTACAGGCGATATTGTCATTATAAGCAAGAACATAGATAAATCAGAAACAATGATCAGAGAACTTCTTCTTCAGCCTGTATTGACCGGTCACTCCTGGACGTAGGCCTCCTCTCGCATTTTCCATTTTCTTCTATCCTGAGCGATCCGTATCCAGGCACTTCCCGCACTTCTCTGGACATCGTTGCGCCAACGCAACTGTGGGCGCCCAACTCCACGCTTTGGCGTCCTTGGCCACCAGCACAGCAGTCGCCTTGTCCACTTTTCATCTGGATCGCGAGCGACATGTCCCGCCCATCGCCACTTAAGAGTTGGGGCCATCTTGATAACATCGGAAACCTTTGTCCTGACTCTTATGTCCTCATTTCTGATTCTGTCACCATTTCACCTGCCACTGTGTAGAACCAATTTACCTAAGGTTATGCCCGTGGGCAGGGCAATAATCCTTCTAAACCGCATCTCTTCGGATGTGGACATCTTCCACGATAGTGAGGCTACCCTCAGAAAACATCTATCTCTTAAATAATGTGTTGTTCTTCTTATTGTTTCTAATTACTTATTTGGTCTTCATTTTTTAATTTTCTCGTGTTTTTTGTGTTTTTGCTATTTTTAAATTTTATAATTGTATTTACTGTTTAAAATAGTTTTTTTACCTACCTGTATAGTCATAAGCGCTTTGGTTATATACTGTAATGTTTATGATTTAAAAAAATAAATTGAATTGAATTGAATTGAAACTGATACCCAACAAGGCTCTCTCCATTGCTCTCTGAGTGACTCTTAGCTTGTTGGCACTTTTTGTGACATTGAGATCAGAAAACTACACATTATCAATTTATTTAGTGAAAATACGTGTTGAATTATGAATGGTAAATACCAACAGTATTTTTAATTTATAACTTTTAATGCAGACTTAACGATGTTTACCTCGAAATTTCAGAAGTGTGCATGCGCGTTTTCCCAAGTATTTTCATGGGCGACCTCTCCCGCTTTCTTAAATCCGAGCAAGCGAGTCGACTTCCCCAAAACGCTCGCGACTGTTAGTCGCGGTATTCGGCGGGCTTTTGTGAGTGGCATTCGTTTAGCTGCGGTAATTGCGCTTGTCAATTCGGCGGCACAGCCCCCGACCACACATTTCAAACGCGATAGGGGGACCCCTACTTTTAAACACTACGCTTAACGATTTTCGGGTATCACTTACTCGTACATATGTATTGCCATGTAAATATTTTAGTAATTTCCATTTACTCCCTATAGGCACATGTTACTTACTCCAATCTTAATCTCGGAAAGCAAAGCTCTCTGAAAAACATTAAATTTTATAATAATACTCAAATTTCAATATTTACTGACAACTAAAAATACAATTTTGTTTCCATTTTCGTAAAATTTCGTATGAAGCACTTCACATTTGTTGTGGCTTTATTAAAAATACTTCTGTACTTCGTTTTTACACCACTTTATTTTATTTTATCGAACCAACCTATACTGACATAACTAGGCCTATACAGACATAAAGCATTGAGACCAGAGCGGATACCACAAGAACGAAGGCTAAAGTACGGGTGGCAGAGATGAGAACGCTGAGGATGATAGAAGGAAGGACTATTCTAGATAGGGTGAGGAACACGGCCATCCGCGATATCTGCAAGGTGGAGGAGGTCGTGAGATGGGGCAGACAACGCAGAAGATACTGGAATGCGCACGTGCAGAGGATGGATCCCACCAGAATCACATACGCTGTGGCGCATCAGATTCCTGCCGGCTGACGTCCTCCCCCGAAGATCGCCGAAGGGATGGAGAGATAGTTGGGAGTCAACCTCCCAAGAGAGGCCAGCCTGATTTCAGGAACAGACCAAAGGTCTATAAGGAGAAGAAGAAGAAGAAGAAGAACCAGCCTACTGGATATGGGGCGGTAGCGTGCTTTGGCAGAGGCCTACGTTCAGCAGTGGATGACAGACGGCTGATGATGATGATGATGATGATGAACCAACCTATTTCGCTCTTGCCGGAGCTTCATAAGGGTTACAAAAACAAACTGACTTTTTTTAACGTGTTTGTTTTTGTACCCCTGACGAAGCTCCAGCGGAAACGAAACAGGTTGATTCGATAAAATAAAATAAAGTGGTTAAAAATAAATACACAAGTATTTAAAGTTATTGTTCGAATTCGAATTCGGGGTTCAAATTGTCAATAGGGTCGCAGCGAGTCACATCTTGCTGGAGGGTGTGATTCTATAAAATGCTGCAAAACGCCCAGTTGCATTCCACCGGCAACACTACTGACTAGTCCAACTCGTTAGCGTCCCTGTCGCGAACCCCGAGCAATGGGATCACACTCATAACCGTGTGATCACAGCAGATAACGAGGGGATGAAAGGCGAGTTTCTGGCGCATCCAAACCAGATCCAACCAGCTAAGGGAAGGTAACCCCGAGGCAACGGGAAACCACTCTGGTCACCTTTTCCCAGGAATCACTATGGCGAATACCTTTGCTGTAGTGATCGCCAACGTTAAGGGGACCTGGCACGGCACCAAAAGAAAAAAAGAAGTTTGTATACTATTGATATTCATCGTTGCTTGATGATTGATTATAAATTTGTAATAAGCCATCAAAATAAAATAGTGTCTTTCATTAATATGTTTAAACTACACTTACATAAAAAAAATTATTAAATTTTCCAGGACTTGTTGCTAGACGTGCAGACCAAGTATGGACCAAAAAGCTAGTGGAATGCAGAACTTTTAAAGTAAAAAGAAGTAGAGATAGACCTCTTAAATGATGGTCTGACTGACTTGCTGATGACTGAATTCAGAATCCGCAAGATAGAAGAGTGCGGAGAAGAATGGGGGAGGCAATGTCTAGCAGTGGATGACATCGGCTGTTTACGCTTGTAAGTAATAAATTATAAATTTTAATTTTTTTAGAACTACAATTTAAAGTTCCCGGTGATACCTTTTCTGTACAGCTCGAAAGATAACGATTTTAGATGGCCGTACGTGGATTTAATTTACATTGTCAATGAGATTTTGAATTAACATTATGAATCGTGCTTTCAGACTACAGTTTATCACCAGCCTCTTCAAATGATCACTTTTGCGAGAAATGACATGTCGTTATAATACAATAATAAAAAATAATCTGAAGTATGTAGCCCCGTTTTCGTTTAATTCACCTCAATGGCGCTTACCAATAAAAAGCTTGTATCCCAATTAAAATACTGAAACCGATAACTCATCATATACTAAACTTTGATTTACAATAAATATAATATATAACCGCTTTTTTCAGCTTTAAAGCATTTATTAAAAATATTACAAATTTAAAAAGGAATAACGTAAAATAAATCATTTGCAAGTTCCTTCTTAAAGCAAAAGCTTGCATCAAGTTAAGCAATCGTGGGTTTAACATCAATTTTAAATACGATTATAAACAATAACCTCTTCTTTACTTTCGAAGCAAGAGCAAAGTTCTTTACTTAACAACCTAATAATTTCTTCTATATTGGCCATCACTTTGTGTTGTGGATTCACATTTGAATAACTTTTTGAAAACATTGTATTTTCACAACACTTTTTTGCACATGTAACAAACATGTTTCGGAACACAGACTTCCCTTCTTCAGTTAATGAATTTTAACAGTTAACCTCTAAAATACGATGTTTTCAAAAAGTTATTCAAACCTAATAATAATTTATTGTTTCTTGAACAATGATGCCAAACTCCGTTTTTAATAATTAATATGAATGAAAACGTCTGTTTTCTAGAAGCTTTATTACATTAAAATTGTGGAAAATATTGTCTGAATATGGAATAAGTACAAAACTAATCACGACAATTAAGTCGCTGTACACGGAAAGCACTGCTAGTGTCAGAGTAAATGGAGATCTTACAGCTTGGTTTGATATCAATAAAGGTGTCAAACAGGGTTGCGTAATGTCCCCGTGGTTATCTAATATGTATATGGACAAATGTATAAAAGAGCTGAAAGGGTTGGATGTAGGTGCCAAAATGAGCGGAGTGTCAATAAGCTGTCTCTTGTATGCGGATGACGCTGTCCTATTTGCAGACAAAGAGCATGAACTACAAGTCCTGGTGAATTGTATGTATGAGGTTTGCATGCGAAATGATCTGATGATGAATGCTAATAAGTCCAAGGTAATGATTTTTGAAAAGAAAGAAACCATGACAGTCTGCAACATTAGCGTGAATGGTGAAAATTTGGAGCAAGTAGTTGAGTTCGTGTATTTAGGTAGTATGTTTACAAGAGATGGGCGATTGGAGAGGGATATTGAATGAAGGGTTGGGGCAGGCAACAAAGTGAATGGTGCACTTAAAGTTGTCATCGCAAACAAAAACCTATCCAAAAAAGCTAGAATGGCAGTGCACAATGGTGTTCTTCTACCGACCCTTATGTATGGAAGCGAAGCATGGAACTGGCAAAAGAAGGATGAAAGTAGAATAAATGCAGCAGAAATGTTTACTTTTGACGAATGTGTGGATACTCTGTGTATGATAGAGTGTCGAAAGAAAATATAAGAAGTGAATGCGGTGCGAATGATGGTGTCATGAACAAAATAATGAAAGGATCATTAAGATGGTTTGGACATATGGAAAGAATGAATGAAGAAAGAATGGTAAAAAAATTATATGTTAATGATGTAAATGGAACCAGAAATAGAGGAAGACCGAGGAAAACGTGGCACGATCAAATAAATCAAATATTGAATGTCGGCCATGTGAGGAGTCAGAGAAATCGACGCGCGTGCATGACACGATGTATGAATGTTGAGGAAGCGAGAGAAATATGTCAGGAAAGAAAAGTGTGGCAGTCCATTCTTTCTGCCTACCCCTTCGGGGAGACGGCGTGATGGTTAGTTAGTTATTTAGTTAGTTATTACATTATATGGATGACATGTTTCGTCTAGTTAAGATATTATCAATTAAACTTAAAGATATAAAATAATAAAACATTTTGTATTCAACAACAGTTTAGTTATTACAATTGATGCCAACTAGTTTTACTTGAACCTACCCAAGATTCATCAGAGCAATAAAATAACTTATTTATTATATTACCCTGATGCAGCGTGGGCACGACCAAAACTAGTTGGCAGTACAGTGTTTAATAAAAAGTATTTTATTATTTTATATCAATATATTTAAGATGTCTAATCATAAAGTGAGCGCTGCATTTAAAAAATTACACTATCAATTGTTTGATTTGTGAATATGTGATTATTAAATGTGTCCCGAAGCAACATATAATTAAAAAATGGCCCAAATGAAGAGCCGTTTACATTCAAAATAGTACATTCCACCAGTATTTAGTACGTGTAAAGTAGGTATGCTATCCAGACAACTTTTCAGTAGAAAAGGACCAAAACAAATGTCACGTAAGTAAACAGCAGCGCACGTTTTCCCAACAAAATATTTCTACAAACGTAGAATTTCTAATGCGACATTCACAATATCACGAACGAATTCCTGTTTTTAGTTGTAAATTTATCAGATAGTTTCCAGAATTTCGCTCACTTGTCTCCAGTAGAAACTTTGAATGTTAATATATTTACGACCTTATACATAAGACTGGGTATTTTGTTTACGGCGTATTAGGCTTTTGTTTTTTTCGTCTATTCGAGTACGCAATAAAAACTTTCCCCTTTTATCAAACAGATCCTTCAGGAGGAGGTGCCTCGTGAACTTATACGGAAGCTCAGATTTAAATTAAAAATTGCAAAGTTTTATAAGTCCTACTTTATCTTCGTGGATGTTGAGGGCGCGGAATATAATGAATTTCTTATAAACTACTTACTGCTTACTTACTTCCTTCTACTCCGGTCTCAATCTAATGATTGGTCTGCAGCAAAGCGACGCATCTCCTGATCCACTCCGCTCGGTCTTCGGCAACTCTCTTCAATTCTGCATAAGAGGTGCAGCCCATATCTCGGCAAATCTGGTCTAGGTACTCCTGACGAGGTCGTCCTCTGCCAATCGATCCCTCGACCATTCCCTCCAATACATCATGCAGGAAACATTCGTGTCGCAACACATGACCAATCCATCTCGCGCGCATCTCCGCTATGGTGTTCAACATGTGCCTATTTATTTTATGCATTTAATGCCACTTCCTATGGCCATACAACTCTTGGAGAGTTTTAATATCCTTGATGATTTTTATCCAAGCTCCTCGATCCTGCGCCTTTTGCTTTGCGGGGTCCTAATTTCACTGGTCTCTCTGGCTCGGCATACGTGCCCAATCCATGCTAGGCGACCGCTCTCATGGAGCTCGATATGAGGGGCTACTGGATCATCGTACTGGTTATTCCAATGCCTCCAAGTTCCCACTGCGACACCGAGTCTGGATCCACGGATCATTCTCAGTATCTTTTTTACAAACCAGTAGATTATTAGTTGTTCCTTTAGAGTCCACAAATAAGAACCATAAATAACCACTGGCTTGATAACTAACAAACTAACCATCACGCCGTCTCCCTAGAGGAGTTGGCGGAAAGAATGGACTGCCACATTGTTCTGTCCTGACATACTTCTCTCGATTTCCATACATTCATACATCGTGGCATGCACGCACGTCGATTTCTCTGACTCCTCACGTGGCCGACATTCAATATTTGATTTATTTGATCGTGCCACGTTTTCCTCGGTCTTCCTCTATTTCTGATTCCATTTACATCGTTAACATATAATTTTTTACTATTCTTTCTTCATTCATTCTTTCGATGTGTCCAAACTATCTTAATGATCCTATCATTATTTTGTTCATCAATCATACCGCATTCACTTCTTATATTTTCATTCGACACTCTATCATACATAGAATATCTACACATTCGTCTAAGAGATCTCGTTTTCGAGATTCTACTGCATTTATTCTACTTTCATCCTTCTTTTGCCAGTTCCATGTTCGCTTACCTAACCTTAATATAACAGTACCTAATCTTTAAAATTTAGCATTGAGCATTAGGAAGCACTATAATACTTAGATCTGCCTTCTATGTCACGTGGTGTGGCTATATAGTCCTATTTTATATGAACAAACTTCACATTCTTAACAAGGATATTCTGACTCCACGGCTGGACCCTGTCCTCTTTGTCTCTTCAGACGACTCCATTTCAATCCGCACTATTGGTTGCCAATTACATTATATTCTAACAAACTATCTAAATAACCATCAAGCCGTCTCTACGAAGGAGTAGGCAGAAATAATGTACCACCATTCTGTGAAATCGTAGCGTACTTCTCTTGCGTGCTCAACATTCATACATCATATCATTCACGGACGTCGATTTCTCCGACTCCTTATGTGGCCGACATTTAATAATTGATTGGTCTGAACGAAATTTAAAACAAACAAACAAACCATCACGCCAATTCCCAACAGGGGTAGGCAGAGAGAATGGACCGCCCTACTACTCTATCCTGGCACACCTCTCAAGATTTCTCCATATTCATACAGCGAGTCATACACGCACGTCGATTCTTCCGAACATGACCAGCCTTTAAATTTTGATTAATTTGGTCATGCCATGTTTTCCTCGGTCTGCCTCGACTCCGTACTCAATTTACATCATTAACGTTTACTTTCTTAACCATTATTTTTCCATCCATACGCTCCATATGTCCGAACCAAAGCAGCGATCCTTTCATAATTTTGTTCATAATTTGAGATTCTGTCGTATTTCATTTTACCACACATACGTCTAAGGGACCTCATCTCTATCGCATTTATTATGCTCTCATCCTTCTTCTGCCAGTTCAATGCTTCGCTTCCATCTATAGAGTTGGGACCAGAACTCCATTGAAATGTGTATTTTAATATTATTCCTAATTTAATTTATCTAAACTTAATTTTACAGTTTCATGTCAGTTATAGAGAAAATTAACCTATTTGATTAGTAAACAGTTTGAATTAAAACTATTTATATTTCATTTTAGAGTACTTGAAGCTTATTGAGTGCAAACGAAGCATGAAAGAACTTATGTTGAACGAGAGCTGTTTGCTCGTTTTAAAATAACATTTATATTTCAATATCTAACACGGGCCGCCACTGCGGTTCAGAGGTGCCGTTCGCATAAATAATTTTATTACCCTGGACCGTTTCGTTTGCCAATGCTCGGAAAATATTCCTAATAAACTTTTCCCCGTAAATATAAATAAGCAACGTATCTCATCCAAATTTGGACGGAGAATCATCTTAAATGTACTGTGAAAGGCATGGAAAGGAAAAATGCGCGATAATGTCTTTCAAAACTGCTATTAGCATATCTATTCAATGGGACAGCTCTTTTTTTCAGTTGCAGAACAACGGGCCATTACGGGTTTAGCGTTTAGCGATATCTAGTATTATTTAAGAAACTTGTTTCGAAAGATGGTAATATTCATAAAGTCACATTAATAATAGAATATACCAGATGTCTCATTTTCTTCCATTTTTATTATCATAGGACCATTTACAATTTATTATTTTATTTATCATCCAAAGTAACATTATTTATTGTTTCTTGAACAAAGATGTAAAAATCCATATTAATTAATTAAAAACTAACTAACTAACTAACTAACTAACTAACTATCACGCCGTCTCCCCGAAGGGGTAGGCAGAAATAATTGACTGCCACACTTTTTTATTTCCTGACATATTTCTCTAGCTTCCTCAACATTCATAAATCGTCTCATGCACGCGCATTGATTTCCTCACATGGCCGACATTCAATATTTGATTTATTTGATCGTGCCACGTTTTCCTCGGCCTTCCTCTATTCCTGGTTCCATTCACATCGTTAACATATAATTTTTTTACCAATATTTTTTCATCCATTCTTTCCATATAAGTCCAAACCATCTTAATGATCCTTTCATTATTTTGTTCATAACACCATCATTCGCACAGCAATCACTTCTTATATTTTCATTCGACACTCTATCATACAGATGTTTTTATTAATATAAAAGGTCTTTGTCTTTTTTTCCATAATATAACCTCTCTTTAGACAAATTTTTGGCATCAGTCGTCGTGATAGAATTAGAAACTAGGAGGTAGGACGTCAAATCGCAGGAAGAATGCAGTGAGCGGGCATATGGCGAGACAAGATGGTCACCTTAAATCCAGAAGTACAGACCTTAGAATAGAGTTTAAATCCTCTGATGTTTGCATCTACCGGTTTCGGCAGCTCCAGAAGATGACAGCAAAGATGCCACCAGAAGATGACAGCGAGCTGCCAAAACCGGTCGGAGACACAAACATCAGTGGATTTTAACTAAATATATATAGTCCATTGTTTTCGCCGAAACACTATGATACTTCAACATTATTACTGTTAAAATTTAAAATACTGTTATAATATCACAATTTCTTTTTATTCACTGAGAGTGTCACGACAGCTGTTTCGCTAACCGATGTTGGCATCATCAGGTAATACAATAAACTGTTTATTGTAACACCTGATGATGCTAACATTGGTTGGCGAAACAGCTGTCGCGACACTCTCAGTGAATAAAAATAAATTGTGATATTATAACAGTGTTTTAAATTTTAACAGTAATAAATATACATCTTAAAACGATTGTTTTAAAAAAAATATCATCATTATTTACAATGAACTTCTACCATGAAATTTCAAATAACAGTATTAATTTTCTTACTTGTCAGACATGAAAACTTTGATCTCCTTCATCCCATCTATAGTTAACCCATTAAACGCGCTCATTATAAATTTCGTGTAGTCTAATCGGATAAAGTTGTATTATATAACATCATAAGCTTTCCGTTTTGTTTCAGGAGCAGCCGTATCAAAAACTCCTCAAGAATAGAAACTTTACGGCATTCATTATATCTAAGGGAATAATAAATCAAGAGCCTTTTGATTGTTGAGTATAAAGAAATACTTTCTTGTATAAACTTTAAAATTAATGCGAGATTAGCAACGGTTAGTTTCCTTTTCAATGGAGGTTAAATGAAAATTTCTCAAAGTTAAATGATCGTTTAAGTTGTTTTGCCTTTCCGGCGTATGGGAGAACTTGGCTTTTGTTTTGTCTGAAACAAAAGAATCGCCATATGTTTCTGAATCCAAAAATAACAGATGTTTATATTAAAGTAGGACTACTCCCACAGATACAATTACTTTCGACTTATTTCAAACCCATACAGAGAAAGATTTCAACGTATCAAGGCAATAATAAATAATTACAATTAAATGGAATTTCAGTATTATACATATGAATCATTTAATTTATGGTGTGACATTAGTTAAAATTAGTATTAAAGCCTTTCACTAGTTTTTACCCCACTTAACTTTTGTTAAACCCCTATAGTTTTGTTTTGTTTTGTTTACCCCACTTTATTTTCGCTCCAGCCGGAGCTTCGTCAGGGTTACAAAATAAACTGAACAGTTTGCAATAAACAACATCCCCAAACAGCAAAATAATAAACTCCAGTCTGCATTCAATGCAGCAGCAAGATTGATAAGGGATGTGCCGAAGAGTTTTCACATAACACAGCATCTTAAGGAGCTCCACTAGCTGAAATATCCAGAAGCGATATACAATCAAGCTCTGCTGGACGGTCTTGAAGGCGTTGGATGGAATGGCACCAGCTTATATATCTGAACTCTGCACTTACGAGAACCTGAATGCCAGACAGCCTACATTGGGATCAACTAAGTCTTCTGCGAACGGTAGATTGACTGTGCCAAAACGCTGCCCTATCACAAACTTTGGCGACCGAGCCTTCGCGTTAGTCGGACTTTCAGCCTAGAAAAATCTTCCAGCAGACCTCAAGTGCATTGAGAATCAGTCAGAGTTTAGATCGGGACTCAAAACGCACCTTTTCAAATTATTATTTCCCGATAAGAAGGGTTGATCGACTGCGTCAGGTGCCGTCATCATACTAAATATGTTTATTTTTGAACTTATTCATAAAACGGATCATTTTCTACAGCGCCCTTGAGATGAGTCATTCGTGAAAATGGCGCTTTATTAATTATTTGATTTATTATACAAATTACGGATTTGATAGTTACTGAACAGTTTATAACAGTTTTTTTTGAAACCCTGATGAAGCTCCAACGGAAGCAATAGCAGTTGGTTTTAACAAATATAAATTGGGGTAAAATCTATTATAGTTTAAGTGCTTTAATATTATTTATAACTTCACATTTCGTAGCAGCAATTGTTATTTAATGTTGTCCTTTAATATTTTTGTTACATGCTTTTTTACAATATATATATTTTTTATATTACAATATAATTTATGTTTCTTTTGAATAGGGAGATACAGAAATATCACAGATTTTAAAACGTAAATGCAAATATGTGGAGGGATTACATCGAGATGCGTACAGGGTCTTGATTGCTCTGGTCTCTTCGGCACGGCATACGTGTCCAACCCATGCTAAGCGATCGGCTCTCACGGTGCTCGTTTTAAGGGGCTGATGGGTCATCGTACGGATCTCTTGGTTGGTCCTATGCCTCTAAGTTCCCGCTGCAATACCGGGTCTGAGTCCCAGGATCATTTATTTCAAACCAGTAGATTCTTTGTTGTTCTTTTAGAGTCATTGTCCACGACTCAGAACTATATGTCACCACTGGCTTGATGATGGTGTTATAAATACGCAGCTCATAAATTCATCTTATAAATTCTCTCTTTAAGTAGATGAATTCAAACATTTTGAATATTTTTATGAATCGGTTCAAAACTTATATTTCAAGAACAACGCATGTTTTCTGGCTATAAATATTTTAAAGTTTCTTCCCATTCTTACAAATCATCCACGAACAACAAATTGAATGAAACAATAATTACAGTATGGAAACCGTTTCCAGAACATGCGAAAGTTTTGTTTTTGTAGACGCACTACCCCGTTATTAGGGGGTGATTAATTAAATACCCAGTCCCGGCAGGGGATATCAACCTTTTTAAGTCGATTAATTTAAAGATATTTAATAATTAATAATAATACTTATTCGCCATCACATCCTGTTATACTGTAATAACTAGCTAACCATCACGCCTTTTCCGAATGGGTAGGCAGAGAGGATGGACCGCCACATCGATCGTTTTATCCAGGTATATCAACCACTTTAGGTTCTTCCACATTCATTAAAAATATATAACAAATTTTGGAAAGAATGCTGCCTCACTGACGTTGACATATTTGGAATCTTTCTGATATTTTTAAGTTTCATATCGTTATTTTATTTTTATTACACCATTTTGTGTCCAAATGAGTCATCTAAATGTTTTTCGTTTGTTATGTCTCATTTGTGTATAATATTAAAAAATAAATAAATAAATTCATACATTGTAATAAGCACGCCCGTCGATTTTTCCGACTTCGAATGTGGCCGCCTCATTTTGATCATGCCTTGCTTTCCTTGGTCTTCCACGGCTTTTCTTTATATTCACACTGCTTGTAAACAACATTTTAACCATTCTTCTCTAATCTATTCCTCCATATACTCCATTGATGATCATATTACCCTTGACTCGCGGGATCGCGAGGACCTCTCTACAGGGAGTCGGACTTTCTGGAAGTCTTGCTGTTATCGTGTAAGGTGGCTTTCACGGCACTTCATAGATACATTCTATCCAACCGTGACTTGGGTTAATACTCGTACGTAAATAATATTATATGCTGTGAAAATTAATTCTAGTGCCGTTGCTAAAAAAACGTTATTTTCCATTTGATTTATTCTTCTTCGTCTTCTTCTTCTTCTTCTTCTTCTTATTCTTCTTATCCTTCCTCTTCTTCCTCTTCTTCCTCTTCTTCCTATTCTTCCTCTTCTTCCTCTTCTTCCTCTTCCTCCTCTTTTTCCTCTTCTTCCTCATCATCCTCTTCTTCCTCCTCTTCCTCTTTGTCCTATTCTTCCTCTTCTTCCTCTTCTTCCTCTCCATCTCTTCTTCCTCTTTTTCCTCTACATTTCTTCTTTCTCTCCATCTCTTCTTCCTCTTCTTTCTCTTCTTCCTCTCCATCTCTTCTTCCTCTTCTTCCTCTTCCTCCTCTTCTTCCTCTTCTTCCTCTTCTTCCCCTTCTTCCTCTTCTTCTCAGTGCTACATCCCGGTGTGGGACTTGGCCTCCTCCTTAACAGTCCTGTACTTGCTCCTGTCTCTGGCCATCGCTTTCCATTCCCCAGATGTTTCCAATTAATTTTTCACATGTTACAAATATTTATATAATTTTGGCCCATGCAATGTAGATTTTTTTTTCTTTGTGAGTTTGTTTGTTATCCCTGGCTTGTACGAGTATGAATGATGTATGAAGCCCCTGCTAACTCCGGTGCGCTGAAAAGCCTCCTGATAAAGCGCTATCAGGGTATCAATTAAAAAAATATAACAGACGAGGCGAAAAGATGTATAATGCAAAAATAGAAGGGCGTAGCTTATTCAAGTAGCAATTCACGTTACGCCTCTGCACTCCAACACTTTACGGTAACCTGGCAATAATGAGCGATATAATGTAACCATTAAATTTCCACATGAAGGGGCCCATAAGTGTTATATTTGTAGCTGAATTGGTACTTGAGTATTAAAAAATAAATAC
The DNA here is from genome assembly GCA_022606425.2 of Lepidostoma basale. Taxonomy (NCBI): domain Eukaryota; kingdom Metazoa; phylum Arthropoda; class Insecta; order Trichoptera; family Lepidostomatidae; genus Lepidostoma; species Lepidostoma basale. The sequence continues at coordinate 1,032,237 of JAHDVF020000079.1, read as the reverse complement.
ATATTTAAAGGGCAAGAAAATATAGCTAGGAGCTGGCAAAAAAGTATGAGAGTAGGATAAATGCCGTAGAAATGAGATCACTGTGAAGAATGTGTAGGAACATGATATGATAGAAACTGAACTATGAAATAAGGAAGAAATTTAAAACAGATAATTGCATCTGGAAACTTGAAAGTGTAAATAACATCATCTAATAATTGCGTAAATTTTCACGGTTGGCAGCAATATGTTTTTGGAGTGATTTTGGGTAACACCGTGTGATTTCTCCTTCCCGACCTATTATCACCACCACCACATTACCCTGAAGATGGAGACTGCAACAATCTCCGAAACGTCGGTCGAGAAGGAGAAATCACACGGTGTTACCCAAAATCACACAGAACAACATGATTTAATATTTATTACAGCATTATTTATAACTTCAAACTAACAGATGAGCCTACACACGAAGGGTATTAATAGTATTTTTTTTTAAATCGTGTTTCAATCAATTTTAAAACATTTCATTTACATTAGAAGTTTTAAAATTTGTTTATTATGTGAATCAAATATTACGCCCTGTAAAGGCAATTGCAATTAATGATCAATTATATCTCAATAAAAACGAAGATGCAAATTGGAAACAGAATATGGTTGATCGAGGTGTTTACACGACTTATGACTTGTCATTAGTTGGGTTAAGCGCACGTTTTATGTAATATAACATTCCCCATTCCACCTTTTCTTCTTATGACCACCACGTCTGACAAATTTTTGGAAGTTGTATATATGTTAATCTGTAAGACCACTCTTTACATGGTAGTTTTTTCAATCTACACACTAACGCCATCTATGAAGATTGTATTTTTAAGCACTAAGCAGAAGATCTTTTTAACGCAATGTACCACCGTATGTGGCTACCGCCATTAAGCGCATTGCTAGAAACCGCCTGGAGATGTCACTCCAATCTATATGCTATAATTTTGACCAGTTTTTATTTTTACAACATTTTGAATGTATATAGATAATTGTAGACGAACAACTGGATTTCACCCATTGCGGGCTATCAATTCAAGAATCAATTGTATCTCAATAGAGACGAAGATGCAAATTGGAAACAGAATATGGTTGATCGAGGTGATCTTCGTCTCTATTGAGATACAATTAATTCTTGAATTGATAGCCCGCAATGGGTGAAATCCAGTTGTTCGTCTAAAAGTATTTGTATACATTCAAAATGTTTTAATTGTATCGATGTTTGATAATATTAAATAATATGGCAAAACAAGCTATTTACTTTAAATATAATAGAACTTCTAGAAAAAAATATTTCCATTCTTATTTTATAAATATTCACTTCATTCAATAAACATTTCATAACTCTACATCTTGTTCTTCTTCTTCTTTGCTTAAGACCTATGTGGTCGGTTCCCCGGGGGGTTACTTCTCCTGTAAGGTAGATTTCTAGTTCCCCTTCCATCTTTTAAGATGTCTTCTATTAAGGAAGAGTCCATGTGAGGCTGATTATGTAGTGCAATATAGGGCAATCTGATGATGTTTAGCCTTTGGACATGACCGTTCCAGTCCCTCTTTCCCTGTTTATTCATATTATAATATCCTCAGCCTCAGATATCTCTCTTATTCTGGTGTTCCAAGCGTGATCTTTAAGTGTCTTGCCTGCTATAATCATTGTGTCTTCATCTTGTAAGTTCTTAGAACTTGTCCGGTCCTGACTGTGTCTTCCTTTGCTTCAACGTCATATATTATCGGTCTTACGCATGCTCTATTATTTTCTTTTATTAAAACTAAACTAAAATTAAATTCTCTACTCTTTTTGTTGTTGTTGTTGTGTCTCTGCTATCGGATATTGGACAACATTGGCTATTTTTACCCTTGATACAGCAGCTCTACACAGAGATTTATTTATTTATTTATTCATACATAATACACAAATGAGACATTACAAACTAAAAACGGTGTAACAAAGATAAGACAGATATAAAACAAAATGAAACCAAAAAATTATACATATCAGAAGGAACCCAAATATGTCGACGTCAGTGAGGCAGTGCTTTTTTCAGAATTTGTAATATATTTTTTATGAATACTGCCTCACCGACACTGAAAATGTCCAAATCCGAGACGATTAGATTCAACGTCCAAATTGCTCTTCCTACTGGCATTACCAAAGGCAGGTTGGTTCTGCGTGACGAAGCAAAGAACAATTTATTGATGTCAGCGCTGTCGCAGGTAATTATCAGGAACAAAAAGACCTACGAGTATTTGCTCCAGAACATAGGGGGTCTTAATAGAGCCCCGAATCAGTTTGAAAAAATTTGTTGACATTAATTTTTCCCTCCTCAGCTCGAGGGAGTTATACCCGAGCATATCCAAGAGAAATGCCATTGGATAAACCCAAGAATATACCCCGTACTCTCTTATGTAGAGGGCTCTCAAGAATTACTGAGCTTCATGAGGACTCCATATCACGGCACCTCCCTCGAGCCTGCTTCTGACTTAGGAGTTATATAAAGTTCTTAGGACCCGGGTGTCTCTGAAAACCCTGAGATGTTGTGCTACAACTGAACCATTATCGATGGTTATCTAGCCAGGACTTTCATTTCAGAATTTTACCTTGGATAATCATTTGCAGCACATTGTATTTATACTAAAACAATAAAATAAAATTTAAAATATTATAAACAAAAATATTTGTTATAATTTTTACCATTAAAAAAATACTCTTATTATGTTTGAAGTGTGTGAATGGCATCATACTCGGCCCTAGTAACATTCTGTATTGATTAAATTTACATTTTCTAACAGCAAACGACTTCCGATAATAGACTTACTAAATTTTATAGAGGTTCTTCCTCCTGGGAAGTTGCCCGATACAAGATAAGGCCAATACAGGACTAGTCTACAATCAACTCTAATTATTTGTGTGGATATAGGTATGGCCTCATCAGCTCGTGGAATTAGTTTTCTGTTTGCAGAGATAAGGATTTCCTAATGAACGGTTCGCGTAGGGCTTTGGCTATGCATATTTCTCGGTAATCTGCATAAATTAATAGGAAAAATAGAACTAGAAGGAATTCAATTACTACGGTATAATATTAATACACAATATCGTATACGTATAATGATATATATTGGCAATCTATGTGAATGAAAACGCTTAAGTTTTAAACGCTAAGGCTCGATATGGGCCGTAGGGCCATCGTAGAAGAAGAAGAAGACTTTGTTTTAAACAGTAACAATCAGAATTTTAATTAAAACATAGTGAAATTATTTACGTACCCTTGTAAATAAGATTCAAAACGTGTAATGAAATCTAGTAATCTGTGGTTACAAATTAAAATTAGAGATTCACAAAGATTTTGTTTGTTTAAATGTTCTCAATTCAAATATATTCCTTTGATGCTGGAGTCAAGTTCTGATACACAGCCTGAAAAGATTCTTTTAATTTATTTACGATGCTTTAAATGAAACCTGAAATGCATAAAGCTTGTTAACAGGTGAAAATAAATCTGTATTTACAGGATGTTTTTACTTTATAAGAGCTACAAAGTCAGTTTAACGAAACGAAAATTTCGTAGCAGTATATTTTTTATAACTAACTAATTAACCATCACGCCGTCTCGCCGAAGAGTTAGGCAGAAATAATTGACCGTAACACTGTTATTTACTGACATACATACTTATCTCGATTCCTCAACATTCACACATCGTGTCAAACATGCACGTCGAATTCATTAACTCCTCGCGTGGCTGACATTCCAACACGACAATCGTCACAATTTCACTGCATCTCTCCCTTCATTAAATTAGTTAATATTAATAGTAATAATAAATATTGTATAATTACTTTTTTTTGTGGTGTGAATACATGAATATAATCCTAACAAAAAAAATGCTTTAAATATTATTTTATAATTTTAATAATGATAATAGAAAATATTTTTTATAACATGTATAGAATATGGCCGTTAAAAATGGAGTTCTGGTCCCAACCCTTATGTATGGAAGCAAAGCATGGAATTCGCAGAAGAAGGAGATCGCTGCGTTGATTTGGACATATGGAGCGCATAGATGAAGAAATAATTGTTAAGAAAGTATACGTCACGAAGTAAATGAAGTACAGAGTCACGATAGACCAAGAAAAACATGGCATGACCAAATTAATCAAATGAACGTGCGTGTATGACTCGTTGTACGAATGTGGAGGAAGCTAGAGAGGTTTGTCAGGATAGAATGGTATGGCAGACCATTTTCTCTGCCTACCCCTACAGTAAAACGGCGTAATGGTTTTTTGTTGTTGTTTAGAATTTTATCCTCCATTATCAGTAACCTGTTTTTTTATGCGTATGATGATTTTTATTTGCAGATAGAAAAAAATAACGTCAAGTCCTTACGTCTGGTACATATGAAATATATTTGGGAAGTAACCTGATGATGAATGTGAATAATGCTCAAGACATGACAAGACATAACACGTAAAATGGGACGATGGTAAGTTTTCTTTTAATTGTTTGTTTACTCTTTTTTTTTTAATATTATACCTTTCTACAAATAAATGTATACCAAAGAAAAACCAAGCCCTAAGAGATAAAATAGTCCGCCCAAATAACTGAAAAGGGCGAAGAATTAAAAACATGTCATAAATAATCAAACACAGGGAATAAATAATGATAAAAAATAATAATAAAAACATTCAACAACATATTTTAGCATACAATAAAAATTAGTAGTAATATCTCTTACTTAAATAAAATTACTAGAATTTGCTGTTTGTATAATTACATAGAATGTGAACACATTGATATATTCGTATTTACTGATACACTGCTCTGATTTAAAGCAATTATCAGAAGAATTGATTTTGTTCATAAATAACAAAAAAAAAATTACATGTTTTTTTTCTCAACTTTCTTAAACTGATCGGCCTTGATTTGAATGCTATTGCCTTATTTTACCTGACTTGCGTATTTTTCTATTATACGAGTATATCTTGAGTTATTGCTTATTTAACCTGATTTGTGAATTTTTGTCTTTGTAATTATGCTATTGTCTTATTTTAAATGATCTGTGTATATCTTCATCGTGTGCTATTTATTACCTTGTTTTAATTGAATAGTATACCGTGGACCAATAGGGTCAATAATGCAGACGTACCACAGAGAGCCAGAGCTAATAGGGAGGTATTGTCAAGTGTGAAAGTTAGAAGGGTCTCATATGTGGGTCATATGTTTAGGGGAGAAAAATACCACCTCCTTCGACTGAAATAATGGGTAAAATAGATGGACGTTGTAATGGTTGCGGAACATAAAATAATGGACAGGAATGACCAGATCCAAAACTTGTTCCAAATGGTGTAGGACAGATATGCCTTTGCTATTGGAATCGCCAACGTTGGGGCAACTTGACACGGTACCGGAACAAGAAGAAGATTAAAATACCAACAAGTTTTATTCCATAAAAAATAACGGAAATGTAAAGTCCATGAGGCAAGGTCACCATGTATACAGGTAGCTCTCATTGTTCAAAGGGTTTTGCTAAAAAGACTGTTCCGCAAGGTTTTGAACATTGTAAAAGATTTCAATGAAACGACCCTTAGAATATGAGAGAATGAATAAATCAGAAAATTATAAAGAGGGGCGCAGAATAATAAACGGTCCTTGAAAGGGTATCACGCCGTATCACCAGGTAATCTTCAATCTCTTTTATGACAATAGGCACAACAGAGAAAAAATATAAAGAAAACGGGATACTTTATACATGAGCTTTATATTCCTTGTGTAGACACATCTTTTATCCAAACTCACATTCTTTATCTCATTCAAACATTGTGGTAACTCCCCTTTCCGTTTTTTACCAAATATAATTATTTGATCAATCCCAAAAAAATACAACCTTAAATAACAACGCACAATTCATTTGTTTACATTAAAACACTGTATAATTCTTTAAAGAAAGTGAATAACATAGTGTTTTTAAATAGTTCCAAATTGAGAATAGAATTCCACAGTATTGACGTCTTAAATAATTAAAATAAATTAAAAACTTCTGTCTTCTTGGAGTTTTAGGAAGACAGACGTTTTTATTTTTATTAATTATTTAATATGGAGTTTTACAACGTTGTTCAAGAAAGAAAATATTATTGACGTCTTAAGATTCAATAAAATGATTAATTTCTAGTCCATCGTTTTGGCCGAAATTAGGCCTATAAATTAATTTTACTAACTGTTTAATTTACAACACTGTTATATTCTTCTCTTCTTTCTGTGTCCGGTCAGGTCTCCCCAACGTTGACTATCACTCTTGAGTAGGCCTCCCTGTCCTGGGCAACTCGGAACAGCTCCTCCACGGTCCTCAGCCCTGTCCACTCTCGGATGTTTCTCAGTCAGGAAACCTGCCTTCTCCCAACACCTCGTCGACCCTCAATCTTACCCTTTAAGATCAGATGTAACAGTGCGTATTTTTCGCCTCTCAGAACATGGCTCAAGTAAGACACCTTACGGACTTTGATGTTGGTCAGCATCTCTCTGTCAACTTTGGCTCTATGGAGAACGTTTGTGTTGTTTGTGTCAGTCCAGGAGATGCGTAACATCCTTCGGTGTATCCACATCAAATATTACATGTTTTTATTATACACTTTTGTAAATATGTATCAAAGTGTATAATAAAAAATTGTGGCATTATAATGGTGTTGTAAATTTAACTGATAATAATGTTAAGGTATCATAGTGTTTCATTACTTATCAAGAGAGTCTCTCCAACCAATGACTATTATTAGTAAATGATAGAATGCCTGTCAGAATATAAGTTTTCGAGACAATTAGCTATGCATTGGTCACACCAAACGGAACGGTGACAGTTTCATTCAACAAGCACTAGATTTGTCCACTAGTGGCAAAAATGGATTATTTTGTACGCAAATAAGATCACAAATCAGATCACAACGCTTATCATTTAGGAGACTTATTCAAGTGTGTATTGTCAATATAATATTTTTATTACGAAATTAACAATCATATTCCCACAAAATTCAGGCGTTGCTCTTCTCCGTAGCGAAATTACTTTTTTATTTTCATGTATCCAAACCATCTTCATTTTCAAGGTACGTTTTTTTTTCTATTAATGATTTCAATTGTTTTATGTATTCAATATCCCTTATTAATGTTATTTGTTTCCTTGTTCATTTTTTCTAATTTTGTTTGACTCGTCGATATTGAATTCTTCATGTATGTCAAGAAGGGTTGGGGCAGGCAACAATGTGAATGGTACACTTAAAGTTGTCATCGCAAACAAACCCTATCCAAAAAAGCTAGAATGGCAGTGCACAATGGTGTTCTTCTACCGACCCTTATGTATGGAAGCGAAGCATGTAACTGGCAAAAGAAGAATGAAAGTAGAATAAATGCAGTAGTATGATAGTGTCGAATAAAAATATTAGAAGTGAATGCGGTGCAAATGATGGTATTATGAACAAAATAATGAAAGGATCATTAAGATGGTTTGGACATACGGAAAGAATGAATGAAGAAAGAATGGTAAAAAAATTATATGTTAACGATGCAAATGGAACCAGAAATAGAAAAAGACTGAGGAAAACGTGGCAAGATCAAATAAATCAAATATTGAATGTCGGCCATGTGAGGAGTCAGAGAAATCGACGCGCGTGCATGACAAGATGTATGAATGTTGAAGGAAGGGAGAGAAATATGTCAGGCAAGAAAAGTATGGCAGTCTATTTTTTCTGTGTACCCTTTCGGGGAGACGGCGTAATGGTTAGTTAGTTAGTTAATATTATATATGGTATCAAAAATAAATAAATTTTAATTCTTTTGATGTTCCCAACGGAGAGAGAGAGAATAATGAAACGTATGTAAGCAACTAGAAGGATAAATAATGATAGGAAGACAAAGGACCGGTCACCTGGTGCACCGGAGAGAGGGGGAAGCTAGCTGTATGACAGATTGGGTTTAAAAGATAAGTCCGAAATACTAAGGAGAGACACGCACCGCACGCTAGGATAGGGTAACCAAAATGTAACCTCTTACTAAGCAATTTTATTTGCGATATTTTTAAAATACTCGTACTTCTGGATACTTATTATGTATGTTTTAACTAACTAACTAACTAACCATCACGCCGTCTCCCCGAAGGGGTAGGCAGAAAGAATGGACTGCCACACTTTTCTTTCCTGACATATTTCTCTCGATTCCTCAACATTCATACATCGTGTCATGCACGCGCGTCGATTTCTCTGACTCACATGGCCGACATTCAATATTTGATTTATTTGATCGTGCCACGTTTTCCTTGGTCTTCCTCTATTTCTGGTACCATTTACATCATTAACATATAATTTTTTTACCATTCTTTCTTCATTCATTCTTTCCATATGTCCAAACCATCTTAATGATCCTTTCATTATTTTGTTCATGACACCATCATTCGCCGCGCACTTCTTATATTTTCATTCGACACTCTATCATACACAGAATATCCACACATTCGTCTAAGAGATCTCATTTCTACTGCATTTATTCTACTTTCATCCTTCCTTTGCCAGTTCCATGCTTCGCTTCCATACATAAGGGGTCGGTAGAAGAACACCATTGTGCACTGCCATTCTAGCTTTTTTGGATAGGTTTTTGTTTGCGATGACAACTTTAAGTGCACCATTCATTTGTATGTTTTATATATATGTATTTTTTTTGTACTTTGTATACAATACTCACTATTTTAACAAATTAAAATTAAATATCAAACATATTTTGGACTTTTCAGCCCTTCCACAGTGATATTACGAGTATATAGAAATTTAAAATATTGTAAAATTGTTTACAAATATGGTCAGTTTTAACAGATGTTAAAACTGACCATATTTGTAAACAATATTATTATATTTTAAATATCTATATAAAACCACTGAGGAAGGGCTTGGTAGTCTGAAACATGTTTGATATTTAATTTTAATTTGTTCAAAAAGTGAGTGATGTATACAAAGTATATTAAAAAAACTTATATTTATCTTTATGAAACGCGATTATATAAAGATTAGAAAACACCTAAACATGACTATCTTATTTATTATTTATTTAATGCTGATGTAAAATAACATGTCGTTTAGATTTCTCTAAAAATGCATTCTTTGGTCTCCTTAAACTTGCAATTGACGAAACATGTTGGGTGTTTTAAAAAGTTTGGTCCGTTTTTTTGGATAAAAATCGCAAATAAAAAGAGACATCAATCAAAATAATTTTCCATTGTTAACCCACTTCTTTTCCCATATTTCTGGCAATAGATGAATCCATCGTCGAAAGAACAACTTTTCTTTCGAGGAAATTGAAAACGACCCGATTCATGACATCTGCATATGTCAAGAAAATAGAAATTAAACTTCCAATCATTTGGGAGAAGGAGGAATATCCACTTAGGTGTTTACTTCTTCCAGCTGATGTCCTGAGTGATGTAGGTCTATTTGTCCCTGATAATTACCTCCGTCAAAGATAGCACAGATTGTTTTGTTTGCCACGCTGCAAAACCAACCTACCAATGTTTATACCTATGGGTAGAGCAATCTTATTGCTTAATCGGATCGCCTCGGAGATCGACATATTCTGTGATAGTGTGAGTTGCTTCAGGGACATAATATCAATGTTATGAATCTTTCTAATCTTAGCACTTTAGGTTTTTTAACGTTTCTCTTACAAATTCTTATCAATTAATTGCAGACGATCTGGAATTATATATGTGAAATGTTTGAGATTTTTATTAAAATAAATTAAATGAGGAAGAAATATAAAGCAGATGATTGCATCATAAGTAAAATTAAAAAAGTATCCCTAAGATGGTTTGGACATTTGGAACAAATGGACGAGAGAAGAATGGTTAAAATGTTGTATACAAGCAGTGAGTGAAAAGAGAAGTCATGGGAGACTGACTTCGTCAAAGACAGCACAGATTGTTTTATTTGCCGCGCTGCGGAACCAACCTGCCAATGGTTATGCCTGTGGGTAGGGAAATCTTATTGCTTAATCGGATCGCCTCGGAGGTCGACATATTTCATGATAGTGTGAGTTGCCGCAGGGATGCAATATCAATGTTATGATTTTTTATTATTCTTAAGCTTAATTTTTTTTAATGCTTCTCTTTTTATAACGTAATTGCAAACGATCTGGAATTGTATGTCTGTAATGTTTGTGATTTTTATCAAAATAAATTAAAATGAAAGGGAAAGTCGGAAAAATCGACGAAAGTGCATTTTACGATGAACGAATGTGGAGGAAGCAAGAGAGGTATGTCACGACAGAACGCTATGGACTCCATCTTCCCTGCGTACCCCTTTAAAGAAACGGCGTGATGGTTAGTTAGTTAGTTAATGAAATAAAGTAGAATTTAACTAAATATACATTTAAAAATGTTTTTTTTTTTTTCAACATTCAACATTTGCTTAAACCTAAGCTTCATCAGGGCAGTATAAAACAGAACAATTATACAAATAAAGCGCTTTTTACGAAAAATTATCTCAATATTGAATCAATATTTTTTATGATTAAATATGAGAACCATAGTCACCCTAAATACGTGCTGATGTAAAATTTATAAATTAAATACTGTTTTAAACGGTCTGGATTTCGAGAAGGTAAAATGACAAAATAACAATTACATGAAAACTTTTTGTATCAACGGCTGTTTTTTTTCACACGCCGAATGACGAATTATTTATTCAAGCTTTATTAATCAGTGGTGGTGCGCGAGCTATTTGTTATGTTTAACTGCTACGTACCCTCAATAAGGCCTTCTGTAATATAATGAGCCCCGTTATGGATGATCGACGCTACCGCTTTTTGTGTCAACGGTGAGGGTCGCAAGTTTCAATTTTCATAGAAATATTATTTGTTATCTTACACCTACGCTAAATCATTTTTTCAATTATTAATAAGAACGCTCTTATTTCACTTAAATTGATTTATTTTATTTAACACATACGTTTGTTAGCACAAAAACGAAGATTAATTAAAAGATTGATTAATCGTAAATGTATATTTTTACTATTTTTACTTAGACAGCCGTTGTCGTCCACTGCTGGACATAGGCCTCCCTCATACTTCTCCACGTATCTCTGTCTTGTGCCTTTTGAATCCAATTGCCTGCAATTCTTCTAATGTCATCGGACCATCGTGTACAGGGTCTCACTCTGTTTCTTTTGTCTTCGCGGGGTCTCCACTCTACCACCCTTCTGGTCCATCTATCGTCTACCAATCTGGCAACATGTCTCGCAAATGACCATTTAAGCTTGGCTACCCTTGCGACGACATCTGTTACTCCCAATCTTCTACGTATTTCAGTATTTCTTATCCGGTCTAAGAGTCTCACGTGTATCATGTCTCTTTTGTGTTTCCTCTGTGCTACACGGAGTCTCCTTATGGTCGACTTGGTGAGGGTTACCGTAAATGTATAATAATTTCTCAATAGTACTTTATGTTTTGTATAAATTATTAAGTGATATACTCAAAACTCTACCATATTTTATGTTTTAAACAAAGTATTTCTCTATTCAGTTTCTCTTTCCGTGTATTATGTTCATATAATATGATAATTAGTTTTATCGTCATATTTTTTTAAGCAAGATTTTTTACATTAAGGCTGTAAAACTTGGATTCTAGAAGTTAATGTAAAAAACCGGTTGAAGGCGTTTGAGATGTGCATACATCGCAAAATGCTCCGTATACCGTAACCGATAGGGTTAGAATGCAGACGTACTACAAAGACCCAGAGCCAATAGACTGTTGGTGAGTGTGAAGGTTAGAAAGGTCTCATATTTTGGTCATTTGCTAAGAGGAGAAAAATACCACTTAATTCGGCTGATAATCATGAGAAAAATAGAGGGACGACGGGGAGTTGGCACAAAGCAGTTGTCCTGGCTGTGAAATATAAAGGAATAAACATAGTTGAGAACCCGTTCCAAGTGGCCCAGGACAGGGATGCCTTTGCTACAGTGATCGCCAACGTTTAGGGACCTGAGACAGTACCAGAAGAAGAAGAAGAAAATGTAAAGGCAAATCTGTTATATTTATCTTGTAAAGATATATATATTTTGATTTTCTTTAAGTATTTTTCTATTTAAATTTGATTAACCTCGTGTTGTTTAGTTTGAAGTAATTTCATGTAAATATTGTTACTTTTATAAAATTCCTACTCTGTTGCGGGCTCTAACAATGTTTAAACGAGCTATTTATGTCATAAATAGTGGGGTATCTAAGGGGGTCTCTAATCTCATCTATAAAAATGAGAGACCTCCCATATTGAATCAAATTAAAAATAACAATGTTTATAATAATTAACTAACTAACCATCACACCATTTTCTGAGAAGAGTTAAGCTAAGTAAATAAGCTTCCTTTACATTCGTGTATCGTGACGTAATAAATAAATTAAACGTATTTATTGTTTCTTGAATACTTGTGTAAAACTTCATATAAATTATTATCAAATGTCATTTGATAACGCCTTAGAAAAGCAAAACATGTCACTCCCGTAAGTTATAATTATTTAACTTCAAAAAAATCGTTTTCATTCGTATTAATTAAAAAAAACGTAAATTTCCACAGTGATAATGCCGAGAGTTTTTATAATTTTTGTCTTTATAATATTTTTCCTTTAACGTCCTGCTAAAGTATTCTATATTTTTTAACCAAAAAATTCATAATAATTTATTGTTTCTTGAACAGGGATTTAAAACTACATATCAAATAATTAATAAAAATGTAAAGTCTTTCTTATAAGAGTTTTATTCTATTTTAAATGGAATGACATGTTTTGCCCTTCTAAGGCATTAGTAGAAGGAAGAAACATGCCATTCAATCTAAAATATAATATAAATCCTAGAAAACAGACGTTTTTATTCATATTAATTAATTAATAAAAAAATCGCTGGAAAATCATGTCCTAAATTAATGAAAATTGTTAAAACGATTTTCTCTAAATAAAAAAGTATCAAATCAAAAAAACAATTATGTGTATGGATTGAATCTAATTGATTTTACTGGAGGGACAGAATCATACCACGACCATCCCATAGAGTACCGTCCGCATGAGTAGGAGTAACCGCTGGCAGGTGGGGAGAAACTGACCGCAAATCGGGATTGCCTCTTCCGCGGCTGTTTCCAATTTCCACCGCCAGATGGCACCGCGTACCTTTGGGACTCAGCCGCCTGTCCTGGCCACATATAAAAAATCTAATACTGCAGTGCGACGTGATTTGTTTTATAACTATATATAATTATATATAAAAAAAATATATCCTTAGGAAATTGAAAATTACTTGTTTAATCCACAAATATTATTAAATATTAAAAAATGTTTCGGAGGATATCTTCAGGTGTAAAAATATAATAAAAACTAAACAAAAAAGACTAACATAAAAAACGCGTTTAAAATTCGATACAATCATTTAAATTAAAAAATTAACTTGGGCTATTTTTTATAAGTACTAATAATTATTTTTTTATCAGTAAGAACTAATAAATAATATTATATTAATCAATAATGATACATGATAAACTGGTCCATGTTAAGGCATAAAAATTGTAGAGACATCAACAGGCGTAATCTCTGTGTAATAATTGCAAAGCCTTTCACAGTGCATTAATAAAGATTTTCTGCTTAATGCTTCCCAATCTTAATAAATGACGCTAGTGTAGAGTGAACTAAAAAATGTAAAGATAGGCGCGGAATCTTAGCATATATACAACTTCCAAAAAATTGGCAGCCGTGGTGGTCGTAAGAAGGGAGGAATGGGGAATGTTGTTAAGCATAAAGCGATCGCTTAACCCAACCAATGACAGGTCATAAGTCCTGTAAGCGCCTCGGCCACCATATTCTGTTCCCAGAAAACAATTTATATCTTCGTCTCTATTGAGATACAATTCATCTTTATAAAATGATACATGATGATAATATAAAAAATATAAGATTGAAATGTTTAAAAAACGTACGTATTAAAAGACAAAATTTATATAGAATAATGTATTGAGTCGAGGAAGACCGAGAAAAACATGGCATGATCAAATGAATCAAGTTTTGAAGATCGGCCATGTTAGAAGTCGGAAGAATCGAAACGCATGAATGAATCTAAAAGGGTGTTTCAGGATAGAGTAGTGTAGTTGCACGGCCAACCCTAAGGCAGAGGACCCCCGAGCAGATCACTAAAGAAATAGATCGACAACTGGGAATCGACCTCAAAAGAGGAAAATTCCTTTTAAGAAACCACAAAGCCAACATCAAGAAGAATTTTCGCGAATAATACGATTCAAATGTGACCCGGTTCGATCACCCATTTAAAAGAGTTAATACGAATGAAAACTTAATTTTTCTAGAAGTTTTAATTATGATCTACGAAACAACGCACTTGACTTTCGTTGCATTTGATATATATTTTTATTGAAGGTTAAGGCCTTAATACTTTGGAATTCCGTTTTAATAACCTTATAATTGGATTAAAAACATTGTTTTTATTCTACTTTTATTTATTTAATAATTTTATAGAATAAAAAATATCAACCTGACCTTCATCCTCCAATATAAATATATAATTGTTATACGAGTATATTTACACCTCCGAAACACGTTGTGTTTAATATATATATTTTTTTTAATTATGTACTTTGTATACAACACTCACGTTTATTAAAAAATAAAAATTAAATATTAAACATGTTTCGGACTAACCAGATCTTCATCAGTAAATATTTTTATAATATCACTGATGAAGGGCTGGTTAGTCCAAAACATAGAAGAATTTTTTTAAATAAATTTGAGTGTTGAATAAAAAGTACATAAAAAAATAAACATTAAACATTTACAACACAAAGTTATGGCGAACATAGTAGAAACAGAGTTGTTAATTCAATTCGAGATTATTACTCGTACATTTAATAATGCTTTAGAAAGGCATGTCATCCCCATTAACTATAATAATTAAAAATAGAAAAATAACGTGTTCATTCATACTGATTAATCTTTTTCTTCTTCTTTCTTCTTCTTTGCTAGCCTTCTTCCCTCCACTGCTGGATATAGGTCTCTTCCAATTTTTTCCACTTGTCTCTATCCTGCCCCCTTTGTATCCAAGATTTTCCAACCCTTTTGACAATATCATCGGTCCATCTCATCGGTGGCCTTCCGACACTTCGCCTATTTACCCATGGTCTCCAACTGAATATCCTGGGTGCCCATCTGTTGCCACCCTGTCTAGCCAAGTGTCCAGCCCATTGCCATTTCAATTTTTTCACTCGGTCCATGACGTCAGCAACCCTTGTGCGGCGTCTGATTTTCTTCTTCTTCTTCTTCGTCAGCCTTTATCGGTCCACTGCTGGACATAGGCCTCTTCCCTTCCTTTCCACTCGTCTCTATCTCCTGCCAGCCGTAGGCACATTCCCCCCCTCCCCCCACGCCAGCAATGTCGTCGGCCTAACTTTTTTGCGGCCTGCCGACGCTTCTCGTATTCTCCCATGGTCTCCACCTTATTATTTTCTGGGTTCATCTATCCTCACTCTGTCTCGCCACATGACCCGCCCATTGCCACTTCAGTCTCACTAGTCGTTCCATGATGTCCGTTATTTTTGTTCGGCGTCTAATCTCTTCATTTCTGATTTTATCTCGGAAACTGACGCCGAGCAAATGTCTTTTCATGGAACGTTGCGTGACTCTTAATCTCTCTACATTTCTCTTGGTGAGGGTCATTGTTTCCATCCCATAAGTCATCACCGGCAGTATGCATGATACTAATTAAGAAATAAGGAGATTTACATCATTTTTCAAGAAACATTTCATACATTTTAAAGAGGTTTGTATTTTATAATGCTTGAATTTACATGTTACTCGGTACTTACTTCATATAGGCAACTCTGCTATACTGAAAGCACAATGATTCTAGATAATAATTATTACGAGTCGTATTTATGGTCCATAAAATGCGGATTCCATTTATTCATCCCGTATCGTTATCATTGAATTAAAACCATCCAGCCGCAGATTAAAAATATTTTAATAACTGTTAACATAAAAAAGCGCTAGGGGCCTCGAATCAAATCAGGAGAGCTCGAATAATTCCGAATTTAAAAAATAATATTTGATACATCCTGCAGATTTAACGTTCCAGACGATTACGTATCTAACGAAGCTTGAATATCTGATTATTCTGTTTCCCGCAACCATTTAGTCCAACGCGAATCCCGAACACTTCAGCGGGAATTCAATTTTGGATCCAAAGAATTAAATCTCTACGAGGATTTGGTGTTTCATTTTGTTAATGTATATTTGGTATTGCGAATGGTAGTGCTGACAAAATAAATTCTAATTTCAAAATTCATACGGCTGTATTCAAACAAAATTTAATTGGGATACATGCAAGTACTAATAATAATAAAAATACACACCGAAATCAAATGATGTTTTATAAAATACTCGTATATACAACAACAACAAACCATCACGCCATTTCCCCGCAGGGGTAGGCAGAGAGAATGAACTGCCACACTACTCTATCCTGACATACCTGTCTAGCTTCCTCCACTACCTTACTTCGACTCCTCAGTACCTTACTTCGACTCCTTACTCCTTTTACATCGTCGTATACTTTTTCAACCATTCTTTCTTCACCCATGCGCTCCATATGTCCGAACCAACGCAGCGATCCTTTCATAATTTTGTTCATAATACCTTCTTTCGCTCAACATTCCTTCCTAATATCAGCATTTGAGATTCTGTCGTACATCGTTCTACCACACATACGTCTTAGGGACCTCATCTCTACCGCATTTATTCTGCTCTCATCTTTCTTCTGCCAGTTTCATGCTTCACTTCCATACATGAGGGTTGGTATATGGTACTCCATACATAACCATACATAAGGGTTGGTATATGGTATATGGTATATGGTACTCGTATATTATTACTGTTAAAATTTAAAACACTGTTATATCTCACGATTTCTTTTTATTTATCGAGTGTCGCGACAGCTGTTTCGCCAACCGATGTTGGCATCACAGGTGTAACAATAAACTAAGTTTAATATAACACCTGATGATGCCAACATTGGTTGCTGCAACAGCTGTCGCGACACTCGGTAAATAAAAAGAAATTGTGAAATATAACAGTGTTTTAAATTTTAACAGTAATAATGTTGAAGAATCATAGTGTTTCGGTCAAAACAATGGACTATTTAAAATATATGTTATAATATTATAATACTAGGTATTCATATAAATTTCAAAAATATAGTAATAATAATTAATTGGATAATTTAAAGAGCGACATTTTTATGAATTACTCATCTCAATGGCGCTGTAGAAAATGCTCCGTTTTAAGAACTAGTTAAAAAATAAACGTATTTTAAATTTAAATATGTTTATTTTTTATGTTAGTTAGTTTAAAATGTTAAGGTACCATAGTATTTCGGCCAAATCAATAGACTATTAAATATATTTAGTATGAGAGCTGCACCTGACGTAGTCGATCAAATTAATTAACAAATATATGAATTTTCCATTTCGGTCCGTGTGTGTGGCTTATATGAGGCAGTCAAAGGAAAAGTGGACTAACCCACATGATGGCTAATATTGAGTTAACTATGGGAATGTGTCTAAAACTTGTGTCGTTTCAAATCAAAACCGGACTGAACTAAGTTCTAACAATATTATTTAGATTGGAGTGTTTTGTTTTTGCTTTTGCATTTTAATATTTAAAAATATTCATGGGTTAAAATAAAAAAAACAGCATGTAGGTTAGTCCACTTTTCCTTTGACTGCCTCATATATTCTGGTAAATAAAGGTTACCCTTAGTTTTTATTTTATTAATTATAATATACAACAGGTCGTTTGAACCCAATAACTGTACACAATTTATTTAAGCTACTACATTGATTCTCATGACATGTGATAGGTAGCTAATCTATTGCCATTTCATTGTCACGTGAATTCTACACCAGACCAAAGACAGTGTGACAATGACACTGCAATCGCCGGTAATCGAACCCGGGACTTTCGGTATGAAAATCAAAGCTCTTACCACTTCGCCACGAAGGTCGACAAAATATAATTAATATTGTTAAAGCACTTTGCTTATTCCTGTGTAGAGAAATTAGAGGTTTTATTTTTTTTTCTTATTCTCCTTTTGTCTTCCAATCTATTAAGATAGAACATTAAATTTGATCCAGTGAGGAAGACGCCCCGCTTTCTCTCTAACTATTTAGTGGTCTTCCTGATGGTCAAAAGCCATCTAGAGTCCAGTGCATCACGATCTTGGGAATCTTCACTGGGTCTATCCCCTCGATATGGTACCTCCATCTCTGCTTACTCCATCTTACATTGTGATTAATTATGGAAGGTAAGAATTTATTTGTTAGGTATTATTTCTCCAAGGGATTCCTCTATCCACGATAGGTCACAATGTTTTCAATTCTGCGCTCTAGGATATTTTGTTCTGATATAATTCAACGAAAATTCGTTAATTATAAATATTTTTTTCTGATCTTCCCTTTAACGTGGCAACATTTTAAATTGTAATAAGTAATAGTTGGCTAGATAAACTAATACGAATATTCTTAATACTCATTGGTATGTCAAAGAACTTTCTTATATAATTAATTTACCCCTGAGGGGTCAAAAATCGTAATTAAATTCACGACCCCGTGGTGTTCCGAGCCATTAGTGAGCCGTAAGTCGCTTGTAGCGCCCCTGACAAACTACCCCCTGCCATACTCACTTGGCAAAGAATATTCTAGGAAGGAAACTTAATTGTATGTTTTTAATTTACGGGTACCCTCTACAATGTCATTTTCTTTAGTAGAAGAAAACTTTGCTGTCACCATTCGATAAATAAGCACGTAAATATTGTAGTTATCTAATCTAAGATTTAAAAAATATTTGTCAAAAAATTGTAATTTTTGTTTTGTTTTTTTAATTTTTGGTTCTGATTTTTTACTTAATTAAGGAAGTAATTAAATGTTTATTATTCTTCTTCTTCCTTATTGTAGACCTATGTGGTCTGTTGTCCAGAGTGTTGCTCCTCCTGTGAGGTAGACTTCCAGCTGTCCCTACATCTTTTAGGAGGTCTTCCAAGAGGACGAGTCCCGTGAGGCTGATTATGCAATGCAATGATTAAAAAATGATGGCATTTCAAGAAATAAGTATTTGCAATGTTTTATTCCTCATTCAAAAATTGACAATTGATATAAAATTGTAATATGTAGATATAAAATTGACAATAAAATTGACAATTGAAGATACAAGTTAACCAGCTACAGATACAGTTTGTTTATATTTCTTATCTATAAGATAAGAAATATAAATAAACTAAGGCTTTTCAATAACTAGAAAGTTTGGTCCGTTTTATCACAAAGGGCTTTGGCTGCTTCAAGTTTAAAATCTGGGGGCCATTTTTTTTTAGTAAACCTGAGCATCTTTTAATTAAGTTCAGTTAGCAAATGTTTGACATTCTTACAACAACATTTGCGGGAGGTTCTGCTGTTCGGTTTTAATTGAAAGAATATTGCAGTTGAGGTGCACAAAATGCTTCTGGAAGTTAAAAACGATCATGCTCCATCGAATAAATCATGCAGAGATGGGTATAGACGCTTCAAAGCTGGTGATTTTAATGTTGACGACAAAGAACCCCCTGGAAGATCGAAAAAGTTTGATCGAAAAATTAACTCATAAAACCGGGTAAAACGGTCTCGGAGGAAGTCTACCGACAACAACTTATGCAATTAAAGCAGGCACTGGCTGAAAAATGACCGGAATGGGGTAACATGCACAGCAAACTGATTATTCAATACGACAACGCTCGACCTCACATCACAATCGTGGTCGTCGCGAAACACCCAATAATATTGCGTATGAATATTACACATAATTTTTGCATTCATTTGTTAGTAACAAATAGTTATTCTTCTTTCTGTCCCCCCAACGTTGCGGATCACTGCAACAAAGGTATCTCTATCCTGTACCACTTGGAACAGGTTCTGAACTCTTATTATTCCAGTCCACTCTTTGATGTTCCGCAGCCAGGAGAGCTGCCTTCTACCAACTTCACGATGTCTCTACTTTACCCATTAATATTAGTCGAAGGAGGTGATATTTTTCTTCCCTTAGCACATGACCCAAATATGAGACCTTTCTAATTTTCACATTCGATAATAGCTCTCTATTGGCTCTGGCTCTCTATACTGACCCTGTCGGTCCACGGTATACGGAGCATTCTGCGGTTTATCCACATTTCGAACGCTTCCAACCGATCCAGACCTTCTATGTCTTTATTTAACTGTAAGTTTGTTCAACCTTCTGTGGCTTTATTTAACTGTCAGTTTGTTCATTTGCATTTGTATTATCAATCACCGTATGTTACCCTACAATAAATAAATGCTTCAAACCGGTTCATTACATTTACTTTCAGAATCTAAAGTTGTTATCTATATCTGTAATAAATTCATATTTTTTAACAAGATCCGACATACGATTTAAAAATCTACAGTTCGTTTAAACGAATCTTACGAAGCATGGTTACCTCGCTATTTCGGCATCTTGTTAATCGTTTCGTTTAAAATACCGCGGATATTTGGCAAGTACGCCGTAAAATATGTTTTGATAACGACTTTGTTTGCTTAATGAATATTTCCTACGAAAGCTCTATTAAGTTTTATTAAAATTACAAGGGAAGCTTGTTTGGCAATATCATCCTCAGCGGTGCACGGCCATCTCCGGGGAAATGGAATAA
Organism: Lepidostoma basale; assembly: GCA_022606425.2. Taxonomy (NCBI): domain Eukaryota; kingdom Metazoa; phylum Arthropoda; class Insecta; order Trichoptera; family Lepidostomatidae; genus Lepidostoma; species Lepidostoma basale. Next base: position 1,011,474 of record JAHDVF020000079.1, on the reverse strand, counting down.
CTGTTTACACTCTGAATCTTCTTGAGATAAACACTTAGTGACGCCTGTGCGGCTTGTAATTGAAAAAGGTGTTCAAACACATTTGCAGCTATGCACTCTGCACTGTACTTTGTTTTCACTTTACATCAAAAAGGTTATTTATAATTTTAGATAAACTTAAGGCGTTAACACTGTAGAATTTCGTCTTAATGAATTTAAACACTGTTTTTTCCAACGTTTCCGAAGCAAGTAGAGAAAAATAAACTAAAAAGTGGAACAAACAGGTTTTCATTCATAAAAATAACTGTTTTATTACATGTCGAGAAAAATAAACTAAGAAGTGGAACAAACTGTTTTTCATTCATAAAAAAATAGATGGCGCTAGTGTAGATTGAATTAATAGATGGCGCTAGTGTAGATTGAACTAATAGATGGCGCTAGTGTAGATTGAACTAAAAAATATGAAGTGTAGTCCAATATTGTAGCATATATACATCTTCCAAAAATTGTCAGACGTGGTGGTCGTAAGAAGGGAGAAATGGGGAATGTTATATTACATAAAGCGCGCACTTAACCCAACCAATGACAGGTCATAAGTCCTATAAACGCCTCGACCACCGTAATCTGTTTCCAATTTGCATCTTCGTCTTTATTGATATACAATTAATTCTTAAATGATAATCCGCAATGGGTAAAATCCAGTATTCGTCTGCAAGTAAGGGTAAACATTCAAAATGTTGTTAAAATAACTGTTTTATTTATAAAAATATATATATTTAATCAAGAATTCATCAATGAAAACAAAAATGACCGTGCACAATGAAGTTCTTGTTCCAACCCTTATATACGGAAGCAAATCAATATACAACTTCTAGAAAACAAACGTTTTAATATTCAAAATATTGTTAAGAAGGTTACACCTCTTGGCGCTCGGAATAATAGGTATAAAAATAATCTTTATTTTAACACAGCCATTATTTATGATAAAATAATCTATATTTTATATATGTTCATATTATTTTCATACATAATTTACAAAATTAAATTTAAAAATAATAATTAATGGCGGAGATACAAGCCGAAATGTAGAGCCCTGTTTGGAAAATCTTTGCTAATAGTGTACATGATTTCTTTATAATGCATTATCCGAAATAAAATATAAAAACAAATTATTTTATGTAAAGAATTTATTTCTTTTTTTGTACGAATGGCAGAGGTGTGAAAAAAAACTAAAATTTTCATTAATTTTAAGTCTAAAAAAATTATGACTTTTGAAAACGAAACCCAATCAAAACGAAACCCATCAAATCTACGTCACATTGTATATAATAGTATGGAAAAAAACTGTTGCGTATTTTAATTAAATCGGGTGAGTAGATCGGGAGATATCGTGTACACCGTTTTGAAAAAAGTAGTTTCGTAGACAACGGAATAGAAAAAAGTGTGGCGTCAGCGTCTTTAAATATAAATATTTTTTAATTACATTTAGTATAAGATTCTTGAACCGTACATAAGGTCTTCTATTTTTGCTGTGATGACCTCTGATTGCTTTTGATCTCCTCTGATTTTTTTTAAATTACAGTATGGTGTAACCCCTTAATTTCACAGCCAAAAAGTAATGCGTTTAAAATTGTATTTGATTATTTGCTTTGGTAAAAAAATGCGCTAAAATTCCTAATTGTATTGTCCGTAGTGAAGAGTATCTAAAAAATAATAAAATTAATAGTCAAGACAATGTAAACGAGTACAACTGTTTTAAACTTTTAATTAGACAAAACGTTTAGATGTTTAAAATTTTAATTACGAAGGGCATGCCGCGACATTGAATTATGACCCTTCGTGATGTTTTATGTATCACCCTCTATTTGTTCTTTGGCTCACACGTAAATATTTCAATGACCGTAGTGTTTATATTACTTTGTACGGTACAATTAATTAAACACGACTTATCCTTAATTATGACTTTTAAATTAATAGTATGGAGTTGTAATGACCTTTTTTTTTTTCATTGAATCTTCTTCTTCAAGTGCCCTGTCGGGTCCCCCCAACGTTGGCGATCACCTCGGTGAACCTGTTCCTGTCCTGCGCCGCTCGGAACACCTCCTCCACACTTCGGATGCCGGTTTACTCCCTCACGTTTCGCAGCCAGGACATTTGTCTCCTTCCGGGCCCTCGGCGCCCCTCAATTTTCCCCTCCAATATCAGTTTGAGAAGGTGGTACTTTTCCCCACGAAGTATATGACCCAGATGTGAGATCTTTCGAACCTTGATAGTTGATAACAATTCCCTGTCAACTCTAGTTCACCTCAAGACTTCGGTTTTGGTAACCCAGGGAACTCTGAGCATTCGGCGATGGAGCCACATTTCAAATGCTTCCAGTCTGTTCATTGAGTTAACTTTTAAGGTCCAAGTTTCACACTCGTATAATAAAACAAACCACACATAGAATTTGTTCAATCTCTGGCGGAGTTTCAAGTTTACGTTATCATTGCAGAAGAGTGATTTCATTTTATTAAACGTGTATTATTAAACGCGTATTGAATAAAAGATATAAATCTTCTTCTTTCCGATGGCCTTCTTGTTTATAAAATAAAAACATCAAAAACACAACATGTTTCGAAGGTGACCTCTATCCTCAGGTGTAAATATATAACAGTTATTTATTTACACCAGAGGACGGGGGTCATCTCCGGAACAAGTTGCGTTTTTGATACATATTTTTTATAAAAATATTAAATAAATAAAGTAATATAAATAATATCACATAAACTGTTAAATTAAAAAAAAAATGTTTTTGTGTCACAAATGTATTCTCATTTTTCGCGACAGCTGTTTCGTCAACCTACGTTTACATCATCATAACTAACTAACTAACTAACCATCACGCCGTTTCCCCGGAGGGGTAGGCAAAGAGGATGGATCGCCACATTGTTCTATCCTGACATAACTCTCGGGCCTCTTCTACATACACACATCGTGACATGCACGCTAGTCGATTGTTCCTACTTCGAACATGGCAACCTTTCAGTAATTGATTAATTTGGTCATGCCATGTCTTCCTTGACCTTTCTCGACTTCTTTTCCATTCACACTACTCGTATATATCTTTTTAATCATTCTTTCTTCATCCATCCATTCAATATGTCCAAACCATCTTAGTGACCCTTCCTTGATTTTATTTATCACGCATTCATCTGCTTTACATTCCTTTCTTACTTCATCATTACATATTTTATCATACATTGTTTTTCCGCACATCCTTCTTAGTGACCATCATCCTGGATATATTATTGTAACACCTGATGATGTCAATATAGGTTGACGAAACAGCTGCCGCGAAAAATAAAAATACAGTTGTGATAGATAGAACAAAGTTTTTTTTTATTTAACAAGTATCATCAAGTATCATAGTGTTGTCATTCAAGTATCTTAGTGTTGTCGGCCAAAACAATGGATTATTTAAAAAATAAAAGCGTTTGTTATTTAATTCCAATTGCACGTTTATATCTGTGTCTATAAATTTAGTGCTATTAAATAAGATAAGAAAAATGTTTGTTTGAAATCAATTTCGTTATACCAGAGTGAATTTATTTTATTTGGTTAGAGAGACTGTCAATATAAAGAGCATAATAAATTTTCACCGCCAATAAATGGTACTGTAAAACGGAGTGATTTTGTTAAATATCACATTCGCTTCCAATACATGTAGCACTCATAACTCACGCACTGATTTGTTTACTCTTGTCTTATCTTACCAAAGAGAATTGTGTACCGGATGAAACCAGAGAAAAAGAAAACATTCCAGTGTTTCCGATACATTAGGCTTTCATTATGGTTTAATGTATAAGGGCGATGGATGCATCGTAGGATCGGAGAATGTGTAATTTATCTCTGAAAACTACCAATCAGCAATCTTTCCCGATGGGTCATAAATACAAATAAACACTGATCGAATAAACAATGCATAATGGATCAGTCTATTAATGTTTCTTTTGGAAGGTAGACGAAAACAAACAATGGTGGAATCATTGTATAGAAGACGTTCAAAAAGATTCCATTAAATTAATGGAAAACTATTTAACAAACAAATACAAAGTAATTCTTCTTTACTCATTATCATTATGTTGTGGATTCACATATAAATAGGTTTTGATAAACATTGGATTTTTACAAACATGTTTTGATCACATATGTTCTTTCACATTGTAATCTTAACCGTCGCGTTGCCATGTAGTCAATTGAGCTTCCACTGGCAATTTAAAGTTGATTTTCTTAAAACCTATGGACCCTAATATTATAAAAAAAATTGTAATCCTCCATTGAAGTGTTCTCAATATTTCGTAATAAAAAAAAAGCAAAAAATTACTTCGTTCATCCCAAAAAAAAATATTTTTTAAGACTGCCCTCACCATCATTCGTGTTGAGGTAGAATTTGTTTTGCTAATATTTACAACTTTATCATAAGTGACAAATACTTACTCGCTGTTTCGAACGTATTATAAATTATATATTTGGCCTTTTCTCATACGTAATAATACCGATTGTGGACGAAAACGCAGCACGCAACTTAATAATATCAGAACTGTGAAAATATTAACACTTTACCAAAAGGGACAAATATTAATACGTACTCGTTGTCTTGAACATAACATACATTTTGCCTAGGTGCCTTTATCATACGTGAAAATTATAGCGCCGCGGCGCGGCGGGGCGAGACAAGTTCATACTTGCTGTCAGTTGTTCATATGCTGTCTCGTCATTCTATATCAGAAATCGCTTGGTTCCAGAAAAAAATTAATAATGATATGTTTTTCAAATAATCCATGTATGTTATAGATATCGATCTATTTCTAATGAAATTTCCTACAAGATGACATAAATTAAATTTTGATTAATTGAGTCATATGCTTGATATTTATAGATAAAGTTAGCGGTAAACTGAATTGACCACATGGGAGCGAGCGTTTTGTTTTGAACACGGTACGTTAAGGGTTAATAAAATATATCCTATAAAGAAGAAATGCTTTGTTAAAATACGTAAAAACGCTCTCCGTGGCAGAGTGGCAAGAGTGGCAAGGCCTGAAACACAGAAGATCCCGGGTTCGATTCTCGGTGATCCCGGGTTCGATTCTCTCCGCAGTGTTTTTGCTACACTGTCTTTGATCTGGTGTAGAATTCACGTGATAATAAAATGGTGATAGTTTAGTTACCTATCACATGTCATACGTCAACATAATAGCTAAAAACGAATTGTGTAGTCATTAGGTTCAAACAACACATTGTATATTTAACAAAATATGTATATTTTTTTCAATTCGATTAATTCAACTATTACATTATAAGTGATGAAAATATATATATTTTTAATGTATATTTAGTTTGAAACCACAAATGTTGCCATCTTCCGGAATTGTAGGCTAAATGTTTTGAAAATCTGCCCAGAAGATGGCAGCGAGCTGCCGAAACCGGTCGAAGACATTAGTGAGTTTTTACTAAATATACATTTTAAAAGATTTTTTACACAAAAAATTACATTATTTACAATGAAACCATGAAATTTCAAATAGCAAAATTATTTTTTTATAATTTTTTATGTAAATTCAATAATTATGTTCGGATTTTCTAATAATATATTCGTATTATTCGTTTAATTATTTTTATATTTTTCTTGTTCTTATTTTTCATTAATTAAGGCATATTTGGCAGTATATAAAATATTTTTCCCAAATGTATAATATCACAATTGTAATCAAAAATTATTTTCTCTTCCCCTGAATGTTTTGATAAGTTCATACTTGATATATGTATAAACATTTTTTAAACGCGTTCGCTATTTAACCCGTATATTAAAAAAAATAATAAAACAACATCGTTTAATATACTTCACTTGTTTCAAATTCAAATTTCGAGCAAATTTTGTATTCATTTTTAATACCGCGAACCGCTTGGGTAGGAAAAATTACGCAAACCCGCATAATGCTAACTCTGTGTCCTGTACTTAGCTCTCCGGCGGGAGTAGTAATTGGGGCTCAAACGGTAATTATGTGAGGACGTTGAACCTACGATGAAAGGAGGTGTAGTTTTTCCCTTAGCATGCGAATGGCGTTGATTATACCCGTAATGATGTCATAATTAGCATTTACCGGGTGAATAGAACGCGTCGAAAGGTTGTTCCTAAGGCGTCGATTCTTATCAAGAAAACCCAACTGTGGTCTACTTCGATTGTATTTCCTTGGAAACCGACAAAGGCCTATAATTTCTTGGTTCAACTTCTTTTAATTATCGCCAAGATTAATTGATTAAACTTTACTTATTGTAACATTCTCTAAAGGGGATATGTTGAAAATACGAATCTGTTTTCTAGAAGTTTTATTATATTTTATAGAAATAATATTTTTCGCCTCGTTAAGGCATTTTTAAATGTCTAAGTTTGTCTATATTCCTAATAATAATAATAATAATAATAATTAGGCTAATTTGTATAGCGCCGTTTTCGTGAATAGCTCACCTCAAGGGCGCAAAGTTTATAATAAAAATCCTATATTATAATTAAGACGATTTCTTTCGTATTAATTATTTAATATAGGATTTAACAATATTTTTTAAGAAACTATAAATAATGGGATATTTTTATTTTGTTTTTTTAAATTTCATGGAGGAATTGCATTTTAAATAATAAAAATTGTATTATTTTTTTAAATATTAGTGTCATTTTTCTCTTATATGCTTATTAAAAACCCACTTGCTTATTGTCGACCTTCGTGGCAGAGTGGTTAGAGCTCTGACTTCCATACCAAAAGTCCCGGGTTCGATTCCCGGCGATGGCAGTGTGATTTTCACACTGTCTTTGGTCTAGTGTAAAATTCATGTGACAATAAAATGGCGATAGATTGGCTACCTACCACATGTCATTAGAAATAATATAATATCTAAAATATATTGTACACAGTAATTGGGTTCAAACGACCTGTTGTATACAAGAAGAATAAATAATATTTGAAAATGGGAAGAATTAATCACCTTTTCTACAAAAGATCTTTTGAAATAATGAACCTAGTTTATTTCCGTAAAGCTTAAATCCATAAATATAAAAAAAGTATTTATACTTAATTTATTTTTTAAATATTAAATAACTAATTGGCAATTAGTAAATTATATAAGTTCTGTTGTGACTGTCTGTCTAACCCTTGTGGCTGTGAAAGAAGTAATGCAGAGTAATTCCTATTGTTTTTTGAGCAACTGTGTTAAATTTTATATTAAATATTGAATACCAAAATGGTTTGCCTGGCCAGTCCAAACATTTGATTATGCCCGAGCAAGGTTAACCATGCCATTCCAATTAAATGTAAAATAACAAATTTTCTTATAGTAAACGTACGTTTTTATTCATCATCAGCCTATATCCGTTCACTTCAGGACGTATGCCTCCTCCATTTGCTATCCTTGGCAACACGCTTCCATGCCACACCGGCGATTTATTTAATGTCTTCCTTCCATCGAAGTTAAGGACGTCCTGGGATTTGCGTGGCAGTTCTAGGACACAAGGAGAGGAGGCGTTTGCAGTGATTCCCAAAGTGGTATATATAGACTCCCAGGGGTTCACAACAACTTGCAGGGGTTCCACGACAGTTGCACAAAAAAATGGGAGTCCACGAGATGTAAACGAGGGTCAACGAGATGTAAATAGAGGCCCATGAGATGGTTTAACTAAATTGAAGCTGAATTTTGAAAGGAACCTGAGGACTTTTTTTAACGACTTCCGGCTAGTACTATTCAGCAGCAACCATTTTTTTTAGCAATCGATTCAAAAAGTCAATTAGAAAAGCAGGTGGTCTACACAACATAGAAAAAATCGGCAAGGGGTCTACGGGAAAAAAAATTTAGGAACCTCTGATCTATCGTCAGAGCTGCGAGCGAAATGGACTACCCAGCGCCTCTTAATCGTTAACTTAACGTTTTTATTAATAAACAAAAAGTATGTTTTTTCCGTTGATATTGATCCAATATTAAAGATAAAAGATTTAAAATATTTAACAATACATATTAACATATAAAAAAAACATATGTGGACATTTTGATTCATTTGTTTTTTTTTAACAAATTAATACATAGAGAACAAATTAATACGTTGTATTAAAATGATTGTAAGATTTGATCTGTTTATTTAAAAAATGCCTCCATTTTTTCGATGCAATTGTAATAATTGCAGAGGGTGAATAATTGTGAAAATTTCAATCAAGATTTATAAATATATTTCAGTCAAGCATGGATTATAGCGAGTTTAATTTCTAAGCCTAAGGGAATGTGATGGAATGAAATGTTTATTGGCAGTTGGGAGAACTGTGAAAATGAAAATTATTTCGACCAGGAAACAGGAAATCTCAATTATTCAGTTTGCGTTCATTTGAATACAGAAGGGAAGCCATGGAATAACGAACTATTTAACGTTTTAATTGACATAATAATTCGGAAACTTGGCATTCTGTGACAACAACTAACTGGGAATATTTAATTGAGATGAAAGATATGAATTTTAACCCTTCGTTAAAGGAAATGCGGTACATGAGGCAAACGCTTCTTTTGTAAAGCTGTCGTAAATTTTTAATAAACTTTTTATTCAATAATTTTGTGACTTACAATAAGAAATTTCAAATTATGTGTTTACTACTCTTAGATTTTTTTTAAATAATATTGTTCTTTGTTGAGATTATCACTGAATCTATTGTTTACAAAAAAATATATATCTTCAATATAATTTTTTTTTAATGTATACAAATACTGGAATGAAATTTAAGTGAATGGTGCACTTAAAATTGTCATCGCAAACAAAAACCTATCCAGAAAAGCTAGAATGGCAGTGCACAATGGTGTTCTTCTACCGACCCTTATGTATGGAAGCGAAGCATGGAACTGGCAAAGGAAGGATGAAAGTAGAATAAATGCAGTAGAAATGAGATCTCTTAGACGAATGTGTGGTTATTCTGTGTATGATAGAGTGTCGAATGAAAATATAAGAAGTGAATGCGGTGCGAATGATGGTGTCATGAACAAAATAATGAAAGGATCATTAAGATGGTTTGGACATATGGAAAGAATGAATGAAGAAAGAATGATAAAAAAATTATATGTTAATGATGTAAATGGTACCAGAAATAGAGGAAGACCAAGGAAAACGTGGTACGATCAAATAAATCAAATATTGAATGTCGGCCATGTGAGGAGTCAGAGAAATCGACGCGCGTGCATGACACGATGTATGAATGTTGAGGAATCGAGAGAAATATGTCAGGAAAGAAAGGTGTGGCAGTCCATTCTTTCTGCCTACCCCTTCGGGGAGACGGCGTGATGATTAGTTAGTTAGTTACAAATACTGGATTTTTACCCATTGCGGGTTAATCATTTTTAAGGATTAATTTTATCTCAATAGAGACGAAAACGTAAATTTTTAAGAAAGGTGGAATGGGGAATGCTGTTAACATAAAGTGATCGGTTAACCCAACCAATGACAAGTCTTAAGTCCTATAAATACCTCGACTACCATATTCTGTTTCCAAAAAATTCTTACATCTTCGTCTCTATTGAGATACAATTAATCCTTAATATAATTTCTTAATATTTTTATTTTGGCTTAAAGTAATAAAATAACTGTGTGTTAGACGGTTCAATGCTTTTAATCTAAACTAATAATAATGTACAAGTATGCTAACTGAATAGAATAAAATATATGGATATGCTATTATGCTGATTAATACCGTCTTATATAGAAATAAAGTGATAAAAAAATTCATTATTTAAATATATTTAATTCAAACATGAATGGATTGAATATCGTTTATGAGTATCATTGTTTTATTTAATTTTTTATATGAAGCACTGACTTTGTGTCTAGACATTTTAAAAACTTTAAAAAATATATTATTTATATTTAAAATAAAATAGATTATAATAAAATAACCGGTTCTTACGAAGCCCTGAGGAAGCTTGGGTACAAGCGAAACTAGTCGGCAATTAAAATAACCGCATAGTAGTGAAAAACTAAGTGCAGGTTTTTTATTTCTTTTTTATTTTAAATATAAATAATAATAAAAATTGAATGTCTTACCACAAAGTGAAAGCTTCATACGAAAAAATAAATAAAACTTTGTATTTACCCACGGTGTGGTTATTTTAATTGATGCCAACTAATTTCGCTTGGACCCAAGCTTCATTAGGGCAGTATAACAACTAGTTGTTATATTGCTCTGATGAAGCTTGGGTCCAAGCAAACCCAAGTTGGCGTCAATTATAATAACCATACGGTGCTTAAATACAAAGATTTTTATTTCTTTTACAGTGTTTAATTTTTTTAAATACTGGAGTTCCATAATGACGATTATTTAATATTTTTTTTTTTTTCGATATGTTTTGAAGTTCTTATAAGACCATCAACGAGTGAACGATGTACATTGATTTAGTTAATATCGTTCCCCGTGAATGAAGGTATAGAACATTCGAAACATGTCGAGAAAAATAATCTCGAAAATGGAGAAAACACGTTTTAATCCAGTAAAATCGTTGCCAACCTAATTTTTAACCAAATATTAGTAACACAATTTTTGGATTCATAATAACAATAATATGCTAAGTTTTAAAGCGCCGTTTTTGTGATGTAATCACCTCAAGGGCGCATTAAGACGTGTTTTAAATCTAAAAATCTAAATGTGACCGCTTTAAAAGCGATCGGTTAAAAAGTATAGTAGAACAAAGTATAAATGTTTTAATTGGGTATGAAATATGAAAAATATGGGCTTTCAATAAAGATCTGAAATCTGTCGGATTATTTATGCATCTGAGGTGTGAAGGGAGATTGTTCCAAGCTGGTGGACCGGCTACCGCGAACGCTCGATCCCCGAAATTTGTACTGGGGCAACGCTTCGGCTCAACTAATCTTCCTATTGCTGAGGAGTTCGCCGAGTAAAGTGTGGATTTCCTTGAATTTAGGCTGTCCGTTATACAGAGTTCAGAACTTGGTGCTATTCCATGTAACACTTTGAAGACTGTCCAGCAGAGTTTATACTGGATTCTTTCTGGACTTTCAAGCCAGTGAAGTTCTTTTAGATATTGTGTTACATGGGACTTTTTTGGAATGCCTTTAATGAGTCTTACTGCTGCATTGAACGCAGATTGAAGTTTGTTTATTTGTTATTTTGGAATGTTTGCACGAATTCCATTACAATGTAATTATATTTTCAATGTAATTATATTTTTATAATGTAGCACTCCATATGATGAAGACTTTCGTTTTCAAAGACGATATATTATTTTTATTTTATGGGAGTGACATATTTCGTTAAAATAACAATTTTTTAAATGTATAATATATTACTAATAGGCGTATTTAGAAAATTACTTTTAAAATGCTACAATTGTAATTTGAAACAAAAAAAAATTATTCAATCAGCGTCCGGAAAACAAGATTATTTTTAATATATTTTATTTCGAAACAAAGCTTTAAGCTGCTTCATAAATAGAACCTTAAATTAAACTTCAATTAAGTCGGAAAACGACCTTGTTCCAAAAAATGAGTGAATTTCGTTTCGGACTGAAACAAATGAATCCAAATTATATTTCGGAAAAATAATTTAAATTCCTATATCTTTTTGTAATCATCCGAGGAATGCAGAAGGGATGAGAGGGTCCAAGCGAGAGAAGGGGTGTTGTTGTTTGGGGTTAAAAAATCTCCCTTTTCGGCCGGCATATTTTTTTTATTATTCGATGCCGACCTACGATAAAACGAATTAATTTTTAATTAAAAACGCGCTGACTCCTCGCGCAATGGAAAATTTAAAGGTTTTGCTAGCCCATTTTAATAGGTAAACGTATCAAATATATTCGCAACCTTATATGTTTGTAGTAATCATCATTATCTTTATATGAAATCAAATTAATTGTAAACAATAATTAAATAAAACGATGTTTTCATCCTTCTATCTTGCGTCTGAGAAGAAAAATATAATAATATCCGTCGCCAAAACAAAATGTCTAACAATATCCAGACAGGTTCTCAGATGCAAATTGGTTGTAAACGATAAACTCATAAAACAGGTCATGAAATTCAGATATCTGGGTGTGGAGATATCTAGTTGCAGCGATCTATATAATGATGTTAAAAAACAGACTGATAAAGCTGCAGTTATCTCCGGGTGCCTAAAGGACACTGTCTGAGTCTGAGTCACTGTCTGTCGGACACTGAGTGGAAAGCAAAATCAGAATTTATACAACATGCTTCAGGCCCATAATGACACACGGAATCGAAGCAAGAGCAGACACTGTCAGAAACAAACATCTCTGACAAGCAGAAATGAGAAAATTGCGACCTATTGTGGGGAGAACCCTTAGAGATAGGATACCTAATGAAGAAATTCGCAAATCCTGCAAAATTAAAGACATAGTGAGATGGAGTAGGCAGAGAAGACGATTGTATAGGGACCACATCGAGACAATGGATCCAGCAAGAATTTCTAATATCTTATAATGAAAAGGCCAATAATGAAAATTGTTTAAATTGTGTTGTTATTTTTATTCTTCTTTATTTTGAGTTTCGACTGGTTTCGGCAGTTAGCTGCCATATAACCAGAAGAGCAGCGAGTTAGAATGGAAGCAAGCTACCGAAACAGGTCGAAACTAAATTTCAAATTGAATAAAATTACCCGTATTCAGATACGAGGAATCATCTCTCCATCTCTTCAGCGGTCTTCCTGGTAATCTCTTGCGGCTTGGGTTTTCATCTTTAACAATTATTGCAATTCTTGTATTCTCCATGCGGTCCACGTGGTCTCTCCAATAATGCCATCTGCTTCTTCCCTATCTCACTATGTCTTCAACACCACAGACAGACCTTATCGTTTCATTTTTGATCCGATCTCTGAGGGTTTTGCCCGCGATGGAGCGTATTGTTGGCATTTCTGCCACTCTAAGAAGGTTCTTAGTTCTATTGGTCGATACCAACCTGACCTCTCTTAGTGTTAGCTCTGACCTCTATTTCATACGTCATGATGGGGAGAACGCATGCCTTGTATATCCTGACTTTACTTTCGGTTAGCATGTGTTTGTTCCTCCATATGGTGCATGCATGGCGCAAGCAGCCAGCCACGGCTGACGCTTTGTTGGTCTGTGCTCGCACCTCGTCATATAGGTCACAGTAGCTACCGATCTCTATGCCTAGGTAAGTGATTCGCATGACTTGCTCAATAGGTGTGTTATCGATGATCATCTTACATCTGAGAGGCTCTTTTGATATTGTTAAGCACTTCGTTTTACTAATAAAAATCGTCATGTTATATTTTTTGAATGTGAGGTGAAATTTGTAGAGCATTCTCTGAAGGTCATCTTCATTCTCTGCTAGTATTGCAGCGTCGTCAGCATAGCATACTATATTAATAACATTTTTTCGAGGAGTGATACTTCTATAATAAATACTTATCCTAGTCTATTTTTAAACATCCTTTTTATGTTCGCCCGAGTTCCAACAAGACTCATTCTTAGTACGCTAAAGTGCTCCCGACGATCAATTTACTAGCTTTTAGCGATATATTATAACGTATTATTAGGTTATATTCTATCTTATAAATAGCTGTGTAGAAACAAACCATTTTCATCATAAAAATGATTTTCCTGGACTAGCACTAGGCAAGTTTATGTTAGTCCATACTTTTTACTTATTTATTGACAATATTAGTTTATTTTGTTATTGGCGGAATTAATTCCATTACATATTTTGTTGATACAGATAATTTACATAAATCTAAGAACATGTAAAAACAGTAATTGTAAAAATTCAGCCTTAACAAAGTTAGGATGATTATAAGTAACTTATAATATATAAGGAGCTTTAAAAATAGTTATTTTTAAATAATGTTTTTTTAAACGGAAAAGCAAATGATAGTTTGCAACATAAGTGTGAACGAGGAGAATTTGGAGCAGGTGAGTGAATTTGTGTATTTAGATAGCATGTTCAAAGCAGATGGCCGAAAGGAAAGTGACGTCGAAAGAATGGTTGGTGCGGGTAACAAGGTAAATGGAGCTCTAAAAATAGTTATTGGAAACAAGAATTTATAAATGAAAGCGAAAACGACCATTCACAATGGAGTTCTAGTCCCAACCCCTATGTATAGAAGCGAAGCATGGAACTGGTAGATAAATGATGAGAGCAGAATAAATGCGGTAGAGATGAGATTCCTAAGACGTATGTGTTGTGGACAGAATCTCAAATGCATAAGAAAAGAATGTAGAGCGGAAGAAATTATTGTGAACAAAAGTGTGAGAGGATCGCTGCGTTGGTTCGAACATATGAAGCGCATGAATGGAGAAAGAATGGTTAAGAAACAATTCGTTAACGTTGTAAATGAAATACGGGGTCGAGGTAGACCGAGGAAAATATGGCATGACCAAATTTATCAATTTTTTGTAAGGTTGGTCATGTTAGAAATCGGAAGAATTAACGTGCGTATATGAACCGTTGGATGAATGTGAAGGAAACTAGAAAAGTGTGTCAGAATAGAGTAGTGTGGCGGTCCATTCTCTCTGCCAAGCCCTGAGAGTAAACGGCGTGATGGTTTGTTGTTGTTGTTTAAATAATTAAAGAAAAAATGTATGAACACGATTGACAATTAGTTCGGATTTATATTTTATTTAATTGCGGTAGTGTTACAAGATACAATTATTGACAGCAAATACTAGAAACTTGATCTAAATACAGAAAGATTAATCTTGAAAATTGACATATTTTCGTAAAAGTCCTTTTTAAATAATGAAAATAATATTATAAATTCCTTAGTTTTATTCCACTTGATTTTGAGCTACGATCGGTTTCGGCAGCATTCTGTCATGTTTTCGGCAGCTCGCTACCATCAGAAGATGGAAGCGAGCTGCTGAAACCAAATACGTTCTTTTTCCTAGTATTTAATATAAATACAAATAAATAACATACAAGTATATATTCAAAAATGCTTTTTTTATTAACTGGTTTGGGCTGTTAATTCTATTCTTATGTAGCTCTGGTAAAGCTTGGGTATAAACAAAACTAAATATCAAAAATAATAACTTTACCCCTAGAATGCAATTATGGATTAGGAATGAAGTGAATCGTATAAAATTTAAAATCTTAATGTCATGGTGTAAAAATGTATCGAAAATTCATTAAAAAAATTATTTAATGCCATGAGACATTAAAAAGCTTGTTTATAATTTCTATGGTACAAGAATGGCTCAAAATTTGATGAAAGTGAAAGCGTAGATCAGAAATTTCACGTGAATATAGCTGAATGCAAGCATTGATTAGAAATGAAATATATCTTACTGTATTGACAATATAATTGTCATGGTATATAAATATTTCATAAATTCAAAAAAAATGTATTTAAAAAAATGCCACGTGATATTATAAATCTTGTTAATAATCTTTTATCATCCAAAAATGGCTTAGAATTTTGCTGAATGCAAGTAGAGATTATAAATTCCATTTGATTAGAGCTGAAAACACATATAATTAGAAATGCCAAGTGATTAGAGTTGAATGCATATATCGATTAGAAATGCCATGTGACTAGAGCTGAAAACATACAAAGATTAGAAATACCATGTGATTAGAGCTGAATGTAAGTATGGATAAAAAATGCCATGTGATTAGAGCCGAATGCAAGTGCAGATTAGAAATGCCACGTGATTAGAGCTGAATGCAAGTATAGATTATAAATGCCATGTGATTTGAGCTGAATGCAATTGTTGATTAGAAATAAAGTATGTCATACTATATTGACAACATAAATGTCATGTTATGAAAAATTCATAATGTTTTTTTTTATTTAATAAATTGGCATGTGGTGGTCTAGGGGATAGAACATTTGGCTCCTGACCCAGGGGACATGGGTTCAAGCCTGGACACGACCAGATTCCTTCTCAATAAAAATGATCTATTTTCTGCTCACATTGAAGATTGTAAAATATTTTCTAATATCATTGGCATAAATCCTTGATGTTAGTCTTTTTAAAAAAATAAATAAATAAAAAAAATGTGATTTAAAAAGCTTGTTTATAGTTTTGATGGTACAAAAATGGTTCAGAATTTTTCTGAATGCAAATGTTGATTAAAAATAAAGTTTATCATACGAAATTAAAAATATAAATGTCATGGTATATACATATTTCGAACATTCATAAAATTAGATTTTTTTTTTTTAAATGTCAAGTGATATTAAAAAGCTTGTTTATAGCTTTTATGGTCCAAAAATGGCTCAGAATTTTCGTGTATTCACAACGGACCTAGTAAATAATTTCGAACCGGCGCGGCATCCCACTTGTGCTCGCCTCCGCCCAAAGTATAAAGTATGCGAGAGTTAATCAAAAAAGTAATTGAAAAAAGTGTAATTCACAAGTTCACTCCGGATCCAAACATTTGAGGTATGCAAATTAAGGGAGGACACCCAAGCCCTTAAATTATCAGCCGAATATTCTTCTAACAATGGCCGCCATTTTTTGCACAGCAGTTGTGCTGGAAGGATAAACAGCATCGCAATTTATGGTCCTCTGGTTATTTTTCACTCAATGGAGTATTTTCTCTGCACGTTTGTGGCCGGTTGTTATTTTAAATTACTTGAATAAATCCGCGCCCAGTTCGGCACTGCCTCACACAATGCTACATTTTTTCCATCGGATATAATCTAAAATTAAAAGTTCAGGGGGCAGAATAAACGAGATATGCCTGGCTTTGTTAATTGTAACTAAAACAAAATATTGAATACGAATTGAACATCAGATTATCAATATGTTTTCAGAGATCTTGGACAAATTTGTATGACTCATCTTTCTTGACCGACGTTTATGGCCACCCTGGAGATGGAGACTGCAACGATCTCCGAAACGTCGGTCCAGAAAAACTTGTTACACGGATTTTGCCAAGATCCCAAAAAAATTGCTACCAACTGTGAAATTCTACGCAATTTATCTTTTTATTTTTCTTCTTTTCCTTATAGAACTTTGGTCTGTTCCTAAAATCAGGCTGGCCTCTCTTGGGAGGTTGACTCCCAACTATCTCTCCATTGCTTCGGCGGTCTTCCGTGGGGACGGTAGCCGCCAGGAATCTGATGCGCCAAAGCGTATGGGATTCTGGTGGGATCCATCCTCTGCACGTGCGCATTCCAGTATCTTATGCTTTGTCTGCCCCATCTCACGACATCCTCCACCTTGCAGATCTCGCGGATAGTAATTTATCAATTTGATTTAAATCAACATTATTGGCATTTTTTTAAGCACAATATTTGAAATCACTTAAATTCTCATTGTGTGCATAAAATCTTATTTAATTTTTATTTTGCACTCACCTTCTTAGAATGTCCTTGAAAGGCGAAATATTTTCTTCGTAAGGTATAGTAAATTATAAAGGAAAACAAATGATATTGAATTTTCACAGTGATAATGCCTTAAATTTATCGAAAACATAAAGATCTTTTATTTATAAAATGAGATTTGTACAATGTACGAAGTCCAAAAATTTGATCCATACATCCTCTGCCATTCATAAAGGCACCTTGCACATCCGAAATTTTGTCACTCGTCAATTTTCTTACTCTTTCTATTAAAATTCTGTTATGGACTTTACCAATGACACTCAAATTACTAATATCTCTGTGGTTTCCACATTCCATACGCGATCCATTTCCTTTGTACAGGGGCATAATTACTGCTCTATTATGTTTAGTATCATTTTATTTGATATATGTTTCGACCATGAAGATAAATTAAATCTCAAACCACACTATTAGTATTCTATATAACGACCAATCAAACATTGATGTAGATACAAGAAGATGGCAGCAAGTTGCCTAAACTAAAACACAAGAGGTATTATAAATAATCAATTTAGTTAGTTGAAATAGCCCGTCTTAATACAGATATAATTCACTCTAGATTTCATTTACCCCTTAAACTTTAATTCAAAGATACAAAAGATGTCAGTTGCACGTTTTCCTTTTAAACGTAGATTATAGTCAAATAAATGCGGTAGGAATGAGATCTCCAGCAAGCAATAGTAGTAAAAATTGTGTCATAATGTGAAATTAATGAACTCTGACATATAAAGACAATGCAGTGTATATAAATGTGCTATGAACATGAAATCTTTCAAGTACGTGCGTAGATTATATCGGGTTTAAAATCATCTTTGAGATCTCTGAAATTTCTGTCGAAAAAGACACCAAGAGAATGATAATAATAATATGCTAACTTTTAAAGCGCCCTTTTTGTGATGTAAAAACCTCAAGGGTGCATTAAAACGTGTTTTAAATATAAAAATCTAAATATGAACGCTTCATCGTTGAATATTCGCGATCGGTAAGAATGTGTAATAGAACAAAACATACAAGTTTCAAATTTCATACAAAAACAGACATATCTTTTCGGAAATGGCCAATCATTGCGTGAATTTTCACCATCATTTCGATACCAATAATCCAAAAAAATATATAGCAAATTATCCTCAAAAATTAGAGAAATTAGAAAATTTTGAAATTTTAAAGGCCAAAAAATTTAAACTAAATGTTATAAATAACCAATTTCCTTCTTATTCCCCATTAGTATATAGTACATTAAAAACTTTTCCCCTGTACAATCTTGCTAAAAAATAATAATATTACCTTCAATTTTTATCACCTTTCCTATTAATGTAATTTATGTACTTCCTGTTATTGTTTATCGTTTTTAATTTATTAAGTTTCATCGTTTTTGACTCTATACTATGTGTAATTGATCCTTCTAATTATTGTTTTATTATTATTATTATTATTTTTTCTACCTTTAATATTTTCTCCTATAAACAGTTACTAACCGTTTTTTAAATTAAATTATTTAGGTACCTAACTCAATTGCAGCAAGAACTTCAAAATTATATCAAGGAAATGATTCAAATTGACTTAGGACCAAATACACAAAGATTCGAAAAATTACGAAAATTTTACATTTGATATATATTTTTGTAACACCTGATGATGTCAACATTGGTTGATGAAACAGCTGTCGTAAAGTAAAATAAATACAATTGAGATATAAAACAAAGTTTTTGCATTAACAGTTATAAAAAGTTACAATTAATTTCATAAGTGTATTACTATGGAATTTCACAGTGTTAATGCCTAAGCTTTCAATAAGTTGAATAATAATTGTACAGTAATTTTTATTATTTACTAAATTTGAGTTTTTTTTATTGTACCAAGTAAATTTAATTACCAAACTTAATATCCTTAATTCCCTACGTTCGCATTTATTTGCTTAATATTTAATTTTTTGCCTTCTCAACAAAGTAATATGTTATTGTACCAAGCGCGTCGCCATTATGCTTCGAGCATCTGTGGGTCACTATTCCTTTGTCTGTAATAGTCCAATAACATGGCGACATTTGGTTGATTCGACACGATTACATAACTAACTAACTAACTAACTAACCATCACGCCGTCTCCCCGAAAGGGTAGGCAGAAAGAATGGACTGCCACACTTTAATCGATGGGGCACTCCATCCTTCTCTTTTCGCCATCGCGAGAGACGCGGTGTGATGGGTTGCGAACCTCATCGCCACTCGATTACATAAGCGTTAATATCCGCCATGCTCTCTTAATGAAATCCCAGGGGTAATCCACTCGGAACGAAAACGAAAACGAATCGTCAGGCGCTTGGGGGGGAGGAGGTAAATTAATGCACCGAACGTTATAAGAAGAATTCTAAATAAGGAAACACAATTCGATTCTTTGAGCTTCGATGTTTGACTTCTGACAAGTGTCTTTACTACGTGGGTTAATCAATTGTCTTTAGAAGCCATTTACTTTGTTTTTCAAATGTATTTAACATTACAAGTAAAAGACCCGCCACATTGTTTTAAACAAGCTCTCCACATCGATCTCCACCGGCGGTTTAAAACTGTGTAGACACTTGTTTGAAATCAACATTCGTTTGACCTTCAACAACCTTTGTGGACGGACGAGCATAGTATGCGTGTTGCAAACTGTTGTAAACACGCATTCCACATGTGGGGCTCCACATTCCACCAAGGTCACCCTTGTGGAGAGCTTGTTTCAAACAGTATGGCACGGCCTTAAATGATATTATAAGATGAAGTAGACAGCGAAGAAAGGACTGGTATGGTCATATCCAAAGAATGGACACCAAACTATTTATGATACTAAAACTATGTTAAATTTATATAATTTAAAACCACTAGACGCTGATGATGACAGCAGGCAAGACACTAGAAGTTCGTGTGAAAAACACAAGAATTAGAGAGATATAGAACACTAGAATTAGTTATGTCCAAAGAATGGACACTACTAGACTCCCGTATATTGCACTACATAATTGGCCTCACGGAACTCGTCCTTGTGAAAGACCTCCTAAAAGATAGAAGGACAGCTAGGAATCCACCTCACAGGAGGAGCAACCAGTGGCGGTACTCCCATAGAAGCCCAGAAGCCCGGCTTGCGTAGGAAATTTTGAATCAAAACCTCTTCTGGTTTACAGAGATTCAACTCTTGTGGCTATTCCTCTTACGTGTGATGGGAACATTATTAGAAGGTGATTTGGTGGGTTGTTGGTTTATGCGGGGGCATCATTACTTAGATTTAGGGCTTTTCATAAAAAAATTCTTACGCAAAGCCGGGCTTCTGGGCTTCTATGGAAGTACCGCCACTGGGAGCAACCCTATAGAGAACAGACCACATAGGTCTAAAACAAGGAAAAGGAAGAAGAAGAAGCAATAATATAAATGTACAAACTACTAATTCTTAAAAAATTAAACGATATTGAGAGATAAAGGATAAAGGTCTTTGGGATATGGTGTTATAGAAGAACATTAGAAATTTCCTTGAGAGATCACATCACAAGGAAAATTATCAAAACATCATGAGAATCTTCTGCGCGACATAATAGAGAGATGATTAACATGTGGACGTTATTTTTATAATAAATTCTTCCATATTTGTCTTTATTTCGACAGCGACTGGTTTCGCAAGCTAGCCAGCATCAACAGACTGGTTTGAGAGATCGGCACCAACAGACTGTTCCCATTAATCCGATATTGTCCGATCTCCCAGACCAGTCTGTTGATGCTAGCTAGCTTGATAAAGCAGTCGCAGTCAAAATAAAGACAAAATTGGAAGAATTTATTAAAAACATCGTTTTAATAATTAATACGAATGAAAACGTCAGTTTTCTAAAAGTTTTATTATGTTTTATGTCAATCATCGAAACATGTCATTCCCATAAAATATAATAATACTTCTTGAAAACTGACGTTTTCATTCGTATTAATTATTTAATACGGAGTTTTACATCATTGTTCAAGAAACAATAAATAACATCGTTTTATTTGATAATTATGTAAAATCTATTTAACGTGCCTTTTTACATAAATTAATATAGATGTGATTTGATATATCTGCAACGGTAGATTTGTCGTCCAATGTAACATTAAGGGCATTATGAATACGTACCTTTAATACTCCGTCATTACTCACCCCCCTACGTGCTACCCCCATTCATTCCTTTTGTGTTTCTAACATTCCCTGTATCCTATATTATCCTTATTGGGGTAGTAAAGTAAGATCAAATAGGGGGAGATTGACATATTTTATGACACATCACGATATACCGCAGTGTGCCTGAATTGGACATTAAGGGGAATAAAAATAATTGAAATAGACAGTACTGAACACACTGCCATTACTACGGTAATGGCAACTTTTAATGACACTAACAATGACTTGCAGTTCTCGGAAAGCTTATAAAAATGTTCATTTGAGGATTTAAAAACAATTAAAGAATCCTTCTAAGATGTATTATCATATTTTTAAGCCAAAGCTGCGTTTGAACTTTATGAAAACATTGTATTTTAACTTTACACTTTTTACACTGTAACTAAACTGTAAACTGATCATCGATAACACACCTATTGAGCAAGTCATGTAATTCACTTACCTAGGCATAGAGATCGGTAGCAACAGTGACCTATATGACGAGATCCAAGCAGAAACCAACAAAGTGACAGCTGCTTGCGCGACATCATATGGCGGAACAAAAACATGCTAACCGAAAGTCAAGATATACAAGGCGAATGGAAAAGAGGTCAGAGCCTATACCAATAGAACTACGAACCTTCTAAGAGTAGTAGAAATGTGAACCCTACGCTCCATCGCAGGCAAAACCCTCAGACAATAAGGGCTGTCTGTGGTGTTGAGGACATAGTGAGATGAGAACAAAGAAGAAGGTGCTTTTGAAGAGACCACGTGGGCCGCATGGAGAATACAAGAATTGCAAAAATTGTTAAAGATGAAAACCCAAGCAGCAAGAGATTACCGGGAAGGCCGCCGAAGAGATGGAGAGATGGCTGGACATCATCATCCCAGGACAGCCCACCGTCACAGGTCATACAATCTAAACAAAGAGGAAGAAAAATAAGACTTTATACATTCGCGTTTCAGGACACAGACGCCCTTTCTTAGTGTACGAGGTTTTAAGAGTAAAATTTTGCACTAACTTCTTGTAAGTAAATATTTGTATATTAAAAAGTAGATAATCAATAATGAGAGATCTCTAACGATACTTCTTCTTATTCTTCTTCTTCTCGGAGTGCCATGTCAGGTCCCCCCGCATCGGCTAACACTCTGGCGTAGGCCTCTGACCTGTGCCAGCCGGATAAACTCCCTCTCTGAACTCCAGTCTGCTCTTTGGTATTCTCGAGCCAGAACATCTGGGGTCTTTTAACGATACTCCCGTGTTAAATTGAGTAAATGAACAATAATTATGATTTATATTTAAATAATGGTCAAAAAATTAAATGGTAACCAGTTTTTAAAACTGTTTAAGATGAGAATAAATAATAAAACAAACAATAATATGACACATTGCGTTAAAAAGATCTTCTGCTTAATGCTTAATATACAATCTTCATAGATGACGTTAGTGTGTAGATTGAATAAACTACCATGCAAAGGGTGGTGTTGCAGATTAACATATATACAACTTCCAAAAATTTGTCAGACATGGTGGTCATAAAAAAAACAGATAAAAAACTGTGGAATGGGGAATGTTGTATTACATAATGCGTGCGCTTAACCCAACCAATGACAGGTCATAAGTCCTGTATACACCTCGACCAACCATATTCTATTTCCAATTTGCATCTTCGTCTCTATTGAGATACAATTAATTATTGAACAATAATATGTATAGTACAGATTTTTTTAATTTTTCACTTGACTAAAATTAACAATTTTGATCTTTTAATAAAATAAAATTTTAAATTGCAAAATTATACGTCTCTGTACTACTGCATTCAGGTAAATAAAATGAATTTAAACAATTGATTGTAAATCCATTATATTGTTTGGTCGTATTTTTTATTATTAATAATAACAACCAATAAAAATAATGGTTTTATCCACCAACCGTAAAAAAGTAATTTACCAATCGTGACTATCGTATGCTGTAAAGGAACAATATGTGTTATCAGTTATAGAATAAAGCATAAAACAATAAAAATGTTGAATTACCCCACGTGAGAAGTAACCCCTCGCTCCCCATAGCATTCGGCGTGTGTCGGAGCAGACAATGGGAACAAATTTAATTCGAAAAAGTCGACTCAATACGTCTGAATCCAATTTCGCGCCGGGGAGGGGACAATACGGCGGCATGAGGTTGGGGTTTGTTTCAGGTAACGGGGTGAAGGCATTAGTGACTCGTGAGAATTTTTTAAGCCCAAAAGCAAACAAAGACATCCATTCGATAGCGGTATTGAATTATTCTCAAATTTTATAAATACATGCGTTTTTGTTTGTTAACTTCAACAACAACAAAACTTACCCGAATGGGTAAGCAGAGAGAAAGGACCGCCATACTACTCGATCCTGACATACGTCTTTAGCTGCCTACATATTGATGCACGTCGATTCTTCCGAATTCTAACTTTGCTAACTTCTAAAGTTTGTTGACTATCTTTGAAATTATATTATATTAATATATTTTAATCAAATAATTTATTTTTGATTTCGTAATCACCATGAAATTTATAATCGTTAATCTTGGGAAACCCGTCTTAATTATTTTTGCGCAAAAAAACTGAACAATAGCATTTATTTTTATCGTGAGAATATAAAGTGCAAAAGAAATTAAAGATATATTTTCGATTACGGCATTAATTCATTCTCATGTAAGTTTTAATAAATAACAATAGCTTTATCTTTCTTTTCATTTGTTGTTTAAAATAAAATTACATTAACATGTTTACTTTGAAAATTTTAATCGTGAAACCAACTTAAAATTATAATTGCGTAAAAAACTGATTGCTAAAAATAACTTTTTTTCGAAATTTCAATATATGAATTTTATATTATTTTTTTATTTATTGCAAATATGCCAAAAAAATAGAATTCTGATTGCTCTACTGACAAACTTCGATAATGATTTAAAATATTTAATTATAATTTATTACTAGCCCTAAACAAAATTTCGATATTTTTTATATATTTATTGTACCGCCACTGTCAAAAGCTTATTCCCACTTGATCGAGTAAAGAAGTATGTCAGAATATGCTCTTAAAAATATTATAAATTCATTAAATAAAGAGATTTTTTTCATTTATCGATCAAATGGTTACGATGCGTATTTGTTAAATATTCAAAAAAGGTTCTACTTCGGCGATCACTGCAGAGAAATCATCTCTGTCCTTTACTACTTTCAACAGGTTCAAACTCTGCTCATTCCTATCTATATTCTTATATTTCGCAGCCAGGACTACCTTCTACCAACACTCCGCCGTCCCTCTATCATGCCCATGATTATCAGAAGAAAGAGTTGGTATTTGTGTCTTCTTATTATTAGAATTTTGATTTACAAATATGTAAATCGTATTAATCAATTCACATATTTTCATTATCATTTCGTATAGTCATGTCATACCCTCGCAATACATAGGACTTTGACGATACTTCTCTACGCGAACCTACCTTTCATCGCGTGCCACATGCCTCACACAATTCAAAGCGAAATTCGACACCTTAACCTGCATTTTGTGGCTATCTTCATTTTCAGTAAAAAAAAAACGGTCTCAAACTGTAACTGACTATTTTTGCAGCTCTGACGGATTATCCCAGTTAATTTAACTATTTCCCATAATTTATTAATAATGAGTTAAGTAAAAAAATTTAGATTTTATATTTATACATGAGCTGCAAATATGGTGTATGGCAGTTCAAAACAATTTTTTTGGACTGCAAATGAAGCAATTGGGGTTAACCTCGTCCTGCAAATTTTGTAATTAAACGATATTTTAATAAATACGTTAGATTTGTTAAATGCAGAAATAAAAAAAAATTAAAATTACATAAATTGGTATCAATTTTAAATCAATTTTTCTTAATGCTAATTATTTGTATAATTATAATAAATAAATATAAACTTTCGTATATATGCGCAGCACTTAATATATAGTGTAGCAGTATTAAAATAAATATAAACACTTTTATAATTTGTTTTAACATATCTTTATTTTGCTTTATCAAACCAACTGGTTTCGCTCCGGACGGAGCTTTGCCAGGGTTACATAAACAAACTGAGTTTATCAAACAGTTTGTTTTTGTAACCCTGACGAAGCTCCAGCAGAAACAAAAGCGGATGTTTCGATAAAACAAAAGTAAGTGGTGTGAAAACAAAATATTACAGGGTTTTAAATTATTTGAAAATAAATTAACGTTTGCATACGTGGCATATCCTTATTATTTACTTTCGTTAATTTCTTGCTCTTGAATTGAACCGCAAAACTTATTGGAATTTTATCTTACGAGATTTAAATCTGGTGACATTTAACAAATATGAATGTGTATATCTTTGGACGGAGAATTGATAATTCATAAGTTATTAAAACGTACCGAAACAGAAAACTCAATTATCCTAAAACATCATTAAAAGTTGTGGAAATATTTTAGGATTGACTTTATAAATTATATACGAGTACCATAGGTTTTCCACGAGGACGAGTATTGTAAGACTGATTATGTAGTGCGATAAAGGAGAGTCTGGTTGTGTCTATTCTTTGGACATGACCGTACCAGTCCTTCTTTGCTCTCTGCTGCATCTTATTATATCATCAGCTTCACATATCTTTCTTATTCTGATGTTCCTCGCGCGATTCTGCGAATGCCAAACTGCCAAACTGTTCGATCGTGGCATGCTTCTCTTACATTATCTAGATTTGTACAATGAATCATATACATACGTTGATTTCTTCGATTCCATAACTGTTCAATATTCTACATTTAATTGGTTTCTTTATTACCAAACCTTTAAGGACCACCGCCCCTTAAGAAGAAATACAATTTCTAACGCCCCCTCTCCTATAATATTTATTCCAAATATTAAAACAACTTTGCACGCTATCAACATTTTATCTATTTATCAAAAAATGCTTAATTACTTGAATTGCTTTATCGCAAAAAGATTTGTCATCGACATCAATTAACAGAACATGCGTATACCTACAATGTGTACTAATTTATTGTTTCTTGAACAATGATGTAAAACTGCATATTTAATAATTAATCGGAATGAAAACACGTGTTCTCTAGAAGTCATCTTATATATCATGTGAATGACATATTTCGCCTGTCTAAAGAATTATCATTTGATAATGTATACATTATCAAGTATACAGATAGCTAATGAAAATTTATTTTATTATTGATTATACTTGAAAACAATAAATTAAACATTTTATATTAAGATAGATAGATGATTAATAAAAAACGGTATTTTATTATTAATTTCTAAAATATTCCCCCCCCCCCCCTGTGACCTTAATGCTCATTATTTGGTTTTGAACCCGTTACCGCCCCCATGGAAAGCTCCATCGCTCCCTAGGGGGCGACACTGCCCCGTTAAATAATGATAAATAACTAAATAATAATAAATAATTAAAGAAATAAATTGGTTTTTTTGATGCCACTATGGAACACTTAACATTAAGTGACAGTCATTTTAAATACATATGTTCATTTGTATCATGCAGTCCTACTATTTTCCATTTTAATTTTGGGAACATACTCGTACATATTTTTCGTTTGCTCTTAGATTTTTGATTGGTCCAAGAAAAATTACAAAATACAACTATAATTCTTTGTAAGCTCAATGTAAGTACCAATTTTAACCCTTCAATGCGCCGTTTGGAAAATCTCCTTCCGCCACCGCTTGGCTGCCTCATAATACCTGCCACGAGGAAAGCGCGGGACGCTTTACTTCCTGTGCAAGAAAAATAATGGCAACTTCCGCTAGTGGCGCTCATATTCCGTGATATTTATTGGCTACTAAAACCTTGTAGCTGCCTATTTAGCAGACAAATGGCGCTCTCTCGATGTATGACTCTCTTCCGGCGGGCATTATCATTAGAAGCACCTATCAGACAATTCATTGCTACAAGAAATGACTGAAGTTTATAAATAATCTTTCACCTATTGCACTGCACTTATTTTATGTTGCTTTTGGCGTTTTCTAGAAGTCTTATTACATTGTATTTTAGTGAGAACTTTAAGACGGCTGTCGGGGTGACAATGCTTGCTGATTTTTTGCCTATTTAAAAGGTACACAAGGAAAGCTACACGTGACTGAAATGAAGGTGCCCAGATTAGCTGGAGTCCGCAACAAGCATATCAGACAGTTTGGATGTCGTCTCTATAATAGATAAGATTGAGGAAGTCGGATCAGGTCCCCCAACGTTGGCAATCACTGCACCAAAGGGATCTCGGTCATACGCCACTTGGAACAGGTTCTGAACTCTGGTCATTCTAGTCGATTATTTTATAAATTTTTAATTGTATCTCAATAGAGACGAAGAAACAAACTGGAAACTGAATATGGATGATCAAGGTGTTTACAGGACTTATGACCTGTCACAGCGCACGCTTTTATGTAATTACAACATTATTCCATTTTTTCAAAATGTATCATACATGATCATAATAACAATGGTGGAATGGGGAATGTTGTAATTACATAAAGCGTGCGCTTAACCCAACCAATGACAGGTCATAAGTCCTGTAAACACCTTGATCATCCATATTCAGTTTCCAGTTTGTTTCTTCGTCTCTATTGAGATACAATTAAAAATTTAAATTAACCACCTACAGGTGAAAATCCAGGATTCGTATACAGATATAAGTATACATTTCACAGATTATTTTATATTCCCAGCCATGACAGCTGCCTTCTACCATCTCCCCGACCGACGTCTATTTTACCCATTATTATCAGTCGAAGGAGGTGGTATTTTTCTCCCCCTAGCACATGACCCGAATATGACCTTTTTAACTTTCACACTCGACAACAGCTCTCCTCTGATAATTAAAAAAAATATTTCAAATTATTAATTTGTTTATTCTTGTAATGTTCCTTCAAAATGTAAATTATTATGATAATATAATATAAATTTTTGTAAACAATATCAATTTAAATGTATTAATATCTTTATAACCTTATCTACATCTCTCCTCATTTCCTTATATTGTTGCTTGAACCTTCCATTATAACTTTTATAGATGAATTAAAACGTTCATTTCGCATAACTAAGTCAAAATTTTTGATTTATGATTTCATTTTAACAAATTATATATACCATAATAACCACTAATATACACCAACATCTATAATGTTTGATTTTTTTATCATTATTAAATATTTATTCTGATTCATTCCTTTAAGCGTATAAACGTAAATTTGCCTTACTTGGAAATACTCTTGCAATTCAAAACATGTAACTTTAATAAAATTTCTATATATTAGGTGTATAACTTTGCTTCCGCCGTTTTGCAATAGATGGCAGTAACAGTAAGTGGTAGTTGGAATAAATAGATCATAGATGTCATACAATAAGCTTAAGTATTTGTAAACATAACGCCATCGAAATATTAGTCGATTTGTGTCTGCATCATTAAGTTATTCCCGATTAAACATGTCAGCTTACGAGCCAAATTCTCGTCATTTGCGGGAGGTTTTAATTTTATGCTTTAATATGAAGAAATCTGCGGCTGAGGCTCATCGAATGCTCTCAAATACCTATGGTGAGGCCGCTATTAGTGGTTTCAACGCTTCAAGAACGGTGATTTAAACGTCGAAGACCAGCATGGCGGTGGAAGAGAGAAGGTTTTCGAAGATGCAGAATTGGAGGCATTACTTGATCAAGACTCGTGTCAAACGCAACAATAATTGGCAGGATCATTGGGAGTGACGCAACCAGCCATTTCAAAACGCCTGAAAGTCATGGGAATGATTCAGAAACAAGGAAATTGGGTGCCGTACGAGTTGAAGCCGAGAGATGTTGAACGGCGTTTGTGTGTTTGTGAACAGCTGCTTGCAAGGCAAAGACGGAAGGGATTTCTGAATGGAGAAATGGGTTCATTACGATAATCCCAAGCGCAGAAAATCATGGGGATATCCCGGCCATGCTTCCACGTCGACGGCCAAACCGAATATTCACGGTTCCAAGGTTATGCTCAGTATTTGGTGGGACCAGCTCGGCGTAGTGTATTATGAGTTGTTAAAACCGACTGAAACAATCACAGGCGATCGTTATCGAACGCAATTAATGCGTTTGAGCCGAGCATTGAAAGACAAACGGCCGCAATACAACGAGAGACATGATAAAGTGATTTTACAGCATGACAATGCTCGACCCCATGTTGCGAAAGTGGTCAAGACATACTTGGAAACTTTGAAATGGGAAGTCCTACCCCACCCGCCGTATTCTCCAGACGTTGCTCTCTCGGACTATCACTTGTTTCGATCAATGGCACACGGCCTAGCTGACCAGCACTTCCGGTCTTATGAAGAAGTAAAAAATTGGATCGATTCGTGGATCGCTTCAAAAGATGATCAGTTTTTTCAACGCGGGATTCGTATGCTGCCCGAAAGATGGGAGAAAGTAGTGGCCAGCGATGGACAATACTTTGAATCATAAATGTATAACCAGTTTTTTACGATAAAGCCTCGAATTTCGGAAAAAAACGGCGGAAGCAAAGTTATACACCTAATAACTTCCATTTTTCATAAATGGTTAACACTCAAAGTTGGATTTTTGTGTAATTGTTTGAGAAACAGTGAATATATAAATCTCTATCAAATGAAACTATTGAAATTTAAACTCGTAAATATCAATATTATTTTAATCTTTGTTTGTTTGTGTTTTAATAATTTTTGACATTCAGAACATTTCATTCGAATTTCGAATTCTGTCACACTGAATTTCAATTAAGCCGTTTTGTTACTTAAAACAGTGCCTTATAAAACTATAATGGAATATTTGTATATTGAAGTAAGTGAAGCTCACATATTGACATGACTGTTGATTTTAAATATGTTACACGACATTTTCGACATTTTCCATTTACGACATTTTTCATCTCCCTGTTTATCGCACTAACTACGCTCAAAGTGCGGCAATGTACAAGATTTGTGACAACTACAACAAGTATTTTGGAGAGATTGATGTTTTCCATTTGAACGGGCGAAACTTAAAAAAAACGATAGGAGCAACCTTTCGGCGTGGATGAGACCATAATGTTACATGATATTATAATGTTACTTTTAATTTTGTTCTTATTTCTACTACTATTATTGTGTTTAACTCTCAATCATTTTGTTTGACCATATTTTGCCTTAGCTTAAATTCAATAAACTGTTTATAATTGTATTTGTGGTAGCATGTAATTGGCTTTATTTATTATTTTTCTTAATTACTATATCGATATCGCTGTATGCTGCCCTTACTGAATAAATAAATAAATAAATATAAATCCAAAAGTTTTTACTGTATATTCCAGTCAATAAAAGCATATAATACATTCCTAGATAACTTACTAACACGCCATCTACACGAAGGGTGAGGCAGAAGGAATGGACTGCCACACTTGAACCGATGCGGCACTCCATACTTCTCTTTTCGCCCTCGTGATAGATATCGACAATTTCTAGATATTAAATCTTTTTTATGGAGTTTTCCAACATTATATAAAGAGCAATAAATACCACCTGATTACTTTCATCTATTTATAACTGGTTTCGACACTATCACAAGTGTACTAGGCACTATAAAATGGAAGATGTAGTACCTATTTTATTCCACAAACTACAAATTAAAAAATTCTATCACAAAATTAAGTCGGCACACATAAAATCGGCCGTTACTCCTGATTAATAGGGACCGCTCATTTCACACTTCCAAACACATACATAAATGTAATAGATAAAGTCATCAACCAAAGGGAAGATGGAAGTGTTCCAGTAGAACCGTAAACCTGCCGGATTTATTTATGGCCGGATCACCACCGCGTGGCCCCATTCGTTAGGGAGTCCTCACCTGAGAGGCTACCCCTACCGATCCGATTCAGCAATCTTCACTTCAATCAACCCTCGACCTCCATGAAGAATTCATCGCCTGTGCCGCCTGCATCCTAGGGTTAACTGAATTTCATCAATACCTTGACACCTCTTATCCTCGGATTCCGCAATTTATTCATTATATATTTTGCTATCTTAATGTAAGTTAAAAAAAATACAGTATAATAAAATTACTAATTTTAGTGTGATTTTAAAATATTTAGTTATAAGATATACATATACAGTAAAAACACCAGTATCAATAGATAACCAGATAATATCGCTGAAGAGAGAACGGCTGGACGTCATCATCCGTGGATAGTTTACCATCACAAACAGGTCACACAACTTAGACGAAGATGAAGAAGAAAAAGAAAAAGGCATACACAGTATAAGAAAATTGGTTTTATTATAAGATATTTCACAAATATAAAGAATTTTGACAGGTGTAAAAATAAATTTTTCATTTGTTCCAATGACAATTTGAATAATTTCTTCAATATTCTTTTAAAGTTCTTGCTGGTGTTGGTTGGTTTTAAGTGCCTAATTACTGCCAAATAAAAAAAGTGGATACGTGGAACATTAATTAAATCATATAACAGCTAATTTAAAAAACGGTGGATACGTGTAACATAAATTAAATAAACACAAAAGTCCGGATCGTCCATGTCAACATGTGCAACATCGGAAAAACATTACATTATGCTAAATTTAAAAAACGGTGGATTCGTGGAACATAAATTAAATAGACAAATGTGTACCATCTAAAAATAACATTTTGCATTAAATTATTTTTATTTTGTTATTTTATTTTATATCATTGTATTTTTTATTATCTGTTTTAGATTTATTTTGTGGATGTTGGAAGATCGAAGTGTGCGCGGGAGATGCCTATTGGTGGCGATGAGGTTCGCAACCCATCACACCGAGTCTCCCGCGGGGCGAAAAGAGAAGGATGGAGTGCCGCATCAGTAAAAGTGTGACAGTCCATTCTTTCTGCCTACCCTTTCGGGGAGACGGCGTGATGGTTAGTTAGTTAGTTAGTTATTTCACAAATATTTTTCTAGAAGTTAATAATAGGTGGATGACAGAAGTCGTATTTTTTTTAATATTCTAGGAAAGATGTCAGGTTTTCATGTATCATATAATACTTCATTTTTTATTTAAAACGAAAGGAATTATCATATCGACATGAGAAATAAACAATTCATTAATTGTGGGAAATTGTGGAAAAACTGCATTAACTCTGTGGAATTCCATAATGACGATATTTATATGAATTAAAACACTATTTTTACCACTTTTGAGTTTATTTTTCTCATCATCGGGTTATATTGTTCTCCCAATGATGAAGATGTACAACCTTCAAAACATATGAAGATAAATAAACTCAAAAATAGAACAGTGTTTTAATCCATAAAACTGTGTTTATATCCATTAATGAAATTCACTATTACTTTATATAGGTTGTTTTTTTAGAGGTATCTTATACCCGTATACCTCTAAAAAATATTCATAATGAAAAAAATATTCAATATTAAAAAAAACACATTAAAATAATGTTAATGTCTATTATATTGGCTTTATTTAATAGATAATTTTATGCCATTATTGCTTAAATATGATTTCGGTCATATGAGCGCACGGCTAGCTCGAATGAAGCGCAATCGTGAAGTCCAATTTTCGACAATTGTCGACTTTATGAATACGTATTATCCACTAGAGTGTACGTGGTGCGAAAACGATCCATGGTCCTCCGAATAAATTGCTCGGATAAACGATTATGTCGGCCGTAAAATGGACGTACTACACGATAAGTTTGGCGAACCGAATCATGATTTTCAAAATAAATTTGCACAATTTGCAAGCGCTGTTCTGACGTCAGTCTATTTATAGCAAAATGACAAAACATATTGACTACAAATCAATTGTTAATTGTAAAATTGTCAGTCTGTAGAAACAATGTTACAAGTTTAAATACCAAACCTCTAAAAAAATATATTTTAAAGATTATTTTATACAAATTGATGTGTTTGTGTTATATATTTTTATATGATGTAAAAGAAAATAAATTATGTGACTTCTTAACACATAAATTAAAAGTTACGTACTCAAATTTCAAGTGCATGTTTAAATACTTTTTGAGTTACAGCCATCCAAATAGCAGCCGCTCATCGTAAACGTGTGAAAGAGATGTTTGGTCGCTCAATTAACTCGAATAACTCGCTGAATTAAAAAAAATTTGGTTCAATAGTTTTATCATGCATTAACTAATTTTTTTCAAATATGTCCTTTAAATAATGAAACATTTACCTTTTTTGGTACCCCTTATGCGTGTCTTCTTCTTCTCGTAGTTACATACCCGTGTGGGATTTGACCATATCCACAACAGTCCTCCACTGGCTTCTGTCATCTTATTTTTTTCTATCCCTACTGTCCAGATCTTACATTTTTCATGGTCTGCCTTTTGGTCCCTTCCCTCTACCCTCTGGCATTTTTTATATATGGCCATCCCACCGTTAGTGTTGAGACTTAAAGTGATTCCTTATGATTCTGGGTCAAAAATAATGATTGATTTTTTTTAACCCTAAGCGTATCACACAGTATTAAAATATGTTGTTATTATGCAACATTGAATGTAGACTCTAATATACTCGTGTAATATTTTTTTATATATTCAAAACATTTATATATAAATATGTCTCAAATCCCAATATAAATTAACGATTATTCTCAAATCCCGATACAAATCCCAATGTAAATTTATATTTGTTTTAAATTATTATTGTTGTTCTCGTTTCAAGAACGATTATTTTTATTTTTTATTTTGTGGAAAAAAATCTAGATTCAAACAACCCCACCGCGTGCTTCGACTCAAGTAAGATATTATTCCAACCCCTATTGTATGTAAGGCTTGCACTCTAGCGGGGTTAACCGTGGACTATCAATAGGTCACCGATTCGATTCCAAGATTGTAATTTAAAATCACCGCATTTAACCTTGTAAAAGATTTAACTTTTCCAATTTGTGTTTGGACTTTAAAAAAGTTCAAATATATAAACATATCAAATCATAAACATATTTTACAATTTTTTTATGGTATAATGAAAATAATATACTGTTTTATTCCTTAAAGTGAGATCGTTGGTTCAATCCTGATAACAACTCGGCTTCTCATCATAATAATGTTATTTTGTTTTATTTCTACCCACTTAGTTTTTTTATATCTATACAATATTGTTTAAACCTGTTTAATTTTTCATTTTAATGATTTACCTTTAAATTCATTTATTGAATTTATTTATAAGGCTAACACCAAGGATTTAATTCAATAGTATTAGAATTTAATTCAATCCATTTTTTCCCGGCGACCACAACAATATCGTCGGCCCATCTCTTCTGTGGCCGACCGACACCCCTTTTGTTTTCCCATGGCCTCCACTTTAAGACTTTGGGAGTCCATCTTGAACTTGGCTGTCTGGCTACGTGTCCTGCCCATTGCCATTTCAATTTTGCGATCCGATCCATGATATCGGCGTCTGATTTTTGTCTTTGTAATTCTATCACTCAGACTTATGCCCAAAATTTGCCGATCCATGGATAAAATGATATCGGCGTCTGATTTTTGTCTTTGTAATTCTATCACTCAGACTTATGCCCAAAATTTGCCGATCCATGGATAAAATGGATTGAAGCGACACAGGATAGAGAAAAATGGAGACAGATGGAAGAGGACTACATATAGCAGTAGAGGAAAGGCTAGGAAGAAGAAGAATAATAATAATTTACTTTACAATCTCCAATATTACCAGAAACTACTCCTTATTATGAAAAAGAAATTTGGTCGTGTCCAGGCTTGAACCCAAGTCCCCTGTATCAGGAGCCAAGCAGTCTATCCTCTAGACCCCCACTGGGTTCTAAGTAATACTCTAATAAAATACGTATCTGAAACACATTACTTCTCAAAGAGATCTAATTATTTGTTCCCAGAGAAAGATATAGAATTACTACATCTAACTATTTTATTGATTTAGGATTTAATAAAAAATGTGACATTTGTCTTATACCTACCTTTAAATGTTTTTTGATTATAATCTATTTTATCTACAGGTATAGTTTCTTAAAGACATTGAGAAAAAAACGATCTTTGGAATTGAGAGGTGTAGTGTAATAT
This sequence comes from Lepidostoma basale, assembly GCA_022606425.2. Lineage (NCBI taxonomy): Eukaryota > Metazoa > Arthropoda > Insecta > Trichoptera > Lepidostomatidae > Lepidostoma > Lepidostoma basale. The sequence goes on along the minus strand of JAHDVF020000079.1, from coordinate 975,885 downwards.
TATATAATTAAACGATTAATCTTGTACAGAATTACAAACATTTTATTTTCTAAGACATGTTTTAAGAATAGCATTTTTTACACGGCTTATTTCTTCAATCTGTAGTTTTGAATATGAACTTCTCCAAATCTGTAGGTTTAAATATAAACCTGGCAAAAATCAAGGTGATGAGCACGGAAAGGCTTGAAATCAACTTGGATGGCAACAGAATTGTAAATGTCCAAGAATATACATACCTGGGACACAATATTCAATTGGACCGAGATAACTAAACCACAGAGCTAAAAATAAGAATTGGACTAAGCTGGACAGCTTTCGGAAACATGGGTTACATCCTTAATAACCGGAAAATTCTGATCAATCTGAAACAAAAAGTCTATGATGCCTGCGTTCTGCCAGTTGGTACTTATGATCTTGAAACTGTAACATTGTCCAAACAAAGTGCCGAGAAACTACGAGTGACCCAAAAAGCCATGGAAAGAGCCATGTTAGGAATAAGCCTAAGAGACAGAGATAGAAATGATACGGTGAGAGAAACAACAAAGGTCACTGACATCATCCACAGGGTAGCGACTTTAAAATGGCAATGGGCAGGTCACGTAGCTAGAAGCCCAGATGAAAAGTGGACAAGAAGACTTGTAGACCGTGAGCGGCAAAGAGAAGTGCAGGGTGACCGCAACTACGGTGGAAGGATGATCTGAACAGACACGTCGGAATAACCCGGATGCAGTCTGTACAAGACAGAGTGACATGGAAGTGAATCAAGGAGGCCTTTGTCCAGGAGTGGACGGAAATAGGCTGAGGAAGAAGAAAAAGAAGATTTCTTCAATATAACCTCATATTGTATATTACAGTACATTGTTATGTTACAATTACAATTTCTTCGGCCGTTAAATTTATATAATTATTTAAATATTCCGCGCTCAGCTCAGCTTCATTCAAATCACTAGTTCGGCGTTTTTACCGCCAGAGTGCTGCCTTAGACTATCCTGTTCCCGACTGCTTCGCGGATTTGCCGCTACATTCACCCCTATGCGCGCGCCCTCCACCACAAACTTCACACCTGTTTCATCTGTCTGGAGGATCGATTGGAGGATCGTCGCTTCGATTCGCAATTTTCCATTATGGAATAATCCGGCTTCATCCAGGAACATCTGCCATGGAATAACCTCAAGAAAGGTATTTCTGGTACTTGCAAGCGTGCCCATATAATCTGTGGTGCTATTTCAGATCTTTTGTTACATTGAACTGTACAATGGCGATGTTCAAAGTGCATATCAACCTCAATGCCGTTCATCACACTCGATCTCGCGTCGGTTGATACCATCCGCCGTACCGTCCGAGCCCCCCTTCTCTGCACGTGTTGTCGCCCACCATGTCCAGACAGCGTGGATAACCTCGCCGCTTCATGCCGGACACCAGCTTCGTTCAAAAGTCAGGTGACTCCGTTGATATTCATGTGTGCCCCCTAACCCTTAAGATGAACCTCGTGGTAATTGTGCCACGTGCTAATCCTGCTTAGTGATGATCTGGCCTCGTGGTAGCAAATTCGTTGTAGTATGATATGTAAACGACATCCCTAGCCTCTAAATTATTTTTATAATTTAATTTGTATAATGAATTGTATTCCGTAATTTCGTATTATTTTCTTCTACTTCTTTTTCTTCCGCGCTACATCCCTTGGTGGGTCATGGTCTCCACCAAGAAACGTCTCCATCCCGTCCTGTCTCTGGCCGCCACCAGTCTTGTTGCTCCAAGACCCGAAAATCTGCCACGGGGCCATCCAGCCATCGCAGTCTCGGCCCACCGATGCTTCTTCGCCCTGCTGGATAGTCATACAACACTCTTTTAGGGGGCTCCAGATGCCCATGCGGTGCAAGTGCCCTAGCCAGCGCAGTCTGTTAATCTTTATAAACTTGACCACGCTGACGTCCTGGTATAGATCGTAGAGCTCTGTGTTGTATCTCCTTCTCCACGTCTGACCATCCTTAATGGGTCCGAAGATTCTGCGCAGGATCTTCCTTTCGAAGCAGTTTATTTTGTTTTCATCCCGTTTAGTAAGCAAACAAGTCTCCGAAGCATATGTTAGGACTGGTCTAATCAGCTTTTTATATATCGTATTATTTTCACCCGTCCCTAATCAAATGACAGCAGCCAGAAGGAATCCTGCGTGTTAATCTTGAGACTAAAGGTCCGCTCTCTGTGACTAGCTAGGAGGTAAGAAGAGAGAGAGAGAGCTATTACAACATTAATTTAAAGAGGTAGAGGGAATTGTTTCGATATCTTTAATAATGATGAATTCCTTTGAACAACACGAAAATTTTCGAATTTCGAACCACAGCGTTTAATATACTCCGGATCAAAAACAAAATTCGGTCAATTGTTTTTATATTTCTCAAGAATGTAAACATTTATTACTGAACTGCTCCCGGCTGTTTGGATTAATAAATTTATTTGCTTTCACATGTATTTACACAATATTGAATTTTAATTTGTGCGGAACATTGGTTTCGCAATTTTCCCTCCGAGTCGAAATGGAAACAAACACACCGGAACTAATTATTGCTGGAAGCTTTATAGATTGTTCTGCAAACACCATAAATATACCCTGTAATAACAGCTTTACGAAGGTAATATGTTACGAACTTTTGTATTTTCAGCTTTGTAGAGAATAATTAAAGGAACTTTTTTGTTTACTTTTTTAGAAATACTAACATCAGCAAAGGAAAGATCTTATTTTTTTTCTACGCGTTGTAAATATTTATTTTAAAAACTTCTTCTCATTTATGAAGCACAATAAAATACGAAAATTTGTGAACGCAGAATTTTGAAAAAGATTTATCCTCACGCCCCATTAACATAACCTAACCTAACCCAAGATTATTATTGAATTAATGAAAGCTCCATCTATTGTTTAAAATAAAGCAATGGTTGTTTGCTTCAAAAATTAAGATGCGGATTTAATAATACTAGCATCTGAATAATTAATTATAACATCACATTTTTTTTATTATAATGTAAACTTGATTGTTTCGACGGTTTTACGCAAATTTTTATTATTTATATATCTTCTTCTTCTTCTTCAAGTGCCCTGTCGGGTCCCCCCGACGTTCGCGATCACCTCGGCGAACCTGTCCCTGTCCTGCAACGCTCGATGCCGGTCCACTCCCTCACGTTTCGCAGCCAGGACATTTGTCTCCTTCCGGGCCCCCGGCGTCCCTCATTTTTCCCCTCCAATATCAGTTGGAGAAAGTAGTACTTTTCCCCACGCAATGTATGACCCAGATGTGAGATCTTTCGATATATATAAACATTTTAATAACTAACTAATTAACTAACCATCACGTCGTCTCCCCGAAGGGGTAGGCAGAAAGAATGGACTGCAACACTTTTCTTTCCTGACATATTTCTCTCGCTTCCTCAACATTCATACATCGTGTCATGCACGCGCGTCGATTTCTCTGACTCTCACTTGGCCGACATTCAACATTTGATTTATTTGATCGTGCCACGTTATCCTAGGTCTACCATTTATATTTTTTTACCATTATTTCTTAATTCATTTTTTCCATATGTCCAAACCATCCCAATGATCCTTACATTATTTTGTTCATAACACCTTAATTCGCATCGCATTCACTTCTTATATTTTCATTCGACACTCTATCGTACACAGAGTATCACACATTCGTCTAAGAGATCTCATTTCTACTGCATTAATTCTACTTTCATCCTTCTTTTGCCAGTTTCATGCTTCGCGTCCATACATAAGGATCGGTAGAAGAACACCATTGTGCACTGCCATTCTAGCTTCTTTGGATAGGTTTTGTTTGCGATGACAACTTTAAGTGCACCATTCACTTTGTTGCCGGTCCCAACACTTCTTTCAATATCCCTCTCCACTCGCTCATCTCTTGTAAACATACTACCCAAATACAGGAAACATTTAAATACTTATTAAAATTTTGATTGATGGCATTCTCAAACTAAACCTAATCGCCCAAAAGTTTTTTTTTTCGTTCAGAAACACCATTTTTCGTTTAGTTAATGTCTAATATACAATAAAGGAAAAAACTTTTTATTTACTGTTTTCTGTAAATTGTATTCTATTTAATATTATACATAGAGGTTAAATATTTTGCCTACCATCGTACTTACAGCGTTGAAGGTCTATCGAATAATCTTCCTGTCTGTATTAAGTATCGCAATAATGACGTTAATTTTAATAATTAATATCGACTGCTCATTTCTGATTCTATCTCGGAGACTGACGCCGAGAGACAGGAGATAGAGACGAGTGGAAGGGAAGGGAGGAGGCCTATGTCCAGCAGTAGACCGATAAGGGCTGACGAAGAACAAGAAGAAGAATAATATAAACCGACATTTTTTTAGTGCGCCTACGGAGTAATTAATTTAACAAAATGTTGTAGGTACTAAAAAAATATAAAAGAAAATACAATAAAAATAATTTATGGATGGTTGAGGTATTAATTTGTAAAAATCCATTATTAAATTATAATAATAAACACGATTGTTGAGTGGTTTTACTAGGAGTGGTTTGAGAATGCCCTCGCAAGGCGAAATAAATTTGTCACAATTTTAAAAAATTAAATCCAAGTTAAACCACTAACAATCGTATATCGTATTGTGCACGTGTTGGTGGTTGTGTTGGTGGTCGTGTTGGTGGTTGTGTTGGTATCCGTGATAGTGGACGTGTTGGTGATCGTGTTGGTGGTCGTGATGGTGGACGTGTTGGTAGACGTGTTGGTAGACGTGTTGGTGGACGTGTTGGTGAACGTGTTGGTGGACGTGTTGGTGGACGTGATGGTGGACGTGTTGGTGGTCGTGTTTGTGGTCGTGTTGGTGATCGTGTTGGTGGTCGTGTTGTCGGTTGTGTTGGTATCCGTGAAAGTCAACATGTTGGTGATCGTGTTGGTGGTCATGTTGGTGATCGTGTTGGTGGTCGTGATGGTGGACGTGTTGGTGAACGTGATGGTGGACGTGTTGGTGGTCGTGTTGGTGGTCGTGTTGGTGGTCGTGTTGGTGGTCGTGTTGGTGGTCGTGTTGGTGGTCGTGTTAGTGGTCGTGTTGGTGGTCGTGTTGGTGGTTGTGTTGGTGGTCGTGTTGGTGTTCGTGTTGGTGTTCGTGTTGGTGGCTTTGTTGGTGGTCGTGTTGGTGGTCGTGTTGGTAGTCGACAGCCTTCAAGAGTAGCAAGAATTACAATAGTGAATCTCCAGAATCGACTCCTCTGCCAACTCCATCACAAATGTCATCGCAGGTTCTGCGAACATGTCCTTTAGATATCCTACCTCCACAATATGCATCGTGATATCACAGTATCATACCTTTTTAATATTAAACGAGCACTAATATTTAAGTGTTTCGCAAAATATAATATGATATCATAGAGCGAAATGAAGAATTTTCATAAAACGTACTGTACCTTCGAAAGCCCTTGAATTTTATTTATTTCACCTTGATTTTTATTTTTTTCGTTTTTGATCAAACATAGACGATCCGTAACAAATAACATTATATAAGGGCCTTTCACTAATAAAAATACTAAGCACGATAAGATCCTTGAAAAGTGTTAACATGGAATAAGATTTTTTTCATTTTTCAAAGGGAGTTCCAGTCAATATTGTGAAACTTGTTGATTTGCCAAATAAATCAATCTCTTTCTTCAAAAGAGAAGCGGAAACATGCGAGAACCCTTCTTTATCACATTTGCGTACTTTTCCAGAATATGCGAATACAGTTTTTAAAGTAGTTGAGATGTAGAGAAACGGGTCCCATGGGATGTGAAGGGTTATTTAAGACTGTAGGGTGACCACCTGATTTAAATTAAAATACAATTATAATAAAAACATACTTTTTGCATAATACTATTAATATTGTTAAAAAAACAATTCATTTTGATCGCAGGATATAAAAGCCTATTGGTTCATCATTACCGTCTCACTCGTAAGGGTTACCGATTGATAGTTATAATTCATAATGCTTCAGCAAGCATTATCTATTTCTATTTATTTTTAAAATATAAAATATTTTTTTAAATAAGATAAATAATAATTAAATAAAACGATGTTTTTTAACTACTTCCACTTTTGTCTTTATTTAGACACCGACCGGTTTCGCCAGGCTCGCTGGCATCGACAGACTGGTAGTTAAAAAATATCGTTTTATTTAATTATTATTTAAAATGAACTTCCATCAAGAGATTTCAGTAAAATCATTTGATTATCTAAATAAGATAACTTTAAAAAAAATGTATACATCTAACTAACTAACCATTACGCCGTCTCTCCGAAGGGGTAGGCAAAAAAATAGACTGCCCATTGTTTTTTTTTTTTTTATTCTTTTCTCGTTTACTCAACATTATAAACTCACTTACTAACAAACTAACAATCACGCCGTCTCCCCGAAAGGGTAGGCCGAAAGAATGGACTCTTACACTTTTCTTTCCTGGCATATTTCTCTCGCTTCCTCAACATACATCGTGTCATGCACGCGCGTCGATTTCTCTAACTCCTCACATGGCCGACATTCAATATTTGATTTATTTGATCGTGCCACGTTTTCCTCGGTCTTCCTCTATTTCTGGTTCCATTTACATAGTTAATATATAATTATTTTACCAGCCTTTCTTCATTTATTCTTTCCATGTGTCCTTATAATTATATGGTGTATATAACCTAGTTCCCAAGCTACCCAGTCATCTACACTAAAGAGTTAGAGACTAGCGGAATTGACATTGACACGAGGAAGAAGGAAGAAGACTTTTAAATAAAAAATACTAAAATTAAAATTTCTTTTTTTATACATATACATACACAATGTAAGCAAAAAAGGTAGGTCATTAAATATTCTTCAAAAGGGACAATACAAATATAAATACATTTTTTTAAGTACGTCTCGAGCCAGGAATGTTGAAACTATTATGACGCTAATGAGGCTGAGTACTCATCAATATTTGGAGTTGCTCCATCTTTAATTATGTTACACAACACAATATCTTTGAAATAATCATGTTCATCAATTTGATGACTCCCCATACTAACAGCACCAGGTCTTCAAGCCCCCTGGATTAGGCATCAAGCTTTTTATTTCTTAGACCAAATTCCGGATGAATTTTACATTTATACTTTTTAAATCAACCAATGTTCTAACGATGAGATCCAATTTTAATTTTGTTTTTTTAGTATAAAGTACTTAATATGTAGTGTGATATTATTTTCTATTGTTTTTAATCAATAAACCGGTTTCACTCCCACCACAGTTTCGTTGGAGTAAAAAAAAACTAGATGGTTTGGTTTGTTTCCCTGACTGAGTTTTTGTGGGAGCAATACCGATTGGTTATATATTTATTCTAATTAAGACAAATCGAAATAAAGTCAATCAAAGAATTGATAAAAAAGGAGTTTTATATATTCAATTATGTTTTTTTTTCTCAAAATTAATTTCTTGTAATATATATTCTAGGTAAATAATAAGTATTAATAAAATGTAGCCATCAATGCCTCGAATTTAGGAAGCTATTTTTTGAACAACGTGTTACAGTTAATTCATCAGCTAACCAATTTTTTTTTTTTTACCTTTGTAAAAGTTTACACGCAAATGTGAATTTTTTTGTTTGACTCTACATTATTTTAATTACATAACAAATATAAATCATGATCTTATAATTACCGAAAAAAAATATTTTCAAGCATTACTTATTTGAAGATTGCCTTATAAAATTTAAACTTAAAGTCCTGTCTTGTGAGTTTTATACTCAGAATATTGTTTACATATCACCATATGAGTTGTGTTTATTTGCTCAGCTGCGTACAGAGCCAATAATAGATTAATGACTATATTCCGAGTGCGCCGCGTGTCTCTGGTCAAGAAGATAAATGTGGGGGAATTTTTCAGAACACGTGTCACCCTAAGGGTCTGAACATCAGACCCGACATCCATTGACACCATATTGATGCTCGCAATCCTCCCCTAGTAACAAAATCACCTTTTTGGCAGAGTGCTGCAATAACAAGCCAGCTCCCCGGCCCCGAGGGAATTAGATGCCAATAGCTAAAAGGGTAGCTAGCACCAAATGGATTTATTAACTTATAAAAAGTATGATTTGTCAAGGTGGTGAAAGACCTAAACTATGAAACGGAGAGTTCAACATAAAGTTTAACGATTCTTTTCTTTGTTAGTGTAACGCGTGTATAATGTTACTTCTAATGGAAAGATGAATTAAATAACACAATATGAATGTTGAAATTTGAAATTTATTGTAAAAAAATATTTGGTTTCGGCAGCTAGCTCCCATCTTCTGGTCACCAGCGAACTGCCTAAAACGCTTGATACAAAAAAACTAAGTAGCTTACCTTACTAATAGACTGGCACACTTTTCTTTCCTTACATATTTATCTTGCTTTCTCAACATTCATACATCGTTGTCATGCACGCGCGTCGATTTCTCCGACTCTTCGCGTGGCTGATATTCATTATTTGATTTATTTTATCGTGCCACGTTTTCCTCGGTCTTCCTTTATTTATAGTTCCATTTACATCGTTAACATATACTTTTTTTACCATTCATTATTTTCATGTGTTCAAACCATCTTAATGATCCTTTCATTATTTTGTTCATAACAATATCATTTGCAATATCATTCACTTCTTATATTTTCATTCGACACTCTATCATACACAGATTTTCCAAACATTCGTCTAAAATATCTCATTTCTACTGCATTTATTCTACTTTTGTCCTTCTTTGCCAGTTCCATGCTTCGCTTCCGTACATAAAGGTCGGTACAAGGACACCAGTTACTAAAAAACAAGTATAAAAACTATAAATACATATTATATATTGTTTTCATTTTTTTTTTGCTTATAAGCTAAGTTGGGCGAAATGGACTGCTGGGAGCAAATAGCGCAAGATCAAGGAGCTTGGAATAAAATCATCAAGGAGTCTAAAACTCTTATGGAGTGAGAAAATAAGTAAGTCAAAATTAAACATTACATTTTTAATTTACCTTCTCTTAACTAGTGGGCTTCGATTTTGTGGGGCCAAAGATACGCCATACGTCCTTCTCCTGTCTGCTATGATGCTAACGTCAGTGATCATATCGCTCAGGACTCGCGGAATCACGAGGACCAATCTAGGATGCCACAGACTCAGACTTACTGAAGTTTTGGTTGTTGTTATGTAGGTGACATTTGGTGTCGGAAGGTTTGCGATTGCAATAATTGAAAGTCATAAGTTAAAGTTGTAAGCATTTATTGATAATGCGCAGACATAATCGGGTGGTGGTCTAGGGGATACAACGCTTGGCTTCTGATCAAGGGGATTTGGGTTCGAACCTGGACACGACCAGATTCCTTCTTTATAATAATGAGCTATTTTCTGCTCACATTGAAGATTGTCAAATAAATTCTAATATCATTGATTTAAATCTTTGGTGTTAGTCTTTTTTTAAATAATAATAATAATAATAATAATAATAAAACTAATAATAATTGTTGATTGGATGGAAAGAGAGCGATAAAACACAATTGCAGACGTTCGTGCATAAGAGCATGTCCGAGGCAATAAGGTACTTCTAATAAGACGTCCAGTCATGACGTACGGAGCCGAGACGTGGACATTGACAAAAGGTCTAGTCTACAGATTCAAGGTTGCCCAGCGCGCCATGGAAAGAGCCATGCTTGGAATAACCTTGAGGGACAGATTTAGAAACGAATTTATTCGACAACAAACCAAGGTGACTGAGGTGGCTCTACGGATAGGCGGGCTGAAGTGGCGGTGGGCTGGTCATATCTGTCGGAGAACCGACAGCCGATGGGGAAGACGGGTTCTGGAGTGGAGACCGCGTACAGGATTCCGTAGAGTTGGACGTCCCCCTGCCCGCTGGACCGACGATCTGAAGAGGATTGCTGGACATGGATGGATGGGAGCGGCAATGGATAGGGGGCGGTGGAGGGCTTTGGGAGAGACCTACATTCAGCTGTGGATGACAGACGGCTTATGATGATGATGATGATGATGATGAATAAGACGTCCGTGCGCGGGGACGTGTCCGAGGCCAGTGTGAGTATTATGGTAGAACTTCTGCCTATATCGTAATGCAGAAAACATTATCCCTTCATCGATATGCAGGGACAAATGGTCGATTTGAGGAGCAGAATAGATATTTCCACAGGTTTATATACCTTTCAACAGCACTTGTCCCACGAATCCCACAAGTCCCAAGCTTCTCATTTAACTAGGTTTATTGCAATAGTTTAGCTTCTCACTATTAAAATTAGCATAGAATTACTAAAACCTTTTTAATTGGAATAACTACCGGCCGTGCGGCGAACTTTCAAATTTGTTATCAAAATTAATTCCGTAATCAACTGTGTGGCGCTAACAAGATGATAATGTATGGACAAGGAAATAATATGGCGCATTCCCAGTTGGGTGCTCCCGCTTTTAGTATTCATTGTATGGCACTTCGGGGAGGAGGCGGGTAGCGGAACTATAATATTGAATGCATTTTAGTAGACCTGAAAGGATATTGCTTCTCACACAAAACACAGCTGGTTCAATTGCTAGCGATTTAACCGTCACACGTTAACAGTAATTTAGAATGCAAATTACCTCAATTCAATGGAGTATGTAATTTCAGTGAATATTGAATATTTAACTAGAGATAAATCTATTTAATCTTGGTTATGAGAGATGGACAAAATACTATTAGAAATAAATTGCATATTTTAAAATTTTATTCCAGCATCACTTTATATTACAATCATTAATTCAAATGATTTTTCTGAAATTTTTTTAATGTTTATTTGAAATAATATTATTCACTGTTAAATTAAAAACACTGTTTTAATATCAAAAATTGAGTTTATTTTTTTATAAAATCGTCGCGACAGCTGTTTCACCGATGTTACCATCATCAGGTGTTACACTAAACTGTAAAATAAAATATTTATTTTATATTCAAACAGTGTTTTTAATTTAAGAGTGAATAATATTAAAATATAATGAGGTTCGCAACCCATCACCCCGCGTCTCCCGCGGGGCGAAAAGAGAAGGATGGAGTGCCGCATCAGTAAAAGTGTGACAGTCCATTCTTTCTGCCTACCCTTTTGGGGAGACGGCGTGATGGTTAGTTAGTTAGTTAGTTCAAAGTGTTTCCGCCAAAACAGTTATGCAATAATATTGAAATAAAACGATGTTTTCAAAGGGCTACTTCCATTTTTGTCTTTATTTCAAGAGTAACCGGTTTCGCCAGGCTTGCTGGCATAGATAGGCTAGTGACTGACAGACTGTAGTAGTATTTAATCACTTTTTTGGCAGAGAGTGTTAAAGTATTTTGGGCAGATAACCCGTAGAGATCAGAACAGCACTAAAAGCTCACAATCTTGGACAAAGTAGAAAGAAAGCGACCTCAAGGACGACCACCAAGCCCCTGATCCGATCAAATCAGGGAGCTGACTGGTCTCTCATTAGCTGTAGCCTAGAGACTGACGGGTAACAAGAGCGCACGGCGTGCCATAGTTAATGATTTACAGGATGAAGACGACTTTCAATCATGAGAAATATGACCGAGAAGAAAAAGAAGAGATTTTGATTTATTTTTAAACTACCGACGGGTTTCGCTCCGAGTGGAACTTCATTTAAGTAACAAAATAAACTATAAAAGATTTAAAAAATAACTAACTCACTAACTAATTAACCATCACGCCTTCTCCCAAAAGGATAGGCAGAAAGAATGGACTGTCACACTTTAACCGATGCGGCAATCCATCCTTCTCTTTTCGCATTTTTTATAATATTTTATTTCTATTTTTATAACATAAAATATATATTGTGAATTATATTTTGAGGAACCGGATAAGTAAGGTGAGAATACCCTCACATATATATGTAGATAGAAATACGTTTCTAATTTTACTCGCAGGTTTACGCAGGCGCGAATTGTTTAAATACAGTACGAGAATAATAGTTCCATATGTTTCAAAACACTAATAATAAAAACTGTTTATTATTAATATAGTAATTTTTAAAGAAGATGGAGGTATCCTCTAAAACATGTATTTTAATAATTTTTTTATTAAAAAAGTGGTCTAACAATGTTTTTTTTAATTCCCAAAGTAGATAATTATTAGAATGCATGAAAGGATACGAATGTGTGAATCCTAGACTAATGTGGATCCGCTTCAAAATTGGATTGACAAGAGTACTACTCATAATTGGGTATGCTCCTGTTAATAGCGAAGATGAAGCTGTGAAAGATGAGTTCTGGGATAGAGTAAACGAGATAGCAGCGAGTAAAAATGCGAACGAAAGAATTATTATAGCAGGAGATTTGAATGGATGGGTAGGAATTCAAAGGGCTGGTTATGAAGAATGTCTCGGAAAGTATGGTGATAGTAAAACGAATGATAATGGAAAGAGATTGCTTGGTGTGTGCCTGGAGTGGAGCCTCTTTGTGTCAAACACGATGTTTGACCATAAGAGGATCCACCAATATACATGGGAGAGAGGAAATGAAAGGACGACGATCGATAACGTCATCGTGGATTCTAGATTACGGGCGGACACTGTAGATACCAGAGTGTTCAGAGGGGCCGAACTCGGAACAGACCACTTTTTGGTGGTAACAAAGGTAAATTTGTTCCGAGGCTGGCGCACCAAGAGGAACAAGACAGTGACCGCCCCGTCTAGAGTAAAAGTTGAAAAACTACAAAACGATGGCGTAAAAGAGAGTTTTATGATGAAAGTGAAAGATAGGCTTAGTGATCGAGAATCGGAATGTATAAGCATAGATGAGACCTGGAAGAAACTGAAAGAAAGTCTATGTGAAGCAGCGAAAGAGGTATGTGGTACATGTGTGCAAGGGAGGAGAAATGGAGATGCTTGGTGGGATGACTGTATAAAAAATCTTGTTAAAGAAAAGAAGGATGCATGGTTAAATATGTTGTCTGTGGATAAAAGTGATTGTGTGAAATATCAAAGAGCGAAAGAAGCGTACAAAGTTTGCAAGATGAACGTCAAGTTGAAAGTGAGAGCAAAAAAGGATAAAATGAAGGAGGATGACGGACTTAAGATGACAAATCACTTCCAGCGCAACATAAAAATGTTCTGGAAGGAAGTCAAAAAAGCCCGAAATCCTCCCGAAAGTGGTTGTGCGAAAGCAATTTTAAGTAGTGAGGGAAGAATGATTACTGATTTCAAAAGTATACAAGGAAGATGGATGGAGTACTTTAAAGATATGTATGGCAGTGAAATGACTGAAGATTCAATAAGAATGAGCTTTACAAATGAGAGTTGCACGAACAGCGGAAGTGAAATTACTGAAATAAATTTGAACGAGATAGTAAGTGCTGTAAGATGTATGAAAGGTGGAAAAGCTGTCGGATATGACTGTGTAGCCTTAGAGTTTATCAAAAACGGTGGGCCGGTGGTTTCAGCATGGTTATATAGACTCTTTAACCAGTGTTTAGAGGAGGGATATACGCCGCTCGACTGGAGGAGGGCTGTTATCATGCCTCTTTATAAGGGAAAGGGGTCTCGTATGGACTGTGGAAATCACCGGGCAATAAGTCTATTAAGCGCCGTTGGTAAACTCTACGGTCGAATTTTAATAGAAAGAGTAAAAAAGACGACGACTGAAAGAGTATGGGATGTGCAAGGCGCTTTTATGACCGGAAGAGGTTGTATGGATCAGATTTTTGCACTTCGAACGCTTGCGGAGAAGTTTATGGCCAAAAACCGTAAGCTTTTCTGTGCGTTTGTCGATTTGCAGAAAGCCTATGATCGAGTGAACAGAGAAAAACTGTGGTCAATCTTGTCCGAATACGGAGTGAGCACAAAACTGATACGGGCGGTTGCTTCTCTCTACGAAGGGAGCACTGCCAGTGTTAGGGTAAATGGGGACATCACGCCCTGGTTTGATATCACGAAGGGTGTTAAGCAGGGCTGCGTGATGTCTCCTTGGTTGTTCAATCTGTATATGGACAAGTGTATGAAAGAACTTAAAGGTATAAATGCTGGTGCTAAGATGAGTGATCTGTCTGTAAACTGTCTGCTTTACGCGGACGACGCCGTTCTCGTTGCGGATAGTGCGGACGAATTACAAGTCTTGGTGTCGAGAATGTATGAGGTATGCAAGTCGAACGATTTAATGATGAATGTCGGAAAGTCAAAGGTGTTAGTTTTTGAAAGGGAAGAGCAAATGACAGTTTGTAATATAAGTGTAAATGAAGAGAACTTGGAACAGGTGAGCGAATTTGTGTATTTAGGTAGCATGTTCACAGCGGATGGCCGAACGGACAGTGATATTGAAAGAAGGGTTGGTGCGGGTAACAAAGTGAATGGAGCTTTAAAAGTAGTTATTGGAAACAAGAATTTATCAATGAAAGCGAAAATGGCCGTTCACAATGGAGTTCTGGTTCCAACCCTTATGTATGGAAGCGAAGCATGGAACTGGCAGAAGAAAGATGAGAGCAGAATAAATGCGGTAGAGATGAGGTCCCTAAGACGTATGTGCGGTAGAACGATGTACGACAGAATCTCAAATGCTGATATTAGGAAAGAGTGTAGAGCGAAAGAAGGTATTATGAACAAAATTATGAAAGGTTCGCTTCGTTGGTTCGGACATATGGAGCGCATGGGTGAAGAAAGAATGGTTAAAAAAGTATACGTTAACAATGTAAATGGAGTAAGGAGTCGAGGTAGACCGAGGAAAACATGGCATGACCAAATTAATCAAATATTAAAAGTTGGTCATGTCAGAAGCCGGAAGAATCGACGTGCGTGTATGACTCGATGTATGAATGTGGAGGAAGCTAGAGAGGTGTGCCAGGATAGAGTAGTGTGGCGGTCCATTCTCTCTGCCTACCCCTGCGGGGAAACGGCGTGATGGTTTTGTTTGTTGTTGTTGTTTGATAATTATTAAATGTTTTTGAAAGCGCGAGATGCAGACGGGTATAAACGTCCTGTTAAGTGGCGAGAAATTGAAATTAACCATTAGTGTTTGCGTATCTTTAGATGGTCAGCGCTGGTCAATCTAGATTATCGTTAGGTTATTAAATAAAAATTCAGTTGAATGATCACCGTTCACGAGCATCAGACCACTCTCGTAATGTAAATATATAAAGATGGTATTCGCACTAGCGTTACTCCACTATTGCTCTATTTGTAACGAGAGAACGATCATCGAATACAAGTGTCGTCGAGGAAACAAGTTAATGGCCCGCCATAAAAAGGTAATCGTTTTCCAATATTCCTCAATTTTCCCGCCCGTCCTGCCGCCGCCATTTTGTGGCCGTATCTCCCGGCTCAAGTGACAGCCGATAGCGCGGAGCTTATTGTTCCTGAAGAAACATAAATACAAGTGAGGTCACTGAAGCTATACTCTTCCGTGACAATAAACGCTATAAATAATATAAACATTCCTTAACTCTTCTCACACGGCTGTTACCGGTCGAAGTATTGCAATCCAATCAGACTTTTGCAATTCGTAAAATAGCAGTCGACAGACATCTGACCTGATTAGCTAAGAGTTTTAACGTCCTCTGACTCATATATTTTTAGGATCAGAACGACTTTTGGAGATTGTTGCTAACTCGATGGTAGTTGTTGGACTGATTAGACTGCTTGAAAGTATGTTTACGACAAAGATTCTTTCATTTTAAACATATACCATGTAAGAAATCGAAAGAATAAACTTATTAAAGAGCATAAAATGAAAAAAACTTATTCGTTTAAACTAAAAAATTCGTTTTATATAATTTTTTAACCGATGGCAAATACGAGTATGAGATAAAGCATTCATTTTTAGATTTTTAGTTATATGACTCAATTTGCAATGAGGTGATTACATAATTTATTACATCGTAAGTTCGAGGTGATTACATCGAAAATGGAGCCTTAAAAGTTCGTATATTAATATTATTATTATTATAATTATTATTATTATCAGAGGTAGTATATTAACAAAAAATGGGCGAGTGGAGAGGGATATTGAAAGAAGGGTTGGGGCAGGCAACAAAGTGAATGGTGAACCTATCCAAAAACCTAAAATGGCAGTGCACAATGGTGTCCTTCTACTGACCCTTATGAATAGAAGCGAAACATGGAACTGACAAAAGAAGAATGAATGTAGAATAAATGCGGTATAAATGAAATTTCTTAGATGAATATGTGAATATTGTGTGTATAATAGAGTTTCGAATGTAAATATAAGACGTGAATGCGGTGCGAATAGTGGTGTTATGAACAAAATAATGAAAGGATCATTAAGATGGTTTGGACACATGGAAAGAATGAATGAAGAAAACATGGTAAAAAAAATATATATGTTGACGATGTAAATGGAATCTAAAATAGAGGAAGACCGAGTAAAAACGTCCAAATAAATCAAATATTGAATGTCGGCCACGTGAGGAGTCAGAGAAATCGACGCGCGTGCATGACACCTTGTATGAATGTTGAGGAGTCGAGAGAAATATGGCAGAAAATAAAAGTATGGTAGTCCATTATTTCTGCCTATCCCTTCTGGAGACGGTGTGATGGTTAGTTGGTTAGTTAATTATTATTATTATTACTATTAATGTTAATATTTTGTTGAATAGCTTCTTACAATATTACATTGCGGGCCAAATAGATTTAAAAGGTGTATCTATTATATCGATTCTCATGACATGTGATAGATAGCTAATCTATCGTTATTTTATTGTCAATTTTACACCAGAACAAATAGAGTGTGAGAATCACACTTTCAAGTGTGGGAATCACACTGCTAATAGTGAGAATCTACTGCCATAGCCAGGAATAGAATCCAGGACCTTTGGTGTGGTCCTCATTGCTGCTGCCAGAGGTTTACATAATATTATTGTAGTGCAGAGATGGTTAGGGATAAGATGAATAAGAAGAAGAACGGTTTTAGTTTATTTTCTTCTTATTATTATTTTTCATTTAACCGTCGCGTTGCCATGTGGTAAATTGAGTTTCCACTGCCAATTTAAAGTTGATTTTCTTAAAACCTATGGACCCTAATATTATAAAAAAAATTGTAATCCTCCATTGAAGTGTTCTCAATATTTCGTAATAAAAAAAAAGCAAAAAATTACTTCCTTCATCCCAAAAAAAAATATTTTCTAAGACTGCCCTCACCTTCATTCGTGTTAAGGTAGAATTTGTTTTGCTAATATTTACAACTTTATCAAAAGTGACAAATACTTACTCGCTGTTTTGAACGTATTATAAATTATATCTTTGGCTTTTTCAATATGTACGTAATAATACCGACTGTAGACGGAAACGCAGGACGCAACTTAATAATATCAGAACTGTGAAAATATTAACACTTTACCAAAAGGGACAAATATTAATACGTACTCGTTGTCTTGAACGTACTATACATTTTGCCTAGGTGCCTTTATCATACGTAAAATCTCGTAAAGTCTAGCCGCGCCGGCCGCCGCGCGGCGCTTGTCTATCTTGCGTGTCCAGTTACTCGTATGCTATGACGCATTACATATCAGAAATCGCATGGTTCCAGAAAAAAATTAATAATGATATGTTTTTCAAATAATCCATGTATGTTATAGATATCGATCTATTTCTAATGAAATTCCCTACAAGATGACATAAATTAAATTTTGATTCATCTAGTCATATGCTTGATATTTAGATAAAGTTAGCGGTAAACTGAACTTACCACATGGGAGCAAGCGTTTTGTTTTGAACACGGTACGTTAAGGGTTAATAGATCTGATGACCTTTGACACAGAAATCACGTATCCTGAAATGTTGAGGTCTAACTGTCCCTCCTTCTCTTAGGTGGTCGTAAGTAAATCATTGAGGGAAAAAAAGAATGGTTTTCCTTCTTGTTTAAGGGGGTTACACCACTTGGCGCTCGGAATAACAGGTATATGTTTTTTTTAACACAGCCATTATATATAATAAAATAATATTTTTTTTAAATATTGAAAAAATAATAAATGGCGGAGATACAAGCCGATATGTACAGCCCTATTTTGAAAATCTTTTCTGATGATGTACATGATTTCTTTATAATGCATTATCCGAAATAAAATAAAATAAAATTGTTTATTAAAGAATTTATCAATGAAAGCGAAAATGGCCGTTCACAATGGAGTTCTGGTTCCAACCCTTATGTATGGAAGCGAAGTATGGAACTGGCAGAAGAAGGATGAGAGCAGAATAAATGCGGTAGAGATGAGGTCTCTAAGACGTATGTGTGGTAGAACGATGTACGACAGAATCTCAAATGCTGATATTAGGAAGGAGTGTAGAGCGAAAGAAGGTATTATGAACAAAATTATGAAAGGTTCGATTCGTTGGTTCGGACATATGGAGCGCATGGGTGAAGAAAGAATGGTTAAAAAAGTATACGTTAACAATGTAAATGGAGTAAGGAGTCGAGGTAGACCGAGGAAAACATGGCATGACCAAATTAATCAAATATTAAAAGTTGGTCATGTCAGAAGCCGGAAGAATCAACGTCCGTGTATGACTCGATGTATGAATGTGGAGGAAGCTAGAGAGGTGTGCCAGGATAGAGTAGTGTGGCGGTCCATTCTCTCTGCCTACCCCTGCGGGGAAACGGCGTAATGGTTTGTTGTTGTTGTTGTTGTTTATTATTTAAAAAATATAACAGCCATCGAGTGACGTAGGGATACCGATTTTTTTTAAATGTATAAATGGTAGCTGTTTGAAAGAAAAAACTCGAATTTTCTATAATGGAAAATTTATATTGTAAATTTCAACTAAATTAGATGAGTAGATCGGAGGATCTCATGTACACCGTTTTAAAAAAGTAGTTTCGAGAAAAACGCAATTGAAAAAAAGTATGACCTAAGCGTCTTTAAATAAAATATATTTTTAAATGACATTTAGTCTGTGATTACTGAACCGTATCTCTTATTGTTGCTTTGATGTCCTCTGATTCCTTTTGATCTCCTCTGATTTTTTTAAATTTCAGGGTAGTGCCCCTTAAGATCAAATTGGATACATGTTTATTTATAGATAACAAAACAAGAAAACCCAAAATAACCTTGATGAGGTCTTAATCCTTCAGTAAAGAGATGGCTAGAGAGAATAAAAATAAAAATATCGCATTGAGTTTATCATAAATTTATTATAATTTTATTTCTTTATATTAATCAGGGGATATTTCGAGAACTCGGCCGTGCTAAAGGGTGTTGGTATTTTTGTCCCTGATAGATTTCTCCGTTAGCGACAGCACAGATTGTTTTACCTACCAGCCACCAGAACCAATCTGCCTCTGGTGACACCGGTGGGACGAGCAATCAGTCTGCTGAACGCGGTCTCCTCGGAGATCGACGTCTTTCATATTAGTGAAAGTACGTTTAAGAGACAAGTACTCTTGACTTTAGAAACTATCTTGTCTTCCTAATGTCAAAGCATCTCTAATGCGTTCCTGGTATTATGTTCTTCTTCTTCTTCTACTTCTTCTTCACTTTTGGTAGACTCAGGAGTCTGTTATTTCAGGCAGGTCCTCTTGAGACGCTGAACTCCAGCTATTACTCCACCGTTTTGTGGGTCTTCCTGGTCGGCGTTTTGCTGGCGTTCCATGGAGAGCTATGTATGGTATCCTATTTGACCTCATTCTTTCTACATGTTGATGCCAGTATCGCCGTCTTTGACGTCCCCATCAAACCACATCTTCGACCTCGCAGATTTCACGGTATTATGTTGTATTTTCATAATATTTTACCTGTACTCAATAGATGCCTTAAACAAGTTGCTGTTTGTAATGTCTTTTGAGTTAATAAACTGATTCGATTTGATTTGATAAATAGAACATAAAAAACTAGTTTTCTCTCCTGTTTAAGGTCAAATTGGATACATGTTTATTTATAGATGACGAAACAAGAAACCTTTAAATAACACCTGATAGCCGTAAACCCTGTCCGCTCCTTCTCGGGTCGGATTAACCCGCGGAACAGCGCCATTCGTTTCCAGAGGCCCAACTACTAAGGGGAAAGTTTCTTTTTTCTAATAAATGACTCCTCGAGGCCCCCTTTATGGGCGGCGTTAATATGGCCTGGTGCCGACACTGCGTACAACACGATTTGTTAATGCCCCCGGCCAGGATAACTTCAGTCATTAACAAAGTCAGTGTGTTTGTTTGACAAGGCCGTTACGGGATTACTTCTGCCGTTAGACGCTAACTCTTTCAGATCGCTTTTTGACTTCTTTCGTGAAATTTTACTACAACAACAAACCATCACGCCGTAGGCAGAGAGAATGGACTGCCACACTTTTCTTTTCTGACATACTTCCTCCTCAACAATGGCCGACATTATTTGATTTAGATGATCGTGCCATGTTTTTTCTTGGTCTTCTTATATTTCTAGTTCCATTTACATTTAAATTTTTATCGTTTTCAATTATTTCTTATTCTCCTTTTTTGCATTGCCATACCCTGTTATTTAGGGTCGGCTTTTTGAATACTACTCAGCCAATTCTCACGATCCTGGGTCATCTGGCTGTCCATGTCTTAGCGCCCTCAGAATTTGTGTGATGTGTCAAAAAAAAGATTTTATATTATGTTTATTTTTTTCCATTTAAATTATTTCGTTAAAATTCTTGACGGTATTATAATTATTTAGGAGTAGAGATCTGCAGCCATAATGACCTTTATACCGAAGTACGAGAACAAGTCAGTAAAGCCTCTGCCGTATCAAGGTGTCTGAAGAATCTGATCTGGAAGAACAAGCAACAAGATCAGAATTCGTAAGACATGCTTGCGACCTATCATGACGTACACTGTAGAGACGCGGGCCCACACTGTGCGAACCATCTACTAAGAACATCGGAGATGAAGGTCCTAAGATCAATTACTGGAAAAACTCTCCGAGATCGTGCCCGCAACGCAGACATAAAAAAACTTGCAGAATAGAGTAAATCAATCTGTGGAATAGATCCAGAAGAAGATACTGGAAGGACCATGTAGCCCGAATGGATGGTGACAGACTTGCATATACAGTCGCTTATGAAATTCCCTCCGGACACCGCCCACCTGGAAGATCACCTAGGAGATGGAGGAACAGCTGGCCCTCATTATCCCACGAGACATGATGTCTTTGTTACAGATCTTCAGATCTATTAAAAGAAGAAGGAAAATATTTTAATAGTTATATCCCATACCGGGATATATCGAAACCAGTTGGTTCATTAAACAAATAAAGCGTTATAAAAACAAAATATCAAGTTATTTGTCAATTATTATTTATAAAGCTTCACGTCAAATTGAGTTCTACATACGAAATATTAGTAATAAACTAGAAAGTGATAAAATGGATTTTTTTTTATTTTTCTTTTCAGTCCCGGGTCTTCGTGGGTAAAATGCTGAGGAAATCTTAAGAGACACGGCACTGAGGAAAAGACAAAATTGTCGAAATCTCTGTTTAGCGTGTAATAACACAAGCTTTTTGTTTTTATTGTTACACTTTCAGCTTTCGGGCCATTTCTTAATGTGTCGTAAAGGCAGAAAGACAGTTAACTCATATTTTAAAACCCCATTACACGAAACTTGGATACGGTTCTTACGCGATTATGCCATATTTTCCTGCTGTAATACGTTTTACGTGGAAATTATAATATTTTCACGAAATCATTTCTCTTTCAGCATATTTAGTTGTTTTTAAAATCGAGGAAGCAATAAAATGTTCAATTTAAATATTCAAGAAGTTGATTTGAAATTGAAAAATATTTATCAAAGTTGTTTACACATATTATAACTTATTGAACGCTAAGGCATTAACACTGTGGAATTCCATAGTAATTTACTTAGGAAAATGAAAATAACTTTTTTTTAAATTTAATCCATCAATTATTTAAAAAAACATGACATGTTTTGGAGGATCCTCCATCTTCAGGTGTAAAAATATAATAAAAACCAAACAAAAAAAGACTAATATAAAAACGCATGTAAAATTCGATACATTAATTCAATTTAAAATTAACCTGGTCTGTTTGTTATAAGTACTAATAATTATTTTTATAACATTTAGAACTAATAAATAATAATAATACATGATGATAATATAAAAAAATATAAAAAGTTGTAATTTAGAAAAAAAAATCTTAATTAAAATTTTTTATATATTTTTATTTTTTTGTTATTTTTTCATAATATCAGCATGTATTATTATTATTTCATATTATTTTTTAGTTTTAACTGTTAAAAAAATATTTCTTGTACTTAAAACAAATAACCCAGTTTTTTTTTAAATTTGAATTATTGTATCGAATTTTAAATGCGTTTTTAGTTAGTTTTTCATTGTTTATTTTTTATTATATTTTTACACCTGATATGGAGGTATCCTCCGAAACATGTCGTGTATTTTAATAATTAATGGATTAAATAAGCTATTATCTATTTCCGAAGTAGGTACATACTATATGTATTACCTATGTACACTTTCAATATATTTTCATTTTTATATGATATAGTTTTCCCATATATTGAAATTGTCGTCATCATCAGCCTTTAGTCGTCCAGTGCTGAACATAGGCCTTCTTTCCCGACTTCCACAACTCTCCATCTCTCGCAGTTTGTGCTATTGACCTCCTGCCACTCTCTTGATGTCATCAGACCACCTGGCTTGTGGGATGCCCAGGATTTCTATGGCCGGTTTTCGGTCGCCACTCCAGAGTGCGTCATGTCCACAGATCATCCGTTGTCCTCGCTATACGTACATATATTTAAACAATTTTTATAAATTAAAATACAATTTTATCAACTTTTAACTTTATTTTTCTAGACATTTTTCGAAGGTTTTACACCTTCATCTTCGGGAAAACGATATTTACTGTTTCTATCGTTCACTCGATGATGAAAGTGAACAGTCTTCGAAACACGTTAAAAAATAATCTCAAAAGTGGAAAAAACAGTGTTTTTATTCATAAATGAAATCACCAATATACGTTAATTAAAATTACAGTCACTTTTCTAGGAAAGAGTCTATCATAAAATTGCACCAGCGTCCTATAAAAATTCAGGTCAATTTATTTCTATAAAAAAACATACGGAAAAAATTAAGATACTTATGATGCTTTATCTCTCTTATTCCTGTGACCCAATTCGCAGTACAACAAATAGACGTTTTCAACAATATAAAATGCTAAAAGAATGCACCTATACGAGGTGAAAACTCGTTGTTATAATAAAACCTAACATCAGTATTATTTTTGATGGAAACATCAATTTTCTCCAAATGTTGTGATTTGTTGATAATTTGTTGATGTATGTGACAAAAAATATCCTTCGCGGTTGTGGATCCACCCAATCCTCAATCCACACACTCTGAGGCAGCTAGGGTAGGGGAAAGCGTTGGCAATGGAGACACCAACGTCGTCTCTACTTTCTCCTCATCCTATGCTTCAAAGACCCGTTTGCCTTTATATACTGTAATTCTTCACCTAGATCCGCCTTCTGCACTTTTTCCCAGCATTCAATATTGATGTTAGTCCTTTAGAAGTTTGCTTTTAGAGAGGCCTTTGCTAAGGCATTGTTGATTTTCAATATGAAAACGGATTTCTGGAAAACGGATAATTGAATGAATTCTTCTATATTCACCTTCACTACATAATGTGAATTCATATTTGAATAAATATAATTACAATTTGTATTACCATAACAATTAATCTTGCTTTGGGCAGACAAGTTTCAGTTGTGACAAAACCCTTTTTTATGCACAAATATTCTTATCTTCTTCTTCCTAGCCTTCCCTCCACTGCTGGATGTAGTATTTTCCATCTGTCTCCATTTTTCTCTATCCTGTGCCGCTTCAATCCATTTTTTCCTGGCGACCACAACAATATCGTCGGCCCATCTCTTCTGTGGCAGACCGACACCCCTTTGGTTTTCCGATGGCCTCCACTTTAAGACTTTGGGAGTCAATCTTGAACTATTAACAATTTTATATTGTGAATGCACTAATTTTAAATTTTGTGCATCAATAAAGATTGTGTCATAGCCGAAACATGTCTGCAAAAATAAAAATATAACGTAATTTTTTTTTTATTATTTAAAAGAGAGTTTTACATCTTGTTTTTAAGAAGCAATAAATAACTTGTGTTAATTTGGGAAACTGAATAGAATTTTTATGGAGTACCACAACTTAAATAAAGAAACCCTACACGTATTACCTAATATTTATTAATTAATAGCACTCGACACTATTGTGTTTCAAGATAGCAAGATTTATTTGAACGTGTGCAAGAAAAATGTTCTTACCTTGCGTGAATAATATCACCAAGGACGTAACTTGAAGGTGACTTTAAAGGGGCGTCCCATCCTTGACTGAAAATTCATCGCGGTCTCGCCGCTTGCACTACGAATGAATCCCCGTAGAAGAGAGATGAATGTGCCGGAGAAGTGACAACTCGAATAGTCTGTGGAGGCAGTACCAACCATCTACAAAAATGCAACGGGCGTAACCTGAAATTCTCCCACAGGAATTGATACCGTAAAATATTCTCCTTAGTAATATCTCTGGTTCCCAACATTATTAGGCCATTTTCCTCAGTTGACATGTTGTATATTTCAATCGCCTTCTATAATTATTGAATTAATATCAAAAAAAAAAATTATCAATTAATTAAATTAATTTTAATTAACGTTTGATAATGGCTAAGAAAAACTCCAAGAAATACTGGAAGATTCAAATGAATCATCTCAAATAATTGGCCTTAAAATGAATATGACAAAGACAAAAATATTGACTAACACATAAATTGAAGACATTAAAATCCATAATAAAAATATAGTAGTGGTAAATGAATATGTGTACCTTGGTCATCTATTAGCTTTTGGAAGAAAGTGTCAAGTCAATGAGATTGATAGGAGAATACTGCTCGGTTGGTCTGCATTCGGAGGGCTGAAAACATCTTTAAGTCGGACATGCCATTAAATATAAAAACAAGAGTGCTGGAATAGTGTGTGTTACCTGTGATAACCTATGGATGCGAGACATGGACGTTAACTAAAGAAGAAGTGCACAAAATCAAAGTTAACAACGTATTTGTTTTAATCTTAAGTTATTTATAACACCTGATGATAACCACATAACCCAACCCTGTAAGTGTATTGACTGCCACCCCGAAGGTTTCGGGTTCGATTCCCGGCGAGGGCAGCGTGATTGTCACACTATCATTGGTCTGGTGTAGAATTCACGTGACAATAAAATGGCGATAGATTAGGTACCTATCACATGTCACGAGTATTACAATGATAACTATAATACCCTTTACATCGACTTGGCTCATGCTATCATGATGTAAAGAGCGATTCGACATAATAATAATAATAATAGGTAGGTGAAACAGTTGTCGTAACAATTTTATACAAATAATTTGTGATTCGAGTAATAACATTGTTTAGTTTAAGTAAACATATTTTATTGTTGTACTCAAAGTTTCAATACTTGAAAGCTTCTTCTCTGGTTTAAATCCTGGGATTGGTTTGCAGCAATTTCCTCTATTCTTCTCTTCCATTCTTCCCTGTCTTGTGAGACTCTTTTGAAATCTGCATATGATGAGCAGCGCACGTCCACCAACAGGTCCTCCAGGTACTCTCGGCGTGGGCGTTCCCTAAAGTTTGTCCCCTCAGTCATACCCTCCATTATGGCATGCAAGAGACCTTCTTGACGTATTACATGGCCGATCCATCTTGCACGCCTTTCGGACAAGGTTCTGAGCAGGTGCCTTCCTCCTTCGATTCCTTGAAGAACTTCCTCATTCGTGATGTGGTCTCTCCAGGAAATTCCTAAGAGTCTTCTATAGGACCACATCTCAAAAGCCTCTAGTCTCCGCTTATCCCTTTCGGATAGGCACCATGTCTCGCAGCCGTACATCAAGACACTCCATACATAGGTCTTGATGAGGAGTATTCTCAGTTTTAGGTCTATATTATTTGACTCTATTATTTTCGACCTTTTATTAAATGCAAGCCTAGCCTGATGTATACGGCTGTCGACCTCGCTCTTAGACCGACCGTCCCATGTTATTTTGCTCCCGAGGTAGACAAACTCCTTGGTGTTCTTTAGTGCAACTCCTGACATCACTACTTTCATCTGATGTTGCGTTTGGCCTACAGTCAGCAGCTTTGTACAGCATTTCGAGATACCTTTTCCATTTCTCTCCTATTTGGTCATTTTCGAAAAGTATTTTGCCGTCTTCTCCTTCTACTGCATTACCCTTTCCAATTCTCATCCCAAAGAAGTACTTCACCGCAGCGTGAGCTCTTTCTATATTTCCTCTCTTAAAAGCTAGTTAAGGATAACTGTAACAAAGTTTTCTAAAATTGCAATAATTATATTAGATTGGATTGGATGATACAATTTGAATATATGTAGTTTTCTGATTAGAGTAATCAAATATCTCCCACTCGAGCATTATCGCGGTTAATTAACTGATCGACCGATAGAAACCCAAATAGAGGTTGGTTCGGACACCATCTGAATTGCGAATAGGCCCATGGACTGTGTAAATTGCCGATGTGAGCCTCCAGCGAGGTAAATATTGTTGCTGCCTCTCCGGGCCCGGATTAGGGCTATAAGGCGCCGTTTTCAAATCCGCTTTTCGTGCGCCTGGTTCGCACCTGCTTTGTATGCAAAGCTCTTACAAAACCGCACATAATATTGCCTATATAATATTGTGTACATATTTCCCATATTAAATTATTAATTTCCAATTATTAACTGAACGTTAATAGACCATATAACCTATTCAAATTTAACCAAATATGTTTTATAAATATTCATTATATTTGCATTAATTCCATATTAAATCATTAAACAAGTTGATTGTCTGTTTTGTGACTGTTTTATTTTTATTTATCAGAATGACATATTATACCTTGCTAGGGCATTATCAAATGTAATATTTGATTATGCCTTAGCTAGGCGAATCTTTGATTTTAATTTTAATTATAACTTTAAAATTCACCATAAGTGTCGCATTAAAAGACAAGGTGCGTAAAGAATATGTGAGGGAAGATTCAAGGTTTCGATGGTACGGTCATGTGATGAGGAGACCTCGATGATGTATTTCCGTGACAAGTAAGAAGAGAGGGAGAGGAAGACCTCTAAGCCTTTAGGAAGAAGTTGGTAAATAAAGAAATATCTGGCGCGAAATGATAAAAAATAGCCTATATATACAATCAAACTATAATACGTAATACAATAATACGTCAATCGCAATGATTATCTTAACCTGAAACTCCGACAAAGAATAATTAAATGTTATATATGGTCTGTTCTACTATATGGCCGCGAAATCTGGACTCTAAAAGTGAATGTAATGAACCGGTTAAAAGCGTTTAAAATGTGGATATACCGCAGAATGCTTCGTTTACCGTGGACCGATAGGGTCAGTAATACAGATGTACTACAGAGAGCCAGAGCCAATAGAGAGCTGTTGTCGAGTGTGAAAGTTAGAAAGGTCTCACATTTGGGTCATGTGCTAAGGGGAGATAAATACCACCTCTTTTAACTGATATTAATGGGTAAAATAGACGTCGGAGAGTTGGTTGAAGGCAGTTGTCCTGGCTGCGGAAAATAAAAGAGTGGACAGGAATGTCAAGAATTCAAAACTTGTTCCAAGTGGCGCAGGACAGATATGCCTTTTCTGTTGGGATCGCCAACGTTGAGGAGACCTGACACGGCACCGGAAAAAGAAAAAAAAAACACCAACAAATTTTATTCCATAAAAAAATACGGAAATGTAATGTTCATGAGACAAGGTCACCCTGTTTATTGGTGGCTCTCATTGTTCTAAGGGTTTTTCTAAAAAGATCGTTCCGCGAGGTTTGAACATTGTTAAAGATTTCAATGAAATGACTTTTAGAATATGAGAAAATGAATAAATCAGGAAATTATAAAAAATAAGAAGAATACGTCAATAGTTTAACTTTATGAATATTTAAACAGACAAGCCGTGGGCCTTTGTATGTACCATCGCCAGCCCTGGGACCATTTCGGCATAACAGTTCCCGCAGGTGCAATACGAAATACATTATTTTATCCTGAACGGGAGGTACAATGATGGGAATAGCCGATGATTTATTCTGCCCTGTCGATTCATTAATATCGGATGATATACACAACAAGCGTCGTAGAATTAATATTTATGGCCATTTCCGAAACACGAAGTTGGGACATAGCAAATTGGATAGACACAGTGATTGGTGTGCGGTATTATGGAGCTTGAACCGTGGTTCGCGATTTATGCACGTGAAAAACATTGTATTTTTTTAGTACCGGCTAACTAAACAACACGCCATTCACCCGGAGGGGTAAATAGAGAGGATGCACTCCCACACTTTTCTATCTTGACATTCTTCTCAACCATGCATTTTCGTCGATTTTTCCGACTTCGAATGCGTCCGCTTTTTAGTAATTGAATACTTTGGTCAAGCAATGTTTTTCTGGGCCGCAGGGGGGCAGGGTGAAGGCAGATCTCTAGGCTAGCAATGTGAATGCAATCAGCAATGTGGAGGAATGGACGGAAATCGGAACTGTCGAGGAGATATTCCGGCCAGCGCAGGATAGGAAAGAGTTTACCAGAGTGATCGCCAACGTCGTTGGGACCTGACAGCACTTTAAGAAGAAGAATGTTTTTCTCCACTGTTTTCGTCACTTTTAATATCCATACTGCTTGTATGCAACTTTTTAACCATTCGTCTATCATCTATTCATTCCATTTGTCCAAATAATAATTTTTTTTTAAAGCAAAATAAGTAAAAAAAACTTCGTTCTTGTGGTATCCGCTCTGGTCTCAATGGTATATGTCAGTATACTCCTTACGCAGGTATTGTATACTCTGACCTAACTGTCAGTTCTCATATACTTGTTTTTCCATATTATATCCTTGAGACAACCTGATACCTGATAATTGTTAAGCAATTTTATAATATTTCAAATATGAATCTTTATAATATGTATCACTGAAGAAGGACCGGTTGTCCGAAACATGTCTGATATGTCATTTTATTTTTTTTAAATGTTAGTGTTGTACTCGTATATACAAATTAAATTTCTTATTTTTTTACTGGTTTTATATTTTTTAAATGTCTAACCGCAAAGTGAGTGTTTCATATGAAAATTTGACGTTTTTATTTTTATTTTAGAATTATAAATAATTATTAATTATTAAAATACGAATAAACGGGCAACTACTGTGTGCGGCACCATCAGATTCTCTCCTCCCGCGGCGATAAAATGATAATTTCAATCGTTATTTTGCAATCTGCTCTCTGTTTTGTGGGTCGAAATAATTTCCCTCCATTCTTTGTCATAAATTCCCAATATTGCCGAAATAATATTAGGTATTACAATTTTAATAACATCCCGTAATGAATTACAGATACGTTTTTCGAAAGCTCCCACGGATTATGCGGATTAAATTTTATTTTTATATGCAATTTCGGATCGTTTTAAATTAGTTTTTAAATTAGTAATAATGGAACTGCCACACTTTAACCGATGCGGCACTCCATCCTTCTCTTTTCGCCCCCCGCGGGAGACGCGGTGTGATGGGTTGCGAACCTCATCGCCACCACTAGGCATCTCCCACACACATTTCGATCGTCTAACCTCCACAAAATAAGTCTAAAATAAATTAACAAAATAAAAATAACATAAAACCAAATGTTATTTTCATGGTGCACATGTCAGCTGGACGATCCGAACTTTTTTGTTTTTTTAATTTATATTCTACGCATCCACAGATACATTAACATCCCCTATATTGCATTATATAATCAGCCTTATAGAAAATGGAAGGACAGCTGGGAATTCCCCCCCTTCAGAAGGATCAACCCTCTGGAGAACCGACTACATAGGTCTAAAACAAAGCAGAAGAAGAAGAAGAAAATGGTTAACGTCAGGGGGACCCGAAATGATACCGGGAGAGGAAAAAGAAAAAGAATTAATATTTTACTTAAGCTTTTATTAATTAAGTATTAACTAGATTATCTCTTACATTTTTGTCATCAGCACAATAGATCAATTCGTTTATTTAGTTTTAATTACTCGACAGATAATTGATATAATTCAAATACAATTTCATTTACAATCAAATACTCATCCAGTGTATCGAAAATACAAATTTTCGTTAATTATTAATCTGATTATTATTCTCATCAAAACTATCTTCTTTTGTCTTCAATATCCAGCCAATTAAAGATAATATATTCTTTCGTTTTATTTTGACTTATTTGTATAATCTCAAATCAATATTCGATTAGTATTGTAGGTGATCCACATAAGTGGACTTCGACGCTGAACCAGCATATTTCATGATGAAATATATTACACGAATAACCGAAAATGCCTGACTTAGGACCTACTTATCAAAACTGATGGGTCGGGGCCCAGATTTATTCAGTTTGGTCACGAGGTCACTAGAGCAGAGCATCGTGTGAAAATGGAAGCAAAGCATATAAAAGCAGTACATCCGACCACACGTACTCAAGTCTACGTACGAGAAACCTCCGACCCTCCTACCGAGCTACGCAACTGTCTACACTGCTACGCCACGTAACTTCCGACGAGTCTTTGCTCCCGCCGACCGACGCTACTGCCCAGTGAGCCGTCAGCCCCAGCTACTATCGACGTCCAGGTGCACGCTCCATCACGAGTACATAATACTGTTAACGTATGATTACTTGTGACCTGCAATAAACGCTGAAACCTCCCCTGCTTTTAACTCTCACCACATTTCCCAAAGTATCATTAACATAATTAATGCCTTTAATAAGATGAGTACTATTTTCCGCGATGATAATATTAATTTAAAATTACGACAATGAATGGTCAGATGCTTTGTTTGGTCGGTGCTGTTATACGGGGTGGAGTCATGGACCCTTAAAGTCAATTTTATGAACCGATTAGAGGACTTTGAGATGTGAATACACCGAAGGATGTTACGCATCTCCTGGACTGACATGGTCAGTAACACAAACCTTATTCATAGAGCCAGAATTGACAAAGAGTTGCAAACCAACATCAAAGTCCGTAAGGTGTCCTACTTGGGCCACGTTCTGAGAGGCGAAAAATACGTACTGCTACATCTGATCTTAAAGGGTAAGATTGAGGGTCGACGAGGCGTTGGGAGAAGGCATGTTTCCTGGCTGAGGAACATCTGAGAGTGGACAGGGCTGAGGACCGTGGAGGAGCTGTTCCTAGCAGCCCAGGACGGGGAGGCCTACTCAAAGGTGACAGTCAACGTTAGGGAGACCTGACAGGACACAGAAAGAAGAAAAAGAACATAATTAAGATAATCTAATGATTTTACTGATATCTCTTGATGAAATAATAATCTGGTTTCGCCAGACTTACTGTTATCGACACACTGATTTTAAACGTAGATTATTTATTAATTTAATAATATTTATTGATTCATTTTGCGACGGCATTTTCTAATTGTTTTTTTAAACTGCATTTATTATTATACTATCGATTGGATTGGATGATACAAATCAAATCAAATATTTTTACCTGCGCCCCCTTTTTTTAAAAAAATTGAGATCAATTTTGTGCCACATAGTAATAATAATACCTTACTAAATACGTAACGTTTTTAAGTCCTAGCTACCATTTTCCGCAATCATTTGATTGCGTCAAGAAAGGGCATAAATGGGTGACAGCTGGTCCTTAAAGTCTCATAAATTTGCATTTGGCCAAATTCTTTGTCAACTACTAATCTTCATGAAATCTTTACTATTATAAGATTCGCCTAACATGGGAAAAACGTACTCTTAACTTAAAATCAAAGTATATTATGGAGTTGAATGCCATTATTCTAAAAACAACATTCAAACCTCAGATGAGAAAAACAATGTAGTAAACATATTGAATCGGAGAAACAACTTTCAAAGTCACAACATTCGATCATTTGAACTAGATACATAATTTGTAAGTAGAACATTACGTCATCTCGCTTCAGTCTATAACAAACATTGCTTCATGCAATCTCATCATTATTCCCTTGTTTATTGTCACATTACAAGCCAAACCCGGTAACTCTCATTTTTCATCTTTCAAAAATTTATGAACTCATGTGTTCTTCAAAAGATTTTTATGGTAGTCATTAATTTTCAAGAAAAACCGGTAATATAGAAATTTGTATAATATGATTGATATTCGTAAATGCAAACCCTATGCTCCATCGCAGGCAAAACCCTCAGATATCAGATCAGAAACGAAACGAAAATGTCTGTCTGTGGTGTTAAGTACATAGTATTATGGGGAAGAAACAGATTGCGCTTTTAGAGAGACCACGTGGACCGCATAAAGAATAAAAGAATTGCAAATATTATTAAAGATGAAAACCCAAGCAGCAAGAGATTACCAGGAAGTCCGCGGAAAAGATGGAGAGTTGGCTGGATATCATCTCAGAACAGCCCACCGTCATTAACGGGTCATTCGACCTAAACTATGAGAGAGAAGAAAAAGAAGAAGTATGATATTTCTAAAAATCTTATTTCTAGTTTTTATTCATAACATAAGAATTTGAATAATTAACACGAATGAAAACGTCTGTTTTCATTTTTGATTCTAGAAGTTTTATGATAATTTATGGATTCCCAAAAAATTTAATAAATCTTCTAGAAAACAGATGTTTTCATTCGTACTAATGATTTAATATGTAGTTTTACATCTTTATTCAAAAAACAATAAATAAAAATTACTATAACGCCAAATATACACTTACTTCCTATATTGGCTCTCTGGCAATGTGTTTTTAAAAATCGCGTTTTAATTTTTAAAACATATGTTTTATTGAATACAGAGTTTTACATTGTCGCCACTAACCGTCAATCTCATTAATATAATTCATAGATTGACGGTCGTCACAAATTAAAGTTTATCTCTTCTATTCGCCATACGTTGTGTTGAATAATTTTATTTCTCTTTTTCTTTTTTTGTACAGTTTGTTTATACAACACATACATTAAAAATATTAAAATTACATAGACATGTTTCGGACAACCATTCCTTCTTCAGTGATACATATTTTAATGATACATATTTTAAATGTTATAAAATTGTTTAAATGATCTGACAGATGTTATTAAGATTTATTTTGGAACGTTTATGATTTTGTTAATAACAAATATTAAGATTCAATTTAAATTTTAAAATGATAATTTAAAGTTCTTTATCGTTTAAAAATTTGTGTGCAATCCACAATTTGAGCTAAATAATAGAGTCAATATTTCAGCAAAGTAAATTAATCCGAAGTTCCCTGGATCCGGTGCTATGCATTCTTTCCCCTAGACCACAATTCGGCGTTTAGATTGAATATTTATTGGGATGTTTGGTATCCTCTTCGACCGACGTTTCGGAAATCGTTACAGACTCCATCTACAAGCAAGCTGTCAAAAACTTCCGAAAAATGATTTCCGTAATGTCAGTAGAAAAAGTTACCATAAAATACGAACACAAAATTCCCCAAGGTAAACTTCTTCTTTCTCGTGATATAAAATTTAATAAAAAATATTTTTTTTAACTTTTTTTCGAAACATCTAAGAATTGACGAGCCTGCGTGTTACAATGTATGATTAAACCTGAATCTAGAGAAGTATGTTAGAAAAGAAAGGTGTTAAGGCCTATCCTCCTTTAAACGGCGTGATAGTTAATTAGTTAGTAAGTCATGGAATTAGATTTTTATATAATATATTAAAAAATATACAAGTATTTAAGTTTTATATATCTATTGTAAATTTAGTACGTATTCTGGGTTGTTCTTGAGACATCAAAAGATGGCTGTAATGTATATTATCAACTTTATATTACAAAATTATTATTTTTGTATTTCTTTCATTTATGTATAATATGTATTATATAATATTATTATATAATATATTATTCATACAAATCTTATTTCTTTTTACACCACTTTAAATTTAAGTAAATATTTTTTTCTATAATATTATTCTTACATAAAGATTAGAAAAATAAGTCAACTTAGAATCACTTCAAAATTAAGAAACTTCTTAATTATAATTTTCCTACAATGAATAACAATAATAATATTTTCCATGGGCCCATTATTGCCATGTTCGCTATTTTAAATTATTTTAAATAATCCCTTAAAATTTAACTCTGTCAGCCACTAGAATATTTATTAAAGAGTCTCCACTTTTATGTCCCTATTGCTCATGACTCACCGTTCTACCATACTAATTGACCTCGTGCACATTTTCTCTCATCCCATTTTCCCTCCTCTATTTTATATTTCTTTTTTTATATATTGTGTTGCTCTCTGATTTTATATTAAGTGTCTTTTTTATCCTGACTTAGCTACGGCGGGAGCAAAACCAGTTGGTTGTTAATGAGTAAATGGTTTTAAAATTATATTTAACAAAGCAACACCACAAATTATGTAAGTGCTTCATACAAAAGTATATAATATAATAATTTATAGTTTTGAACTTTGCGTATAATGCATATTTAAATAATTGAAATTTTAAAAGTAAAATACATAATTTGAATGTAATGGTACTCGCCCTAGATATTGGTAATGCTACTATGTACGTGTGTTAGGCGTGATCACACTATCAACTATTCACGTCTCGTAATGTCTGCTGTCTATATATGCAGCGCTGTCGGCAATAATTCGCGATGCCTGTTTTACACAACACAGATGCCATTATAATTAATCAGGTTCCGACAGCGGCCGATGCAGATTGACACATGGCCAAGTTGCCTGTGTGATAGAATGTGACATCAACACCCAAACACAAAACGATAGATTTGCAATTTGCTTTTACTACAGCCTAACATACAGTATTGTATAAACCATAAAATGTATGATTTACGATTTAACTTGAAGATTTGATAAATTATCTCCTGATTCGGCATGATCTATTACAGTGAAAATGTTGTTTTTTGTCAATTTCATATAACTTATGTATTAAGAATCTTAAAGTTTAACAGCAACATTTTTTTCTATTAGAATTAAATTTACATATAACGTAAACAAATTTATAAATTTTCTGATACACTGCCCTCATTTAAAGCAAGTATCAGGGAAATTAATATTGTTCGTCAATAACAAAATACTATAATATATAAAGATTTACTTTCTTTTTCCTGAACAGCTTGGTTAAGGCCTTGATTTGAATATATGTGATTTTTTATTAGTTTGTTATTTGTGTATTTTTTCTCTATCTTGGGTAAACTGCCTTGTTTTACCTGATTTCTTTATTTTTTTGTGTCCGTAGCTATTGTTTTATTTTACCTACTTTGTGAAATGCTATTGTATCGTTTTATCTGATTTTTATATCTCTTTTTATCATATGCTATTGCCTTTCTTTGCTTGGCTTGTTTGTATTTTCTTTATCTCTTGCTATTGCCTTATTTTACCTGATTTGTTATTTCTTCTTTGTTCTTTGCTATAACATTATTTTACTTAATTTTTGTATGTTTCTTTATCTTACATTGATATATTGTTTTGCCTGACGGTTTTTTACACCGTGGGGTGGTACAAGACAGTAGAACTGCCAGTGTTATGTACTCATACTTGGTGTGCTCATCTAACTGAGGCATCTAATCTATTTTAATATATTTTTTATTACTTATCACTACTGTACACAAAATTCTTAGTTTGTGTACCAATAATAAATAAATAAATATAGAGCTTTCTTCTGGAAATGTCGATATGGAGATGGATACGTCCATAAAAAAACGTTATAAATTTCATGCCAAATAAAATTAATGTGCAAACAAATATGTGCCAAATTTTCTTAAATTTCTTTAGTTAAAGTTTATTTCTTTGTTTAATTTTAAATGTACCTATTCGTATAAAATAATTAATACGAACGAAAACGTCTGTTTTTTTATAAATTTTATAATAATTTATGTGAATGACATGTTTCACCTGTCTAAGGCATTACCAAAATGTCATTGACTGATTGAAGGTGCATTTAACTATGTGGAATTCTATTGTTATTAAGAAATAATTAACAACACTGTTTTTATTCTGTTTTTGGTATAGAATTAACAACACTGTTTTTTTTTTCACCTTTGTATGGAATTAGAACAGTATTGTTAATTATATTCCAAAAAAGTGTCGTTGAATTATTAAGACTGCCTTCACTTCTTATATTTTCATTCGACATTCTATCATACACAGATTTCGCACACATTTCACACATGTTGTACAGTTAAAATATCATTTTGTAATTGAAGGCAGATCCAACAGCTCTTCTTCTTCTTCAAGTGCCCTCTGGGTCCCCCCAACATTGGCGATCACCTCGTCGAACCTGTCCCTGTCATGTGCCGCTTGGCATTGCTCCTCCACACTTCGGAAGCCGGTCCACTCCATTATGTTTCGCAGCCAGGACATCTGTCTCCTACCGGGCCCTCGGCGTCCCTCAATTTTCCCCTAAAATATCAGTTGGAGAAGGTAGTACTTCTCCCCACGCAGCACCCGACCCAGATGTGAAATCTTCCGAACCTTGATCGAAAAGCTGCGTTCATTAAAAATATACCTAATTAACACAATTAACACATACTCGTATACATAATACAAGGAGCTTAATAATTAACGTCGATGTTTCATCACGAGTTATGAGAATTAACGGCAAAATGGGGATTTTCTCCCAGCATCCAAAAGCTCACGTAGCGCTAAGCTCCGAGCGTAATTTTCTAGAAACAATAATTAATATTGGAAAACTTGGCCAATTCTGAAACTTTTGTACCAATTATTATATAATTAATTACTTCTACCGAGAATCTTCTAGGATGTTCAATATTTTATTCAAAATCTTTCCCCTTATCGGGAAAAAATCAGGCCTTCCGTCTTACGAGTTTTGTTAACTTTTGTTAGCTTATTAAATTTGCGTAGGTAGCCCAGAGCGTTCTCAAATTAATATTGGTATCCACTCGACTAAATTTTAATTTATGAATGTCAACATTGGGCTTGGATTTTCAAGGCCAATAAATGAAATTTCTTTCAGTATTTTATTACAATACAATACAAATTTCAAAAAAACATGGAAATCTTAATTTATATATGAAATAAGCTGAAAAACTTTCATATTAATAAAAATCTTCGCCAAGGTTGAAAATCATTTTTTCTTTTTGACTGTTTAAAATATATTTACTTTTTTTAGTGTATATGTAACAATCATATGTAATTTTAAGAATTAATTATATCTCAATAGAGACGAAGATGTAAATTATTTGGAAACATAATTTAGGTGGTACGTCGGTATAAGAAGGGCGGAATGGGGAAGGTTGTGTTACATAAAGCGATCGCTTAACCCAACCAATGACAGGTCATATGTCCTGTAAACGCCTCGACCACCATATTCTGTTTTCAAATAATTTACATGTTGATATAATTTAAATTAATATAATTTACAATAATTTACATTTGATAAGAAAAGAGACATTTTCATTCGCATTGATTACTTAATACCATACATAGTTCATTGTTTTGGCCGAAACACTCTGATTTTTTAACATTATCAACTGTATTTACAACACTGCTGTAATATCAAAAAAAGATGACACTCTTTTTTAGAATGTCGCGACAGCTGTTTCGCCAACCGATGTTGGCATCATCACGTGATTCACTCAGCTCACTTTAATTTATAGTATAAGTTTGAAATAAATATTGTGTAATGTAATGGGAATTGTGATATTATAACGAGAGCCTATCCAAAAAAAAACAAAATGGCAGTGCGCAATGGTGAGTTTGTACCAACCCTTATGTATGGAAGCGATGCATACTGGCTAAAGAAGGGTGAAAGTAGAATAAATACATTAGAAATGAGATCTCTTAGAAGAATCTGCCAAAAAACGGTGTATGATGGAGTGTCGGATGAAAACACAAGAAGTTAATGCGATGCGAATGAAAGTGATATGAGCAAAATAATGAAAGGATCATTAATATGGTTTGGACACATGGAAAGAATGAATGAAGAAAGAATGGTAAAAAAATATATGTAAACGATGCAAATGAAACTAGAAATAAAGGAAGACCGAGGAAAACGTGCCAAGTAAGGATTCTGAAAAATTGGCGTGCGTGCAAGACACAATGTATGAATGTTGAAGAAACGAGAGAAGCATGTCAGGAAAGATAAGTGTGATAGTTCATTTATTATGTCTACCCCTTTAGTGAGACGGCGTGATGGTTAGTTATTTAGTTAGTAAATATAATATAAAGTCCGCATTTCAGCCCACCTGTACGTCCACATTATAAAGTTTATTCTACGGTACATTAAACGTTGAATTATAATATTATTTTTGCATAATGGCTTAATACTTGTACAAACATATTTGATTTATGGTAATCATTCTCCTTTTGAATATTTATTATATTTGCAAGTGTATTGATGAATTGAATGTGGGTAAATTTAAAGTTGCCAAATGGTTTATGCTGCTAAATGGTTTAAACAAAGGCAAAGAGAAAAAAAAACTGTTAATTATAACAAATGTCGTGCAGCATAGATGGCATATTTAGGGTAAAATTTTAAATACACTATAATATTTAATCACTAAAGGGACGAATACACATAGGAAGCAAAGCGCAGAGACAAGGAGAAGACGAAAGGTACCTGTTCTCAATAGATGCCTTAAAAATATTTTTTGTAATGTCTGTTGATGAAATAAACTGATTTGATTTGATTTGATTTGATTTGAAAGGATAAAGCATCGGGAGACGGTGGCAGTTTTTCTGCCAACGTCATCTCCTGGTCTAGATGTCCCAAAGTGTCCAGGTTTAGATACGTAAGCCGCATCAGGGCCCAAAACCACGAAGGGAAGTCTTTTTTGGATACGAGAGACAGCCGATTATATCTTCATTTCTGTAAATAAAGAGTAAAACACGTGTTAGAGAGGGTCCAGAAAAAAATTCTGAGATATCTCTACATGAAGGAGTTTGGTAGCTATTCGTTGCTTTATCCCACTGCATTCCTCTTGGGCGTGCAGAGGACCAATAGTTTGAAGAGATGAGTGCACACTTACCCATTTCTTCAGACTAAACAGGGGATTCTTTAGAACTCCGTTATCATAGAGGCTATCCATCTTTATGTTCTAGATGGTTTTCTACGACAGCGTCAGCACATACTGTTTTATCTCCCAGCATGCAGTACCAACCTGCCTTTGGTAATGCCGGTGAGGGGAGCAATCAAACTGTTGAATATAATCGCTACGGAGATCGACGTCTTTCATATTCGTGAAAGTACGTTCAGAAGACAAATACTCTTTGACTTTGGAGAGTATCTTGTATTCTCGTGCGTTCCTGGTATTATATATTTGTTATGTTTTACCTGTTCTCAATAGATTCCTTAAACTATAATCGGTGTTTGTAGTATCTTTGTTATTCTTAATATGGTAGTTTCCCATTGCTTGTGGAAAACAATGGGAAACTACCACATCAAAAAAGCCCAAGCAAAGATATTAATAAACTTTGCTGCAAACCAATCCCAGGATGGAAACATAAAAAGAAGAATATCTTTTGAGAAAATAAACTGATTTGAAAAATACTTCACGAACTAAGAGTTCATCATAACAAAGATGACCTCGAAATTTCCTCGAAAGGGTAGTCAGAAAAAATGGAAAAATATGTCGAATCTTCCGACTTTTTACAAGGCCAACCTTTAAAATTTGATAAATTTGGTCAAGCTATGTTTTCTATGGTTTTCCTCGACTCCGTGATCCATTCACATCGTTTACGTATACTTTCTTAAATATTATTTCTTCATCCATGCGTTCGTAATTCGTTTTAATACAAAACAAATATACACACAAGTAAATTAATCACCAACCAAATAATATTAATTTTCTTATTTAATTAAACACATTGATTACCCTAATATATGATATATCGGTTTCGATACATAAATGACAGTACTAATGAAAGTATAACAAAATAAATATTTTATGTTTATTGCAACCCCTTTATTTCGGAACACCCCTCATAATTCCCGCAATAAATTCTTTCACGGATTTTGTCCTAATTGTTGCCCGTAAGACGAATTACTACCAGGGGGATAATTTCGGTC
Source organism: Lepidostoma basale (assembly GCA_022606425.2). Taxonomy (NCBI): domain Eukaryota; kingdom Metazoa; phylum Arthropoda; class Insecta; order Trichoptera; family Lepidostomatidae; genus Lepidostoma; species Lepidostoma basale. Next base: position 935,815 of record JAHDVF020000079.1, on the reverse strand, counting down.
TACCCGAACGCATTAAGTACCTGGATTCGATATTAAAGCACATCCTTATATCAGAATTCTATCGGCATTCACAACATATTCGTTAAGTGCTTACAAGGGTTTATCTCCTGAATTGTCCCAATCAGAAACACATATTTTTACGGTTACAGAAACACACACAAACTCATTTTTAAGGTACTACTTCTCTGTAAACCACTTCAATACCGTAAGGCCACTGGTGGCCGCTACGTAGGCGCACCACCAATGCCGTAAGGCTACTTTGTATTGAAAACGATTCCAGTAGGAATTTTAAAAAAAAAAAATTTGTGTGGCTAGTGACATCAATACACTATTTCGGCAAGAAGAATGAACCTTCTGACGTTGGACTGACACTTCAAAGTAAGTAATTATTTGTATTTAATAATATGCACTTTGAAACATATTGTTTTAATAAAATTCCAGCAATTTTAACATATGGGAATTTATTGATTAGAAAAAGCTTACTATTCGTTTGATAGTATAACATGCAAACTATATGCTTAGGTGGACTGGGCAGCCGGTACGAATGGAGGAGCTATCAGCACCCGCACATTTGACATTTACAATACCGGAGGAAAGACGTAGCGTGAGAAGACCGTGACTGGACGGTGTTATAAAAGACCTACAATTGTCCATCCAGGACTGTAGAGCTAGGGGGAAGAAGAAGAACATGCAAACTATAAATAGATAGGGAAAAATATTATTTACTGTAAGTGACAAAAAAAATCTAATATTTAATTTCGGCTACGTGAGGAGTCAGAGAAATCTACGCGCGTGCATGACACGACGTATGAATGTTGAGGAAGCGAGAGAAATATGTCAGGAAAAAAAGTGTAGCATTCCATTATTTCTGCCTACCCCTTCGAGGAGACGGCGTGATGGTTAGTTAGTTCCACATTTAAAAATTTGGAATGTGAAACAATTTCAAAAAAGTATTTTTTCCCAATCTTAATAGATGACGTGGAGTGAACTAAAAAAAATGTGAAGATAAGTGCAGAATTCTAGCATATATACATCCTCCAAAAATTTGTCAGACGTGGTGGTCGTAAGAAGGGCGGAATGGGGAATGTTGTTGAACATAAAGCGATCGCTCAACCCAACCAATGACAGGTCATAAGTCCTGTAAACGCCTCGGCCACCATATTCTGTTCCCAGAAAACAATTTTCACCTTTGTCTCTATTGAGATACAATTAATCCTTATAAAAAGTATTTTAGGATACGTGAATGTGGTGGCCTGTCCCGTTAAGGGATGCCTTTATGATATGTTACTCAGCTTGGCTTTAGGGGTAAAAACGTGTAAAGGAACAGGCAGCAAAATGATCATAAAAAGGCTCGCAATAACTCGGGCCATAAAACATTGCTGTATTATGTTGCGTTACTATTTCGTGCTCACATTCGGCGACTAATACTCTACATTATGGTACATGAGTGAGTGTTCTAAGTAGAGATAAAAAGCTTTCTTGATAATGCCAGTACTTAAGAAGGGATATTTATTTTCACGGGAAGGTACTTCGTTTTATTTACTTCACGTTTAAGGGATTATTTTTATATGCTTCTTGCTTAATACTTAAATATATAATTTATCAAATGTGTATTACATAAAATAAATTGAAGAATATATACAATTTCAGCTTTTGAATTTCATATTCTTAAATTGTGTTTATATTGAATTATATAAAAAGAATTAATTATCAAATAAAGCGATGTGCTTTAACTACTTATACTTTTGTCTTTATTGGTTGTGGTCACAGTTTATCGATGCCAGCGAGCCTGGCGAAACCGGTCGCTATCAAAATAAAGGCAAAATGGATGTAGGTAATAAAACATCGTTTTATTAAATTATTATTTGAAATTCAATTCCATCGAGAGATTTCAATGAAATCATTCGATAATCTTAAAAAGAAATATGTAACATAACTATGGGAGCAAGAAAGGTGCCTTCGTGCGTGATGTTACTATAAATCCCGAAAAACGGCACAAGTCAGCTAAACCTTCCACCGCAAAAAAAGAGGAGGGATTTGATACTTGTTTACCTTCTCTACAAAGCAAGCTTTACTTGACACGACGTAGAGGTATGTAAAAAAAATAGTTAAACAAAACAGTGTTTTAAAATTATTTCCACTTTGACAGCGACCGCTTTCGCCAGGTTAGCTGGCATCGAAAAACTGGTATTTTTATATATAATATTTTGTTTAAAGTAACTTTAAATGGCGTACATGTACATAACACGTGTCCTTATCAAAACTACTCGTATATAATTTAATGTCAACTCCCTAGAAATAATATTCTTGATACAATGACTGTCCTATATTGACTATTCTGCTGCGTTTCGGTAAAGAGGTCATAAAGTCGAAAAATGAGTTAAGTATTATATATATAGGTAGTTTTACCTTAGAATGTCCATGGAAGATTTAGTGAAGAGATGTGTGACAAAATAATATTAACTAACTATCTAACAATCACGTCGTCTCTCCGGAGGGTTAGGCAGAAATAATAGACTGCCACATTATTCTGTCCTGACATACTTTTCTCGATCCTTTACATACATCGTGTCATGAACGCACGTCGATTTCACAGACTCCTTACATGGCCAACATTTCATATATATTTTTTTCGTTTTCCTTGTCCTTTTTCTATTTTAAGTTCCGTTTGCATCGTTTACATATAATTTCTATCTCTCTGGAGATAAAATTGTTTGTATGTTATTTTGGTAATATCCGATTCCATCTTCTCTGTACATATTATATCTTCTAAGAACTAAATAATTTTTAAACTGTTTGAAAACATCCGGAAAGACAAACCTAGAAGTAAAAACAATTTTAATTTTTTAAATGTTTATTTCTCTTAATTTTGTATGACTCATCATATCGAATTTCTATTACTGAACCTAATTACTATGGTTTTCCCATCTTTATTTTAATTGTTTACAATATTGTACATAGTTTCTTTCCCTTCTCATAATTTTGTATGTAAACTAAGTCATTGTGATGTATTTTTTAGTTGATTGTAAGACCTGATGATACTAACATCGGTTAGCGATACAGCAGTCGCGACAAAATATAATCAATTGTAATATTTATAACAAAGTATTTTATTTAAACAGTTAATGTGATGTTGATGTTTCAATGTTGAGTTTTACTATTACCTCACTTACTTTAACTAAATTACTTGAAATCCCCATAAAGCATTGAATTTCAAGTAAATCTAGTTTACTTGTAAATCCATTAACCTTAATTATCCATTTACTAAAACTAATCTAACTTTAAAACACGACCATTCACCTGTACCAAATAATACCTTTTAGATTGGATTACAAAGCTAATTAATAAATGATTACCTCCGATACGTCTCAATGATAGTGTCAATATTTTGGTTTCATCCTTCCGCTAATAAGAATTTATGTGTATTCGCAAAGCCCTTTTCCTCCCTTGTGCGAATCCTAAGCCGACAACCCCTTCGGAATAAATAATTCAACCATATTTGATAACAGGGGTTGCTTTCCGCTTACAGCCTGCGGAGAAAATTTGATCATTATGTGCTCCTCAGATAAATAATGTGTTCAATTCTGTTTCAAATTATCCTAAAGTCTACAAATTTTCTTAATTTCCACAGCAGCACGTAGCACGATCGAACCCCATGTCTAAATTAATTGCTGCGACGATTTGACGAGAAAATTTATGTTTTGTTATCATTACAACATCATTCATTGTTTTGTTTTTTGTACAACCCCAAGAAAAATAATAAATTAAAGAATGCCTTTATATTATATATTAAATTAAATTCGTTCATTTTTTGGCCGAAACACTATAATATCTTAACATTTTAAACTGTTAAATTAAATAACTTTGTTTTTGTATCAGAATTGTATTTTATTTTACGCGACAGCTGTTTCATGATGTTGATATCATCAGGTGTTACAATAATATATCAAATGTGTATCAAATGTCAAATTTTCGTGATTTTTGAACGTTAATATTAATAGCGTTAAATCACGAAAATTTGACATTTGATATATTATTGTAACACCTGATGATGTCAACATAGGTTGATGAAACAGCTGTCGCGTAAAATAAAATACAATTGTGATACAAAAAACAATGTTATTTGATTTAACAGTTTAAGTTTAATTCCACTTGATTTTGAGCTTATTATATTGATTAACGGTAGCTGCCGAAACCGGTCGAAGCTGAAAATCAAGTGGAATTTAACTAACTTATTGAACGCTTAGGCATTATACTTATAAAATTGAAAATAACTTTGTTTAATCCACTAAATGCTTTAAAAACATAGCCTTCAATAAGTTGCTTAGGCATTAATTTAACTAATATATTAGGTTAATGGCAGTGCACAATGGTGTTCTTCTACCGACCCTTATGTATGGAAACGAAGCATGGAACTGGCAAAAAAGGATGAAAGTAGAATAAATGCAGTAGAAATGAGATCTCTTAGACGAATGTGTGGATACTCTGTAAATGATAGAGTGTTGAATGAAAATATAAGAAGTGAATGGAGTGCGAATGATGGTGTTATGAACAAAATAATGAAAGGATCATTAAGATGGTTTGGACATATGGAAAGAATAAATGAAGATAGAATGGTAAATAATATATATGTTAACGATATAAACGGAACCAGAAATAGAGGAAGACCGAGGAAAACGTGGCACGATCAAATAAATCAAATATTGAATGTCGGCCATGTGAGGAGTCAGAGAAATCGACGCGCGTGCATAACACGATGTATAAATGTTGAGGAAGCGAGATAAATTTGTCAGGAAAGAAAAGTTTGGCAATCCATTCTTTCTGCCTACCCCTTCGGAGAGACGGCGCGATGATTAGTTAGTTAGTTTGTTTTTATTAGGTTAATTTCTCTTAAGAAACAGGCTACCATAACTACACTAAGAAGAAGAGAAGGAAGAAGATGTTTATGTATTTAATTATCATAGTCTTTACACAAGTTTCGTTTTGAATAACAATTCTGAACGTATAAACGTATCTAAAGTTTTGTTTTTATTATACAAAAAATTTTCAATACAAGCAAACTCTAGTGCTAATCAAAACATACAATTTCATCCCCATTCAGTGGATTATTGCGTAATGATACGAAACATAGCGCCAGCGACTAATTTTCTGAATAATGAAAATCCGTTGTAACGCCAATTTTAAAACGAATTCGTAGTCTAATATCCTTAATACCAAATCCGCCGGCTTTCCCCATCGCGCGTAATATTCCCGAATTGTGTTGTTGTTTATATGAAGGACTTAGCGTCTCCCGCTCCGGGCTGGCCCCAGCAGCGCCCGCGCCCGCCGCCTGTACGCCAGAGAAATCTCAGTTTGCATACTTAATAATGTTGTATTTTATTATTCGAGTCAGATAACGGATTGGTTAAGTCGCTGTGCCGAGTAGAGCCGCGTAGGCCGGGATGGATAACATCCCTTCTAGCGGAGCGGTAAGCAACCTTTTCTGTATTGATGTTTACTTTCTTCACAACTTGTATAACTTTACATAATTCATGAGTCAGGCTTTATTTCTACTATATCTATTTACTGTAAATAATATTTTCATATATTGATGGTTGAGGTTTTTGTTATGTAAAACTCCATTATAATTCTTCTTCTTCTTCGTTGGCCCTACAGCCCATATCGAGCCTTAGCCTCCAGTATTCTTCGCCTCCAACTCCTCCTGTCCTCCGCTTCGACCCTCCAATCTGACACTCTTAACAATCTTGCCCCATCACTCCCAACTTCATCCTCCCATCGCAGCCGTGGTCGTCCAATTGGTCTTCTACCACCTGGGTGCCACTCCAGCAATCTTTTTGGAGTTCGCGATGACGGCATCCTCTGCACGTGACCGGCCCATTTCAGTCTATTCAGTCTGACCTGTGTGGAGAGATTAGGAGCTTTGTAAATATGGTACAGCTCGTCATTATGCCGTACTCTACAGCCTTCACCATCATTCCCAGGTCCCAAAATTCTGCGCAGCACCCTTCTCTCAAAAGTATCTAGTCGCTCTGCGGATTTTGCTGTCATTGTCCACGCCTCACATCCATAAGTCCATTATAATTATTGTATATAATAATAAACGCGATTGTTTTATGGTTTTACTTGATTTAATTCATATAATTACTTATATAAATAGTAGTTACAAATTTGTTTCGCCTTGCGAGGGCATTTTCAAACGTCTATCAAAGCAAAGCTTGTCAAAGTTTGAAAATGCCCTCGCAAGGCGAAACAAATTTGTAGCTAATAGGTATTTATATAAGTAATTATATGAATTAAATCAAGTAGAACCATTAAACAATCGCGTTTATTATTATATACAATAAATATTTTCATGATCAAAATATGTATCGGTTCTTCTTCTTATTTCTTCGTTTCCTCATTACTAACTAACTAACTAACCATCACGCCATCTCTTCGAAGGGGTAAGCAGAAATAATGGACTGGCACACTTTTCTTTCCTGGCATATTTCTCTCGCTTTCTCAACATTCATACATCGTGTCATGCACGCGCGGCGATTTCTCTGACTCCTCGCGTAGCCGACATTCAATCTTCTTCTTCTTTCGATGCCGTGTCAGGTCCCCTCAACGTTGGTGATCACTACAGCAAAAGCATCTCTATCCTGCGCCACTTTGAACAGGTTCTGAACTCTCGTTATTTCTATCCACTCTTTGATGTTCTGCAGCCAGGACAGCTGCCTTCTACCAACTCCCCGACGTCCCTCCACCTTACCTATTAATATCAGTCGAAGAAGGTGGTATTTTTCTCCCCTTAGCACATGACCCGACATTCAATATTTGATTTATTTGATCGTGCCACGTTTTCCTCGGTCTTCCTCTATTTCTAGTTCCGTTTACATAGTTAACATGTATTTTTTTACCATTCTTTCTTCATTCATTCTTTCCATGTGTTCAAACCATCTTAATGATCCTTTCATTTTTTTTTTAAAAGACTAATATCAAGGATTTAAATCAATGATATTAGAATTTATTATTACAATCTTCAATGTGAGCAGAAAATAGCTCATTATTATGAAGAAGGAATCTGGTCGTGTCCAGGCTTGAACCCAAGTCCCCTGGATCAGGAGCCAAGCGTTCTATCCCCTAGACCACCACCCGATTACTTTGTTACTTTGTTCATAGCACCATCATTGTACCGCATTCACTTCTTATATTTTCATTCAACACTCTATCATACACAGAGTATTCACACATTCGTATAAAGGAATCTCATTGATAACTGCATTTCTTCTACATTTATCTTTCTTTTGCCTGTTCCACGCTTTGCTTCCATACATAAGGGTACTAAGTACTAATAACTAATAACCCATTTCTTTAGATTAATCAGGGGGTATTTCTAGAACACGGCCGTGCTGGAGGATGTTGGTATTTTTGTCCCTGATAAATATCTCCGATAGCGACACCACAGATCGTTTTCCTACCGGCCGCCAGAATTAATCTGCCTCTGGTGACACCGGTGGGGAGAGCAAGTCTGCTGAACGATCTCCTTGGAGATCGACGTCTTTCATATTAGTGAAGGTACGTTCAGGGGCATATACTCTCGACTTTAGAGAGTATCTTGTCTTCCTAATGTCGAACTTCAAAAAACTTCGAAAAAAAATCTTCATAGGATGAAAATTATGAGACGATAATTTCGCATTTTTAATACCATAAGATGCGAAAATTTTTAATAAACTAGAAATGTAGAATCACACATTTAAGAATCATACGTTTAAGAGATGGAAAATAAACGAAATTTCATTAAACGTATTTTCAAAATGACATGTTTTATGTACATCTTATTTCTTCTTCATCGAATTCGCTATCTTCGACTAGCTACCTTTTTTTTCTATTGCCATTGTGGTGGAAGATTTGGCCATTATTGTGCTGTTTCGGCGCCGGTAAAAGGTTGTCAAAGAAGTAGTAATCTTAGTAAGACCACACGTCTAAAAAACTTTCTTTCTCTTAAAAAAATAATCAATTTTATTTTTAACAAATATTTATTATATTACATCACACCGTCTCTCCGAGGGGGTAGGCATAAAGAATGGACTGCCACACTTTTCTTTAATGACATACTCCTCTCGTTTCGTCAGCATTCATACATCGTGTCATGCACGCACGTCGATAGCAAGTTTTAAAAGATGATATAATATGTACTTAATTTAATTCTACTTGATTTTATGGCTTCGACCGGTAAAGGCAGATCGCTGCCATCTTCTGGTGATAATTATATTAATTTTAACGCATATGGTTTAATATAATTAAACGGCTCGGCTGCATGTTCGATGGTTGCCGATCCCTCTATCAAGAAATGACATCTCATGTCGACGAGCGACATTAATAACCGGATACAAATTGAGTTTTTATTCGGGACATAGCCTATCTTTATGCCTCACATGTATGCCATTTTTGTTTTTCTTGTTAACATGAATAGCAATCTTTGTCAGTGTCATCCCGGAATGCTAATGGCGAATACGAATTTGCATGTTTATAAAGAGAGACGTCAATTTTTTCGGCATTTTGCAGTGTAATTCGTAATCTTCTTTTGTGATGCCACAGCTAATGGTAGGATTACTCTCTCTATGACAATTATCCCGCGTTTCCTACAAAATTTTAACTAAGATAAATAATTAAATAATCCAGTTTTGGCCGAAACACTGATACTTTAACATTATAAACTGTTAAATTCAAAATCTTTGTCACAATTGTATTTTAATTTTACGCGACAGCTGTTACGTCAACCTATTTTGAAATCATCGTTAAATTACGAAACAGCTGTAGTGTAAAAAAACACAATTGTGATACTTAAAGCAAAGTTGTTTTTTTTTTCAGTTTATAAGATAAATAATATTATAGACGGATTCATGTGCCACATAACTTATACTAATAAATTAAATGTTAACTTTCATATGAAGCACTTAATTTGTGATGTGACATTATTAAATAAAATAAGGCTATACAAACTTTTTTATAATATAAATAATAATAATAAATCGGATTACTTATACAGACATTATTTAAAAATTTATGTTCTCAAAAAGTGGCATCGGAAATACATAAGAACCATAAAAATCTAATGAATATTATCACAAAAGGAATCCCTTATTTGTTTCCTACATATTTAAATAATTAAATTCCATTATTTTGGCCAAAACACTTCAACAATATTAACTGTTAAATTTACACACCGTATAATATCACATTTTTTAATTATACTAATTATATTTTTTGATAATGTTGCGACAGCTGATTCGCCAAGCGATGTTTTCATCATCAGCTGTTACAAACAACTAAAAAAAATGTTTTTTGTAACACCTGATGATGAAAGCATCGGTTGGCGAAACAGCTATCGCGAAATTCTCTTAAAGTGTACAAAAAAGTAGTGATATTATAACAGTGTTGTAAATTTAACAGTAAATAATTATATCTTTCAAATTCTACCTTAACGTTGCGTGATTATTTATCAAACAAACCCAAAATGTTTTTATCCATCGTATCGATTACATCTGATTTATTTACGACGTTTGATCAATGTAACAATAAAAAAGTTACCGACATCAAAAACACTGAAACCAAATAAATATTTTGAATTTTTAATTGGAAAAGTTCAATAAATAAAGAAAACGACGCCGAAGACTTGACAAAGACATAAAAAATAATAAGCATTATTTTCTTTGTTTTCCTCTCGTAGGATTTCCCTCGCCTCCATTGCGTCACGTCTAGCATCGTGTACGGGGGATGTAAAACATGGGGTAGGTATCTCAGGCGGGGTAGTTAGGCCCTCGTCACGTGCGGGCCAGTCGGCCACGAGCCCACAGATATTGCCGTAATATTGCAGGGGCTGTTTTGTCGTCCTATCCTCCTATCCGAAGGGTGAGTGCCTTCATAAGGTCTTATATTATTTCAGATGAAAAAGGGAATATTCGCGTTTTGTTTTTGTTATAAACAAGCGGGTTATTGTGTTTTTTATGACCAATTTCACTTTTCAATTGAAATGTATTTATTAAGAAACTTTTAAAATTATTTTATTATGAAACACTGTTTTAATACGTATCACAATATATTTTTTTGAGATTGTCGCGATAGCTATTTTGGCAACCGTTGGTATCATCAAGTGTTAAAATTAACAGATTATTTCGACAACTTCGGTTTGTCACACAGCTGTTGCGACAATTTCATAAAAAGACAGTTTTTCAAAATTAGAGAATTTAATAATGTTGAAGTATCGTAGTGTTTCAGCCAAAACAATCGGTTATGTTTGAAACTTTTATAACTTAACATTTATAGAGAATATATTTTATCATATAAATCAGTAGCTCCCAAACTTATTGGTCCCATGAACCCCTTGCTGATTACTTTTATTTTGTGCAGACCCCCTACTTCCGTTAAATTGTTTTTTTTTTCAAATTCACCCAAAAGAATTATGACACATTTTCATTATTATGGAAGTTATGTAATAAATTATAATGGATATCGTTGGCGACCTTTTTTGGTGAATTCGGCAACGACCAATTTTTTTAGCGCATTCGAAAAATCGGACATTCGATTTTCTCCAAAGGAGCTAAATAAATGGTCGCCGCTGAATTCCACTGACCAGAAGTCGCTCTATTGAGCTAAAAAAAAGGTCACCAACGGTTTCGACCGACCAATTTTCACGATTCAGCTAAAAAAAACGTTGCTGATTTCGACTGGCCAATTATCGCGAATGAGCTTTAAAAAAGTACGGACGACTTTGGGAACCGTTGATCTAAACGAATGATTAAATATATTCTCGGCTTGTTTCTGAGAACATGAAGCTTTTTTGAGTTATCATCAACACACACACACACACACACACACACACACACACACACACACACACACACACACAATTTAGTGTATATGTTACTCAGTTTACAAAATCATAAGATGTCACCGTTTAAATGGCATTTACATTATCCATAACATTAAGTAAATCTGACTATCAAAACTCATTTCGGCCAAAATTTTATTTTAGATTTAATGATAATAATTCCACGTATTAAAATTAATTGAAATTCTTATCCTTACAAAAACCTTTTTGTAGTACATAAATAATGAGTAAATTGTTTTAGAAATAAACAATTCATTTGGAATAAAACTTGATGTACAAATTAGCCATGATTTATGTTAATTTCACTAAAATTATTAATTAAATTTGCCGGCGGAAGTGAATATTAATATTTATTCAAGGTTAAGGTGTTAACACGGTGTGATTCCATTGTAATAACCTTGGAATTTAATTAACAACACTGAGTTTATTCCACTTATTTATTAAATATTATTATAAAATAGTCAATCAATGAAAGACGTCGATAGTCGTATCCACCAGGTTTAACTTGCCTTCAACAAAAAAGCTCAATTATTCGAGTCCAATAACATAGACCTAAACCTCTGAAAACAACTAATAAAAACATTGATGTATAAAATAATTATGTAAAACGATGTTTTTTAACTACTTTCATTTTTGTCTTTATTTCGACTGCGACCGATTTCTAGACTCAACAGACTAGTAAAACTATTGCGAACTGAGTCCTGTATATACATACAGATCAGGGGTGGTAAACATGATTCCATACAAAAATAATCTTCAAATATTTATGTAAAATTTACTGAATTAAAATATTGGTATTACAGGTATTCAAGAAGATTCATATTCAATAAAATGGATTTTTAGTTTTTTTTTAGATTCATATTTAATACAATAGTGTCGCCAGTCTGTCGATGCCAGAGAGCCTGGTGAAACCGGTCGCTGTCGAAATAAAGACAAAAGTGGAAGTAGTTAAAAAACATCGTTTTATTCAATTTTAAACATTAATATTTTATTTGAACTCCGCCGTTGCCAGTCCCAAGCCTGGATGAGAAAGGAGGAGGGTCACTGGGTTAGGCTAGCCACCTGCCCGGGGTAAAAAAGATTCGCGCTCATAGTACAGAAAACACAGCCTCGGAACACGGATTGACCTGGAAAAAGACCTCGGCATTGAAAAGGAACAAACGATTTCGGAAATTAAATACCACAAGGATAGCATGCTGGAACATAGTGTCTTGGAATAAAAGAGATCAGGAGATCATAATGGAACTAAATAACCACAATATCGATATATGTGCCTTGTCAGAAACTAAAAAGAGAGGGAACGGAACATCAAAGTTCTCCAATTACATATTTGTATACAGTGGGAAAAAGAAAACCGAAAGAGCCCACTCAGGAGTTGGCCTCCTATTACACGAGAGATACGAGGACCACATTGAAAATATCCAATATATTAATGACAGGATTCTAAAAGTGACGATTCATCTCAACTCTAAGAAGGTACATCTGATTAGCGTATACGCACCAGATATCACAAAACCAAAGGACGACATGGAAGATTTCTATAATAATTTACAAAATGCTATTGACAATACACCCCAGTCAGAGAAGACTATTATTCTGGGTGATCTTAATGCCAGAGTTGGTGACAGCATCTTAGATGGAGTCAAGCAAAGGTTTAATGAGTCCGATATAAATGCAAACGGAGAGAGCTTGATCGACTTTTGTGCATGCAATGAACTAAGAATTGCCAACACCTATTTTAATCATAAGATGCAACATAAATACACTTTCCTGAACTCAAGGGGCGATAAATCAATGATTGACTTTATTATCACCAATAGAGCAATACACCCTACACAAATATTGGATGTCCGATCCTTGAGTTCGGCAAACATTGGGTCGGACCACCAATTGGTGTTATGCAAAATGATTATGAAGCGACCTCAGAAAATAAGAAAGCCCCCTAGATACATTGAAAAATATAATATTGAATCATTGGAAGACGAGAGTACAAAATATCTTTACAGAAATCGAATATTACAGAAAATTAAAGATAATCGCATAGGAGAACATGATACTTTGGAACAGGCATGGGAGAAAATTAAAACCAACATTAACGACGCCGCCTCGGAAGCACTGGGGAAAAGAAATATTAACATTAATTCAATGACCAAACCTAAACCATGGTTTACTGAAGAAGTTAAAACCCTTGCCAAAGAAAAAAGACAAAGCTACTTAATATATAAGAGCAACCCCACACCAGAAGAATACCGCAAATATAAGAATACAAGAAACAGAGTCAACGCGGAAATCAAGAAAATAAAAACAGAATATTGGGCCAAATTCTCAAAAGATATGGAATATGACCTTCATGGTGCCCAAAGAAAAGTGTGGAAACTACTTAAAAACCAAAGAAAGCCTATCAATGAATACACTCAGACAACAAAAATTCCAATTGATGAATGGGAAAGGTACTTCAAACAACTCTATTCTATGGACCCGGGGCACGGATACCCGACAATTGAAGCTACTGTAGAAGAAACATTCAGTGAAATAGAGACACTGACACATATTAAGAAGCTGAAAAATAGGAAGGCTCCCGGAATCGATAACATCCCCAATGAATTAATTAAGTACTCTGGCGTAGAATGTATAAAAGAGATCCAAAACATATTTAACAGGATATTGGCCGCTGGAACTATACCACAGGAATGGAGAATAAGTATAACAACACCTGTATTTAAGAAAGGGCAAAAGAAAAACCTAGAGAACTACAGAGGTATCTCCTTATTATGCACAATGCTTAAGCTATTTACAAGTATTCTGAAAACGAAACTTGAGCAAAAGATAACGAATAGGGAAGAACAGCAGGGTTTTCGACGAAATCGCTCCACAACAGATGCAATCTTCATTCTGAGGCAACTGAAAGAGAAAGCAATTGAATATAATAAAGTAGCCTATATATGTTTTGTCGATCTGACTAAGGCATTTGACAGGGTGTTGTTAAGAGATATTGTAAGAAAATTACAGGAAGGAGGAATATCCAATACATTGATAAAGACTGTCCAAGATCTACATACCAATTGCAAAACGAAAATTAAGGTTGACAATGAACTGTCTAGGGAAATTCCTACAAGCAATGGTATAAGACAGGGAGATAGTTTGAGCCCCTTTCTGTTCAATCTTATTATGGACGAAATTATAGAAGAGGTAGCTGGCCTGGGACTAGGTTATAAAATGGGCAGTAAAACTGTGAATGTCATTTGCTATGCGGACGATGCCGCATTAATAGCAGAGTCTGAAGATGACCTGCAAAGAATGTTGTACAAATTCCACACAGTATCCCAAAGGCTAAATATGGCTATATCAGTCAACAAAACAAAAAGTCTCACTATATCTAGGCAACCTGCAAGATGTAAACTGACTGTTGATGATATACCTGTGGAGCAGGTGATGAGTTTCAGGTATTTGGGAGTGGAGATCTGCAGCCAAAGTGACCTTTATACCGAAGTACGTGAACAAGTCAGTAAAGCCTCTGCCGTGTCAGGATGCCTGAAGAATCTGGTCTGGAAAAACAAGCACATGCGTATCGACAGCAAGATCAGAATATACAAAACATGCGTGCGACCCATCATGACGTACGCTGTAGAGACGCGGGCTGACACTGTGCGAACCAAGGGACTACTTAGAACATCGGAGATGAAGGTCCTAAGATCAATCACTGGAAAAACCCTCCGAGATCGTGTCCGCAACGCAGACATAAGGAAAACCTGCGAAATAGAGGATATCGTTCAGTGGAGTAGATCCAGAAGAAGATACTGGAGGGACCATGTAGCCCGAATGGATGGTGACAGACTCGCATATACAGCCGCCTATGAAATCCCTTCCGGACACCGCCCACCTGGAAGACCGCCTAAGAGATGGAGGGACAGCTGGATCTCATCATCCGACGAGATATGATTTATGTGTCACAGATCGTCAGATCTATCAAAAGAAGAAGAAGAAGAAGAAGAAGAATATTTTATTTATTTGAAAAAGGTTGATCGAATAGAATTTACCCTCTCTTGTGTCTTTATCGAAATATAAAACAAAATTTTATAATTTTTTTTATCTTGTTAACCGTTATAACCACGGCACTTGCTTACATTTTTTTTAGCATTTTCTACTAATTCACGGTAAAAATAATTCACCTCGCTAATCGTCTACCTGGTGTTTACCTGCGACACATTAGATCCTATCATATGAGTGCTCTTAGGAAAAGCGTAAATTCGCGGGCTGGAGTAAACAACGTACAGCGTTCAAATTCTTCGCTTCACAAAATTCTAGTGTATCTTTACACCATTCCATAGGTATTTATAGCGGCAGTTATCGCCGGAGACACGCGGGAAACGTCTCAGAAAATTTTCGCAGTATCGTTTAAAATTTAATACGTTCTTCTATGCGCTTGGTTAGAGCTCTGGTAGATAAATCCTGAAGGAATTGTCGCGATAATTTATGGGCATCGCCTCATTTACATTTCACACTCTCTCCTATGTTCGGCGAACTTGCGCCACCGGCTCGGGCCGTTTTTATAAGTACAAAGGGCTTAGACAAGGTCTGGGAATTGAGAATGTCCCAACGTATGTTTTTATAATCGGAGAATAAAATAGCGCCTATATATCTTACGTGCATACGAAATTTTCCTTTGCGGTACAGCCTTTCGAACATTAAGAACAAAGTTTTAACATATATTTAATCCATTTTGAATGTATACAAATACTTGTAGACGAATACTGGATTTTACCCATTGCGGGTAATCATTTTTAAGGATTAATTGTATCTCAATAGAAACGAAGATGCAGATTGGAAACAGAACATGGTGGTCGAGGCGTTTACAAGACTTATGACCTGTCATTGGTTGGGTTAGGCGCACGCTTTATGTAATACAACATTCCCCATTCTGCCCTTCTTACGACCACCATGTCTGACAATTTTTTGGAAGATGTGTTCGTAC
Organism: Lepidostoma basale; assembly: GCA_022606425.2. Lineage (NCBI taxonomy): Eukaryota > Metazoa > Arthropoda > Insecta > Trichoptera > Lepidostomatidae > Lepidostoma > Lepidostoma basale. Next base: position 919,970 of record JAHDVF020000079.1, on the reverse strand, counting down.
ACAGTATATGCTCAAATGTAACACCACACTTCACATTTTTTAGTTCAATCTACACAAGCGCCATCTATTAATATTAAATTGGATTAAGCACTAAGCAGAAGATCTTTACTAACGCAATGTGAAAGGCTACCGCCATTAACGTATTGCTAGATAATGCCTGGAGATGTCTCTCAAATTTTTATGCTATTTTTAACTTGGACCAGTTTTTTACAACATTAAAATATTACATTTGTTAGCATTGTTATTAAAGTAACTAAGTTACTAACCTCTTTCGGATGAGCACTCCGGTCCCCGCATAAAACTAACAAATTACATTTCCAACAATGTTTCCTACAGACGTTAGAAGAATATCCATTAGAGCTGAACCTTTGTAAGCCAGAAGATCCAAGTCCTAACCATCATGTCATCTATGCGAAGGGCTAGGTAGAAATAATCGACATTCACACTGTTATTTCCTGAATTATACGGCCCTCGATTTCTCAACATTCATACAACATGCTTTAATTAAAGTACCATACATAAAATCACGTATTTCTTCTATCATAAATGTATTTGTTTTAAATTCCATAATCACAAAATATTCAAATTAGCTAACTAGCATCATTAAATTAATACCGATTTTATTATTTATTTGCCAAGATACAGAAACAAAACCTTATTAATTGTTAAAATAAAAAACTTTGTTATGAATATCACAATTGATTATATTTTGTCGTGACAGCTGTTTCGCTAACCGATGTTAGCATCATCAGGTCTTACAATCAACTAAAAAATACACCGGGATAACTTAGTTTATGCACAAAATTATTAGGAGGGGGAGAAACTAATAGTTTTGCATATAAACTAAGACTTTCTGATGTATTTTTAAGTTGTTTGTAAGACCTGATGACAGAAACAGCTCTCGCGATAAAATGTCAATTGTGATATGTATAACAATTTTTTTAAATAATCCATTGTTTTGGCCGAAACACTATGATACTTCAATATTTTATAACTGTTAATGCGAAAACTTTATTTTATATCACAATTGTATTTATTTTACGACAGCTCGTTCATCAACCAATATTGACATCATCAGTATGTTACAAAAATATTTTTGTAACACCTGATGATGTCAACATTGGTTGATGAAACAACTATCGTAAAATAAATACAATAGTGATATAAAACGAAGTTTTTGCATTAACAGTTATAAATTTTATTTATTTAAACAGTTAATAATGTAGAAATATCAAAGTGTTTCCGCCAAAACAATGGATTATCCAATAAACAAAATCATTTCAATCAAATTTATTTTTCTGTGAAAAACAGAGTTCCCTGAAAATAAATTTGTTTGTTTTGTTAATAATCAAATAATAACATCATGTTTTAAACGCTACATTTAGGTAAAAATAAAATTTAAACCATTTTTTCTATATTCGCCATACTTTGTGTTGTAACTGCTTTATTTCTCTTAATAACATCTGTCAGATCATGTAAATAATTTTTTAATATTTATAATATGTATCACTGAAGAAGGACTGGTTGTCCGAAACATGTATGTGTAATTTAATTTTTTTAATGTAAGTTTTAGAAAACGCAAATTACGTTTGTTGTGTGCTTCCAAAATATTTGATAAAACCTTTTTGTGAATTTGCGAATAAATCACCTAATGCTTGCTGTAACATTTTTAATAAATAAATTATCACTTCTAATGAATACTTTGTTATAATACCACATAATTTCGTCACTTCACTTCCGAACCGACTAGCTTCAAGTGGAAGTTCACAGGGTAACACAAAAAACTTATTATGAGTAAAATAATACACATGGCTAATTGGGTACATATTAATCAGATGCCTTTTGGTGGCGATGAGGTCCGCATCCCGTCACACCGCGTCTCGGGCGGAGACGAAAAGAGTAGAATGTAGAGCCGCATCGGTTAAAGTGTGCCATTCTTTCTGCCTACCCCTTCGGAGAGACGGCGTGATAGTTAGTTTACTAGTTAATTATAATATTTAATGTATATTTAAATAAAATACTTTTTTTCATCATGCTGTCCACCTATACTGTACATAGCGGCTCTATGGATATTTTCCTACGCGAATTTATTTTTTACATGGTGTTAAATAAAAACAAATACAAACGGAACGTTAGCTATTGGAAAAAGAAATTGAAATATAAAATTGTTTAAAATTTGAATAAATTTTGAAATAAATATGTTTTTTACACTTTTCACAGACATGTTTTGGGCCGTAGATACCCTTTCATAACCAAGAAATATTAATTTAATTAATTATTGTTTTACACTGGGGAAGGGCATCTGCAGTCCGAATCATTGTTGTGATAATTGCAAGAAATTTTCACAACGTATACAAAGTTTATGAAAAATTATACCAATGAGTCCACAATGTATGGAGAATATGGGAAAAATACTTATTTTTTTATTTAATTGGGAATTTTCTTTTAAATATAGTACGTATTTGAACTTACTCGTGCATTCTTGCTTATTAAAATCAAATAAGAATGGCGAAACTTCAATTGAAAACATTTCCCCTTCATGTAATGGAAAACCGCTTTTCCGGCGTTATTTTATTTGTATTCAATTACGGCGAACACGATTTATAGGCAATTTAAAATAAGTTAGCGATTTCCAGCAAGGAGCCATTCGCGCAGTGAATATTTTTAAAAGTTGTGTGGTTTATACCCTTGCTGAGAAGTAGCTTTTTTATTTGAGTCATACAACCGGACTTTTGTCAGGATAGAAATCCTGATATAAGTCTCGGGCCTTTTCTACATTCACACACCGTGACACGCACGCTCGTCGATTGTTCCCACTTACAGCATGGCCGCCTTTCAGTAATTGATTAATTTGGTCATGCCATCTGTACCTTTGTGTTCATCTACTTCTTTTTTCGCTCACACTACTTGTAAATATATTTTCTCTCCCATCCATTCGTTATATATGTCAAAACCATCTTAGTGACATTTTGTTAATTTTATATTAGACACATTCATCCGCCTTACTTTCCTTTCCAACTTCAAATCATTGGGTATTCTATCATACATTGTTTTCAGCACATTTTTCTTAGTAATATTATTTCTGCGACATTTATCCTTCTTCTGCCAACTCCAAACCTCACTTTCATAAGTAAGGGTCGGCACGAGAAATCCATTGTGCACTGCCACATTTGCTTCAATTGATTTATTCAGTCGATTTTATTATTAAATGGTCCATTGTCTTGGCCAAAACACTATGGTAACTAAACATTTTAAACTGTTAAATTAAATAACATTGTTTTATGTATCACAATTGTATTTAATTTTACGTGACAGCTGTTGTTGACATCATCAGGTGTTACAATAATATATTTATAAATATATTTAAAAATAATATTATTGTAACACCTGATGATGTCAACATAGGTTGACGAAACAGCTGTCGCGTAAAATAAAATATAATTGTGATACATAAAACAAAGTTATTTAATTTAACAGTTTAAGATTTTATTATTATTAAGTATTTTGTTTTTTTATTATAATAGCGCGAGCCAAATTAATGTAAAAGGTATGGCATATTGATTTTCAAGACATTCGATAGGTAGCTAATCTATCACCATTTTATTGTCACGTGAATTCTTCACTAAACCGAAGACGGTGTGACAATCACTGCCATCACCGGGAATCGAACCCGGGGCCTTCATTGTGGCAGTCAAAGCACTTACCACTCTGCCACGAAGATCGTCGTATATTATGCGCGTGTAAGTGTGGGTATATGTGTGTGTGTGTGTTTGTGGAATGATATTATTAACAGGTTTCCCGACTGCGGGTCAAATTCTGTCATTCTAGGACTTTTATTGAATTTAACCTTTGACTCGCCCATATGGTATTTCAGAGGGATTCCGCTAGGAGACGGAGCATTCCTTTTTTTGCAAGATCTCCTTTAAAATTCCTGATATCACTATTGGTTCCGATTCATAGGGGATATCGCCCGCCTTCCCAATATAAGAGGTCGCCTTTGACACCGCCGGGCTGTCCTCTAGGGACCGCCGCCATTTTCTCTCCCGCCTTTTACGCGACAAGCTGGTGGCGCGATCTGGCGCCAAAGGTAAATAAGTTAGACATATGCAGATATTCTTTGGCACTTCTTGGAATTCTTTACTTGGGCGAAGGGCCGGATCAAGGTCATTGAATAACTCTATTAAGCTAACAATACATACTTCCGATATTTGACCCTCAAAATTTCTTCTTTATATTCCAAAATTCGAACCATCTCTCGTTTGTTCCTGATATTATACGAGTACATATCGTGGTTATTCTGCGAAAAAGCCATAAGTCAAAATTACTAGTTCTGAGATGATTGAAGTTCAAATTTTGTAAGGATATAACATTTTTTTTTATACTAAACGTTGCTAAGTCAATTTGAAAAAATGGTATATTGATCTATTAACTACATTTTATTTAATGGTTTAATAAACAATAACTGAACTATCAGCACATTTTTTTCAAAATAATAGTGGATTGAAATGACTTAGTGCATTTTCGCTGATACATAATACCACAGTAAGGTATTCAAATTGAAGTCACATTGTACCTACTATAGTCAAAAAACTAACTAACTAACTAACCATCACGCCATTTCCCTGGAGGGGTAGGCAGAGAGGATGGATCGCCACACTGGCCTGTCCTGGCACACTTCTCGGGCTTCCTCCACATTCATACATCTCACCATGCATGCACATCGATTATTCCGACTTCGAATGTGGCCGCCTTTTAGTAATTGGATAATTTGGTCATGCCATGTTTTCCTCGGTCGTCCTCGGCTTCTTTTCCCACTCACACTGCTTATGTACAACTTTTTAACCATTCTACTCTCATCCATTCGTTCCATATGTCCGAACCATCTCAGGGATCCTTTTTTAATTTTATTCATGATGCAGTCATCTGTCTTACATTTCTTTCTTATTTCGTCGTTCAGTATTCTATCATACAACGTTTTCCCGCACATTCTTCTTAGTGATCTCATTTCTACGGCGTTTATCCTGCTTTCATCCTTCTTTTGCCAGCTCCAAGCTTCACTTCCATACATGAGGGTTGGCACTAGAACTCCATTGTGTACTGCCATCTTTGCTTCTGTGGATATATTTATATTTGCAGTAATGACTTTGAGTGCGCCATTTATTTTATTCCCAGCACCAACCCTCCTTTCGATGTCTTTCTCCATTTTTCCGTCTCTTGTAAACATGCTTCCCAGATACGTAAATTCAGTAACTTGCTCCAATTTCTCGCCCATCGCACTTATATCACAAATCGTCATACATTTTTCTTTCTCGAAAACCATCACTTTAGATTTAGACACATTCATCACCAAGTCACTCTTTTTGCATGCCTCATACATCCTTGCCACTAAGACTTGCAAATTGTCTTTACTGTCAGCGATTAACACAGCATCGTCTGCATATAACAAACAGCTGACTGACAAACAATTCATCTTAGCACCAGCGTCTATGCCTTCAAGTTCTTTCATACACTTGTCCAAGTATAGATTGAACAACCACGGGGACATCACACAACCCTGTTTGACACCTTTGGTGATGTCAAACCATGATGTGACAGCCCCATTAACCCTGACACAAGCGGTGCTTCCCTCATAGAGGTATGCGACCGCGCGTATCAGTTTTGTGCCCACTCCATACTCGCCCAAGAGCTTCCAAAGTTTTTTCCTATCAACTCGGTCATACGCTTTCTGCAGATCCACAAACGCACAGAAAAGTTTTCGGTCCTTGGCCAATACCTTCTCTGTTAGACTGCGGAGTGCGAAAATCTGGTCCATGCATCCACGTCCACTCATAAAGGCTCCTTGTCTATAGTCAATTTTGTGAGAAATGTTTTTTTTTGTCTTTAATTAAAAATTATGCAATAATTGTATCTTATGTACAGTACCTATTACATTAGGTTACATAATAATTAATTAGTAAACAGAGAAAAGAGAGAAAACAATAATTGCCAAGTTTGTCCCTGAGTGAAGCATGTAGACATCACTTACTAGACATCTCCAGGATATCATGTCGCCGACCGACAAATTTCACATTTTTTCTAGTCAGTACTGCTCCATAAGCTCCGCTGAATACATTCGAAATATTGTTTTTGATAATTTATCATCAAAAATTTATCCAGGGAATTTCCATCTAGTCCCTTGGTGCTTTTTACCTGAACAGATTTATGGTAACCATGGTCATAAGTCCTGTAAACGCCTCGATCACCATATTCTGTTTCCAATTTACATCTCTCTATTGAAATACAAATAATCCTTAAAAAAAAATATATATATATTTTCAAATCAAATCAGTTTATTTTATCAACAGACATTACAAAATTAATTTTTAAGGCATTGAGATCAGGTAAAATAATTAATAAAAATATATTACAGAAAATATCTCGACTTATAATGTAGATATGACTTAGTGCGTTTTTGCAGATTGTAGAGTATTTTTTCAACAGTATAACCTCATCATTAAGTCAACACAGCAAAATTTTGACTTATTGCTTTTTCGCAGAATACCCACGATATATTATATTTCAACTGTTCTCAATAGATTTCTTCAACTACAATTGTTTTGTGTAATATCTTTTGAGAAAATAAACTGATTTGATATGATTTGGAAATTCGGATTCAAATATAAAAATAATACCCTATTTTATTTTGATGTGTCAATCCTAGGGATTCGTTTGCAGCAAAATCTGTTGTTTTAAGATCTTTCCTGGTTCTTGGGATTCCACTTTACTTATTAAATGTGGTAGTTTCCCTTTGTTTTCCACATCCATCCGTTGTTGTTTCTAATACCTAAATGAATTTTTTGAATTCATGTTAGTTCTGACCTGAAAATATAATTAAAATGTCAACTGTTTACATTTATAACACTCTTATGATATCACAATTCTTAGTATTCACTTTTTGAGTGTCGCGACAGCTGTTTCGCCAACCGATGTTGGTATCATCAGGTATTACAAACAACTTGTTTAAATTTTGTTACAATGTTATAATTTTTTACATTTAATAATGTTGTTGTTTCGGATAAAATAGTGGACTAAAATTAAAATGCCTTTAACACATGTCAAGATAGATAAACTCGAATGATTAACAAAAACCTTTTTATTTATGAAATATTTAGTTAACACTTGAATTATTTATACATACATAGCAGACGTCCAAGCAAATCTCAGGTTGGGGACAAGGAAGGGCCTCCACGCGTGGTGTTACTATAATACCCGGTGCATCTGGAAACCACACAATCTCATCCAAACCTTATACAACAAAGGTAAGAGAATAAAGATATAAACTCACTTTAAGGTAATCCTTATAAAACTATCTTGCAATTGACACGAAGAAGAAGATCTCATACTACTCACATATAAAATATAATCAACCATTCAGAAAATGGACATTTTAAAACTCCACATTAAATAATTAAATTCGAATGAAAACGTCTGTTTTCGAGATAATACCTTAGGCAGGCAAATTCATGTCATTCACACAAAATATAATTAAACTTCTAGAAAACAGACATTTTTATTCGTATTAATTCGTATTACTAGTTTCGCTTGTACGAAAGTTTCCTCAGGGCTTCTGGTTATTACGAAGCCCTGGGGGAGCTTGGGTACAAGCGAAACTAGTCGGCAATTAAAATAACCGCATAGTGGTGAAAAACAAAGTGCAGTGTTTTTATTTCTATTTTATTTTAAATTTTTTTTTTTTTTTTTTAAAAGACTAACATCAAAGATTTAAACCAATGATATTAGAATTTATTTTACAATCTTCAATGTGTGCAGAAAATAGCTCATTATTATGAAGAAGGAATCTGGTCGTGTCCAGGCTCGAACCCAAGTCCCCTAGATTAGGAGTCAAGCGTTCTATCCCCTAGACCACCACCCGATTAATAAATCGTATTAATTTATTATAAAGCTTTATTTCTATATCCAAGAAACAAGATGTTATCAAGACGGCCGCAACCCTCAAGTGGCGATGGGCGGGACATGTCGCTCGCGATCCAGATGAAAAGTGGACAAGGCAACTGCTGTGCTGGTGACCAAGGACGGCAAAGCGTGGAGTTGGGCGCCCACAGTTGCGTTGGCGCGACGATGTCCGGAGAAGTGCGGGCATTGACACAATTATTTAAGATTTAATGATCAGAACTGGTAATTTCTGCTACCTACAAGCAAGTTAAATATATTTTTTTTAAATAAACAATATATATTTTTTATTCGTTTAAATCTTCATAAGCGCTTCTATGTACGAAAACATATTAAACCGTATATATATAATAATATACAATGAAGAATTTGATGGCGCAATACTGCCTAGATCCAACCGCGTTATAACAACAGAATAAATAAACTCTCACCCGAAGAACATCTCTCCAGCGATGTCAATTTCAATAGCTCACAATACAGGGAAATAACACCAAACATTATTTATTTCGTAGTAATGTGATCTTGGAAGCATTTTGTGTGTAAGTTATTTATGTGGAGTTCTGTCAGTTATGACAACTTTACTACGAGATAAGTCAAAATTTTAACTCTGAAAGTGAATAGTAATAGAACTCTACTGAGTTTATGAAATATTTGTGAAAATCAAAGAAGGCTTATTTTATGTACATGTAAAATATAATTATCCAGTTTTTCTTCTAAAATTCATATACGGGCTAAAAAAAATTATTTAATGATATAGCAATTATATAAAATATAAGATAAATTAATTCAGTCGGGAGTCTGTAAATTAAATTGCAAAGATTGCTCGTCATTTTACATAGGTATGATAAATCGTAATTTTAACATGTTATGTGAGTAAAAGAACGCATGTCTCTATAATGATTATTGTTCAAAATTTGCTAATCACCTAATTGAAAATGATCATTTGTTTAATATTAAAATTTATTATTAACTATTAAAATTTTGCATGTAAAAAATAAAAATCAAGTGACTTCCTGTTATCCCCCACTTCCCCCACCTTAATTATTATTACTTTTTCCGTATATAAGTTACAATTCACGGTTAATTTTTTTTTTATTTGTTCATCGAAAAAGGTTGGGTCATAACCAAAATATGTAAACAAATTAAAATAAATAGCGTTTTTCTATTTACTGGAATAAAATTTAGTTTACACAAAACAACACGTGTTCTTTTAATATAAATGTACATGAAAATAACAAAAGTCTAAAAGTCAGTCATATAGTTGATAACATAGAGAACGCTAACTAAGATGGTATAGTCATATGGGCAGGAAGGACGAAGACAACATTTAACACAAGGCCCTGTAACTGGAAGATTAACGGAGGGGACCAGGTCGACCTCCTTCAACGTGGAAGTCTACAGTCAAGAATTACCTAAAAGCGCTGCGATTTGACAGCCAGATGACCCAGAACTGCAAATTTTGGCAGAGTCGTATAAGAAGAGCCGACCCCAAATAACAGTTAATGGCTAGAAAAAAGAAGAAGAAAAAATAATACATATTTTGCCTGGCTACTCCATAATGAAATTGACATTTGATAATTTAATAGCAAGTCAAAACATGTCACACCTATAAAATGTAATAACATTTTAAATAACAGATTTTTATCAAAATTAAATAGTCATAATTACTTATGCTGGAAGCTTGTTTCAAGATTTAAATGATAAAGCACTTTTTTACGATATTTTAGATTGCTGATTGCTTTAGTGACTCATTTGAGAACCTTCAGAAAAATTCGTTCTTTGAAATTATAGAACGGAAATTCTTATTTCAATTATATTTAAATATTTTGCTATCTTGTCATTTCGTAACTGTAACGTATATATGATAATTTCATTAGACTGCTCTTTGACATACTCAGTCTATTGGAGTGAGTAAATGACTCTTGCTTTGAGAGCAAATCACAAAATCAGTTTAGTATTCGTATGTGTCCAACGACAAACACAGACTAATGTCTCTAAGACGACTGTATAAAATGTAGCATTTCGAATGTAAAAATTCATTTAAAATATTAAAAGCGGGCCGCTTTGACGTCAAGGAATAGGGGTTGGGTCAAAAAAACGTCAAAGTAGAGTTAGCATTTCATTCAATTTTGCGAAAAGTCTGCGCAAAGGGAACGAAATTCGCAACTAGTTCTACTAGAAGTTTATCCGAGTGGAAAGTCCTCAACTCCAGGCGAATATAACATGTCAAATGGCTTTCTGACAGCGGCGCTGCACTCGCTCACCTAACCGAACCCATCGTGGATCCGTTTGACTTACGAAATAGAGGCGAATAACCAACAGAAGCGTAGCTCAAGTCTTGAATGAGTGTATTTAATTAGTTTCTTAATTTGCATAGTAGTTCAATATTGCGTGACAAACAACTGATGGATTATTTAACATAAGTGAAGCATATAATTTTTGTAATCAATGCGAATGAAAACGTCAGTTTTATAGATGTTTTATTATATTCTTCTTCTTCGAGTGCCCTGTCGGGTCCCCCCAACGTTAGCGATCAGCGAACCTGTCCCTGTCCTGCGCCGCTCGGAACAGCTCCTTCACACTTCAGATGCCGCACTGAGGTGCCAAAGTCAATTCTAGCGGGAAATTGGGTATTTATTCACTATTTTTAATTCCAATTATTTCTTACATAATATCTTAAAACATAAATGGAGCATCATAAACCAAGCCAATTAACCACATGGCAATGGTGTTAACGCGATGCGAGGTTCCCAAAGTTGATAAGTAACGCACCATACATTTCTCATTGTTTTAGTAGCGTTTGCATTCCCAAGTTGATGACACATTTTTAGCAAAGTGTTAGCATTATTGCTTGGTTTTACATTATGAATATTTTGATTGAAGGTATGTTCTTAATAATTCACTTTATTATATTATTTTGCTTTTTTATTTCATGTGTTTGAGGGGAAAAAATCAAACAATGAATTATCGGATTATAAAATTTTATCATTTAAGTTTGTGAAGGCCTACAAAAAAATCCCCGAGACACCCCATCAATTTTATTATTTTATTTTGTGTAATGATATATATGTTATAAAATCCGTAAAAAATTAGCTGCCGGAAATTGCCTATTTAGAATGTATGTTACTTTTTATTTCAGATGGCTCAATTTCTCGAAGAATCTTGTTTGACATTTGGCGAAGGGGAAATAATAAAACTAAAGTAAAATATATGTTTCTCAGAAATTTCAACTAGAAATGTTTAATAAAGAGATTATTATGCCTATTAACAAACAAAAAAATGCGTTTTTGTGGCACATTAAGATCGAAATGGGTCGAAAGTAACAGAACACAAAAATATTTATGAAAAAAAATTCTAAGTGGTTGGATGCTGAAATATCTTTTCCTGAATTGACTTCCAAAGAGATTCAAGATATATCAGAGGTACCATCTACTTCTGGAAATACCAGCAGGAAGAAATCTTTTAGTAATTATACGAAAAAACATAGCGAAAAATAGCCTATACTTGAGTTGGCGTCTGGCGACGAGTTAATGTACGCTGCACAAATTAGTTTAAGATCTGCGGGAAGAAGAGATGCTGCAAAAATTATTGAGGAGATTACGTTTTCTCCAAAGAGAGCAACTAGTTGCTTTTTATTCTAGAATAATAAAAAAAAACATATAGAAAGTCTCCTAGGTCGGCTAAAATGTACTCACGTGAAAAAGCACTAGCTTTGTTTGTTGATGCAAAACTTACTAAATATGCTCATTCAATTAGAAGCTAAAGCTCTAGGTCCTAATATTTACCCATCTTACAAACATATTTTGGAAGCAAAAAAAGTGCTATCCAGTCAATTCAGTTAAAATAACTGAAAATTGTGCAGAAGTAAATTTACAAAAGATATTGGACCATATACTGGAATGCTCACATGCTCCTCATTTCCTCTGACCCTTTAATAACTTCCTACAGAAGTAACTCTCAAAGGCCCAAGGGTAGTTTTAATCCAGAGGTTATAAAATTGCTACAAAATCCGCAACCACCATAATCTATCTGAGATAACATGTTTTTTATGATTCTACTTAATTTTCATTTTTGTCCTTATTTTACTTCACGTTTTTTTTTAAATATTTTTACTACTTATACCTTGGAACAAGAATTACTTGTACATATGTATGTTACGGTATATCAATAGTTTAATTTCGTCTTAGATAAATGCATTTTCTAACAATAATAAGTAGATTTATCTACATAATAATTTCGATGATTTACTAAATTTTGATATTTCTAATATAAGTTGAAATATATTATGTATTCACATTTCTTGAATAAAACAAGTATTTCAAACAACTAATATTGCAGTTTTTGTGTTAAAAATTTTTTTAAACCATCAATTACCATTTTATTACATATTTGAGAAATTTCCCGTCAGATTTGAATTTGGGACCTCTGTGTGCCGGTCCATTCCCTCACATTTCGCAGCCAGGACATTTGTCTCCTTCCGGGCCCTCGGCGTCCCTCAATTTTCCCCTCCGATATCAGATGGAGAAGGTGGTACTTTTTTATGGTAGTTTTATTATTATCTATGTGAATGACATATTTCGGCTATCTAAGGCATTTTATAATAAGAACTTTTATTGTTATTTATAATATAACACGTAAATTATAATAAAACTTCTAAAAAACAGAATTTTTTAGTTGTACTGATTAATTAATATGGAATTTAACATCGTTTTTCAAGAAACAATAAATACACCAATCAAGGAAACAAAAAGTCCAAAAATAAAAATTCCGTTCATTCATCTGTTTTCCAACAATACAAAGTGCCCATGTAGCATATTGTGTATTCTGCCGCCCAAAAATAACCTATAATATCGGGTACTCGAATAGAAATCTTGAGTAAATGTACATTACCATAATATACAGAGTCCTTCTCAGAGGTCCCGTTTCGCCGTTGACAAACAAAAAATCCTCTGCGAGTTTTCAAGGAGCTTTAGAGTTACAGGCACTTAGGATCCTTCGCTTGCGAGCAGCGCAGGGCGGGAGGAGCGAATCATGTCAATAATATATTAGTTCCCTCCCCCTTGTTACTACTTACAAAGCTCCTCGAGCAACATTTGTTCCGATACAGTTAACATCCCCTAAAACATCTAACGGCATCCTAATGTGCTTAAAAGCAAGAAAGTTACATTATATTTAATTATTCATTTCTTTAGTGTGAAAGCTTAACTGGGTATAAATAATTATAATTCTTGTTCTCGTCTCGGTTACAAGGGTGAAGGGGCGTGGAAATACAACAGTAGTGAACATAGTCGAACAGACTATATTTAAAGTACATAACTCTTACACTTTACTGAATAACACTAAGTTGTTTCCTAGCAAGTTGAAACATGTAACCGGCAGTTTATATAATTAAATTTCTAGAAAACATATGTTTTCACTAAAATGAGATGCGTGAATTACTAATTTATTACAATTGACTATACGTACGCTAATTTTATCTGCTTATTTACATTAATTTACAATTTGTTTAATCTTTAATTGCCATACTGAACGAAGCCTGTGTTGTGATAATTATGCTGTGTTATTTCTCTAAACATATTATGTGACTGAAATAATTACTAAAAACTATAAAATGTACGTTTTATATCTTGAAACTTGGTGGTTTTGTATACGATGTAAACGTTACAAGTAATATAGGGAAATCGAGGAAAACGTTGCATTATCAAATCAATCAAATATTAAATGTGGACCACGTGATGAGGCGTAGAAATGGACGTGCGTGCATGGCACGATGTAGGTATAAAGTTTATGGAAACAAAATAAGTATGTAAAGAAAGAACCGGGTAGTGATCTATTATATCTGCCTACCAAGGGGCTAAAAGGGAGAAAACCTGATAGTTATTTTTGAATCTTGATGTTAAACCTCATATTAAATTATAATTACAATTGGAAAGGTCTTTTTCTAGATGATTTGTTTTATTTTATGGGAGGGGGTATTTCGCATTGCTCTTACAATTCGTACTGAATTAAAGATTAACTGCTTTGAAAGGAAGATCCTCCACATAATCTTCGAACCCATTAAGGATGGTCAGACGTGGAGAAGAAGATATAACACAGAGCTCTAAAATCTATACCAGGACGTCAGCGTGGTCAAGTTTATAAAGATTAACAGACTGCACTGGCTAGGGCACTTACACCGCATGGGAGAATTGGAGCTTCCCAAAAGAGTGTTGAATGACAATCCAGTAGGGCGAAGAAGTCCAGTAGAGACTGCGATAGTTGGATGGTGCCGTGGCAGATTGTCGGGTCCTAGAGATCTCTTGATGGATGTTCATTTTAAATAATGCTAATAAAGAGTCCTATACAACGCATTGGCTCGGAGCAAACTCGAAAGTAGTTCTGTGATATGGAGTCCTCACGAGGCGAGATACTACTCCATTATGCTATAGAGCATTCAGAAAAAAATCTGAGGTATCTCTACTTGAGGTAGTATGGTAGCTATCCGTGGCTCTATCCCACAGCATTTCTTTTGAGAATGCTGGGGACTAACTCTATGCAGCTTCGAAGAGATGGGCATCTAAAAAGCCATTTCTTTAGATTATTCAGAGGATATTTCGAGAACTCGGCCGTGCTGCAGGATATTCGTCTTTTTGTCCCTGATAGATATCTCCGATAGCGACAACATAAATTGTTTTTCCAGCCTACCTCTGGTGATACCGGTGGAAAGAGCAAAATATCTGCTGAACATGGTCTCCTCAGAGATCGACGTCTTTTATATTAGTGAAAGTACGTTCAAAAGGCAAATGACTTTGGAGAGTATCTTGTCTTCCTAATATTAAACCATCTCTCATGCGTTTCTGGTATTATACTATTATATAAACGAAATAATATTGTATTTGTTCTCAATGGGTGCCGTAAATGTTAATTTTCTAATGGCTGTTGATGTAATAAACTGATTTGATTTGATTTGATTTGATAAAACTTTGTTTTATTAACTCGTACTTCCATCATTTATTTACTTGTAATCTTTATGTTGACAGCGAACGGCATCGACAGACTGGTCATGTCTATTGATGCCAGCGAGCCTTAAGAAACCGGTCGCTGTCAAAATAAAGACAACAAGCGAAAGTAGTTAAAACATTTTATAATTTATTTTACATGAGAACAAAAACGCTTTAAGCATAATTTAGATTATCTGAAGAAAGCCCCTGGTCAGCACATGATTCGGAAAGGGGGGGGCAGATCACCTCTGGAGAGGAGAGGCAGGAGGCTGGAGACAGTCTGTGGGGTATTTGCGGAGAGGACGGTCTATCGGACGTGCTGTGAATAACTTATGACTGGCACATCTCGGTTGCCCGCAGTGCTCTGTACCTAATGGTGGGAACAGAAGCTGGCATACGGGGGCGCATCGAGATCATTGCATCGTAAAGGAGATGCATTGTGTGAGGAGTTCTCATTAACAGAGGCAACAATATCCTTACAGAGAAATATGTAATCATTATTAAATAATTAACATATATTGAAAGAAGGGTTGGGGCAGGTGACAAAATAAATGGTGCACTTAAAGTTGTCACCGCAAACAAAAGCCTATCCAAAAAAGCTAAGATGGCAGTGCACAATGGTGTTCTTGTGCCCACCCTTATGTATGGAAGTGAAGCATGGAACTGGCAAAAGAAGGATGAAAGTAGAATAAATGCAGTAGAAATGAGATCTCTAAGACGAATGTGTGGCAAATCTGTTTATGATAGAGTGACAAATGCAAGTAAAAGAAGTGAATGTGGTGCGAATGAAAGTGTTATGAACAAAATAAGGAAAGGGTCATTAAGATGGTTTGGACACATGGAAAGAATGAGTTAAGACAGAATGGTAAAGAAGGTATATGTAAACAGTGTAAACGGAGCTAGAAATAGGGGAAGGCCGAGGAAAACGTGGCACGATCAAATCAATCAAATATTGAATGTCGGACACGTGAGGAGTCGGAGAAATCGACGTGCGTGCATGACAAGATGTATGAATGTAGAGGAATCGAGAGAAGTATGTCAGGACAGAACAGTGTGGCGTTCCATTCTTTCTGCCTACCCCTCCGGGGAGACGGCGTGATGGTCAGTTAGTTAGTTAATATAAACTTCTGTTTTTCAGATGTTTTATTGTATTTTATTGATTGACATGTTTCGTCTTGCTGACAAATGTTACGCCTTAGTGACCAAAGTGTGGCATTCTGATAAATTACATTAAAAATTCTAACTAAATAAGTAACTAACCATCACGCCGTCTCCCCGAAGAGGTAGGCAGAAAGAATGAACTGCCAAACTTTGACGGATGCGGCACTCCATCCTTCTTTTTACGCCCCCGCGGGCGACGCGGTGTGACGGTTTGCGAACCTCATCGCCACCAATAGGCATCTCCCGGGCACACTTTGATCGTCCAACATCCAGTAAACTTCTAGAAAACTAATTCTTCTTCTTCAAGTGCCCTGTCGGGTCCCCCCAACGTTGGCGATCATCTCGGCGAACCTGTCCCTAAACAATTAATTTTGAAATTAAACGGTTTAAATAAATATAATACCACATTGTATTTTTACTACACTTTATTTTTCGATTTGCTGACATATTTCGGTTGTGCCCAATCTTCTTCTATGAACATATTTTTAATAACAAATTAACGCATAACCGTTTCTTATAAACTCAAAAGTTTAAACGTTAAATTTAATTAGTTGTTTATAATATTATATCTTTTACCAAAAATTAACGTTAGATAAACTTAAAGCGTTAACACTGTGGAATTCCATAATGACGAATTTTTATGAATTTAAACACTGTTTTTTCCCCTTTTGGGATTATTTTTCTCGACATGTTTTGAAGGCTTACACCTTCATTATCGAGAGAACGATATAAACTGATGAAGGTGTAAGCCTTCGAAACATGTCGAGAAAAATAAACTCAAAAGTGGAAAAAATTGTGTTTTAATTCATTGAAATCCGTCAAAAATTAAGGTGTTGTTAAAATACAAAGTGTTTATTCATATATGAATACACAAAAGAAAGTAAAGTCGAATATACCATAGAAGAAATAGAAATGTATTTTTAAACACTTTCTTTTGCCTTTATTTGAGTACAATCATCAACTGATTTCAGTAAAATTATTTTAATAAAAGAATAATACGATTTAATATCTCTCCGGTATTCCTGATTTTTTTTATTCAAATATCTCATATTGTCAACGTAAAATATTTATTTTAACACATTTCCTCCAACCAAATACGTTACTTTTATAACCCACAATCACTAAAAGAAAATGGTGTTGCCCAGATTTAAAAAAAAATGAGTAAAACTTTAAAAAATATTTATTATAAAAGGGCAGAGTACCGCAAGCGATTAAGTTCTTCTACAAACGTCTGTGTATGAAATTCAAAGAAAAGCAATATCAGATGAGCCAGGAAATACCGAACAATAACAATCGTATACTCCACAATCTGAGATAGTCTCTCAGACGGGAGATGCTGGGAAGTCTATCCAACAAAGCGTTCTTTTAAGCGTCCACCCACCGCTAAGCTCTTCATAGTAACTGTCAGAGCCACGGAAAGACGTGGATGGCTGCATCTGTCTGTCGATGGAGATAAATTAAAAAGATGGAGGGTTATGCCAAAAAAACTACGAATATAATTAAAATACAAATTTAAAACAAACAAGTGATTCGCTTAAGTCCGTAACGTTTTTTATGGTGGAAATGTAATTTTACCCTTTTGACCCTTATGTATGGAAGCGAAGGATGGAACTGGCAAAAGAAGGGAAGAGAAGACGAATGTGTGCATACTCTGTGTATAATAGAGTATCGAATGAAAATATAAGAAGTGAATGCGGTGCGAATGATGGTGTTTTGAACAAAATAATGAAAGGATCATTAAGATGGTTTGAACATATGGAAATAATGAATGATGAAAGAATGGTAAAAAAATTATATGTTAACGATGTAAATGGAACCAGAAACAGAGGAAGACCGAGGAAAACGTGGCACGATCAAATTAATCAAATATTGATTGTCGGCCATGTGAGGAGTCAGAGAAATCGACGCGCGTGCATGACACGATATATGAATGTTGAGGAAGCGAGAAAAATATGTCAGGAAAGAGAAGTGTGGCAGTCCATTCTTTCTGCCTAGCCCTTCGGGGAGACGGCGTGATGGTTGGTTAGTTTAAAAAAAAAACAAGTGATTCGCTCAACCCATAACGTGTTTTATGGTGGAAATGTAATTTTACTGTGTATTTTTTTATTTGCTTTTAACTATACCAGTAAGAATTTTAACAAGGCACTCCTATATGGTAGACCTAACGATTTTATTAGTTATAAAGTAATAATAAAATATAACGATGTTTCTTTAACTACTTCCACGGTTTCGCCAGGCTTCCTGTCATCGATAGACTGGTGACACTATTATTAACTGACTTATTGAAAGTTAAGGCATTAACACTGTGGAATTCCATGGTAATATACTTTGGGAATTAAAAAATAATTTGACCATAGTTTCGATAAAAATGACACAAAATCTATAGACATAATAGACATAGCTAACAATAACAATAAATTAAACAAACTTGAAAATTTAGAAATACACGAGTCGGTGAAATTGGGTGAAAATATAATTTTAATTGTATCTCAATAGAGACGAAGACGTAAACTGGAAACTGAACATGGATGATCAAGGTGTTTACAGGACTTATGATCTGTCATTGGTTGGGTTAAGCGCACGCTTTATGTAATTACAACATTCCCCATTCCACCTTTGTTATTTGTGATCATGCATGACAAATTTTGGAAGATGTATATATACTTCAAAATCCATATTTATCTTCACGTGGCAGTTTCAGTCAGCCATCTATGTAGATTTGGTTGCACTTGTGAATTTTTTCAAGAATTAACCTATACAACCGACCCACTAACGCCATCTATGGAGAATGATTTTCGGCATTTAGCAAACTACCTTATTAACACAATGCGAAGGCTGTCGCCCAACATATTGTTAGAAGCCGCTAGGAGTATTATTCCATTCTATATGCCAAAGAATTTTGACCAGAATAATTACATAATTAATAATCAGATTCCCCTATTTACTCCTTTCTCCTTAAATACTTTGTCTACATTTAATCTCCCAAGTTCCCATTCCCAATAAAATCCAAATTAATAATTTATTAATTACTATATAAATTATGTATTTTCACATGAATGTTTTTTCTAAATGATGTTTTCATCATGTATTATTATTATTTAATATTATTTAGTATTTCTAACCGTTAAAATATAATTGTTAATACCTACATACTTATCACAAATAGCCCAGGTTAAATTTTAAATTTGAATTATTGTATCGAATTTTAAATGCGTTTTTTATTAGTCTTTCATTGTTTAGTTTTTGTTATATTTTTACACTTAAGGATGGAGGTGTCCTCCAAAACATGTAGTGTATTTTTAATTTTTTTATTGAGAAGTGGTTTAAACAATGATTTTTTAATTCCCAAAGTATATAAACTGACTTCTTTATATATTATACATATAGATCAGGGGTGGTAACCATATTTGTTAACAAAAATAATATTTTAAAAAATATGTTAAATTTACTGAATTAAAATATTTATATTAAAGTTATTAAAGAGCTTTCTTTTTTCAATGCAATGGAATTTTTATTAATTAAAGCTGACAAATCGAATCAAATTGAAACTTTTATTTTTAATAATATTGAATTTAAATATAATATGTAAATATAAGTATTTTCATTTGTTACTATAGTTTATTGTTACAACATCGGTTGGCGAAACAGCTGTCGCGACACTCTCAGTGAATAAAAAGTAACAGTATTTTAAATTTTAACAGTTATATTATAATATTATATTGTTATTTTATTTTATATCATTGTATTTTATATTATTTGTTTAAGAATTATATTGTGGATGTTGGACGATCGAAGTGTGCGCGGGAGATGCCTATTGGTGGCGATGAGGTTCGCAACCCATCACACCGCCTCTCCCGCGGGGCGAAAAGCGAAGGATGGAGTTCCGCATCGGTTAGAGCGTGACAGTCCATTATTTCTGCCTACCTTTCGGGGAGACGGCGTGATGGTTAGTAAGTTAGTTAGTTAACTTGAAGTATCATAGTGTTTCGGCCAAAACAATAGACTATTTCATTAAAAATACAAATACTTCTTTGATTGACCTGAATTTATAAAAACTTCATCTAGCAATAGGAATCATAAATAAATTAATAATTTGCAGATATGAACAACAGAAATGTTATATACGTAATTAATGAATCAATTCATTATTTTGGTATGTTAGGCACATCCTTTTATTTTCTTTATTCATCAGTTGAAGGGGAAGAAAATTGGGGTTCGCTAGGTAAAAAAAAGTAGCCCGCCTTTAAAAATAAGAGTCTAAAAATTGTTTATTCTGAAGTCTCGAACTCTACGCAACAGGTGAGGGTTGAAGTCGAAGGAACCGAATACACTTGTCCAATCGCACGAGTGCCCGCCAGAGGCGCATTCCTGATCCCGCTTAATTGTTTACATTGAATGTCACCCTACCGAGATGTGGTCACATTACGCTTCAGTTTCCAGGAATTGAATTTTATTAATGTGTAATTTTAAAACTAACTAACTTACCATCTTAACTTACTTACCATCATGTAATTTTAAAACTAAATAACTAACCTACGTGGACACTGACAAAAGGTCTAGTCTACAGATTTAAGGTAGCCCAACGCGCCAAGGAAAGAATGGCTCTTGTAGAATAGATAAACGGACTCGAGAGGTCGTCAGGATAGAACAGTGTGGTGATCCAAGTTATCTGTCTATCTTTCCAGGGGCAAGAAAGATGTGATGTTACTATAACTATGACTTTGCCAGCATTTATCTTGAGTATGCTTAGAGTATGCTAAGGTCGCCTCACGCACTATGGAAAGAGCCATGCTTAGAATAACCTTGAGGGACAGATTAAAAAACGAATTTATTCGACAACAAACCAAGGTGACTGAGGTGGCTCTGAGGATGGACGGGTTGAAGTGGCTGTATGGGCTGGCCATATCCATCAGAGAGCCGACGGCCGATGGGGGAGACGGGTTCTGGAGTGAAGACCGCGTACAGGATTCCGCAGAGTTGGACGTCCGCCCACTGAACCGACGATCTGAATAGGATTGCTGAACATGGATGGATGGGAGCGGCAATGAATAGGGGGCGGTGGCGTGCTTTGGAAGAGGCCTACATTCAGCAGTGCATAACAGACGGCTGGTGATGATGAACTTATCATCACGCCGTCTCACCGAAGGGGTAAGCAAAGAGAGTGGACCGCCACAGTGTTTTTTTCTGACATACTTTTTTTTTTTTTTTTTTTAAAAAAGACTAATACCAAGGATTTAAATCAATGATATTAGAATTTATTATTACAATCTTCAATGTGAGCAGAAAATAGCTCATTATTATGAAGAAGGAATCTGGTCGTGTCCAGGCTTGAACCCAAGTCCCCTAGATCAGGAGCCAAGCGTTCTATCCCCTAGACCACCACCCAATTGTTTATTCATCCCAATTGTTTACTTATCTCGTTTTCTCAACATTTATACATCGTGTTATACACAGACGTCGATTTCTCCAAATCCTTACTTGGCCGGCATTCAATATTTGATTTATTTTTTGCGTTGGTTTGGACCCACGAAATGCATGGATGATGGTTAAGAAAGCATAAGTTAATGATGAGAATGGAATACAGAGTCGTGGGAGACCGAGGAAAACTTGGCATAACCAAATTATTCAAATTTTAAATGTCGGCCATGTTCGAAGTCGAATGAATCGACGTACCTATCTGACTCGCTATATGAATGTCGAGGAAAATAAAGACGTGTGTCAGGATCGAGTTGTGTACCGGTCAATTCTCTCTGTCTACCCCTTCGATGAAACGGCGTGATGGTTTGTTGCTATTTTTCAGAAAAAAACATGTTAATTATAAAACAATAATGAAATAATTTCACAGAATTAATGCCTTTGGTTAATAAAATGTTTAAACTTCTTTTTTTTTTAAATTAAAGGGTGAAATAGTTGAAAATCCCTGAATTTTTATTTCATACGAATTGCTCTTTTGACTCTATCTCTCCGTCTGTCTGTCTGTCAAGCGAAACCCATTCATTCGTTTTAATTTCTGAGAACATATATTGGTTCAGTTAAGAAAGAGTACTTCTTATAAAACTTAACTTAAAATAAGATACAAACGGTCATATGTCAAAGCTTTCTCAAGCGAAAGGATCGAATAAAAAAATGACGCTTATAAGTAATTATACGTAAGTTACTTAATTATTTTTTGAAAGATACCCTATTTCGTTAAACTTATCAAAGTGTGTTCAACACACCGTTAATATAACTTTTATTTTGATATTTTCAAAAATGTATGTTTTGTGTGATACAAAATATAATTTATAATAAAAAGAAGAGTACGAAAATTGTCTAAATTTCAAAGAGCTTATCATATAATTTTTATTGTTTCTTAAAATAATGATATGAAACTTCATGAAAAAAATCAGTCAGAATAAAAACGTCTGTTTTCAAGAATTTATATTTGATTCTTAGTATTATAAAATGCCTTTAATAATATTGCAGGGCCAAACTTGTCATTTCTATATTCTTCTTCATAATAAAACATCTAGAAAAGAGACGTTTTTATCCTGATTGATATTTTTTATATTTCAAGGGATTTATGTTTGTATCTCACGGAATCCTCTTAGACAAACGTTGAGATCATTGCAGACTAAAACGTCGATTGAAAAAGATACGTCGAGATACATATTTACCCAAGATACTTAGAAATTTTAATATATTTACTACTAGAATCTTCATCAAGCTCACTGTATTCCAGGGTATTTGTAAAGTGTCATTTTATTTTTCTTCCCAGACCAAGGAAAGCATAGCATGACCAAATTAATCAAATACAAATACGATCATGTTCAGCAGTTTGATTGCTCTCCCCACCGGCATCACCAGAGGCAGGTTGGTTCTGCATGCTGGGATATAAAGCAGTATGTGCTGACGCTGTCCAAGATAACCATCTGGAACATAAAGATGGATAGCCTCCAAGATAACGGAGTTTTCAAAGAATCACTTGATAAGTCTGAAGAAATGGGTAAGTGTGCACCCATCTGTTCTTATCTGCAAACTATTGGTCCCCAGCATGCCCAAGAGGAATGCAGTGGGATAAAGCCATGGATAGCTACCAAACTCCCTCATGTAGAGATATTTCAGAAATCTTTTCTGAACCCTCTCTAACATGAGCGAGTATCTCGCCTCGTGGGGACTCCATATCACCGAACCACACTTGAGCCGGCTGCAGACCAATGAGTTATAAAAAATTCGCAAAACAAATGAATTCCTGAAAACTCTAAGTATATGAATGAATGTAGAGGAAGCTAAAGAGGTATGTAGGGACAGAGCAGTATAGCGGTCCATCCTCTCCGCTTACCCCTCTGGTGATGGTTATTTATTTAATTATATACCATTTTATTCACTTATCGCGAATTTCGGGAAATTGTTCAATTATGTGTGTTCATTTACTATTTATATTATTATATTCCAGCACACATTACCATCGGAGATGGAAACATTTTTTGCTCTTCATTCCACGGTAATTTATTTCCGCCTGAATCGAAAAGTTTACTGCAGGAAACAGTATAAAAATTACAGGGTGTATAAAAAGTGGGGAGCGGAAACCCCAGGGCCCGCCGCAATCAGGGTTCATTCAGAGCGGGAGCGAGGAGCGACAGACGGGTAAAAAATACACGCCAACAGCCCCAACCCCTTGCTGCCACAATAGACGAATTAGATATTGTGACGTAATCAAAATTGTTTCAATTGCTAATATAACTAAGTGAACTGATTTTTAAAAATGACGGCAGAATTCTGTAAGGGTAAATCAGTGCCAAATATGGGTATTTCTAAAATTATTTGCATAAACTCTTAAAAAGTGAGAAACGTTCACAGGAAAACTAAAATCATCCTGTATAAATTCCCAATCAAATCCAATCAATCAATCCCAATCATCTGAAAATTGGTGACCTATGAGTGTGAGACGTGGACAATGACAGCGAAAACCGTAGAGCGACTGAATACTTTCGAGAGAATGGTGCTGCGCAGAATTCTGTGATGCGCAGAATGACGAGCTGTACCCTATTTACAAAGCTCCCAATCTCTCCACCCAGGTCAGACTGAATAGACTGAGATGGGCCGGTCACGTGCAGAGGATGCCGTAATCGCGAACCCCAAAAAGATTGCTGGAGTGGTACCCAGGTAGAAGGCTGCGATGGGAGGATTAAGTTAGGAGAGATGGGGCGAAATTGTTACGAGTGTAAGATTGGAGGGTCGAATCGGAGGACAGGAGGAGTTGGAAGCATAGAATACTGGAGGCTAAGGCTCGGTATGGCCTATAGGGCCATCGAAGAAGAAGAAGAAACTCTTAAAAATGTATAATGGATAAACGGACTCGAGGGATATATCAGGATAGAACAGTGTGGTGACCAAGCTATCAGTCTATCTCTCCAGGGGCAATAAAGATGTGGTGTTACTCCTAACTGGCTCCATTTGTGATGTTACTATAATATAACTATGACTATGACAGCATTTATCTTGAGTATGCTTAGCCATGCTTGGAATAACTTTGAGGGACAGATTTAGAAACGAATTTATTCGACGATAAACCAAGGTGACTGAGGTGGCTCTAAGGATGGGCGGGCTGAAGAGGCGATGGGCTGGCCATATCTGTCGGAGAAACGACGGCCGATGGGAGAGAAGGATTCTGAAGTGGTACAATGTTCCGCAGAGTTGGATGTCCCCCTGTACGCTGGACCGACGATCTGAAGAGGATTGCTGAACATGGATGGATGGGAGCGGCAATGGATAGGAGGCGGTGGCGTGCTTTGGGAGAGGCCTACGTTCAGCAGTGAATGACAGACGAGAGATGCAAGGGTATAACTCCCTTGAACTGAGGAAGGAAAGGTTTACAGTGACGCAATTTTCAATCTGATTCGGGTCTCTATTGAGGATCCCTATGTTTTGGAACAAATAGGTCTTCTTGTTCCTGATGGTTACCTGCGACAGCGCCGATATTAATTGTTCATTGTTCCGTCACACAGAACTAACCTGCCTTTGATGATGCCAGTAAAAGGAGGAAATTAAATTTAATGACATCGGAAAGAATTTTATTGTCAGTGAGGCAATGTTTATAAAAAATATATTATCAATTCTGGAAAAAGTACTACCTTACTGACGTCGACATAATTAGGATCCTTCTGAGAAAATTCGTTTCATATCGATATTGTATTTTTGTTTACCGTTTCATGTCCAAATAAGTAGCCTTAATGTTTTTCCTTTATTATTTTTCATTTGTGTACAAGAAAAATAAATAAATGACACCCGGCACCCCTGGAAACAACTCAAAAGTGACCAAATCTTACACCATAATGGCAAGAAAAAAAGAGAGATATAACTATTTTAAGACCATCCATACATAAGTAGGTTTCCATTAACAAGGAGAAGAAAAAAATATTCCGGGAAAATCAGGTTAAAAACTAAGTACCTATACGTTCTTAGTTTTTTGTTTATGTAATTAGTTCATGCAGCCTGCGTTCTGTCAGTTGGTATTATGGTCTTGAAACTGTAACATTGTCCAAACAAAGTGCCGAGAAACTATGAGTGACCCAAAGAGCCATGGAAAGAGCCATGTTAGGAATAAGCCTAAGAAACAGAGTCAGAAACGATACGGTGAGAGAAAAAACAAAGGTCACTGACATCATCTACCGGGTGGGGACTCTAAAATGGTAATGAGTAGGTCACGTAGCCAGAAGCTACGATGAAAAGTGGACATGAAGGCTGCTGACTTGGAGACCGTAGACGGCAGAGAGAAGTGCAGGGCGACCGCAACTACGGTGGAAGGATGATCTGAACAGACACGTCGGAATAACCTGGATGCAGTCTGCACAGGACAAAGTGACATGGAAGCGAATGGAGGAGGCCTAGACTGAGGTAGAAGAAGAAGAATAAGAATAAGTTTCTATTTTACTTCAACCCATTTACTTACTTTGACTGGTTATCATCGCAAAGAAGCAGGTAAAAATAATTTACACTCATATAGTTATTAAATAAAACAGTGTTTTCTTTAACAACTTCCACATTATTTGTCTTTATCTTTTGATTTGCCAGGCTCGCTGACATCGACTGGTAATACGACTGACTGAATAACTATAAAATTAATTAGTAATAAAAATATGTATTCATTAAAACAGCATTTTTGTTCATTTGGTGAAAAAGGTTTAATATCTTAGAAACATGTCTCAAAAAATACAAGTATACATAAAAGTTTAAAGAAAACAGCTTTTAATTTTAATATAACTCATCGAATCGCATCAGATTATCTTAAATTTATATTGAAAGTATAAAAAACGTATTTATAACATATAAGTTACATTATCTTCTTTATTATTTATAATAGTCTCAAATTAGAGTTTCTTAATTAGCAAAATCTAACCTTTTTATGGTGAAAATTACCCCGTCAACCCTCTTAGGGGTGGCTTACCCCGAAGGCTGTATTTTCGGTCAGAATGGACCGCAAATTACCAGCTAATTGTCTCCGCGCTGTCCGATGCCATTCTTAGGAAAAAGCTACCCTTAAACCTACCCCTATAAAGTTCAATATCTCGAAAACACGCCCGTATGTCTTGGGATAAGATCGGTATATGTGTGTGTAGTGTGTCTTTGCGTGAAAAGGGTTGAATTGGGCTTAGAATGATATGAAAAATATTATAAATTATAATTTATTGTTATACTTCTCATCTCTTGGAAAACTATGGGCATATTTAAAAATATTTGTCACACACTTATACTTATTTATAATTTAAATTAAAAACCATTAGAAAACATTATTAGAACCAAATTGAAGTCACCTTATGAGAGTATATTTCTATTGAAACAATTAAGGAGCAAATCTATAGAACAGATTGGAGAAAAGTTCAGCTTAATAAGACATAAGACATATGCATTTGAAATAATTAAAACTCTATAAATCATACATAGGACTAAGCTGGACAGCTTTCGGAAACATGAGTTACATCCATACATAAAAGTCCTTAAAGCCTGCGTTCTGCCTGTTGGTTCTTAGGGTCTTGAGATTGAGACTATTGCATTGTCCAAATAAAGTGCCGAGAAACTACGAATGACCCAAAGAGCCATGTTAGAAATAAGCCTAAGAGTCAGAGTCAGAAACGATACAGTGAGAGAGAAAACAAAGGTCACCGATATCATCCACCGGGTGGCGACTCTAAAATGGCAATGGGCAGGTCACGTAACCAGAAGCTACGATGAAAAGTGGACACGAAGACTGCTGACTTGGAGACCGTGGCAAAGAGAAGTGCAGGGCGACCGCAACTACGGTGGAAGAATGATCTGAACAGACACGTCGGAATAACCTGGATACAGTCTGTACAAGACAGAGTGACATGGAAGCGAATGGAGGAGGCCTTTGTCCAGGAGTGGACGGGAACAGGCTGAGGATGAAGAAAAAGAAGTAGAAATATTACATATTTTTGTATATTTAGAAAGAAAAGAAGCAGAAATACAAATCTATAATAAAGAATGATAAAACTAAACATTTACGTCATTTCTCCGAAGAGTAGACAAATAGAACGGATACCACCATTGTTTTTTCCTCGCATACTTCTTTCGATTTTCCAGATCTTATTTATGCTACATTCATTCATTTCACTTTCATCCTTTTTTTGCCAGTTCCCTGCTTCATTTATTTCGTAGGATAGCGATTCCTTTGCTACAGTGATCGCCAACGATGGGGGGACCTGACACGGCACCGAAAGAAGAAGAAGAATCACAAGATATTCAGGTTGAGGTTTAAGAATGATATCTTATCAATTTTTGTACATTAATTAAGTCTTATTAACCAATTTTTTTGATTGTTTGAAAGTAGATTATTATACTTAATATATCTTAAAAATTTAACGCAATACAAATTGTATTCAAAAAATGCTACCGTTTGCTATAAAAACCTAAGAAAATGCTTTTTGTTCACCGAAGAACATAAAATAGTTTGTTGTTCGTAATGTGATTAAATAAAATCCTAGCCTGAACTTTAATAAATTACATTTTTTTTAGTGACTCGTCTACAGCTTAATTACATTTGCAAGAAAGGATAAGAATCATAGAGTGCGTAAAAAAAATGGAACTACCATGGAAGTCAACATTGTTTCTCGGGGATCGAAAATTACTGTAGTCTAATCACAAGCTGTTCGGCTCGAGCTTTAAGTATTTCCCTGGCCTGTGGGCAAGTCGTGTGACTTGTTTACCAAATTAGATTCCGGATAATGACCTCCACAAGAACTTTTGTAATACATTTAACGGCAACCATTCTGTACCACAACGTAATTACTTCTTAAAGTCCGGCAAGAAAAGCGGCATGACTCTTACAAATAGAGTACTTAGACCCAATATTACCACATGCCTCGGCAATCTGAATTGGAAGTTGGAAACTCTCGGATATAATCACGTCGGATTTAGATACATTCAAAAAAGTTGATTGACTTCAGATAAGAATGACGTGATTTACAATTTATACGTGTATAACAAATTCCAATATTATTATTTCAACTAAAAAAACGTGAAAACAATAGATTTTTTGGGTTCATAACAATGAGGTTAATGAAAAAAAAATATTTATCAAAACGTGTGTTTTATAATATATGTCTTTTAAACATTGCCATAATTTATTTAAATATATTATAATAAAAATAAATCAATATTAACGTACATGAAATAAGCATGAAACTGGATAAAGAAGGATGAAAGTAGAATAAATTCAATATAAATGAAATCTCTATAAGAATGTGTAGTTAATGTTGGCCACGTGAGGAACACGACGTGCGCGCATGACATTTTCTATGAATGTTGAGGAAACGAGAGAAATTTGTCAGGAAAAAACAGTGTGGCGGTCTATTATCCCTGCCAACAATTTTTACTTTTAAATCTGTGTATCGAAAAATGACCAAAAAATATCTGCAAATAAAAATGTTAAGTGTTGTAAAAATACAAAAAGTGTTATTCTATTTATTCAAATGTGAATCTATAAAACAGAGTGAAGGAAATTGAGGAAAAATAATTTTCTTATAGGGCCATTATTACACCATTTCCAAATCTGAGGCGTTAACACTGTGGATTTCCATTGTAATTAATAGAATAAACAACCTTATTTGGAATAGAATAAACACTGTTTTATTTATTAAATATTTTTATAGAATAAAAATATCAATCACATCATGTTTTGGAGGTGACCTCCATCCTTAGGTGTAATAATAATAAAAATATATAAAAATATTATTATACACGTTGTGATTGATTTTTTTTTTTTTTTTAATATTTAATTAATAAATGTGTAATAAAAACAGTTTGTTAATTCTATTTAAAAAAAACTGACTTTTTAAACAAAGTATTTGATATAAATAATAATTCAAACTGGTTCCTGTGAATACATTTCTGATACCTGATATTTGATGTCTTAATGTTGTCGTAGCTTTGCAAGCTTCAAGTGTCCCCCGCTACCCCAAACTTCCCAAGTTCCCTTTGCATCGCGCTCGTCCTCCAGTTTTACTTGCAAGACTTCAGAGCAACATGCATAGGACGAAAGTTTAAATTTTATTACGTTGTCGCAGTCGTTTTAAATTTTATTTCAGGCTGTCTCTATAACGGGGATAGTTGGAAACTTCAAAAGAATGAAAAAAACTGGACGAACTGCTTTGTAAACAAAATATATAAATATATTATTTCGGATATTACTAGTGAAATACGAGTATATATATTTTTTTATGTATTAACCAAAGTGATATTTTTCTATTGATATAAAAATACAAACAAACCATCACACCTTTTCCAAAAGGGTAGGCAGAGAGAATAGACTACCATGCAACTTTATATAGTTTCCTTCAAATCACACAATGAGCCATACACATAAATATGTCGATTTGAGAATTTTATCTCAAAATAAACTGAGTACAATTCAAACGCGGATCAACACATAATAATTATTTATGCACATTTTCAATGAAAAACTAAAATGTTATTAAAAAGGTGTGGTTCACTTAAATAAAGTTGCATTTAACTTATTTTTTATTTCTAAAATAAATAATATAAAATTATCAATATCACAAAAAAATTCATCGATAAGTATTTCTCGTAAACCTATATTTGTATTATTTACTATTTCTTAAACAATGATATTAAATCACAAATATGAATGGAAACGTCCGTTTTCTATGAGTTCGTTTTCATTCATAGATATAAACTTTTCCTTCCTAAGTCTCAATCCTGGGATTGGTTTACAGCAAAGTTTATTAATATCTTTGCTAGTTCTTGGGATGCCACTTGGGCCTTTTTATTTTGGCCACTTATATATTTTTTAATTCCAAAAAACCGACCAACTTTTCAAAATTGCTTCCAAATTCTTAATAAGCTATAAAATTTTCATTCGCGTACATAACAACAATAAATTTCTATCGCTTAGTGTTCGATAAAAACAAATTAAGTCATCTTTGACGATGGAAAAACGTGTTTTAATAAATAAAAAAAATATATATTTTCGTATGTAGCATTTCATTTGTGATTTTGTTTTCACAATACTTTATATTTAAACAATCAACCGGTTTTATTCCCGCCAGAGCTTCGACAAGGTTACAAAAGTCACTGAATATAAAAATGGTTCAAAAACAAATTGAAAGTGTAGTGATATTATATTTTAATATATTATTATTCTATGTAAGTTCCATCTTCGTGACCAATGGTCGCGTCTATCCTGTAAACTGTCCTGTTGCCATGCGCTCCTGTCACCGGTCAGTACTAGGCTGTAGCTATTGAGAGGCCGACTTGATCAGATCAGCGGCTCCGTGGCCTTCCTTGTGGTCGCTTTTCATCATTTTTTTCCTATTATTGTGAGCTTTTCAAGGTTGTTCTGTTATCTGCGGACTTTGATATACATTAATTCTTATTTTTTTATTTTTTTTTCTTGTATACAACAGGTCGTTTGAACCCAATCAATGTATACCATTTATTTTTAGCTATTATATTGATTATTATGACATGTAATAGGTAGCCAATCTATCGCAATTTTATTGTCACAAGAATTCTACACCAGACCAAAGACAGTGTAACAATCACACTGCCATCGCCGAGAATTGAACCCGGGACCTTCGGTATGGAAGTCAGAGCTCTTACCACTCTGCCACAAAGGTCGACTTCTACTTCTTCCTTGTTGTAAACCTATATAGTCTGTTCTCCAGAGTGTCGCTCCTCCTGTGAGGTAGACTCCCAGGTGTCCATCTTTTAGGAGGTCTTCCACGGGGACGAGTCCCATGAGGCTGATTATCCAATACAATATAGGGGACATATTTAGGAAATTGAAAAACTTTGTTCAGTTTTTATTATATTTTTACACCTGAAGATGGAGGTATCCTCCGAAACATGTCGTGTTTTTTAATATGTTTTATTAAATAGTAGATTTAACAAAGTTTTTCAATTTCCTAAGTATATTACTATGGAATTCCACAGTGTTAATGCCTTAGCGTTCAATAAGTTCAATATAGTGGAGTCTGGTAGTATCCATTCTTTGAACATGACCATACCAGTCTCTTTTTCGCTGTCTGCTCCATCTTAAAATATCCTCAATCTCACATATCTATCTTATTCTGGTGTTCCTCACGCGATCTCTCAGTTTCTTTCCTGCTATCGTCCTCAGTGTCTTCAAATATATTACATTTACAATAATTAACGGTCGCATCAAAACTGTTCAAAATTATTAATTATTTAATCCATTTAGATATCAAACTACAATACAGCAATTGTTTTACCCGTTGACAGCAAATTTAAATTTTTTAGAACTGGCAATGAAAGTGTTTTTGCATTTCCTCTAAATTCTTCTTGACGTTTTGAAAACTTTGAATATTGTGCGATGGAACGCGACGCGCGATGTCCGCTGCATACTTTATATATACGCTATTCGCCGGTGATTCAATAATCCTAAGTGCAATTTACAAAGCTGGAAACTGTAGCCATCCATCTGCGATTGGCAATAATGGCGCAAGCTGTGTAGGGACGCTGTCCAACTCAGAGGCCGAGCGTGGACTTTTACAATCATCAACAATTTACTCAAATGAATTTAAAAAAAAAAAATTTTAACAATTGTCAAAACTCTCCACATAAACGAAATAATATTAAATAGTTCATTGTTGATGAAAGAGAAAGAGGTGGATGCAGGATGGATGATTGCATTGGATGATTGGATGTGGAGTTTTAAGCAGTCGTGATATTGTACACTGGATACTCTGTGTATGATAGAGTGTCGAATGAAAAAAGTGTTGTAATACAAAGTATAATTATATTTATTCAAATATATTATTTTTTTAGAAGCTTAACAAATATTTCATAAAAAGTTAGATCGATTTTTATGTGCATACATATATGTATACATTTCAAGACTTGTGGAAAATACTATTTTTTATTTAAATACTAAAAAAAAAAAAAACTAACCATCACGCCATCTTCCCGAAAGGGTAGGCAAAAAGAATGGATTGTCACACTTTAACCGATGCGGACGCGGTGTGATGAGTTGCGAACCTCATCGCCACCAATAGGCATCTCTCAGCACACTTTGGACGTCCAACAACCACAAAATAAATCTAAAACAAATCATATAAAATACAATGATATAAAATAAAATAAAATAACAGAATAAAAATATTTTAACACATAATGTTCATTTTACATGGTGCAATTGTTGATATGGACGATCCGGACTTTTGTGATTATTAAATTTATGTTACACGCATCCACCGTTTTTTTTATCCACTATTTCAAAATACGAGTATATATATTTTTATAATATAAACGTAATAGATTGTTTTTTTTTAAATAAATGTTTGACGGATTTTTATTGAACACCACGAATCTTCACTGACTTCACACGCGACGTCTGAGGCGACAACTGCAAAACAAATAAAGTTTAGGGTAACACGATACTTTTATGCATCGATTATCTGCGACAAGCTTGTTCCAGGACCCTCTGTATAAAAGCAATACAATATCAACTTGCACAAAGAAGTAATGAAATAAACTGTAAACTTCGTTTGAAGGAGCATAAGTGAATACGCAAGGATATTATTATCAAGGAGAGAGCATTACAAGCACATTATCATGAAACACAACATTTTTTGCTGTTAAAAAATATAGAAGAAATAAATTTACTAAGTGAAACCATAATGTTTTTTCTGTTCCCTCTTACCTAAATTTGTGAAGCTATTTTCAGGCATATAAACTTATTTATGAAAGATTATCAATTTTTAATACTTATACATTCTATCGAAAACGTATAAAGCAAAAATAGCCGTTCACAATGGAACTCTGGTCCCAACCCTTATGTATGGAAGCGAAACATAGAACTGGCAGAAGAAGGATGGGGCAAAAATAAATTCGGTAGAGATGAAGTCCCTAAGACGTATGTGTGGTAGAACGATGTACGGCAGAATCTCAAATGCTGATATAAGAAAGGAATGTAGAGTGAAAAAACGTATTTTGAACAAAATTATGAAACGGTCGCTGCTTTGATTCGGACATATGGAGCGCATGGGTGAAGAAATAATGGTTTAAAAAAGTATACGTTAACGATTTTAATGGAGTGCGGAGTCGAGGTAGACCGAGGAAAACATGGCATGACCAAATTAATCAAATTTTAAAGATTGGTCATGTCAGAAGCCAGAAAAATCGCCGTGCGTGTATGACTCGATGTATGAATGTGGAGGAATATACAGAGGTATGTCAGGATAGAATAGTATGGCGGTCCATTCTATCTGCCTACCCCTGTGCGGAAATGGCGTGATGGTTTGGTGTTGTTGTTGGAAATCACATTTTTTTACTTACTAGCCTAATATTAAATGTAAAAAAAAAAACAGTAAAACAACTAGAAAACGGACTTTAATGAATAAATAGAAATAGAAATAAGAAGAGAAAGAGGAAGAAAAAGAAATTATTAATAGTGAAATAGTTTTATACGGTAAATATCATAGAAAAACTATTGATAGGCATATTGTAGCAAAAACAAATGTATACAATTGAAATCAATGAGTTTAAATAAAGAGTTCAAAAGTTAATCGAGGAAAATAATATGAAAACATACCCTTAAAAGTGTTTAACTCGAGTGTCCAATAAAATAAAGCTATTTGAATTTTTATATTCGGAACATAAACGGTGGAATATTACAAGCATTCTTAAAACCCGTAAATTTAACGGTTCAAACATGCCGTTAAATCTGCGATGTGAATAAATAATCGCGACAGAAATCCCAACGACCCGAATAACATCTTTAACAGTTCGCAAGTGCCATTTAAAATAGTATAAATCGATATAATTAATACGAATTAAAATGCCTGTATTTAAGTTTTATTTTATCTTACGGGAATGACGTATTTCGCCTTTTTAAGGCATAATAATTGAGGCAGTCAAAGCAAAAGTAGACTAACCCCATCTACCATAGATTTGAGTATTAGCACATTTTAGAAATGATCTAATTTAATCTCTTTGTGTTACGTAAATTTTGCAACAAATACTAATTAATAACAAAGATTCTTGCTAAAAAAGATAAGTTAATTTTAATGTAGATCTGTTTTTGGCCAAAAAATTAATAAATACCTATTTTTTGGTGGCTTGGTCCACTATTGCGTTGAAGTGTTATTATTATTTGTTAAGTTTAGTCTGTTTTTTTATTAAGATAGAAGGAAAATGAAATAAAAATTATGGTGTAAAGAAATATATCCATTATAATTTTAATCCCTTTCGGAATCATACATGTCAATTAAATCTGACTGATTATTATTGGTCATCAAATTGTTATAAAAATGGTGGAAAATTGGCGGTACGGTAAAAATAAAAGTGGGAAAACCAAAAATTAGAAAGTACAATTATACATGGAACAAATTCAAGTGCGATGAGTCATAATACATTAGGAACGATAAACATTTAGAGATAATATAAAAAAAATATTATAAATAGAGATGATATATAGAGATGCATTGGATGATTTTGAAAATTTCGGTTTGGTTCATGTGATTCTCCCGTAAATTTGGAGATGTTTCGTGTATAAGTGAATTGTTTTGGTCAATTTGATTGTTGCAGTACTTTATAATAGTTAGTTGTGACAAGAAATACGTTTGTTTTGTTTTGATGTCAAAATTATATAAGTTTTTATTATTTATAAAAAGAAATTTGACAGTTTTTGCTGGTGTTGGATTGTTTTTAGCGGCTAATTACAGGAAATTAAAAAACGGTGGATACGTGGATTATAAATTAAATAAACACAAATGTTCGGATCGTCCGGCTGACGACAAATGCACCATCTAAAAGAACATTATGTGTTAAATAATTTTTATTTTGTAATTTTATTTTATATCATTTGTTTTTTATTTAATTTGTGGACATTTGACTATCAAGGTGTGCGCGGGAGGAGCTTATTGGTGGCGATGAGGTTCGCAGCCCATCATACCGCATCTCTCGCGGGGCGAAACTATAAAGATGGAGTGCCGAATCGGTTAAAGTGTGGCAGTCATTCTTTCTGCCTACCCTTTCGGGGAGACGGCGTGATGGTTAGTTAGTTAGTTAGTTAGTTATATAGAGATATTTTTTTTATTATCTGGTTTCAAACCTGAGATTGGTTTGCACCAATTTCTTCTATTCTTCTCTTCCATTCTTCCCTGTCTTGTGCGGCTCTTTTGAAATCTAATAGTCCACTAATAGGTTCTCCAGGTACTTTCGGCGTGGGCGTCCCCTAGAGTTTGTCCCCTCGGTCATACCCTCCATTATAGCATGCAAGAGGTCTTCTTGTCGTATTACATGGCCGGTCCATCTTGCACGCCTTTCGGATAAGATCCTGAGCAGGTGCCTTCCTCCTTCGATTCTTTGAAGAACCTGCTCATTCGTGATGTGGTCTCTCCAGGATATTCCTAATAGTCTTCTATAGGACCACATCTCAAAAGTCTCTAGTCTCCGTTTATCTCTTTCGGATAGGCACTATGTCTCGCAGCCGTACATCAATATACTCCATTTATAGGTCTTGATGAGGAGTATCCTAAATTTTCAGAGATAATATAAACGAAATATTCAAACATATTATTTTAAGCAAACATAACGGAATCGAACAAAAATATACAAACATAACTTCGTTATTATAAAGAAAAAATCTCGATACGGGAACTTCCTAGGCGCGCTTTTATTTATTGTTACTTATATATGATATAATCACGTAACTTCAAACGGAAATTGCCGTCTTTTAAGATGACAAATGGGTAAAGTATAGCGAGCCTGACAGCGAGGAATATACGTTTGCAGTGAAGGTTTTGGCATCGCATAACGAAAAACAGAAAATAGAAAAACACTTGTTTCCGTAATTTACGACTGATGTCGTCATTTTAGAACATTTATTACGCCAAACTTTCCCCATTTTTTTATAAACGGTCTTACCCGCAGAAAAAATTCTGTGATGTTTTTCGAAGTGATAGAAAAAATTCAAGAAATGTAAATTATTAAAATATGATGATAACCTGAAAGATAACCTGGTCTTATTGCAATATTCAAACTTGACATTTATGTTTTTTTAACAAATCTTGGCATATCCAGGAAACATAATGACAGTTGGAAACACAATTTCTTAAACACCCTGTCAATTTGAGAACAATTAAACTTATTTTCTTAGTTCTAATCCTGCTGGACAGAATACAGAAAAAATCATTAGGAATCGAAAACAATATTTAATTTAATTGTATCTCAATAAAGACGAAGATGCAAATTCGAAACTGAATATGGTTGATCAAGGTGTTTTACAGGACTTATGACCTGTCATTGGTTGGGTTAAGCGCACGCTTTATGTAATTACAACATTCCCCATTCCACATTTCTTTATGACCATGTCTGACAAATTTTTGGAAGTTTTATATATATTAAAGTCCTATGCCAGATTTCACATGTTAGTTTCAATGTGCCATCTACGAAGATTTTGATTACATTTGTTAATCTTTTTAAGATTACTCTATATAGGTATAATCTACATACTAACACCATCTATGGAGATTTATATTTAAATCATGAATTAACCCACGGTGGGTGAAATCCAGTATTCGTATACACGTATAAGTATACATTCACAAAAAAACAATATTTAATTTCTTTATTTAATATTTTATTATTTTTTTTTTTATCATTATTTAATAATCATAATAATTTATTACTATTATTATTACTATTCCGATCGACGAAATACAGAAGAAATGAGTGGTTAATGGTCTATTTTAAAAATTATTTTTAAAGGGACTTGTATGGTCATATTCAAAGAATGGACACCACCAGACTCCCTTATATTGCACTACATAATCAGCCTCATGGGACTCGTTCTCATGGAAGACCTCCTAAAAGATAAAAGGACAGCTGGGAGTCTACCTCACAGGAAGAGCAACACTCTGGAGAACAGACCACATAGGTCTACAAGAAAGAAGAAGAAG
Organism: Lepidostoma basale; assembly: GCA_022606425.2. Taxonomy (NCBI): domain Eukaryota; kingdom Metazoa; phylum Arthropoda; class Insecta; order Trichoptera; family Lepidostomatidae; genus Lepidostoma; species Lepidostoma basale. Next base: position 882,439 of record JAHDVF020000079.1, on the reverse strand, counting down.
ATAACAGCTATCTTAAAAACTGCCTTTTTAAAGGTAGGTATCAAAATAAAAATATTGCGTTCGTTATAATGTAACTTGCCATTACCATGAGCCGTTTACCTTCATAAACATTCCAAATACTTTCCTGCCTTTACGGTTTTGAGTAAAGGCTGTATATTTTAACCGTCGCGTTGCCATGTGGTCAATAGAGTTTCCACTGCCAATTAAAAGTTGATTTTCTTAAAACCTATGGACCCTAATACTATAAAAAAAATTGTTATCCTCCATTGAAGTGTTCTCAATATTTCGTAATAAAAAAAAGCAAAAAATTACTTCCTTCATCCCAAAAAAAAATATTTTTTAAGACTGCCCTCACCTTCATTCGTGTTAAGGTAGAATTTGTTTTGCGAATATTTACAACTTTACCAAAAGTGACATATATTTACTCACTGTTTTGAACGTATTATAAATTATATGTTTGGCCTTTTCTCATACGTAATAATACCGATTGTGGACGGAAACGCAGCACGCAACTTAATAATATCAGAACTGTGAAAATATTAACACTTTACCAAAAGGGACAAATATTAATACGTACTCGTTGTCTTGAACGTACTATACATTTTGCCTAGGTGCCTTTATTATACGTAAAATTATAGCGCCACGGCGCGGCGGGGCGAGACAAGTTCATACTTGGTGTCATTTGATCATATGCTGTCTCGTCATTGTATATCAGAAATCGCATGGTTCCAGAAAAAAATTAATAATGATATGTTTTTCAAATAATCCATGTATGTTATAGATATCGATCTATTTCTAATAAAATTCCCTACAAGATGACATAAATTAAATTTCGATTAATCGAGTCATATGCTTGATATTTATAGATAAAGTTAGCGGTAAACTGAATTGACCACATGGGAGCGAGCGTTTTGTTTTGAACACGGTACGTTAAGGGTTAAGAAAACATCATTCTGTAATTTTTCTTTTACAACAATGAAGATTTTAAAATTTCACCAGGGCCTTAGATTTAAATCTTTTTATGAAAAAAAAACTTTAACGCTAAAGCGTTCCTACGGAACTAATAATTTTATGATGTAGAATTTCCTGTTTAGAGCGAATGAAGGTAAAAGGTTTTTAAAATTTAAAATGGCTTCCATAAAATGGTGGTACATGTAAAATCTCGGTGCTCACGTGGTCTGTGAGGAAATTACGCTTTTTCTCATTTCGTTTTACGTTAAGGTACTGGGAAATGTATTTTGGCCGCAAATGAGAATTAATATTAAGGCAAACATTTTGTAATAAATCCCTAAATTGTACGCGAATATGTAACTATGTGCAATATCATCATAAATAGCACGTTAACAGAATACCCTAATGATTAATAAATTAAATATCTAGCTTGACTTACAAATGTTCCAAATTTAAAATATTGTCATAAATACACGTTGTAGGAGATGCCTATTGGTGGTGATGAGGTTCGTAACCCATCACACCGCGTCTCCCGCGGGGCGAAAAGAGAAGGATGGAGTGCCGCATCGGTTAAAATGTGACAGGCTATCCGTTCTGTCTACCCTTTCGGGGAGACGGCGTGATGGTTAGTTAGTTAGTTTTTACACGTTGTTTTAATAATATATAATATAATTACTATAGTAATTAAATAAATAAAAAAATTCACTAATGCTTTTATTTAGAGCACGACTAGTTTCGCCAGGTTTACTGCCATCGAAATACTGAACTTAACTTGAGACCAGTCTGTCGATGCCAGCTAGCCTGGCGAAACCGGTCGCTTTCGAAATAAAAAAAAGGTGGAACTTGCCATAAGAAACACGTTTTTTAAATCCGTTAAAATATTGCAGTTATATCATTAAATGTTGAGTGAATGAAACTGTTTTATTGTGAAACACTTTTATAAAATCACTATTTATTTATTTAATTTCTATGAATTATTCAGCGGTTTTTTCAACCGATGTTTTCAAAATCAGGTGTTACTTATTGTTTCTTGAACAATTATGAAAAATACCATATTAAGTATTAAATACAAATGTCTAAGGCCTTTAGGCCACATTAGGTCTTTAGGTCTTTTGATAACAACATTTGATAATACATTTGACAAGCGAAATATGTCATTCACGTGAAATATAATAAAACTTCTAGAAACACGTTTTCATTCATATTAATTATCAGAATTAACTTGCTAAATTTATCGTTGTTTTGACCTATGATACAGTGATACTTCAGCATTATTAACTGATTAAATATATAACAAACTAACTAACTAACTAACCATCACGCCGTCTCCCCGAAAGGGTAGGCAGAAAGAATGGACTGTCACACTTTTACTGATGAGGCACTCCATCCTTCTCTTTTCGGTACGCGGGAGACGCGGTGTGATGGGTTGCGAACCTCATCGCCACTATATAACAATGTAATGATTAATCACTGTTGTTATGTGCAATGGGCGAAACAGCTGTTGCGACACTCAAAAAGTGAATAATAAAAATTTCCATTGTTTTCGTCGAAACACTATGATACTTCAACATTCTTAACTGCTAAATTATACGAGTATGTTAAGAACTCCACAATTATATCAAAGAAATTATTCAAATTGACAGTTGATAAATTATTGTGACACCTGATGATGTCAACATTGGTTGACTAAACAGCTGTCGCGAATAATAAAAAAATAATAATTAAATACACATAAACAAAGTTTTATAATTTTATAGTTTATATAAATTGTGATATTATACCAGTGTTAAAATATTTGTACATTATAGATCTATATACATTATAGTTCATTTGTGCACCATATAAAAATAACATTTTATTGAATTATTTTTTATTTTTTTATTTTATTTTATATCATTATATTTTATATTATTTGTTTTGGATTTGTTTTGTGGGTGTTGGACGATCGAAGTGTGCGCGGGAGATGCCTATTGGTGGCGATGAGGTTCGCAACCCATCACACCGCGTCTCCCGCGGAGCGAAAAGAGAGGGATGGAGTGCAGCATCGATTAAAGTGTTGCAGTCCATTCTTTCTGTCTTCCCTTTCGGGGAAACGGCGTGATGGTGAGTTAGTTCGTTAGTTAGTCATTTAATTATCATTTAAAATTAACTTCCATCAAGAGATTTCAGTATAATCGTTTGATTATCTTAAAAAATAGTTATTGTTACACATAGACGTTTTATAATTTAACACCTTTCATAAATTTTGATATTATAACAGTGTTAAAATATTTTTACATTATAGATCAATATTTTTTTACTAAATGACTATTAGTAGACAGAAAATAGTTTTTTTTTATTTTTTTTTATTTGACACCATGGAGTGTTGTGTGTCATACAAGTAATAATACATTTAGGTTACATATTTATATACAAACAATTATTTCATTTAAAAATAACATTTAAACAGTTTAATTTAACAAATATTTATTATATTCTTAATAATTATGTGAAAAAGGAATAGAGAAAACTAACTTATAGATTAATTACATTAAAAAATCGTAAAAATTCCTATAATTTTAAATTATTAACAGAGAGAAAATGATTTAATGATATAATGACAAGTTTTGATTGTGGACAGAAAATAGTAAGTTATTTAATCAAATTAACTTGTAGTCGTCATTTATAAGAGTGTTCCATATTCAAAGAAATGTTTAGTGTTTACTGTGAAGATGACTTGTGATGACTACTTCTTAGTGGCCTCTTGACGGCACCTCAGATCCGCCTGCCGCCCTCCCGCGAGCCGTGCACTTCAGACTACTCCGAAACCCTCACCGCGGTCCAGAAACTGCGGCGACTTTGTAAAAAAAAAAACTTCCAACAAAACTGCCGCCGCTAAAAGATTGCTACTTGAAAAGTGTGTCAGCTTTGAGATGGTAATCGCTCCTATACTAAAGATTTACGAAGAAATATTACATTTTATTTTTCATAATTTACGAGTATGATCCATCAATGAAAGTTATCAGACGACCTTTGTGACAGAGTTGTCACGAGCTCTGAATTCCATGCCGAAGGTCCTGGGTTCGATTCCCGGCGATGGCAGTGTGATTGTCACACTGTCTTTGGTCTGGTTTAGAATTCACGTGGCAATAAAATGGCGATAGATTGGCTACATATCACATATCACGATAATCAATATAATAGCTAAAAATATATATATTGTATACAGTAATTGGGTCCAAACGACCTGTTGTGTACATAAAAAATAAAAATAAAAATAAATAAATAAAAAGCGAAAACGGCCGTTCGCAATGAAGTTCTGGTCCCATCCCTATATCAGCATTTGAGAATCTGTCGTATATCGTTCTACCACACATACGTCTTAGGGACCTCATCTATACCGCATTCATTCTGCTCTCATCCTTCTTCTGCCGGTTCCATGCTTCGCTTACATACATTAGGATTGGGACCAGAACTCCATTGTGAACGGCCGTTTTCGCTTTCATTGATAAATTCTTGTTTCCAAAAACTAATTTTAAAGCTCCATTCACTTTGTTACCATGACAGTCTGCAACATTAGCGCGAATGGTGAAAATTTGGAGCAAGTAGATGATTTCGTGTGTTTAGGTAGTATGTTTACAAGAGATGGGAGAGTGTAGAAGGATATTGAAAGAAGGGTTGGGGCAGGCAACAAAGTGAATGGTGCACATAAAGTTGTCATCGCAAACTAAAACCTATCCAAAAAAACTAGAATGGCAGTGCACAATAGTGTTCTTGTACGACCCTTATGTATGGAAGTGAAGCATGGAACTGGCAAAAGAAGGATGAAAGTAGAATGAATGCAGTTGAAATGAGATCTCTTAGATAAATGTGTGGATACTCTGTGTATAATAGTGTCGAATGAAAATATAAGAAGTGAATGCGATGCGAATGATGGTGTTATGAACAAAATAATGAAAGGATCATTAAGAAGGTCTGGACATATGGAAGGAAGGAATGAAGAAAAAATGGTAAAAAAAATATGTGTTAACCTTGTGAATGGAACCAGAAATAGAGGAAGACCGAGGAAAACGTTGCACCAACCAACCCTTCTCTCGACGTCACTATCCGTTCGGTCATCCGCTGTAAACATACTACCTAAATACACAAATTCTCTCACCTGCTCTAAATTCCCTTCGTTCACACTTATGTTATATATACAAAGTATTTAAAAAAGAAAAAGTTAAATAAAACACCTTCAACACAAAGTACGGTGAACATAGAAGAAATATACATTGTTTATATATACAAGTGATAGCTAATATAGAAGAAAAAATATATAAAGATGTTCAAAAGCTCAAATAAATTTTCGAAATGATCAGTGTGCTACAATGGTGGATCACTCTTTATGGCAGAATTTAAAATGTATTACGTATTCTAGAATTTTAAACATTAGGGTGTATAAAAATACAGTATTTTGGCGTACAACTTTTAGCAACATCCCGAAAAGTATACTTTGAAACAGTAGCGGCATCTGCTCCGCTGTCGGCTGGCCATTAGTAATGCGATAGCTCTCCATTGATGCGGGCGTCCTGCGATGTATGGCGACTATAACCAACTTTACTCCGCTCATCATGCGATGTACGAGTACATGTACATTGCACTTTTGCAAACAAAAAATGTTTATTTACCATCGCTTTTTTGCTGCTACTCTAACTAAAAGTAGTTTTAAAATACAACTTTTTTTCTTCTATATACGCCATACTTTGTGTTGTTATGATGGTTTATTTGTAACCAACTAACCAACCATCACGCCGTCTCCCCGAAGGGGTTGGCAGAAAGAATGGACTGCCACACTTTTCTTTCCTGACATATTTCTCTCGCTTCCTCAACATTCATACATCGTGTCATGCACGCGCGTCGATTTCTCTGACTCCTCACATGGCCGACATTCAATATTTGATTTATTTGATCGTGCCACGTTTTACTCGGTCTTCCTCTATTTCTTGTTCCATTTACATCATTAACATATAATTTTTTTACCATTCTTTCTTCTTTCATTCTTTCGATATGTCCAAACCATCTTAATGATCCTTTCATTATTTGGTTTATTTGTATTTTTCTATTTTATATACTTTGTATATACAACACTGATATTAAAAAATAAAATTATTTAGATATGCTTCGGACAAACAGTCCTTCTTCAGTAAAGATACGTATTTATAAAAATATTATAAAATTGTTATTGTTTACACGATCTGACACATGTTATAAAGATTTATTTTGGACCTTTTTAGTTTATTCTTTTATCAAGGCTACAAATAATCTACTCTTATTTTCGTCTTTGTTCCGCCGAACATGGAATTACAAAATCATATTTCAAATATACTTAACAACATATAAAAAGGGACACAATGTTAAAAAAAAGTATATGTTAACGATATACGAGTATATGGAACTAGAAATTGAGGAAGACCGAGGAAAATGTGGCACAATCAATTAAATCAAATGTTGAATGTCGGCCACGTGAGTAGTCAGAAAAATCGAGGTACGTGCATGACACAATTTATAAATGTTGAGGAAGCGAGAGAAATATATCAGGAAAGGAAATGAAAAACACCTGATGATGCCAACATCGGTTGGCGAAGCAGCTGTCGCGACACTCTCAGTGAATAAAAATAAATTGTGATAGTATAACAGTGTTATATATTTTAACAGTAATCATGTTGAAGTATCATAGTGTTTTGTCCAAAACAATGGTATATTATTTATTAGAATATTTACGACACAGTCGCCCTCCAAGACTGCCTCAACGCCCCCATTTCCCTTTGTACCGGCTACCGGCCCCATGGAAAGCTTCAGCGTTTTCAGGGCACTATCGCTGGAATCTTATGGTAATGTATGAGATTTCAAAACTGTCCATGTCATTAAACTTAATATTGGATAATGCATTTCAAAACGAAATTTTGTTTAACATCTCAAGATATACAAGAGACTTTTGAATCAATGCAGTTTTATGACGTCATTAAAGTGGCTATAAAGTTGATATATGTATTGCCCGTAGAGCAATATCTACGGCTTAACTCGCGGAATTGTTTGCGGATCATACAGCAGAGTATTTGCAATAACATCGGCCGGCTGTCGGTGCAACGTTATAAATATTTTTAAGCCTGAAAATAGATCATGAATTATGGTTGAAATCTGTTATTGGAAACGTGAAATATTTTTTAATCATTAATTATAAATTAACCCTTACAAAAACAGCGTGTGTCTATTTAATATGTTGTCTTACCAGAAAGTGCAGCGAGCTGCCGAAACCGATCGAAATTAGTAAGGAAGTGGAAATATACTAATAAAATAATTTTTAACAACACATATCTTTTCATTATAAGCTGTTAAGTTATATTACTTTGATTTTATGTTTCACAATTTTATTTTTATTTTTCGCGACAGCTGTTTCGTCAACCAATGTTGACATCCTCAGGTGTTACAATAATATATATTACAGTCGAAATCTGCAAGGTCGAAGATGTGGTCAGATGGGGACGTCAAATACGGCGATACTGTCATCAACATGCAGAAAGAATGAGCTCAAATAGGATACCATGCATAGCTCTCCATTGAACGCCAAACAGACAACGCCGATCAGGAAGACCCCCGAAACGGTGGAGAGAAAGCTGGAGTTCAGCATCTCAAGAGGACCCGCCTGAAATATCAGACTCCTGAGTCTATCAAAAGTGAAGAAGAAGAAGAAGATATATTACTGTTACACTGATGATGTCAATATTGCTTGACGAAATAGCTGTCGCGAAAAATAAAAATAAAATTGTGATATATGTACAAAAAAGAATGATTAAATTATAAAACAAAGTTTTATAATTCGACAATTTATAATGTTGAAGTATTATAGTGTTTCGGCCTAAACAATGGACTTATCTTTTCATTGTTTAGAATGAACTTTTAGAAAGAAAAAAATCGAATAAAAACATGAATATGCTGACTTCTTTTGTACTATATCGTAAAAACGATAATCATTTGCAATCATGTACCATATTATAAAAACACCAACAAACCATTCACCCGCAAAGGCGGAGAGATAGAATTTACCGGTTTTTAATTTATGATAGATTTCTATTCATAAATATGAAACCTTGATAATTAAATTGAATGATATTAAATTCTACAACTTTAAGATGGTTGAGGACTTCACTTACCTGGGCTCATTCACAACAAAACATTATTCTATAACGTCAAAACATCATTATACTACTGGTGCTCAAATAAAGAAAGGTACACAGGAAAACCAAATTCAATCTATATAAAACAATTATCCAAACAGTGGTGAGGTATGGGTGTGAGGCGTGGACTGTGACACCGAAACTGAATACTTTTGAGAGAATGGTGCTGCGCTTAATCCTGGAACCTGTGAATGACATGACGGTAAAGGCTGGAGAGTGCGGCATAATGTCGAGCTGTACAATATTTACAAAGCTCCCAGTCTCTCCACACAGGTCAGACTAAATAGACTAAGATGAAAGGTCTCGTGCAGAGGATGGTGTCATCGCGAACCCAAAAAGGATGCTGGAGTAACATCCAGGTAGTAAAAAACCAATTGGAAGACCAAGGCTGCGATGGAAGCATGAAGTTGGGAGAGATGTAGCGAAATTGTTACAAGTGTCAGATTAGGCGGTCAAACCGGGGGACAGTAGGATGTAGAGGCAAAGAATAATGGAGGCCAAAGCTCGATATGGGCTGTAGGGCTATCGAAGATGAAGGATTTATAATTATGAAATATTATTGACATATTTTCTTTTCGAAATTATCTTATCAATTATGAATACTTTTAACCGACTGTTTTTTTATTATTTGATCAAAGTATTGTATATTATTATATATACTTATTAAAAAGCGTGCTTGAGGCGTGAATCACAAGTAATCAAGTAAATTGCTCTAATAAGATACTTGTGTAATATTAAATGTGTATTTTCTTCCTGTGTGATCGCTCCACTTATGATAAGTACCAAGGAACAGCAATTTCCACTTGGAGAAATCACAATCCTCTGCTTGTAATCCTCTTACAGCGGATTACGTAATTTTATCTGAAAACACTACTTTCAATCTATTCGCTAACGGGAACTTGTATTTCACATCACGAAAGCTGATATTAAAGTTTCGGATACGTTGGAAAATTTCAGACCAAACATGATCATTTGATTGCTATGGCGTTGTAAAAACTCCTTTGATTTACAATGGTCTTCCTTCTCTGTTTTCACTAGATTCTCAATCCTAAATTCCATAACTTAAAAAAAAATTACGTTCGTGGAAAGATTGTTTTTCGTGAAATGAGTGTAATAACTCACCATCTACTTCTCCTGTCGGTGCAGTGTCAGGTCCCCCCAACGTCAGCGATTATTGCAGCAAAGGCATCTCTGTCCTGCGCCACTTGAAACAGGTTCTGAACTATTGTAATTCCTGTCCACTCTTTAATGTTCCGCAGCCAGGACAGATGCCTTCTACCGATTCCCCGACGTCCCTCCACTTTACTCATTAATATCAGTCGAAGGAGGTGATATTTTCATATATCACCCAAATATGTGACCTTTTCTAATTTTCACACTCGACAACAGCTCTTTATTGGCTCTGGCTCTCTGTAGTACATAATAACTCATAATAAATTGAAAATATTGTAAAAAATTATGAAATAAAAGGATGATTTTTTTTAAAACTACTTCCACTTTTGGTTTTACAGGTATATCGATAGCGAACAGTTTCGCCAGGCTCACCGGCATCTGGCAGCCGGCGTCGACAGACAGGTGGAATAATTGTGTTTAAACGGTAAACTTAAATCACACCGTCATATTATTTTATTTACAGATTGATAGAAAAAATAAGGCGCCTTATTTTCTTAAAGACACATAATACATCGTTTCATACACGTCAATTTCACCAACTCCTAACGGCAGGCAAACTCTGATCACATCAGAGTCCACATTATGAAAACTTTTCTGTACCCAATAAATCATTAAAATTCGACTTCATCGAAGGTCGATAATTTTATGAGGCTGGTATTGCTGGTTGAGAAAATGTAAGTATAACACTCCATTAAACGACTTAGATCGCGCGAAATTCGACTCCAAACTTTAAACGCGTTTTTTTTCAAAACTGACATTTTTCAATACGGTTGACATGATATCCCATGTTTTAATAAACCGATTTACTTGAAATTTTACAAAGAGCTTTTTAATGTATTTGCGTATCGCATGACATTTAAAAAAAAACTGTTTTTACTATTTAAAAAAAAAAAAATTAAGTAGAAAAAAGGGCAAGAATGATTTTTTTTCAAATCGCCTTTTCGAATTTTTTGATTTTCAAAATTTTCCTACTTCATGCGATAACTATGTACATCATTATTCTTCAAGAATTTTAAAGATTTTTTTCTCAGATCACTGGAAGGACTGGAATCGTATCAACCAGGACATACTATTTTTTGTGAGCTCCCGCTTTGCCGGCCTGCATCTTTTTGGATTATTTTTTTTTTTTTATAATTATAATTTTTTTATATTTATGAAATATCAACAAATAATAAATAAAGAAATGAATTTTAAAAATATTCATTGTTTTATTTTTATATAGCACCTGAAAAAACACCTAAAATTCGGGCGTCTACACTAGAATGCCCCCATAACCAGTTTATCCAAATTTTAAAATTCCATGTTAGATGTTTTTCTCTTTTTATTTTTTATATATTTTGTATATACAACACTTATATAAAAAAATACAAAGACATGTTTCGGACAACCAGTCCTTCGTCAGTTATACATATTATAATGATACATATAAATAAATAAAGAAAATATTATAAATAATCAAATAATTTTAACGTCAAGTTCAATATTTGATTTATTTCCTTTGTTATAAGTAATAACCTGAACCCCAATATGAACTTTAAATTATTATTTTAAATTTTAAATTGAATCACATTAAATTGTTATAATAAAAGCATAATCGTTCCAAAATAAATCTTTATAACATCTGTCAGATCATGTAAACAAATAAATTTAAATATGTATCACTGAAGAAGGACTGGTTGTCCGAAACATGTCTATGTAATTTAATTTTGTTAATATAAGTGTTTTATATACAAAATATATTTTAAAAAAAGATAAATAATGCATCATAACAACACAAAGTTTGGCGAATGTAGAAGAAATTCTATGTTAGAAGTCGGAAGAATCGATATGCTTTTATGACTCTCTGTATGAATGCGGTGGAAACTAGAGAGGTACGGTAGTCCATTCGCTCTGCCTACCCCATGTGTTGTTGTCACAAACGATATGTCATAAAAAATAAAATTATGTCGTCCTTGACAGATCGTAATTAAAATAGATTTTAAATGCCGCGCCTGAATACCGAAGATCCTTTGATGGATCTCAAATACCAAGTATCCGTAAAACTGACAAAAAAATCAATAGTTAGTGTTTTTTGTGTAATAAATTAAATAAATATAGTCCCATTTTGTTTCTCATATGTGAAATATTTTCGAATTTACGTTTTGTTTGCTTGATGCTACGTTTACAACGGGAATTTCGCTTGTAAAACAAACGCTGATCTTAAAAGTTTAGAACCAGCGAAGCGGGGTATCAGCCTTATGGGCTATAAAAATGAATTATTCTTTTTTGTTTATGGGTGTTTTCCCTTGTTTTTTCGCAATAGCAAAAATGTGACTAAGTGTAATATTCCAATTTTGTAGTTTTACAAGGTTTGATCCCGTTTCAGCGCCATTTTAATTTAAAGGTTAAAAATTTTACCTGATTTTCGAATTGATTTAAACAATTTCTTCAGAAAACTTCCAAATTCTTTTATTTTCTGTTTTTTGTACTTTTGAGTTTATTTTTCTTAATATATTTCGAAGGCTTTACACCTTTATCATCTGGAGAACGATATAAATAGTTAATATCATTCTCGCGATTATGAAACATGTCGAGAAAAATAAACTCATAAATGGAAAAAACAGTGTTTCATTAATTTATAATAAAATCGTCATATGGAATCCCACAGCGTTAAGACCTAAGTTTATCTCAAATTAAATTTGTTTAACTGTATCCATTATAATAACCAGTTTCAGCTGTTATGCAATAAATATTAGTTGTTTATATGCCTTTCATTAATTTTATTATTGTTGATTTGCTACACTTGGACATTACTTGTGCTTTATATATGTTGATTTCCATAAGTTTATTAACGCTTCCTTATCTGCTAACTAACGTACTTAATTATAACTTATAAATCAATGATTTATAATTCTTTATTTTTTAATGCTGAAGATATCTAGAGCATTTCGAGAAATGTAATAATATTTTATGGTAATTAAATGTTTCGCTATGCTAGAGTTTAGCTTAATGCAAAATTTACAATGACTCTAAATCAATGAAGATTGTCACTTTTAAAGCAAATTAAAATGAAATATCAAACATATTCGGACTACGCAGTCCTTTTTCAGATATAATATATAGATATTTAAAATATAATAAAATTGTTTACAAATATGGTTAGTTTGGACAGAGGAACGTTTTAAAAAACGTTCCAAAATAAATCTTTAAAACATTTGTTTAAAAGGTAAGTGTTGTATACAAAATATAATATAATTTTTTTTTATTGAATATCATCGAAAAAGCTTGTCATTCTATACCATGAACTAAAGATTTTTTTATAAATTTCACTCATTCTACAGATATTTTCAAAAGTCAATATTTTCCACGGTTTTTGTTATCAAAGATATTCATTTTTAATGTAATCAAAGCAGATCTTAACAAATATGATTATCCTAAGTTGAAGCGGCACTGAGAGGGATTACACCAAGTCCTTTAAAATACGTCCCAAGTGTTGGTCCTTTTATCGGCTCACATCTCCTTCAGTTAGCTTACATCATCCCAGCCTGAAATCCGAACTAGCTGCATCTGGAGATACCTCGTTAGCAGCTTAATCTGCCAAGCCCCGCGAGGCGACAGGGGCGCAGGCGCGGAAACATTTATCGTTTCCCTTATATATTATAAAACATTTTCTTTAAACAAACAGTTAATCAGTTTTATTATATAGAGGGCTATGAATATATTTTAAAAAATATTTCGTTGTGATCCCTTTCTACCCATAAATGTTAGAATTCACGTAACAATAAAATGGCGATATATTAACTACATATCAAATGTCATGAGAATCAATACATCGATTTGGCTCGCGCTTTAATAATGTAAAGAGTGATTCAACAAAATAATAATTATTATTATTATTATGTTCGTGCCAATTTATTACTATTTTATTTTAATCTCTCAAAGATACTTTGTTTCTCAAATTCTTACTATCCCTGGACTAACGATTGAACATTGCAAAACATAATGTTTTGGAGCTATGTTATTTTTTTTCTGCTGACTCCATGAGCCCTTCGATTGATTTTATTTAATGACAAAATAATAATTTATGTTATTTTTTCATTACTAATAATAATGAAAGTTTATTGTCCTTTTTATTTTTTTATACACTTTGTTTATACAACACTTACATTAAAAAAATTACAAAGACATGTTTTGGACAACCAGTCATTCTTCAGTGATACATATTATAAAGATACATACAGATTTAAAATTGTTTAGATGATTTGAAAAATAAAGAAAATACTTTAAATATTCAAATAAATATAACGTCAAGTCCAATCATTGATTTATTTCCTTTGTTGTAATTACCTGAACCCCAATAAGAATTTTGTATTATTATTTTAAATTTTTAATTAAACCATAATATTTGTTAAAACAAAAGCATAAACTTTCCAAAATTAATATTTATAACATCTGTTAGATCATGTTAACAATTTTATAATATTTTAAATCTGTATAATATGTATCACTGAAGAAGGACTGGATGTAAGAAACATGTCTATGTAATTTTAATTGTTTTAATATAAGTGTTGTTTTAACAACGTGTATTAAAAAATAAAACATTATTACACAAAGAATGGCGAATACTGAAGAAATAATTAAATGTTTTTATTTTATTGATTAGTGCTGAACCAATAAACAGAATGTTAAATTGAGTTAATTCTAATTTATTTATTTTATTTACATTAAACATCTACCGAGAAATGTTGATGAGCAACATAAATAAGCTACTGCTTTGAAAAGGAAAGGTTAAGAGTTCAAGAAGTTTATAATTATATCATTTTCGGAATACGTGTTGACTTTTTGAGCTCTGTACCCCTGGCCCAAGATACAGCGTCTGCCTTCACACACCCTAATAACACATCCCCTTTGTACACGAGCTCAGTCACATGATATTCCCTTTGTGCGCCGCGCCATCCGGAATTAAATACGTCATGTTCACGTGAGGCGGAGAGATGCTTCTTTACTCTGAACCCTTTGAGGACGTGCTGTCAGATTCATTAATCTGTGTGATGCAATATTCTCCCACAATTTAAGTTTCTTTCTTTAAAGATTTTTTTAAATAAAATATATATAAAATCTCGTGAACTAAGACTTGGTATATTGTTTTAATTATAGGATTAAAATTTCTTATCAATATAGGGTTATTCATTTCAAAAGTGCCAAGTATCTAAAAATTCAAAATTTGTTAACTTATTGAACGCTAAGGCTTTAACACTGTGGAATTCCATAGTATTATACTTAGGAAATTGAAAATCTTTGTTTAGTCTACTATTTAATAAAAAATATTATTAAAAAACTTGACATCTCCGGAGGATACCTCCGTCTTCAGGAGTAATAATATAATAAAAAAATTAAACAAAGAAAGACTAATATAAAAACGCATTTAATATTCGATACAATAATTCGAATTTAAAAATTAACCTGGGCTATTTGTTATAAGTACTTATAATCAGTAACGTCGAAGAAGAAGAATCAGATGCAGCAATTCATATTCGTATCCCTTAAGCACCTATGATCTAAATATGATACCTTACGAGTTTTCATATTGACGAATAATCCCTTAACAGCTAGGTCATTTAAATATTTTAATTTGTATACTCAAATTTTTCTCCATTCATTCATTATTCATTCATTAATTTCTCGGCGCTACATCCCGGTGTGGGACTTGGCCTCCTCCATAACGGCCCTCCACTGACTTCTATCCCTGACCATCTCTCTCCCTTCCCCAGCTCCTATCATTTTCTCCCAATCTTCTTCCACGCAATCCGCCCATTTTTTCCTCGGTATGCCTCTGGGTCTGTTTTCTCGGAGCACCCATCTGGATATAATTTGTGGTGTTCTACCCTCTGGCATTCTTTCCACATGGCCAGCCGCCGTAGGCGTTGAAACTTGAATTTCACTACTGTTCCCTGGTTAATCAGTACTTCAAGTTCAAGCTTTCTTTTAATTCTGTAAGTCCCATCCTCCACCGTGGGTCCAAATTCCTCTCAAAAACTACCAGCCTGCTTTCCTCTTTCCTTCCATATATAAGGATAAAATTATGATTTAATCAAAAAATTTAATTGAAAACATAAATAAGAAAATAAAATTATATCGAAATCTCGAAAAAATCCCCAAAGCTGAATTCTATACGGCTTTTTAATATAGAAAATCTCTCCTTTTATTGTCCATCTCCCATTTAGAGGAGATTTCAACAGATTTGATCATCGTGATCTTGACGCGCCGAGTGCTAAGCTTCCCTACTAAAGGAATAAAGGTGGTTGCTTCGGAAAATTCTTCTCCTAAGCTGTGAGCTTTCAATGCGAAAGCTCTTCATATAGATTTTTATTTGAAGCATCTTCCTTCTACATTCAAAATACTCAGCAATAACCTTTCATTATTTTTAAGGTAGATTTTAAAAATATTTATTGATTAAAACTTCTGTTATCTGTTTAATCAAGTTTTATTATACAATATTACAAAATAAATAAATATTTAACCTTGCTAAAGCGTTTCAAATATATGAAAACACTGTAAGTACCTTATAATTAATTTAATATCTTTAAAAAAATTCACATGTTTATGACTCTTCACAACAGTGTCAATTTTTATATAAACATATTTTTTTTTAATCTATCAAAAAGATAAATAAACTAGGTATATTAAAATGAAACTTAAACAAACTTTAAAAAATATATAAACAAACTCCTAGAAAACAGACGTTTGCATTCGTATTGGTAATTTAATATGTTATTTTGCATAATCTTTCAAGAAACATTAAATACTACTGTAAAAAATTTTATATAAAACTTCTTATTATAAATATGGGTAAAGACATATAACGCGCTCATATTAATGTATGTGCTTTTTTTGTAAAATGAAAGTAATATATAAAAGTTATTGTTTGAATCATTTGATGATGCTCCTATCGGTTGACGAAACAGCTGTCGTGACATTTGCTGTTAAAACAGTGTTGTGAATTTAACCGTTAATATTGAACAAACTGTTTTTTTATGATCAAAATAGCATTTTATAAACTGTAATATGTAACATTGCAGGTTGCAAACAATATATATAATTTTCAGAAGCTATGTTTACAATCGCGGCGCTCATTATCACAACTAGCATTAATCACTCTCATACATGTGCGATAGTGTAACCGGGGGTAGCGTTAGATTCGCAGTTAGCAACCACCTACGTTCATATTTCAACCCCTCGCTCCGCTCAAGTCACTAATTTCACTTTAAAGATTGCAACACGGGCTCAGGTTGCGTCTGCCAGAGGTTTAAGGGTGGTTCATGGTACATTGGGCCCCTCTGGACGGTTTGGTAATAAATAACTGGAAATAGAGAAGCCACAAGTTTGGGTCCCAAGGGCTAAATTAAAATCGAAGAATAAACTGGAATCTCAAAGCGGCATTTTCAAAATGAGTGTATAGGATAAGAATTATGTAAGACAAGTTTGGCAAGTTAGATGTATAGGCTCTGTCGTGAAATACTGCTATTTAAACCTCAAAGTTAACCCAACTGTATCTAAGTAATTTATTTCTTAAACTGATTGCATTCACGTTACCAACACCCGTAACTTACATTCATTTGCCAACAATATAATTCATATGTTCTATAATATGTCTCGTTTTATTATTACATTGGAATCAAAACGAAAAAAGGATTTAAACTGAATTTCAGCAGATTCGACGTGCGTGTTTGTCTCTCTGTATGAATGTGGAGAAAGGTAGAGAGATTCATCAGGATAGAGTATATATACAGTAGGTACATTCTCAATGCCTACCCTTCCGGGGTCACGGATCGTTCACATGATCACGTACACATTTACTTAGCTGTATCGTATCTCTCTCCTCCTCCTTATTTTATATGTTTATATATTGTAAACTGCTAAATTAAAAAAAACAATTATGTATCAGAATTTTTTTTTTGCAACAGCTGTTTCGTCAACCATGTTGATATCATCAGGTCGCACCGTGAGTGTAAAACCGAATTAAGTGCAAATTTCTCATTTTTGAGATTTTAATGTGAAACAACTGCATTTGTCACAAGCTTCAAAGTGTAAAAAAAAGTAAGTGTAAATTCAAACTTTTAAATATAAAAAAACAGATAATCTGATTTCACAATATCCATGTTTATTTTTCTTGTTAATGTAAAACCGGTGTATTTGCAGTTAGTTCACTTTTACATTTTTAGTTTTGTTTCTGGCTTATTGTGAAACTAAAGTAACTACTGCATACTTTGGTTTTACAATCTTTGGTGATTGTTTAGGCAATTACCTGTATTTGCCTATAATTTGGAAAGGGATTTTTAAAAGATCAAGAAACGTAATTGCAGTTTTTTCCCGCATTATTAAACAGTAAAAGGGTCAAGCCCAAGTATTTAAATGAGTTCACTTAAAGTTTATGTAAACAACAAATACTATTAAGAGCAGTTATAAAGGATAATCCTAGTATTCTTATTTAGTAGGTATAATAACAACAAACCATCACGCCGTTTCTCCGAGAGGGTAGGCAGTTAGGGAATGATTATTTAGAAATTTAATAAAATAAAATGGATTGTTTAATTGCAGTACATTTTAGATATATGTTAGTTATATATAATAGGTTCCTTAACAGTGCGAGAGATGTATCGGCTGTATACGAAATAGATGCAGGAGGAACAATTGCCTACATTAGAATATTCCACAAATTTGTTAATATTCAATACAGAATATAATATTGGATCTTTTCAGCCCAAAAAAGACCAATGCAAGTTTTGTGAAATATATAAAAATATGAACAATGAGAAGAAAGGTATTCATCAAACAGAATATGACATTCACCAAAATAACAAACGAATTTCAAGAGAACAAAAAGCGAAAGATGTTGAAGAAGCACCTGCAACAAATAAAATAGTTTGTTGTTATGATTTGCAAGCTGTTTTGTCAACTCCGAATGCACAAATATCAGTTCTGCATTACAAAAGAAAACTCTCAACGTTTAATTTCACTGTTTACGATATAGTCAACAAAAGTGGTTACTGCTTCGTTTGACACCAAGAGATTGCCAATAGAGGTGCCAATGAGATTGTTACCTTTATTTTTAATTTTTTGAAAGAGCAGTCCAATGGAAATAAAGTAATTTTTTACTCTGATAATTGTCCTGGACAAAATAAAAATAAATTCATAGCTGCGATGTACCTGCTGTAAAAAAATTAAATATCCCCAGGATTACACAAAATTTTTTGGTAGTTGGGCATACCCAAAATGAGGGAGACTCTATGCATTCGTGCATAGAGAAACAAAAAAAGAGATCCCTTAAGTCTGGGCCAATTTATGTGCCAACACAGTGGATTCCTGTGATACAAATGGCCAACAAAAAAAAACCTTACAAGGTTATGAAATTGAGCACTGGAGAGGTTTTTGGCTTTCGTGGTTTGGCTAATGAAATGGGCACAAATTAGCAAAAACACGAAAATGGTCTACAAGTTCGCTGGATGGATATCTGCATAATGGAATTCAGAAAATGTAGTCCATACCACATTTTTTATAAAACACGCTATGCCCAGGAAGAGTTCTATCGTATTAGTCTACGACAGCGCCAGTGTGGGCGTCCAGTAGAACCGCGGTTACGTAAAGCCTTCATAGAACCACCAAAAATATCTGGAGCAAAAAAAAAGACTTGATATCACTCACTATGTACGTCAAGAGTTATACCAGAAATTTACCATGAATTTTATAAAAATCTTGCATCCCAAAACACTGAGTAGGATCATTCGTAGGAAAAAGGGATTTGGATAATTGAGTTCTTATAGGAGACAATCAGATTAACAGTATTTAAATTCATCTCTTTTATTTTATTTTATTTTATAATACATAAACGGCTTTAGGGCCTTTTACTTTAGTCAGAATTAGTAATTGAAAAATTGTAAAAGTGAAGTAACTGTAAAATGTCAACATGTTTTTTATGCCCTGAAAATGTAAAACTATAACAACTGCAAATTTTAAAGGTAAAGATAATTAAAATTATTTTTTTATGTGTTTAATTAATAAAACATAGAACAATATACATATAATCCGAAAATCATTGTTTTATTTAAAAAAAAAACAGTTTTTCCAAGCAATGTGAAATCTTTAAACGCCCATATCTCCAAACTGTTTATTTGCACTTAATTCAGTTTTACACTCACGGTGCGAGGTGTTCTATCATCCATCCATCAATAATCTATCAACGGTTAAAATAAAATTTTCATAATTTTTCGAATCTTTATGTGTGTTCCTATGTAAATTTGAACATTTTCTTTTTTTCTCCACCCTCTTTTTATTACTTTGACTAATCACACTTATGTGTTTTTTGCCCTTTTAATATTAACTAACCGTTCTTTTCATTAACTGTAATAAGGTACCTTACTCAACTCCAGCAAGAACTTCAAAATTATATGAAAGAAATTTTTCAAATTGACAAATACACAAATACACATAAAGTTCGTAAGGTTCGAAAAATCACGAAAATTTAATTTAACATTGGTCGACGAAACAGCTGTCGCAAAAAATAATATATAAGTGGTGGTACATAAACAAAGTTTTTTTAATTTAACAGTTTATAATGTTGAAGTATCATAGTGTTTCGGCCAAAACAAAGAACTATTTAATTTATATATTTTGTTGTTTTCTGATTTTATTTGGTTTCTTATGTTACCCTGACGAAGCTCCGGCGGGAGCAAAACCTGTTGATATTGACAAAAATAAATTAGTTTTAAAACTAGTGAATGTATTTTTTTAATTATTATAACTCCACAAAATGTGAGAGAAAAAACAAAATAACATTAAAATACATCAATATTTCAGTAATAATAAAGTTTTTTTAATAAAAGTATGATAAATAAATATAAAATCATTTATTAATTCTAGTGTTAAGCAAAACATGTTAAAAATATTATTCTTCTTCCTCTACAATAGTCCTCCATTGACTCATATCCCTGGCCATCCCTCTCCATTCTCTAGAACTTTTCAGTCTTCTACGGTCCTCTTCAACAAAAGTTTAGTAAATAAATTATCAAAGTTAAATAATCTTTCAATTTGGTTTAAAAACACCCTCATTGTAAAACATTATTTATTTTAGAACACAATATATTTACTTTAGCCTCGTTCGTAACAAAATGTGTTTAAGATTAATAATTACAATCCTGATAATAAGTGGGGTGAAAGTAATATAAAATTCTGGTTCTGGAACAACTATTTACCTAATTTCCCGTACTTTTTGTTGAACTCTTAATAAGGCGTTACTAGAATAAATAATTGATACTATCGCGTTTTCTACAAGACACGTGAAATTAAATAATGTTTGAATTATTAACTTAGCGTGAAAACCGGAAAATGTATATGCTTGACATTTTAACAAGAAAATTAGGGTGTACTTTCATAAGTTACTTCTTCACCCAGTTTAGCTCTACTCTAGCTCCAATAATGAAACAAGCAATAAGTCGTACGTACGTACAAAGGTGTTTAGATAATTTTAAATCCTTAAAAAATATGGTTACTTCGTAAAAGGCATTTATATTAGACATGATATTTTCAAATAATATAATACTTCACTTTTATTTTTGTTTTTGGTATTAAATTATTTTAGAAATTTAAATCAGAAATGCGCGTGCTGCGGGGGTCGGGAGGAGTTACATTGAAAGACAAGGTGCGCAACGAATAAGTCAGGAGAAGTTTCAAGATAGAATCTATAAAACAAAAGTTGGCAGAAACAAGTGATGAGGAGACCTCACGACCATGTCGTGAAAAAGTGTCTTTCCATGACTAGTAGGAGAAGGAGAGGAAGACCTCAAACTACCTGCCGGACGAATGTGCAGAGGGATATGAAGGCCCTAGGTCTTAAGGAGGAAGCTGTCTACAAAAGAAATACCTGGCGCCAAGTGATAAGAAAAGCCGACCCCAAGTATTGAGAAGAAGCAACGGGAAAGAAGAAAAACTACCACTCTGTTTTACTCCAACCCAAGCTTCGCCAAATAAAGAAATCAAATAATTTGGTATTTTTTTGTTATTGATTAACTAACTAACTAACCATCACGCCGTCTCCCCGAAAGGGTAGGCAGAAAGAATGGACTTTTACTGATGCGGCACTCCATTCTTCTCTTTTCGCCCCGCGGGAGACACGGTGTGATGGGTTGCGAACCTCATCACCACCAATAGGCATCTCCCGCGCACACTTCGATCGTCCTACACCAACAAAATAAATCTAAAACAAATAATATAAAATACAATGATATAAAATAAAATAACAAAAAAAAAATGTAATACAAAATGTTATTTTTAGATGGTGCACATTTGTCTATTTAATTTATGTTCCACGAATCCACCATTTTTTAAATTTATCACATAATGTAATAACACATAATGTTTTTCCGATGTTGCACATGTTGACATGGACGATCCGGACTTTTGTGTTTATTTAATTTATGTTACACATATCCACCGTTTTTTAAATTAGCTGTTATAAGATTTAATTAATGTTCCACGTATCCACTTTTTTATTTGGCAGTAATTGGGCACTTAAATCCAACCAACACCAGCAAGAACTTTAAAAGAATATTGAAGAAATTATTCAAATTGTCATTGGAACAAATGAAAAATTTATTTTTACACCTGTCAAAATTCTTTATATAAACGAAAAAACTTGTATAATTTTGACATCAAAACAGTACAAACGTATTACGTCTCACAATTAACTATTATAAAGTGCGGCAACAATCAAATTGACCAAAACAATTCACTTATACACGTAATTTCTCCAAATACACGGGAGCACCACATGAACCAAACCAAATTTTCAAATAGTTTGTTATTGATAGTTAAAAAAATACACACACTCAATGTATAAGTATTTCATTTGTTTTATTCTATATTAATTATGAATTTATAGATTATTCCAGACAAACTAAAACAATTGAATGCAGTTATATTTTTAACACAGTTTTTCACTTAATAAACTTTATCCATCGATATTTAACATTATTTTATTTTTTAAAAGGGCGAACTCTTATACAACGGTGATTGTCATAAGTTTATAAAGTATTTGCAGATAATTATTATTATACTTGGCGGTAAGAAGAATGAAATGAGATGATTAAGTTATTAGATTAGTTGTTTGGCCGTACTGGTTTAGTTTTACGAGTTAAGTTTTTACTACCCATAACCGATAATAGAACTTTTTCTTCTTTATCTCCTTATAGACCTTTGATCTGTTCCTGTTCCGAGGCTGTTTTCTATGGGCTGTGAGCAGGTTGGCTGTTTTACGACAAACAGGTTGCTAGCCTTGTTTATCAACCCTCCTATTTTCTCATCCGGGTTTGGGACCGGCAATGGCAGAGTTATTATATAGATAATAGAACAATTTTAAATTACTTTCTTCACAATTTCAAAATTATTCGAAATGATTTACCTGCACTTAATTTTAATCTAATTATGTTTCCTACATTAATCTTCTTGATTCAAAAGTATATTGATTTGATTCAATACATTATGCCTAAGTATAAAAATTCTCTAATTCTCTAATTATAATATTTGTTTATAAATTATAAACCACCTTATTTGAGTTAGTAGCACCAACCGGTTTTACTCTGTAACAACTCGGTTTCAACTGTTTGTGTATACCCCTGAGAAAGATTGCTACAGAGTGAAACCGTTTGGCGCTACAAACTCATATAAAGTGGTTTATATTATGTAAAAATTAATTCAATTTTAAATACGTCATTCACTAATTTCTCGGCGCTACATCCCGGTGTGGGACTTTGCCTCCTCCACAACGGTCCTCCACTGACTTCTGTCTCTGGTCATCTCTCTTCATTCCCCAGTTCCTTCCATTTTCTTCCAATCTTCTTACACGCAATCCGCCCATCTTTTCCTCGGTCTGCCTCTTGGTCTCTTTTCGCCGGGCACCCATCTGGATATAATTTGTGGTGTTCTACCCTCTGACATTCTTTCCACATGGCCAGCCCACCGTAGGCGTTGAGACTTACAGAATCTCACTACTATTTCCTGGAAACCACCAAATATCGTAACAAAGTTTAAAAAGTTTAAATCAAGAAAATACTATTTTTTTTTTTACAAACGTGCTTTTATAAATTATTTTCTTGTTAATAAATTTTAAAATTCTTAAAAATCAATGTTCCTTATATATTACTCTTTTAGTTTCTGGATCGTGCGTAGCGAGCGCATTACGAAAATTGTTAAAGAAAACAACCCCAGCAGCAAAAGATTACCAGGAAGGTCGCGGAAGAAATGAAAAGATGACAAGACATCATCGTCCGAAAATAGCTCACTCTCAAAAACAGATCACAAGACCTAAACTAAGAAGAAGAAGGTAAATCGACCATTGTGGCAGAGTGGTAAGCTCTGACTTCCATACCGAAAGTCATGGGTTCGATTCCCGGCGATGGCAGTGTGGCAGGATCTTTTAGTATCTAGACATAGACCTGGTGGGGGGAGCTGATCTGCGGGAAGAAATACAAGCCCAAGTAAACTAGGCAGCTGCAAACTCTGGGGCTCTAAAATCCACAATATGGAAAAACAAAGACATGATCATTAAGAGTAAGCTGATAATCTATAAAGCATGCGTAAGACCAATAATAACGTATGGCGTCGAAGCAAGGGCAGACACAGTAAGGACCAACAAGTTTTGAGGACTTCCGAAATGAAGACACTGAGAGATCGCACGAAGAACACCAGAATAAGATAGATATATGAGGTCGAAGATATTGTAAGATGGAGCAGACAGCGAATAAGGGACTAGTACGGTCATGTTCAAATAATGGACACCACCAGACTCCCCTATATTGCATTACAAAATCAGCCTCATGGGACTCGTCCTCGTGGAAGACCTCCTAAAAGATGGAAGGACAGCTGGGAATCTACCTCACAGGAGGAGCAATACTCTGGAGAACAGACCAAATAGGTCTACAATAAGGAAGTAGAAAAAGAAGAATTGGGTTCAAACGACCTCTTGTATACAAAAAAAGAAGATGATGAAATAAATTATAAAATAATACAATATAAGTTATCCAATTTATTTGTTACATTACACCCACAAGAAATTTAATCAGCTGATTTATTCCGTCTTCCAAAAGTTTCTCTTGTATTCATCTATTTGGCTTAACTTCGTTGTTGAATGGAAACACAAAGCAATACATGGAAAATCAATTTAAACACGAAGATAATCTAATCTCTTAAGAAGACTTTAAGTAAATAAAAACAGAAACCCTTTCAGCTTGATTTGAATAAGTTATAAATTCATGTTATCAGTGAATTCTTTTGTTTTGAGACCGGGGGGAAGGCGGTGACTGAAAGTCGACATAAAAACTTTTACCTGGGCGTTTTGGACTAAGGGGGTCGTAACTAACACACATTGGTATGTTTTATTCACATAAAGCCGTTACTGAAGCCCATACATTATTAATAATAAATATGACTCGTTGCAAGGGGAAATTAATCGCCCCCTTTTTGGTTTTGCATGATTTTTACACATATCATATGTTTTTAAAAAAGGCAAATTTTCTGGTATAATTTTGCTACATTGGAACAATGATAATTAGCTAAGAGGAATGTGCAGGAAAATAATGAATGATAAAATATCTAATGATCAAATCAAATCCAATCAGTTTATTTTCTCAAAAGATATTACAAACAACAATTATAGTTTAAGGCATCTATTGAGAACAGGTTAAACATAAAAAATATATAATACCAGGAACGCATGAGAGATGGTTCGATATTATGAATACAAGATACTCAAGAATATTTGTCTTCTGAACCTATATTCACGAATATGAAAGACGTCGATCTCCAAAGCGATCATGTTCAGCAGTTTGATAGCTCTCCCCACCGGCATCACCAGGGGCAGGTTGGTTTGTGCTGACACTGTCGAAGATAACCATCTGGAACATAAAGATGGATAGCCTCCAAGATAACGGAGTTCTCGAAAAATCCCCTGATAAGTCTGAAGAAATGGGTAAGTGTGCACTCATCTCGTCTTATCTGCAAACTATTGGTTCCCAGTATGCCCAAGAGGAATGCAGTGGGATAAAGCCACGGATAGCTACCAAACTCTCTCGCATGTAGAGTAATCTCAGAAATCTTTTCTGGACCCTCTCCTATGCGTCCTAAATAAAATTAAGAAAGGGTCACTAAGGTTGTTTGAACATTTGGAATGAATGGATGATGGAAAAATGGTTAAAAATATTTATACAGTGTGAATGAAAAAAGTTGAGAAAGGCCAAGACATAGCATGAGTGAATTTATCAATAACTGAAAGGCGGCCATGTTCGAAGTAGGAATAATCGACGAGCGTGCATGTCAAGATTTAAAAATGGAGAAGAGGTGATAGAGACATTTTGGTTATCCATCCTCTCAGACTACCCTTCCGGGGAAACGGCGTGATCGTTAGTTAGTTTGTTAGTATTTTCTTTCAGTGTCATATCAGGTCTCTCGACGTTGGCTATCACTTGAAAGTAATGGTCTCTATTCCTGGCAGCTCGAAACAGCTCCTCAACCGTTATGTTGTGAAATCACAGATTAGCCTCCTGCTAACAAATCGTCAATTATTTATCAATCAATTTTTTCTCCCCTAAGCACATGACCTAAATGTTACAACCTCGGAGTTTTAATTTTGGCCAACAACTCCTTATCAGCTGGTTCTCTGGAGAACATTTATGGTGCTACCATATCGATCCAAGGAATCCGCAACATTTTGCGATGCAGCTACATTTCAAAAAAACTAACTATTATAACAAACATACCACCACGCTATTTCCCCGAAGGGATAATCAGAAATGATGGACCGCCATACTACTCTGTTCTGATATACCTCTCTAACTTCCTCTACATTCATACATCGTAACATGCACGCTCTTCAATTTTTCCGACTTTGGATGTGGCCGCTTTTCAGTATTTGATTAATTTAATCATGCCATGATTTCCTTGGCCTTCCACGGCTTCTTTGTCCACTCATACTGCTTGTATACAACTTGTAACCATTCTTCTCTCGTCCATTCGTATGATGCAATCACCTGCCTTACATTTCGTCCATCGTGTTCCCCTCCCTCCTTGCCCTTCTTGTTTTTCTTTAATCACAAAACCCCAATAACGTAGGTTCCGCATGGAAGAGGGACGGGCCTAAGGATTGATAGAGCGAAACTGATCAAAGGCGACGTCCGCCTATAACAGCTTCGGAAAAGCGGTGGGACTCCTCTAAGTCCCTGTGAATAAACAATAAAAAATCGTCCTTATTTCGTGAGACGGTATTCTATCATATATCGTTTTCCCGCACATTCTTTTCAGTGATCTTATTTCCACGGCATTAATCCTACTTTCATCCTTCTTTAGCCAGCTCCAAGCTTCTTTTCTACACATAAGGGTTGTCAATAGAACTCCATTATGAACTACATCTTTCAAAGGTTTTTAGATGGGTGGTGGTCTAGGGGATAGAACGCTTGGCTGCTGATCCAGGGGATATGGGTTCAAGCCTGGACACGACCAGATTTCTTCTTCATAATAATAAGCTATTTTCTGCCCACATTGAAGATTGTAAAATAAATTCTAATATCATTGATATAAATCCTTGGTGTTAGTTTTTTTTATTAATAAAAAAAATAATAAAATAAAGGCATTTAAATAAGCAAGGATGTATTTCCAGCAAAACATGTAAATATAAACATGAGATTTCTACAGCGGCAATTAAGTGTGAATATAATGATTATGTATGCCCTAGAAAGGTCAGTACAAACACAACGGCCCATTTTACCTGAACGCGCAATAAAATCCTTCCCTCCCACCAAGGCGGTGTTTCGCGCACGCGGGGATTAAAAGAAAGTATTTATCCTAATTCCTTTCTTAATTTTGAATTATTATGCTTTTAATTAGTTGGCCAAAGGAGTCGGCACCGTTCCGGCCGCGCAGGTAAGGGCCCTTGTACCCTGAAGGGCGTGTAAATTTTCCACCCGATGAATATAAAGTGACCACTTAAAAGTTGTTGGGAAATATTCCTTCGGAGCATTCCCAGAGCTGGGATGCTGTTACATCCTTTTCGATCCTTTGCTAATAATTTTAAACCGTAATGAATTTTGGAATTATTCATCTTCTTAACACAAAAATTATTATAGCTTTATTTAACCATGATTAACATTCATTGTTTATGATATTAACAATAAAAATATTTCTTAAATATATAAAAACATTTGTATGGTTTTTAAACACCGTTTTTATAGGTAAAATTCAAAAGTAATAATTTAATAAATAGTTACAAATTATTAAATATAAATAATAATATTTTTTGGGAATGTATACTTATACTTGTACACGAATCCTGGATTTCACCCATTGTGGGTGATTAATTCATGAAATTTAATTGTATCTCAATAGAGATGAAGATGCATACTGGAAACTGAATATTTGTAGCATATATACAACCTCCAAAAAAATTGTCTTACATGGTCATAAAGAAAATAGGTGGAATGGGGGATGTTGTAATTACATAAAGCGTGCGCTTAACCCAACCAATGACAGGTCATAAGTCCTGTAAACACCTTGATCAACCATATTCAGTTTCCAGATTGCATCTTCGTCTCTATTGAGATACAATTAAATAATAATGTTTGTTTAAAGTAGTTTATTTTTAACAAAATGTTTATTTTTATCAAAATCTTTATTCTGAATCAAAATGTTCATTTTAACTAAATTATTTATCTTCAACTAGTTCATAAAATGGAGCTACAGCGCGCTTGAGGTGATTAATTCATAAAAATGGCGCTTTATAAATCATCCAATTTATTATTTTTATTTATAAGAGTATTACTTTTTTGGGGATTGACAGGTTTCGCTTTTCTAGGACCAAAAATAACACATTATTTTTCGGTCAATGATGCAAAAAGAAAACCTTTTTCCCGCGTAGAATTCAATAACGGTAGTTTATTCCATAGTTACAAATTGTTATATATTAACACTCATAAAAAGTACATATCCGAGTGTTGGACAATATGCAGCGACTTCACTAGGCAACTGGAAACGACAGAAATGCGAATGCTTAGGTGGACCGCTGGGGTATCGCTGTGGGACAAAATCAAAAGTTCACGAATTCAGAGCAGTCTGTTAGCAGACAGCGTTGATTCTCTCTAGTTCTTTCGTGCACTTATTCAAGTATGATGATTATGAACAACCACGGGGACATGACACAGCCCTGTTTGACACCTTTAGTGATGTCAAACTAAATCGTGATAGCTCCGTTTTCTCTGACACAGGCGGTGGAAGATTTATAGTCAGTCGACCTTCATGGCAGAGTGGTTAGAGCTCTGACTTCCATACCGAAGATCCTGGGTTCGATTTCCGGCGATGGCAGTGTGATTGTCACACTGTCTTTGGTATGGTGTAGAATTCACGTGACAATAAAATGGCGATAGATTGGCTACCTATCACATGTCATGAGAATCATCAATATAATAGATAAAAGTAATCTATACACAGTAATTGGATTCAAATGACCCGTTGTATACAAGGAAAAAAATATTTGAATTTGAATAAGAATTCCTAATATCGTGATGCACGAGACTCCAGAGGGCCGTCGACCACCAGGACGACCACCAAAGAGATGGATAGAAGGCTGGTCGTCTTCATCACAGGAAGAAAGTTGATATCCTGCATAAACAGATCGCAAGATCTATAATCATAAGAAGAAGAATATTTATTTCTTTTAATTATGACATTATACTCGTAGATGTATCCTATCGTACCGAAAACATTGATTAAATAAAATAATATTAAAACAGATAACGTTTAAATTTAGAACTAGTTTTATTATTTTCATGTAATTAGTGTAACGTTTAAATTTTCTGTTCATTCCCGCATCTAATGAATATTCGTCGCTTCCACTGAAAAGCTCGGAGCTCGCTTGAAATAATAGAGTAAAGCTCAGAGTCAGCACTTAGCGGCACAATTCCTCACACAAATATGAAAGCTCCGGCGAAGGATTAATCTTATGATTTAATGCTGCATAATTATAGATTAGCTACCTTTTGTGTTCCATAGTCGGAATTGTCTCTTAACGTTTCATTTAACATGATCTTAAAGCGCTGATCTGATTGTGAACGTTATTGACTTTTTAGGCCTGGAATTTTATCTACATTCTGGTTAGTGGGTTTCCATGCTAATGACACTGGAGAAGAAAGTATCTGCGAGAAGTCCATTATTTGAACAAAATTTATGGAAGCAATGATTTAGACATCAAAAATGTAATTTTCATAAAAATTCTATCGCTTTAAAAGCAGAGATAATTCAGTTTTAAAATATTTTGTTAAAAGTATTTTATATTCAAGCTAGTTTATGTGAAATTCTTTTTGTGTTATTAAATATATATTTTATATTATGGCATTTGACACTCTCATAATTCCTTCTTTATTCGAAATCACTTTAAATTGTGTATTCACATAAGAATATTTTTTTATAAACATTGTTCATAATAAAAGTTATTTGAAATTTTTTGGAAAAAAAATTCATTCTAATTAATGAAAAAATAATTTGCTTTTAATATTTCTTCTTCTTCCTCTTCCTCTTAGTTTAGGTCGTATGACCTGTTTGTGACGGTGGACTGTCCTGAGATGATGATGTCCAGTCATCTCTCCAACTTTTTGGCGGCCTTCCTGGTAATCTCTTGCTGCTGGGGTTTTCATGTTTAACAATTTTTGCAATTCTTGTATTCTCCATGCGATCCACGTGGTCTCACCAAAAGCGCCTTTTGCTTCTTCCCCATCTCACTATGTCCTCAACACCATAGACAGACCTTATCGTTTCACATATGATCCGATCACGGGGGGTTTTGCCTGCGATGGAGCGCAGGGTTCGCATTTCTGCTACTCTAAGAAGGTTTTTAGTTCTATTGGTATCGGCTCTGACCTCTATTCCATAAGTCATGATGGGGCAAACGCATGCCTTGGATATCTTGACTTTATTTTCAGTAAGCATGTATTTGTTCCTCCATATGGTCTCGTTTGCTTCAGCCTGCATCGCTCAGGGCGCACTAGACTGGTCCCCTATGGGGGGAAAGAGAAAGCGAGGCAGACCTAGAGCCACCTGGAGAAGAACCCTGCAGGACGAGGTTAAGGCAGCAGATCTCACTTGGGACGATGTTAAGCATCAGGCATGCGATAGAGTCGGGTGGAGAAGATTCCTTGAGGCCCTATGCACCACGGAGGTGTGACAGGACAAAAAGAAGAAGAAGAAGATGGTCTCGTGCAAGCAGCCAGCCACGGCTGTCACTTTGTTGGTTTATGCTCACACCTCGTCATTATAGGTTACTGTAGCTACCGATCTCTATGCCTAGGTAAGTATATCGCATGACTTTGCTCAATAGGTGTGTTATCGATGATCAGTTTACATCTTAGTAGCTCTTTTGATATCGTTAAGCACGTTTAATATTTATATAGATTAATTCCACTAATGCTGATAATGCCATACTTTTCTTTCCTGATATTTCTCTCGATTCTTCACCATGCATACATCGTGTCATATACTCGTACACACGTTGATTTCTCCGACTCCTTACGTGGTCGACATTCAATATTTGATTTATTTGATCGTGTCACGTTTAAATCGGTCTTCCTCTATTACTATTTTCATTAATTATGGCAACCGCTCCTTCTTCAGTGATACTATAAAATTGATTGATTTAAGATATTATAAATTTTTTTACAAATATGATCAGTTTTGACAGATTTCATAATATTTTGAATATTTATCTTTATAATATGTATCACTGAAGAAGGACCGGTTGTCCGAAACATGTCTGATATGTAATATTTTTTTTAAGTTGGTGTTGATTATACAAAATATATAAAAAAGAAAGAAAACAAACAAAAAAAAGATATTGAGATATGACGAAATAAATTGTTTCTAATAAAAACATATTCTTACAAATTGTTTACAAATGATTTTACATAATTCAAGGTGACTAATAATTCTAAGTTTTATATAAAAACAAATTTTATGGATTAATTTTATCTCAATAGAGACGAAAATGCAAATTGTTTTTTGGGAACAGAATATGGTGGTCGAGGCGCTTACAGGACTTATGACCTGTGATTAGTTGGGTTAAGCGATCGCTTGATGTTAACAACGTTCTCCGTTCCGCTAAAAACTAATTTCTTCTTTCTGTGCCATTTCCGGTTTCATCAACGTTGGGCATCGCTTCTGCAGAGGGTCATTGTGGAATATTAATTTTAAAAGTTCGTTTCTGAGCTAAAGGAAACATGTAGAAAATGGATATGCAGATCATTATCATTCAATTCCATACTAGAAGTTCAACTTTGCCTCTAAATCATTAAGTTTAACCTTTAGTTATCACTTACGGGCACTATAAGCGGTACTGGCTGGCTCTGTAGTTAGTTGGATGATTTTAAAATAATTATTATCGCTAAAGTTTCATCCCCAAGGTCCTAGTTAGTTATCTCACCCACTCTGGCCGCGGTATTAATGTGACTTAACTTCTGGCGTGTCCGTATATATGACACCCCTAAAGATACATATCTGGGCTGTTTCGTTCTCTTCCAAATTAGGTTAATTCAATTATAAAGATTCCTTTTAAATGATATTTTACCTGATTTGTATATGACTGGTAGAAGATTAAATAAAGTACAATAATAATACTTTTGTAAAAATTGTACATAAAACACTTTATTTATTATAAATTGGATATTTTCTCTTCCTTCCCATTATAAATCGGACATTTTCTCTCCCATCCCATTGTTTTGTTTGATTGGGACATTGAAGTGGATTGAAATTAAACTGAATTAAATGTGGCCTAGATACCCTTTTTTGCCTTTTGCTTTTTTTTCTGGAATGGTGCATTCTCCAGCTAATGTAAGTCCTACGTGGATGGGGGTCGGGCCTAGGGATTGATGGAGCGAATCTGACGAAGGGGCGCCGCTGCGTCCTATAATAACTTCGAGTAAGCGGCTGGTAACCTTCTATGTATTTATTTAACTGTGAGTTTGTTCATTTGTATGTGTATTAACAATCACTGTATGTTACCCTACTTCTTCTTATTTTTCTTCCTTATTGTAGACCTATGTGGTCTGTTCTCCAGAGTGTTGCTCCTCCTGTGAGGTAGATTTCCAGCTGTTCTTCCATCTTTTAGGAGGTATTCTACGAGGACGAGTCCCATGAGGCTGATTATGCAATGCAATATAGGAGAGTCTGGTGGTGTCCATTCTTTGAACATGACCGTACCAGTCTCTTTTTCGCTGTCTGCTCCATCTTATAATATCCTCAACCTCACATATCTCTCTTGTTCTGGTGTTCCTCACGCGATCTCTAAGTGTCTTGCCTGCTATCGTCCTCAGTGTCTTTATTTCGGAAGTCCTCAAAACTTGTTTGTTCGTGGAAGTCCTGAAAACAAGTTACCCTCGTGGAAGTCCTCAAAACAAGTTACCCTACAATAAATATAAATCGGAATAGGATGGTAGACAATTGTATTTTTCGTCGTGCGCACTTTCTCCTACCTCTCTTTCTCCCCTCGATAGGCAAAAAAAAATGGACTGCCACATTGTTCTTTCCTGACATGCTTCTCGGATCCTCTTCATTCATACATCGTGTCATGCACGCACGTCGATTTCTCCGACTCTTCACATGACCGACATTTAATATTTGATTGATTTGATCGTGCCACGTTTTCTTTGGCCTTCCTCTATTTCTAGCTCCGTTCACCTCGTTTACATACACCTTCTTCACCATTATGTTTTCACTCATTCTTTTCAGTGTCCAAACCATCTTAGCGACCCTTTCATTATTTCGTTCATAACGCTTTTACCGCATTCTCTTATATTTGCATTTGAAACTGCCATATACAGATTTCCACGCGTTCATCTTAGAGATCTCAATTCTACTGCGTTTTTCTACTTTCATCTTAATTTAAGAACATTACGTGTTAAATTTTTCAAATTTTTTTATTTTATTTTATATCTTTGTATTTTATATTATTTGTTTTAGATTTCTTTTGTGGATGTTTAACGATTGAGGTGTGCGCGGGAGATGCCTATTGGTGGCGATGAGGTTCGCAACCCATCACATCGCGTCTCCCGCGGGGCGAAAAGAGAAGGAAGGAGTGCCGCGTCGGTTAAAGTGTGACAGTCCATTATTTCTGCCTACCCTTTCGGGGAAACGGCGTGATGGCTAGTTAGTTAGTGAGTCATTTTAATTTTACCAGTTTCATGCGGTCGGCAAAAGAACACTACCATCTTAGCTGTTCTCAAAAAAAGAAGATTTAAAATAAGTCCGTTTTATCGTAAAATGCAAAGTTTTACGACGACAAATATGAATTTAAGCTTACGAAAACATCCCCTACACCATTCGCCCGGAGTGACCTACGAAAGTTCATCTGAACCCGCGCAGTATTAAATTATATTCCGCAATATATTACCCTGTAACTGAGTCACCGTCGTCTCCGGAGAGCAATCTCACACTGATTGATTACACCTCTGTGTAATAGAACTTTAGCTTTAATTATTACACCTTTGTGTTCGACTTTAATGATGTAACCGACACTTTAGCCTTCATGTCGGGCGTGAGGCTCGCCTCGTATCAAGGAGCAAATTTCTAAAGGAAAGGATGTTTACTTACTTAGATTTATAGCGGTGAACTACTTCATACAACATACACCAGAATAATGACTTAAGACGGAGCTCAGAAATTCGTTTAGAACTTTTTATTTTCAGCCTTGATCTCTCCACTGCTGGAAATAGGCTTCTTCCAAACGTTTCCAATCTTTCCGGTTGCTCGCCTTTTTCACCCACTGTTTACCAGTTATTCAAATCAGTTTATTTTCTCAAAAAATATGTCAAACAATAATTATAGTTTAAGACATCTATTGACAACAGGTAAAATATAATAAATATATTATAATACCAGGAACGCATGAGAGATGGTTCGACATTAGGAATACAAGATATTCTCAAAAGTCAAGAGTATTTGTCTTCCGAACGTACTTTCACGAATATGAAAGACACCGATCTCCGAAGCGATCATGTTCAGCAGTTTGAAAGCTCTCCCCACTGGTTTCACCAGAGGCAGGTTAGTTCTGCATGCTGGGAGATAAAACAGTCTGTGCTGACGCTATCGAAGATAACCATCTGGAACATAAAGATGGATAGCCTCCAAGATGAAGGAATTCTCAAAGAATCCCCTGATAAGTCTGAAGAATTGGGTAAGTGTGCACCCATCCCTTCTTATCTGTAAACTATTGATTCCCAGCATTCCCAAGAGGAATGCAATGGGTTAAAGTCACGGATTGAGGCTACATTGTCGGCATTGTGGTCTTCCGACACCTCTTTTGTTTTCTCATGGTCTCCATTTAATTTACCTGGGTGTCCACCTTTTGTGTAATTCTCTCGCTGTGTGTCCTGTCCATAGCGACTTTAATGTCACTAAAATATATGTTATGTTGACAACTCCAGTACTACGATTTATTTCTTCACGAAGAAGAAATTTTAAATAGAAATAAAAAAGCATTATATGTATCAATCTTACAATATTATAATTAGGGCTCGGAATTGACATAAAAAGCATATTTTATTCCTGGGCTACGCTTTCAAAATGTCGCCGTTTTTTGGTGTTTCGAGATTTACTATATAAACCCCCTTGAGCCCTTGTTATTAGAGAATATAAAGCATATATCAGATTTCACACGGTTTTGATTATTAAAATAATAATCTTCTTTACTCCTTGCGCAGTTCATCATGGTAACAAAACAAATATTTTACCTTATGAATCTCCGCTTGGAACGAAACCGTCTGGTGGTTGAATAACGAAATATAATGGTATTAAACCAAAATGACAACCTTCGTAGCAGAGTGGTTAGAATCTCTGACTGCCATACTGAACGTTTCGGGTTCGATTCCCGGCGATGGCAGTGTGATTGTCACACTGTCTTTGGTCTGGTGTAGAATTCTCGTGACAATAAAATGGCGATAGATTAGCTACCTATCACATGTCACGAGAATCAATATATCAGCTTAAAAATAAATTGTACACAGTAATTGGGTTCAAGAGACCTGTTTTATACGTAAAAAAAATACATGATTCACTTAGTGTATAATATATAAACTACAATTTTACGATATTTTAGCCTGTGAGTAAACAAATATAACTATATTTTTTTATTTTTCTTCTTCATTCTCTTTTACATCCAATTTTATTCAATTGGTGGATAAAGGCCTCTTCTTAACTTTTTCAATACATTCTGCCTTGGGTTATCTGTTGCCACAAACGACCCACAAGTTGGATAATATCATCAGTCCTCTTTTTTGTGGCTCTTCTATATCTCTTTTATTGTTACAAGGCCTCCACTTCAGAATTCAAGGTGACCACCTGATCTCATGACAATTGTCATTTTAGCAGTGGCGGTACTTCCATAGAAACCCAAAAGCCCGGCTTGCGAAAGAAAATTTAAATTAAAACCTCTTCTGGCTTACAGAGATTCAGCTCTTGTGCCTATTCCTCTTTCGTCTGATGGGAACATTTTTGGAAGGTGATTTGGTGGGTTGTTGGTTTATGTGGGGGCATGATTACTTAGATTTGGGGGTTTTGATTCAAAATTTCTTACGCAAGCTGGGTTTCTGGGCTTCCATGGGAGGACCGCCACTGCATTTTAGCTAAGCTGTTCTTTTTGTTCGACGTCTTATCTCCTCATTCCTTATTTAAGACTGACGCCTAACCTTTGTTTTTCCATTGCTTGCTGAATACACTTAATCCTTTGTAAGTTTCTGGTAGTGAGAGCTATAGTTTTCAGACCATATGTCGTCACTGGGAAGACACACAAGTATTAATCTTTAGTTTTCAGGCTTATAGGCACCTATTTATTTCCAAGTCTCCAAACCCCGACAGAAAATCCTCCAGAGAAGGAAAGGGGATACCACTTTGGATATTTATCCCCAGGTCATCACTATGAAGGGTGAAAGTCAACGTTAAGGAGGCCTGACAAGACACAGAAAGAAGAAGATATCTCAGTTTGCCGAAAGCAGCCCAGCTTTGCCGTGATTTTTCTGCGGTTTGGTTCTCTTTTCCCAACTGTATCTATGAACTAACTATTATATTATGAATCAGTATTTTCTATATACCCTCTACTGCACAAAAGCTAATGGCTGTGCCTTAGCCAGTTTAAAGTTCATCTTTAAGCTTATAAAACAGCCTGCGTCCCGCGCCCTAATCCCCAGCTTCTTGCCGCCGCCTCAACTCCCACCTAATGCACACATCCTGACTAAATCATTCCTTTATTACTATTCATCCCGTCATATCGCCCCGTAATCCATCAAGCATTGTGGTCCGCCCCGCCTGTCATTGGCTTATCCGGACCTCACTAGAGCTCATTACACAGGGAGACACGCCCGCCCTGGCTACCGATGAACCAAACTTCAAATCTAATCATAAACTATGATAAATACTCGGATGTATCCACGTGTACATACAATAATTTTAAAACTGTTAATGCAAAAACTTTCTTTTATATCACAATTGTATTTATTTTTATTTTACGACAGCTGTTTCATCAACCAATGTTTACATCATCAGGTGTTACAAAAATATATATCAAATGTCAAATTTTTGTAATTGAAAAATTACGAAAATTTGACATTTCGCCTCATTACAAGAATAACGTGACATTTCGAAAATCAAATCCGTCGTGTTCAACTTTATTTCCTACAAAAACATGGTATGTTTAAAGTGAAAAACAGAAAATTTATGAGGGAAAGAGACAACACAACAGTGGTATATTGTGTTGTCACGTTGTCTCTTTCAGACGGGTATCTTGTTTCATTTTTTAATTTTTCAATTTTTCGAGATAACACGTTATTCTTGCAAAGAGGCGATTTGATGTCATCGTAATTGAAAACTTACGAAAATTTGACATTTGATATATATTTTTGTAGCACCTGATGATGTCAACATTGGTTGATGAAACAGCTGTCGTAAAATAAAAATAAATACAATTGTGATATAAAACAAAGTTTTTGCATTAACAGTTATAAAATGTTAAAATATCACAGTGTTTCGGCCAAAGCAATGGACTATTTATAATAATTTTACCAATATTAAATATCTTTTACAAAAAATAAAACGATGTTTTTTTAATAGCTACTTACACTTTTATCTTTATTTCGACAGCAACCAGCTTCTTGGATAATGAATTATAACTCCACATTAATTAAAAGTACGCACTAAAACGTCTGTTTCGCCTTGTTAAGGCATGCTTTACTGCGTGGGGAAAAGTACCACCTTCTCCAACTGATATTGGAGGAAAAAATTGAGGGACGCCGAGGGCGCGGAAGGAGACAAATGTTCTGGCTGCGAAACGAGTGAGGGAGTGGATTGGAATCCGAAGTGTGGAGGAGCTGTTCCGAGCGGCGCAGGACAGGGACAGATTCGCCGAGGTGATCGCCAACGTAGGGGGAACCCGACAGGGCACTTGAAGGGGAAGAAGAAGGCATGCTTTATCAAGGCGAAACAAGTCATTCCATAAAATATAATAAAACTTTCATAAAACAGACGTTTTCATTCGTTTACGTTATTTAATTAAATGCTTCATACCATAATTGCATATTTTTGCTTGCTTATTTTATTATTTTACGATTTTCATAAAATTTTATTATTTTACCACTAGAACACATAAAAAAAACATCGAACAAGAAAGAACGGACCGCCATACTGTGCTTTCCTGTAATACTTCTCTCGCATTCACAACATTCATACATCTTGTCATGCACGCAAGTCGATTTCTGCACGCAAATCGATTTGTCCAAGTCCTCACGTGGCCAATATTTCACTCAAAGACAAAAGAAGAAGTACTTATTACAAAATAGCATTTAATTTATTTACAATTTCTTCTAACAATATGTTAGGCGACAGCCTTCGCATTGTGTTAATAAGGTAGTTTGCTAAATGCCGAAAATCATTCTCCATAGATGGCGTTAGCGGGTCGGTTGTATAGGTTAATTCTTGAAATAATTCACAAGTGCAACCAAATCTACATAGATGGCTGACTGAAACTGCCACGTGAAGATAAATATGGATTTTGAAGTATATATACATCTTCCAAAAATTTGTCATGCATGATCACAATAACAAAGGTGGAATGGGGAATGTTGTAATTACATAAAGCGTGCGCTTAACCCAACCAATGACAGGTCATAAGTCCTGTAAAAACCTTGATCATCCATGATCAATTTCCAGTTTACGTCTTCGTCTCTATTGAGATACAATTAAAAATTACAATTTAAAATTTACTTTCATCAAGAGATTTAAGTATAATCTTTAGATTATATAATACTCCTATAATGTGTTCTAATTATTATATGTATATGATAGAGTCACAATTGCAAACAAAATGTAAAAAGTAAAGTTTAAATAAAACACTGCAATAAGAATATAATGAAAGAGTCATTAAGATTTCACTCCATAAACAAAATAATGAAAAAGTTATAAAGAAGGTTTGATGAAAAAATAATGATATATAATGTACTTGTAAACGTAAGCGATGTAAACGAAACAAGAAAAACAGTAAGTAGGAAACATAGAAAAACGTGGTACGAACATCTTTTTATTTAAATATTAAAAATTCAGGGTGCTAACATTACACACCATGTTCATTTAAGGTTTTTGGAATATTTTGAATTAACTATAAAGTAAATTTTTAATTGTATCTCAATAGAGACGAAGAAACAAACTGGAAACTGAATATGGATGATCAAGGTGTTTACAGGACTTATGACCTGTCATTGGTTGGGTTAAGCGCACGCTTTATGTAATTACAACATTCCCCATTCCACCATTGTTATTATGATCATGTATGATACATTTTTGGAAGTTGTATATATACTCCAAATCCATACTTATCTTCACGTGGCAGTTCCAGTTAGCCATCTATGTAGATTTGATTGTACTAATTAATTTTTTAATATCAATCTATACAATCCATCCACTAACGCCATCTATGAAGAAATGATTGTTTAGCATTTAGCAAACTACTTTATTAACACAATGCGAAGAGGCTACCGCCTCCTATCGCACTGTTAGAAGTCGCCTGGAGTATCCACTCCTATTTTATACGCCAAATAATTGACCAGAATATTATTAATATTTAGAATGTAGCATTTGTAGACTGATGTCTGTAGAAACATTTTTAATTGTATCTCAATAGAGACGAAGAAACAAACTGGAAACTGAATATGGATGATCAAGATGACCTGTCATGGTTGCTAAGCGCACGCTTTATGTAATTACAACACTTAACCCAACCAATGACAGGTCATAAGTGCGCTTAACCCAACCAATGACAGGTCATAAGTCCTGTAATTACAACACTTAACCCAACCAATGACAGGTCATAAGTGCGCTTAACCCAACCAATGACAGGTCATAAGTCCTGTAAACACCTTGATCATCCATATTCAGTTTCCAGTTTGTTTCTTCGTCTCTATTGAGATACAATTAAAAATTTAAATTAACCACCCACAGGTGAAAATCCAGGATTCGTATACAGATGTAAGTATACATTTCACAAATATTAACTATAAAGTGTTCATTAATTTTTTTAATGTTATTTTGAATGTTCTTTCACCAAAACTTATTGCTATGCGGACTCATTTGGTTAGAATCCTTATTAAAGGACTTAGATCCGTCGCTACTTTCCTAGATGTTCAAACTCGTTTGTGATGATAATTAGGATAAACCAAGGATCCAAATGAATTAGAATGAAGGACACAGGCCTACGAGTGAAAGTGTAATACCAGACAAAGTGAAAGTTTCTAATATATTTACAAACAACTTATGTAACGAGTATTACTTTTTCATTTGTATCACTAAAATGTTTTAATCTAAATACTGACACAAATATATTAGATTTTTTTTTTATAATCGTACATTCTATATAAAAAATATTTAAACAGTCCATTGTTTTGAACGATACACTATGATACTTAAACATTATTGTTAAATTAAAAAAAAACTTGTTTTATGTATCACAATTGTATTTTTATTACTATGTTTCGTCAACCTATGTTGACATCAACAGGTGTATGAAGTCAACATAGGTTGACGAAACAGCTGTCGCGAAAAATAAAATTACAATTGTGGTACATAAAACAAAGTTTTTATATTTAACAGTTTATTAAAAATATTTATTTAATATATAACAAAGATTAATTTCCATATACTGAAAATATAATAGTGAAAATTATGACAATTTGCGCCAGTGTAATATTTTTCCTTTCGTATTTTTTAAACTGATTTTAAATTTTACATGAATCTTTAATTTATAGAAATTATAATGACATCATAACTGAATTAAAATGGAACTACAATTACACATTTAAAGACACAGAATAAAAAGATAATGAAAAACAAAAAATGAATTTTTATTATATTTAACAGGTACATATTAAATATTAGGTCCTTACATATGAAATTGGCGTTTTGCCGTACTGGCAACTTTGATCTCAAATATCTTCTCTTTGGTTAAGAATTCCAAATTCAAATTTATACAGCTATTTACTCAAGTATTTGTGTTTCGAAAATTATAATTCATTTGTTTTTTTCCTCAATTGTTTTTTTTCTTTGCGTCACTCAGTTTACAAAATGGAAAACTTGAAATATCGCGTTATTTACGAGTACGAGTTCCACCGTGGCACCAGTGCTGCAGAAACGGCTCGAAGGATTAATGATGTGTATGGCGACGGTGCCGCAAAAGAAAACACAGTGCGTTTTTGGTTCCAACGTTTTCGTTCTGGAAATTTCGACCTGCAGAACAAGCCCCGTGGACGGCCGGAGACCAAAGTTGATAATGAAGAATTGAAGGCTATTGTGGAAGTGGATCCATCGCAAACCACGTCCGAGTTAGCTGCAGGCTGCGGTGTTAGTGATAAAACTGTTTTAATCCACTTGAAGCAAATTGGGAAGGTGAAAAAGCTTCAACGGTGGGTACCTCACGAATTGAGTGAAGCAAATCAATAAACGCGCGTTGACTGCTGCGTTGCATTACTCAACCGGCACAATAATGAAGGGATTTTGAATCGAATCATTACCTGTGCTGAAAAGTGGATCCTGTATGATAATCGGAAGCGCTCATCGCAATGGCTGAACCCTGCCAAACCAGCCAAACCATGCCCCAAGCGAAATTTGTCTCCAAAAAAGTTAGTTGTGAGCGTTTGGTGGACTAGTGCTGGTGTCGTTCACTACAGCTTTCTTAAATCTGGCCAGACGATTACGGCAGATGTCTATTGTCGGCAACTGTAAATCATGATGGAAAAGCTAGCTGCTAAACAACCGAGGCTGGTTATTCGCTCTAGGCCATTGCTGCTTCATGATAACGCTAGACCACACACCGCAAAACAGACGGCTACCAAATTAGAAGAGCTTCAATTGGAATGTCTAAGACATCCACCGTACTCTCCGGACCTTGCCCCAACAGATTACTATTTTTTTCGAAATTTGGATAACTTCTTGCAAGGGAAAAAATTTTACTCCGATGGGGCAGTCCAAACCGACTTCAAAGATTTTATTGATTACCGTCCGAATGTTTTTTTTAGTAAAGGGATCGATGAACTACCTATGAGATGGCAAAAGTGCATGGATAGCAATGGTACATACTTTGATTAAATAAATATATTATATTTAAAAAAAATCAACTTCATGTTCCTCCCATACAAAACGCTAA
This sequence comes from Lepidostoma basale, assembly GCA_022606425.2. Classification (NCBI taxonomy): domain Eukaryota; kingdom Metazoa; phylum Arthropoda; class Insecta; order Trichoptera; family Lepidostomatidae; genus Lepidostoma; species Lepidostoma basale. The sequence goes on along the minus strand of JAHDVF020000079.1, from coordinate 840,385 downwards.
TTTCATATGTAAGGACCTAATATTTGTCATGGTTTATAGTATAGGGTTATGCAGACTGGTTTATTATTCTTAATTTTTATAACAAACATGATCACATTTTCCAGCTTATTATGAGCACGAATTTCAAATATGTTAACTTCCATTACGTATTTCGAGTTTGAATAGAAGAGAACGAATACTTCGATTCTCTCCGAAGGTAAATCGAAATGAGCATGGTGCGCGTGCCCGAGAACGTTTTTAGATTATTTTTAATTTTATTCTGATTAATGTTACATGACAATAGTCTAGAACAAACAAGAATTTGGTGTTGTTAATCGCGTTAATCGTGTTGTTAAATGAGGACGGTGGATGACCTGTTTCGGGCAGCGCAGGACAGGGAGGTTTTCACCGGAGTGATCGCCAACGTCGGGGGGACCTGACACGGCACAGGACGAGGGAATCGCGAAAAACAAAAATTTACATTAAAATTTAAAACATATTACTGATTACGATTGCAGAGTGAACTAAGTTTTTAAATGGTAGAAAATCTTCGAGAAGACTGTCCGATCCTTTGCGAGAACGACACTACGAGACAGAGTAAGAAATTCTGAAATAAGACAGATCTGCTATGTGGAAGATATCGTGCGATAGGCAAGACTGAGAAGACGCTCCTGGAAAGATTATGTGGAATGAGCATGTTCTGAAAGAGTGATAAATATAGTCGCAAATATAGTACTAACAGGAAATCGACCTCCAGGAAGACCACCCAAAATATGGCGAGACAGTTGGATATCTGCATCCCAGGAACAGGCTCCGAGAAATAACAGAACGCAGTCCTAAATAAAGCAGAAGAATAAGAAGAAAAAGAAGAAAACCTTTACTACAGTGAATATTTCACGGGTTGCAACTAGTATTTATTAAAGGCTTAAAATATTTAACTAATACGCCCTGAAGCAAGATTTTTAAATTATGTGTTATTTAAAGACTTCATTTTCATTAGTAACGCAGCATCCCCCGCTTAGTAAATTATTATTTATCCCTTAATCTAGCAACTATTTCCCAGGGGTCTTAACCACGAACCTGCCAACAGAAGCGCCATATATAGCACGAACCAGGAAAATGAAGAAACCAAGACTAAAGTAAATGCAATGGCAGCACGTGAATTTTTGGTGCAAACCTATTATCAGCATTTTTTTAACTCTGATTTACTTAAAACAATTCCGTCGATTGAACTGAACAAAATATATTTTAATTTAAAATGGCATCAAAATGTGTTCTTTCATATGAAGCACTTAATTTTTGGTGTGGCATAATAAAAAATAAATTAAAACACTCTTCTGCTGTTTTTACACCACTTCAAAATATACAAATGCTTAAAAAACAAAAACAACAAACCATCACGCCGTTCCCCCGAATGTGTAGGCAGAGATAATGGAACGCCACACTTCTGAATCCTAACATACCTCTCTAGCTTCTTCCACATTCATTCATTGAGTCATAATATGCGTACGTCGATTCTTCCGACTTCTTACATGGCCGACCTTTAATATGTTTTTAATTTGGTGATTCCGTGTTTTTTTCGGTCTTCCTTGACTCCGAAATCCATTCACATTGTTAACGTATATTTTCTTAATCATTATGTTTTCATGCATGCAAATATAGACGTTATTCTGTTTGAAACGGATTTTGTTTAATTCAATGTTATAATTCCCAAGCAAAACAAAAAAAAATATGATAGGATCTTGAGAACTGACTTTCTCGTCGAACATTATTATGGAACTATACATCACTGTTCAAGAGACAATGAAAAAATCATAAGTTTTATATTATAGTATTCAAAATAATTATTAATATCACATGAGTTCGAAATTTGTTTCACTAACATTCCAGAATAAATTCAAAATTTTAATTTTCAACGAATGTATTAATTGTTTCTTGAACAACTTCATATTAAATAATTAATACGAATGAAAACGTCAGATTTCTAGAAGTTTTATTATATATAATAGGAATGACATGTTTCGCCCTTCTAAGGCATTATCAAATGTATTTTGTCGCCGAAAATTATGATGAGATCTTGAGAACTGACTTTCATGTCAAACATCAATATTGAACTATTCATCACTGTTCGAGAGATAATGAAAAAAACATAAGTTTTTTTGAATTCAACGTAATTATCAAATATCACATCTGTTCGAAATTTATTCAAATAACATTCCAGAATAAATTCAAATTGATTTTCTACGAATGTATTTATTGTTTCTTGAACAATGATGTAAAACTCCATATTAAATCATTGACTAACTAACTAACTAACTAACTAACTAACCATCACGCCGTCTCCCCTCCGTCGCCATCAAGGGGTAGGCAGAAAGAATGGACTGCCACACTTTTCTTTCCCGACAATTTTCTCTCGTTTCCTCAACATTCATACATCGTGTCATGCACGCGTGTCGATTTCTCTGACTCCTCACATGGCCGACATTCAATATTTGATTTATTTTATCGTGCCACGTTTTCCTCGGTCTTCCTCTATTTCTGGTTCCATTTACATCATTAACATATCATTTTTTACCATTCTTTATTCATTCATTCTTTTCATATGTCCAAACCATCTTAATGATATTTTCATTATTTTGTTCATGACACCATCATTCGCACCGCATTCACTGCTTATATTTTCATTCGACACTCTATTATACGCATAGTATCCACACATTTGTCTAAGAAATCTCATTTTTATTGCATATTTTCTTCCTTCTTTTGCCAGTTCCATGCTTCGCTAAATTTTTTTACCTTCATTTACATTTTCACATTTTTTTTACATTTTTTGCCCTTCTAAGGCCTTAGAAGGGCGAAACATGTCATTCCCATAAAATATAATAAAATTTCTAGAAAACTGACGTTTTCATTCGTATTAATTATTCAACGAATGTTTCAATGTTTCATAAGGGTATATTATTGCCTGCATCTCAGCCTTCCTCGCCAGGCTTCAATTATTGATGATAATGGTTAAACTTAAATGTGACTGCCACTGCTAAAACGCAAATTTCCCGCAAGCCAAGTGTTCTCGGCCTCTCTCGGGAGGCCTGCGACACCTCCAATCCGTTCTCACTTACATTGGGGTAAGCAACCTGGGCTGAGTAACACGACCCCAGCATACCCTTAATAATGAATAATGAAGGGACCATATACTTAAACATTATGACTTGTTATTTTGCCATAGTAACGAACTATCGTTAAATATTTTAATGTTCTTATATAATATTCATCAATGCAATAACGCACTGTATACCGCGCCTGGTATTATGAGCCCATTATCATGATAATGGTGTTGGCAGATGGTTGTGTGTTTGTCACACTGTAGAATTCACGTGACAATAAAATGGCGATAGATTTGTTACCTCACATGTCATGGGAATCAATATAAAAGCCACTCCCATTACATTGATTTAGCTCGTGCTATACTGATATATAGAGCAATTCAACAAAATAATAATAATAATAGCCAAAAGTCCAAGAATGATCTAGAAGTAATAAACCAAATAAAATGGTGGCCAACCGGTTTCGTTCCCGACGGAGCTTCGTCAGGATGAGAGAGTAAACTGGTTTACTCTCTCACCCTGACGAAGTAGACTCAGTTTACTCTCTTACCCTGAAGAAGCTCCGACGGGAGCGAAACCGGTTGGTGTTACCAAATTAAGTAGTGTTTATACAAATTATAAAAGTGTATATGTATAATGTCACACCACAAATTAAGTGCTTCATACGAAAGTTGAATAAAATATTTATTTAAAATTAAAATACAAAGATATCATGTTTACAAAGTTAAAGAACACATAATAATAATTTGCCTGCTCCATTAGCTTGAATCTCTGCTGAAGCTGTTTGAATCTCATCACATTTGCTAATGCCCTAGCAAGGCAAAACATTTCACACCCATAAATTAAAATTTAACTTAAAGAAAACCATACATTTTTTGGGAGATGCCTATTGGTGGCGATGAGGTTCGCAACCAATCACACCGCGTCTCCCGCGGAGCGAAAAGAGAAGGATGGAGTGCCGCATCAGTAAAAGTGTGACAGTCCATTCTTTCTGCCTACGCTTTCGGGGAGACGGCGTGATGGTTAGTTAGTTAGTTTTACATTTTTATCAATATTTACAATGGGTTTTTACATCAATTATCAAGAGACTATCAATTTATCACATGTATTTTTGTATTCATATAATTTTTAATTACTTCGTCAGTATAACCCTGTTTCAAAATATATTCAAATAACATTCCAGAATAAATTCAAATTTAAAATTTAACACCAATGTTTCAATTCTAAATATGACTGCTATGTTCCACGTCAAAAATAATCCGGAATTTAAAATGCTGCATTTGTTTTGAGTTGTCCCAAATGTCCGCCGGGCTTACAAATCACATAGTTCCGGCAACCGCAGCGCCTCTGGGGGGGCGAGTGTCATGTTCGAATTTGGAATTAAATGACACACGAATGGCGGGAACAATTCTAAATGTCATGGAATTACGGAGCAGCCCCCAACCGCCGCATTGCCAGTTCAAATATAGAACCTTTTGGCCGTTTATATTATCATCTCATGTTGTATAAAATAATAGACGTCAATCTTAAAACAGGAAATTATTGTGGCTTAACCCTGTATTACTCGGAGAAAATATGTTTTCCTATTATTTTTGTTATAACATCCTTCTCATCGTGATTTAAATTTTAATGATAACTAACTTCTCGTTTTCTAAGTCTTTTTTTATCAATACTTCGCACCTTCAGGACGAAAACGACTCAACTCGAAAAATCATATTGTTGGAAAATCGCAAAAGAAGAATGTAAATTGTGACACTTTCGTATTATTTCTTCGATTGTTTCGATTTCTTTAAAGTAAGTACACTGCGATTACTTTAAAGAAATCGAAACAATCGAAGAAATAATACGAAAGTGTCACAATTTACGTTCTTCTTTTGCGATTTCCCAACAATATGATTTTTCGAGTTGAGTCGTTTTCGTCCTGAAGGTGCGATTTATTAACTTGAAATAGTACACATGTACACGACACAATTGTTCTAATAAAAAAAACAATTAAACATTCAATTATAATAATCCACATACACATCAATACAAGGTTACATTTTGTTTACATATTTATTTAATTCTATTCTAAATTTTTTTATGCTCTACACTTTTTTGACATCCTTAGGTATATCTTCATTAATTTTTAATACTTTATACATAAGGGAATTCTGAGATTTGATTTTTTTTTTCTGAATGGGAACCTTAGATTATTTTTCTTTCTTTTTTCATATTGATGTTCTGATGCTTCATTCATCATGCTGATAACTTTTTATTTCCTTAAAAATTCTCGGGAGGTGTGCCCATTAACATTTTTGTGTATTAGTAATAGATATGGAGAAACAGGGACATGAGGACTGACAGCAAGGTACGCATCTACAAGACCTGTGTGCGACCAATCCTCACATATGGCATTGAATCGAGGGCAGATACTGTCAAGACAAAGAGCATGCTCAGGACAACCGAGATGAAAACGCTCCGCGCTATAGCTGGCAAGACCCTACGTGATCGAGTTAGGAATACAGCAATCTGAGAAATCTGCGAGGTCGAAGATGTGGTCAGATGGGGACGTCAAAGACGGCGATACTGGCATGAACACGTAGAAAGGATGAGCTCAAATAGAATACTACACATAGCTCTCCATGGAACGCCAAACGGACAACGCCGACCAGGAAGACCCCCGAAACGGTGGAGAGAAAGCTGGAGTTCAGCATCTCAAGAGGACCCGCCTGAAATAACAGACTCCTGATTCTACAAAAAGGGAAGAAGAAGAAGAAGAAGTAATAAAACGTTGCATGTAATTTTTTTTTTTAAATGACATAATTTTTAGCTCTTTCAACATCACTTTAATCCTGGCATATCTGCGTCTCCTTAAAATTATTCTCATTGCTTTATTTTGGATAATGGTTAATCTTGGCATATCTTCTTCGTTTGCTAAGAATAGTATGCTGCTACAGTAATTTATATGAGGGAGAATGATTGCGTTACATACAGTCTTGAATGTTTCTGCGTTGATATATCGTCTAATCCTACCCAGAAGTGATATATTTAGCCATCTACACAAAGCACTGATAAATATGGAAGAATTAATAAATTACTTTAAATAATAATTAAATAAAACGATGTTTTTTAACTACTTCCACTTTTGTCTTTATTTAGACAGCGACCGGTTTCGCCAGGCTCGCTGGCATCGGCAGACTGGTAACACTATTGTAAACTTAGTCCTTTATATACATACAGATCAGGGGTGGTAAACATGATTAAACATGACATAATAAAAATAAAAAACCCATTGTATTAAATAAGAACCTCCAAGAATACCTGTAATACCAATAGTAAAATTCAGAAAAATTGTACATAAATATTAGAAGATTATTTTTGTATAGAATCATGTTTACCACCCCTGATCTGTATGTATATAAAGGACTAAGTTTACAATAGTGTTACCAGTCTGTCGATGCCAGCGAGCCTGGCGAAACCGGTCGCTGTCTAAATAAAGACAAAAGTGGAAGTAGTTAAAAAAACATCGTTTTATTTAATTATTATTTAAAATGAACTTCCATCAAAGAGATTTCAGTAAAATCATTTAATTACTTTAATTATAGCCTAGACGTAGCTACAAATCGTATCGAAACCGATAAGCAATAAAAAATAATAAAGTATGAAAAAATTCAATAATATTAAATATGTTGTGGTGCGTAGTTCAAAATACAAATTTACTCTTGCAAGTAAATACTATAAAAAACGGTACTCTAAAAAGAAAATGTGAATTTTTTAATAACCAAATTTCATGGTACGAGAAAAAAGAAACAAAATGCTAGAGACATTTCGAAACGAATAGAATTTATGCAAATTGCATTTTTAAGCAACCGGAAGCAATTATTATTTTAAAAACTAAAGCCCTGAATAATGCATTCTATTGTGGTCCGTTGCGAAACAAGTCTTAAAGTTTAAATGCAAAAGCATTAAACATCCAACGAAAAATCACCGGTCTCCCGCAACAGATGGATTTTTTTTTAAATGTTTCGCTAAGTAACCGGGCGGTTGGGTTAGTTTTACTCTGACCACTAGTGAGAGGTATGGGTTCAAATGGAAAAGCGCACTTTCCCAGCAGTAATTAGGGTGGGGGTCACTTGTAGGGCAGCGTCAAGTTGCAGAAACACCCTAATAGCAGTGCGACGCCCCTCGCCCATTACGCTAATGAGCGGAAGACGGTTTTAGACTTCACAATTCCTCGAATCTCAGAGGGATTTATGCATGTTATATTTTTTCCCAGAAGAAGATATAACTTGTAAGCGAACGAACTTAAAAAAATGATAATTTAAGAATCCTCTAAGCTTTCGCTAAGAGAACAACATATAAAGTAATATAAAATTGGGGGGGGAAAGAGTGGTAGGAGAAAGTGCCCACAAATAAGGTGTTAGAACGGCGAGTCACGATCATTAGGGAATAATCATGAAGAATTTATAACTGATATTCTAATGGCGGAGAGGGGAGTTAATTTTTATTCTTCTTCTTTTGGTGCCATGTCAGGTCCCCCCAACGTTGGCGATCACTACAGCAAAGGTATTCGCCATAGTGATTCCCGGGGAAAAGTGACCAAAGTGGTTTCTCGTTGCCTTCTCTGGTGGATTTTTCTTTCGGGGTTACCTTCCCTTTGCTGGTTGGATCTGGTTTGGAGGCGCCAGAAACTCCCCTTTCATCTCCTCGTTATCTGCTGTGATCACACGGTTATGAGTGTGATTCCGTTGCCCGGGGTCGCGACAGGGACGCTATCGAGTTGGACTAGTCAGTAGTGTTGCCGGTGGAATACAACTGGGCGTTTGGCAGCATTTTATAGAATCACACCCTCCAGCAAGATGTGACTCGCCGTGACCCTACTGACTAGTCGAACAATTAATTTTCATAATATTTTTTTTTGTGGAAATATTTAAAATTATTTAAAATGGGGAACATGGCTAAAATGGGAAAGATAAGTTTGATTATTTATTATGTGTAAATCATTATTTAGGGCTTTTTTAATTTCAAGTACTTTCAAGTTATCCAATTTACGACCTGGGAATTTTTATGAAGCATTGTTAAGCCAGAATCTTAAAGAAAATTGTGGTTTGTCTTTAACAGATGGTTGACGAACTCGGAAAAACCGTTACTTTTCAGACGTCTGAGATGTTCCTTCACCCTTACGTTTACATTTCTAGCGGTTTTTCTTACATATAATGCATCACAATGCGGGTGTTAACCAATTGACATGTATTGATTGTGATCCATTATGTGTAGGTTAATCTTTATTTGTCTTTGCTACTGCTATAATAATGTTATATTTTTGACTAGCAAGATGAAATATGTTCAAAAGTATTTGCAGGTTTTCCTCGGTTTCGGTACACTTTTATTATTGATATAAATAATATAATATAAAGGCTGATTGAGGAGAAACAATTTCGACTGAGTTATGTACGATATGAAATTCGAGTTTATCATCTCTTGTATCAGTAGATTGAAAAGATACCCGTTTTTTAAACCATTCTCACATATTGAAGATACGAAATATTTTTCTTCATCCGTGAAATGTGAATAAAAAAGATATTACAATATTACTTTGGTAATATCTATTCTATCTTTGGATATCAATTTAGTTCATATTAACTATCAATATTACAAAATATCTCATGTATAGTTTTGAATATACGTAAATTTCACGTGTGTTCATGGTATTGATAAATAGGAGAAGTCGTCTCTATTGAGATACAATTAAATCGTGAATTGACAACCCGCAATGGGTGAAATCCAGTATTCGTATACAAGTATAAGTATACATTAAAAAAATATATAGAAAAAAGTTTATTCTTGGCTTTATAAATATTCCACTATGTTTTCATTGAAACGTTTCAAAACATATACATTTAATTATTTTTAAAAAGGCAGTTCATTTTTATGTGTGTATTATAATAATATAATAGTAAATTGGATAATTTATAAAGCGCCATTTTTATAAATTGCTCATCTCAAGGGCGCTGTAGAAGATGCTCCGTTTTATCAATCTTAATGTTTTGGCACATAGTAAAAGTTCATAAATTATTTCCAAGAATTTGGGCGTTCCCTCATAAATCATCCTGTTGCACTTCACACAATTCACTGGACACTCGGACACTCGGACACACATGTGGCAACCATCTTTGAGGTCTCGACTCGGAAATAGCCGTTTAGAGACGTATACACGATGCACTTTATATTTAAAACTTTCACGTATTTCAACTTAATTTGTTCTATTCACTGAAACTATACGTAAATAATTAATTTTGGATACACAAATTTGTTTGATTCATTAAAAGGTGATAATAGATGTTAAATAGACGCAAATGGACCCTCAAAATTATTTAAATCCCTTATTTAAATGGGGAGCTATTTGAAAAAACGTCCGACAGCTACAGAGCGCCAGGACTATCTCATATATAGTTTTGAATAAACGTAAATTTAACGTGTGTTCATGGTATTGATAGATAGAATTAAAAGAAAAACATATTTTTTTTGGCTTTATAAATATTCCACTAAAACTAACTAACTAACTAACCATCACGCCATCTCCCCGAAGGGATAGGCAGAAAGAATGGCCTGCCACACTTTTCTTTCCTGACATATTTCTCTCGCTTCCTCAACATTCATATATCGTGTCATGCACGCGCGTCGATTTCTCTGACTCCTCACATGGACGACATTCAATATTTGATTTATTTGATCGTGCCACGTTTTCCTCGGTCTTCCTCTATTTCTGGTTCCATTTACATCATTAACATATAATTTTTTTACCATTCTTTCTTCATTCATTCTTTCCATATGTCCAAACCATCTTAATTATCTTTTCATTATTTTGTTCATGACACCATCATTCGCACCGCATTCACTTCGTATATTTTCATTTTACACTCTATCATACACAGAGTATCCACACATTCGTCTAAAAGATCTCATTTCTACTGCATTTATTCTACTTTCATCCTTCTTTTGCCAGTTCCATGCTTCGCTTCCATTCATAAGGGTCGGTAGAAGAACACCATTGTGCACTGCCATTCTAGCTTTTTTTGATATTCCACTATGTTTTCATTAAAATATTTCAAAACCTACATATTTAATTATAATTTATTAATATTAATTTTCTTATTTTTTTGTGGTACTGAGTTCGATTCCGGCAATGACAGTACAGAAAAAATAATCATGCTGTCTTTGATCTAGCAGAATTGATGTGACAATAAAAATGGCGATAAATTAAGTACATATCACATGTCATAAGAATCAATATATACACTAATTGGGTTCAAATAAGCTGTTGTATATGAGCATGTGGAAAACAACTGGAAACTACCACATTAGGGGCCCAAGTGTAATGCCAATCAAATTGTTACATTTTGCTGCAAACGCAACCCCAGGTTTGAAACCTAAAGTAAAAAAAGAGTATTGTGGCAGTTCATTCTCTCTGCCTGTCCCTACGAGAAGACGGCCTGAACGTTTGTTTTTTTTTTGTTTACTTATTATTAAATAATGAAAAAATAAATAAAATTCATTTATATTAGGTCCTTACATATGAAATTGGCGTTTTGTATGGGAGGAACAAAAAGCTGATTTATTTTTAATATAATATATTTATTAAATCAAAGTATGTACTATTGCTATCTATGCACTTTTGCCATCTCATAGGTAGTTCATCGATCCCTTTACTAAAAAAACCATTCGGACGGGAATCAATAAAATCTTTGAAGTCGGTTTGGACTGCCCAATCGGAGTAAAATTTTTTCCCTTGCAAGAAGTTATCCAAATTTCGAAAAAAATAGTAATCTGTTGGGGCAAGGTCCGGAGAGTACGGTGGATGACTTAGACATTCCAATTGAAGCTCTTCTAATTTGGTAGCCGTCTATTGTGCAGTGTGCGGTCTAGCTTTATCATGAAGCAGCAGTGGCCTAGAGCGATTAACCAGCCTCGGTTGTTTAGCAGCTAGCTTTTCCATCATGGTTTGCAGTTGCTGACAATAGACATCTGCCGTAATCATCTGGCCAGATTTAAGAAAGCTGTAGTGAACGACACCAGCACTAGTTCACCAAACGCTCACAAGTAACTTTTTTTGAGTCAATTTTCGCTTGGGGCATGGTTTGGCTGGTTTGGCAGTGTTCAGCCATTGCGATGAGCGCTTCCGATTATCATACAGGATCCACTTTTCATCACAGTTCGATTCAAAATCCCTTCATTATTGTGCCGGTTGAGTAATGCAACGCAGCAGTCAACGCGCGTTTGTTGATTTGCTTCACTCAATTCATGAGGTACCCACCTTTCAAGCTTTTTCACCTTCCCAATTTGCTTCAAGTGAAATAAAACAGTTTTATCACTAACACCGCAGCCTGCAGCTAACACGAACGTGGTTTGCGATGGATCCGCTTCAACAATAGCCTTCAATTCTTCATTATCAACTTTGGTCTCCGGCCGTCCACGGGGCTTGTTCTGCAGGTCGAAATTTCCAGAACGAAAACGTTGGAACCAAAAACGCACTGTGGTTTCTTTTGCGGCACCGTCGCCATACATATCATTAATCCTTCGAGGCGTTTCTGCAGCACTGGTGCCACGGTGGAATTCGTACTCGTAAATAACGCGATATTTCAAGTTTTCCATTTTGTAAACTGAGTGACGCAAAGAAAAAAAACAATTGAGGAAAAAACAAATGAATTATAGTTTTCGAAACACAAATACTTGAGTAAATAGCTGTTTAAATTCGAATTTGGAATTCCTAACCAATGAGAAGATATTTGAGATCAAAGTTGCTAGTACGGCAAAACGCCAATTTCATATGTAAGGACCTAATATATCAAGTTTTATTCAACATGATTTTTGACATCTCATAGTTTCTTAAGATGGCAGCGAGCCACCAATACCGGTCAAAAGCAAGTGAAATAAATCTAAATACATATTTTAAAGATTAATTATACCAGAGAAATTTCAAATACCAGTAAAATTAATGATAATTTAGCAAAGAAATTTCAAATAATAATACATATTACACTGTAGTATTATTATTTGTCAGCATTTGTATTTGTATTGTCAGTGTCACTTTTTTGACACATGAACAACGTAATCCAAATCAATCCTTCTTCTTCCTTCGTTGCCTTGTCAGGTCCCCCCAGCGTTGGCAATCACTGCAGCAAAGGAATCTCTGTCCTGCGCCACTTTTACAGGTTCTGAACTCTTGTAATTCCTGTCCACTCTTAACTGTTCCGCAGCCAGGACAGCTGTCTTCTCTCAACTCCCCGATATCCCTCCACTTTACATATTGATATCAGTTAAAGGAGGTGGTATTTTTCTCCCTCTAGCCCAGCAACTCTTAGAAAAATTAATTGAGATAACTTCTGAATTCAGGTAGTTAATATTAGATATATAAATTAAATGACGTCATCATTTTTAAATGTGTTCTTAAATCTTATGTGTTCTAAAAACTTCATTTGCATTCTCTTTCAAAAAGTCAAGAGTGAAGTCAGGTTTCAAAGAACTTTTAATACTTCAGAGTGGAAAATTTCTAAATAATTCACTTAAACTTTGGGCTTACCTACTCAGAACAAACAAGCTCTTAGCGTATTTTGTGGAAGTCAAATCCCTCGCATGCTCCCGGGCCTTGGAATCAAACAACCAAACAAAAAGTTTCATTTTGTCATTAATCCAGGACTCGGGGTAAAACAATATTTGCCTGACTGAAAGTCTAACTCCACGTGAAGATCAACTCCCAGCAGTGTTCTTCGGTGGTTTGTGTTTTCATTTTGATTGCATAAACCAAATTGAATAAGTTTTAATAGAGAGGGTTCTAAACTATTGGTACACAACGGAATAACCTAATGGGACTTTAATAAACAGTATAGCTCCGATGCGAGCGTTTCGCTACTGGGAAATTGATATATTCCCATTCCCGTGTTGAATTCTAGATGTTCTTTATGGTACAGTTCTATGAGAAATGATAATATAATTTGTAAATTTCGTATAACCTTCATACGTAACATTTAAGTTTATATGTTAGCATATTTGATCTGTCCTAATTAACAATTTATTTAGAATCAATTATATCTCAATAGAGACGAAGATGCAAATTGGAAACAGAATATGGTTGATCGAGGTGTTTACAGGACTTATGACCTGTCATTGGTTGGGTTAAGCGCACGCTTTATGTAATACAACATTCCTATTCCACCTTTTTCTTATGACCAACATGTCTGATAAATTTTTGGAAGTTGTATATATGTTAATCGGTAACACCAACCTTTGGATGGTAGCTTAGATTAACATATACACAACTTCCAAAAATTTGTCAGACATGGTGGTCATAAGAAAAAATGTGGAATGGGGAATGTTGTATTACATAAAGCGTGCGCTTAACCCAACCAATGACAGGTCAGAAGTCCTGTAAACCCCTCGATCAACCATATTCTGTTTCCAATTTGCATCTTCGTCTCTATTGAGATACAATTGATTCTTGAATTGATAGCCCGCAATGGGTGAAATCCAGTTGTTCATCTACAAGTATTTGTATACATTCAAAATGTTGTAATTTATTTAGATTTTATAAATAAATTACTATCAGGCGTTATCTAGTAATATGATAATTGGGTTGATAGCCTTTCACATTACATTAATAAAAAAATTCTGCTGAATGCTTATATCTAGTCTCAATAGATGACGCTAGTGTATATTGAACTTAAATAAGTTTTATGTTTATCAACATGGTAGAATATATACAACTTTCAAATAATTGTCAGACATGGTGTTCGGTGTGGGGGGAATGGAGAATGTTGTATTACATAAAGCGATCGCTTAACCCAACCAATGACAGGTCATAAGTCCTGTAAACGCCTCGACCACCATATTCTGTTTCGAAATAATGTACAGCTTCGTCTCTATTGAGATACAATTAATTCTAAATAAATTATTGTTTATATAAAGTTCTGTATAAATATTTATTTTTAACGCCACATTATTTTGTGTTTTAAACTTCCAACCGGTTTTACTTTAAGCGGAGCTTTATCAAAGTATCAAAACAAACTGACCGTTTTCCCTGATGAAGCTCTTAACCTTAATCCATTACCCTGATGAAGCTTCTAAGTAAATTTGGTAATGGCTTAAGTTCTCTGAATGCAATTACGAAAGCGACAATCTTAATACTAATAGCTTACTTACTTACTTATACAGCCAATGCCGTCCATTGTTGAACATAGGCTTCCCATGTCGTAAAACATCATGTGTAGGGTCTTCCTCTACTTCTTCTTTCTTCACAAGGTCTCCATTTTAATCCCTAGTCCATATTTCGTTCCAATCAGGCAACAAGTCCCACGAATGACCCATTGAGCATAGCCACAATTTTTATGACGTCCGCTCTTTTATGTCTTTTCCGTGCTATACGGAGTTTTCTAATAGTCAAATTGGTTTGTTTATTAATAAATAGTTTGTTTTCTCACCCTTACGAAGCTCTAGCAGGAACAAAACCGATTGGTTTGATAAACAAAATGAAATTATACTACTTACTTCCTATGGCCATACAACTCTTGAAGAGTTTTAGCCTTCTTGATGATGTTTCGCCAAGCTCCTCGATCCTGCGCCTTTTGCTCCCAGCGCAGCGATCCGATTCGCCCAACCTAGTCAGATCAGCCAGAACGCTGTCCATGTTCGTTATATTTCGATTTCGTTAAAAAAATACTCGTATATATAGAATAAATAAACAATGTGTAAACGAAGAAATAATGTAAAAATAAATAAAAACATGTTGTAGAGAAAGTTTTAAATTTGTGATCTAGAATTATGAATTGGACGTAATGATAAAAGTTTTTTTTATTTTTTTTTATTTTACTTTTACATGATACTCGTATACATTAATTTGACAAAAAAAGGTTTATAGACTGTAGTTGTCACACTAGGCATGGCCTGTATCGTGACAACTTCATAAAATAGCATGTTTGTGGAATTGTTAGTAAAATGGCGGTTTTTTAGTATTTGTTAGTAATCTTATGCTTACATTGGTAAGAGTCTTATCGCCACATGATGATATAATTAAAATTAAATGCTAGAAATGTTATGATAAATTTACATACTATAAAAGATAGGAAAACTCTTCTAAAACTAAAAGAAAAGAAAAAAATTCTACGTCTATGAGTTATTCTATGAGTTTAATCCAATTGTACAACATTTTGAATATATACAAATACTTGTAGACGAATACTGGATTTTATTTACCCATTGCGGGTTATCAATTCTAGGATTAATTTTATCTCAATAAAGACGAAGATGCAAACTAGAAACTGAATACGGTGATCGAGATGTTTACAGGACTTATGACCTGTCATTGGTTGGGTTAAGCACACGCTTTATGTAATTACAACATTCCTCATTCCACCTTTCTTATGACCACCATGTCTGACAAATTTTGGAAGTTGTATATATGTTAATATCCAAAACCACAATTCACATGTCAGTCTCAATTTACAGACCAGCACCATCTATGAAGATTAGATTTAAGCATTAAGCAGAAGATCTTTTTAACGCAATGTGAAAGGCTACCGCCATTAACGCACTGCTAGATAACGCCTGGAAATGTCACTCCAATTTATATGCCAATTACATAAAGCGTTAATAAGCGTTAGTTAAGCAACCCAACCAATGACAGGTCATAAGTCCTGTAAACACCTCGATCACCATATTCAGTTTCCAGTTTGCATCTTCGTCTCTTTCGAGATGAAATTAATCCTTTAATCCAATTGGATAATAATAATTTGTATTAATAAAAAAGGTAGTGGAAATGGTCACAATACAAATTATTGTAAATACATACACTATCTACCAAACATAATTCTCACCGTAATAAATATGATTTTCCATTCACGCTATTGTCTCGTGTCCAGAGGTACCCTTTAGGATATTACAGAACCTTTGTTACATGAGGGGGGCGGTGTCCCCCTCAGGTGCAGCTAGAGACGGGCCTTCAATAACGGCCGCAGTGTTCCGCATCTGAGGCCATTGTCGCTGGTGATAAAATTTGTTGGCACTCTGCGAGTTAAAATGGCCGCGCCTGATATACTCGGTCCAGCGGCAACTGTAGAGAACAATAACGACAATTTTGCAGTACGGAATAAGTCGACAATTAACAAAACTATTAAATATATATTTTGGTCTGCAACATAAGTCTAAACGGTGAAAATCTGGAACAAGTGGAAGAATTCGTTTATTTAGGAAGTATGTTTTCAAAGGTTGGGAGAGTGGAGAAGGATATTGAAGGAAGTGTTGGGGCAGGCAGCAGAGTAAATGGTGCACTTAAAGTTGTCAAAGCAAACAAAAGATGACGACAAGATGACGACCTTCGTGGCAGAGTGGTAAAAGCTCTGACTGCCATACTGAAGGTTCCGGGTTCGATTCCCGGCGATGGCAGTGTGATTGTCACACTGTCTTTGGTCTGGTGTAGAATTCTCGTGACAATAAAATGACGATAGATTACCTACCTATCACATGTCACGAAAATCAATATATCAGCTTAAAAACAAATTGTATACAGTAATTGGGTTCAAGCGACCTGTTGTATACGTAAAAAAGAAAAAAAAAATAAGGATGATCCAAAAGGTTTCACTGATCATGTTTTAAAAATAAAAAAACCTATACAAAAAAGCTAAGATGGCAGTACATTATGGTGATGTGCCGACCCTTATGTATGGAAGTGAAACATGGAACTGGCAAAAGAAGGATGAAAATAGAATAAATGCAATAGAAATGAGATCTCCAAGACGAATGTTTGATAAAAAAATATATATATATATATGATGTGTCAAATGCAAGTATAAGAATTGATTGCGGTGCGAATGAAAGTGTTATGAACAAAATAATGAAAGGGTTGTTATGATGGTTTAGACACTTGGAAAGAATGATTGAAGACAAAATGGTGAAGAAGGTTTATGTAAATGACGTGAACGGAGCTTGAAATAGAGGAAAGTCGAGAACTGCCTTCAATATATTTCTTCTCGGCACAATATCCTGGCCTGAGATTTAACCTCCTCCAGTCTACGGTCCTTAACTGGCTCCTGTCCTGAGCATTCTTCTCCATTCTCCAGTAGAAATGAGATCCCTAAAAAGAATGTACGGAAAAACGATATATGATTGAATTCCGAACAACGAAATAAGGAAGAAATGTAAGGCAGATGATTGCATCATAAGTAAAATTTAAAAAAGATCCCTGATTTGGTTTGGAAAACGGAACGAATGGACAAGAGAAGAATGGTTAAAATGTTGTATAAAAGCAGTGAGAGTACAAGCAGAAGCCGTTGAAGACCAAAGAATGTATGGCATGATCAAATCAATCAAATATTTAAAGGCGGTCACATTAAAAGTCGGAAAAATCGACGAGCGTGCTTGTTATAATGTATAAATGTAGAGGAAGCTGGAGAGGTATATGAGGACAGAGCATTCTGGCAATCCATTCTCTCTGCCTTACACTCCGGGGAAACGACGTGATGGTCAGTTAGTTAGTTAATAAATTAGAAAAAATAACATGTCAAAATTTAATAAATGTAAAGAATAAACTGTTAAATAAAATAAAAACTTTGTTTTATGTATTACAATTGTATTTTTATTTTATGCGACAACGTTTACATCAACCTATGTTGACATCATCAGGTGTTACAACATAGGTAACAACATCATCAGGTGATGATGTCAACATAGGTTGACGAAACAGCTGTCGCGTAAAATAAAAATACAATTGTGATACATAATACAAAGTTTTTTAATTTAACAGTTTATAATGTTAAAGTATAAAAGTGTTTCGGCAAAAACAATGGACTATTTAATGTAAAGAATACCTTGTTATCTAATTTCGATTCTATGAACGCAATCTAAGTTAGACGTGCCACGTATTGCAATGCAATCGCTGAGGATATTTGGCCTGAGAGACCAATTGGGTTTATCAAGCATCGTTCTGTATTGGGCTCCGTAATGCGGGGGCAATAATTTTAGGGGACGTCGTTAAAATTGCATTGGACGCAATTTCCTGGTTTTAAAGTTTTATTACACCAGAACAAATGCAACCAGCTTTTTTATTAGAACAATGCATCGCAGCCGTATGATAAAACACGGCGGAATCCTTTAATGAGACCGCAACATTTTGGTTTAGGCATAACACAAGTGAATATATACCACTTTTCATGTTTCATTCGTTGTTTTTACGTCATTTGTTACACGTAATGTAATGCAGATAAGGAATTCTTTGCGAAAAATGGCATATGCACATAAAATGGCATAAAATAATAATAAATATGGCATATGCAATAGACAGAGAATCCTTCAGTGGAATTTAGAATCAAATATTTTTATTTTTAATCGAGCAAAAATATGAAGAAGGTTGTTGTACGAGTATACGTTAAATGTCGTTTTATAATGAAAATGCTTATGTTTCATCTGTTATGCAGAGATTTTATATTAACCTGTAAGAATTCGTAACATGTATTTGTATTATTAATGTTTTTAATTGAAATTCTTTGGTATAAGTTCATTTTAAATAATGAAAACAAAAAAAAATTATCCAAATTTTCTTTATTATTATGTATTTGGTGTGCTTCCACGTGTGTTTATGATCGACCGGTTTCGCAGCTTGCTGCCATCTTCTGGTACCTACATCAAAATTTATTTAGTTTATATAAATAAATGATAGTGGGGGAGGGGTTAAACATTTTTTTCCTGATTCTAAATAATGTATTACTGTTATTAAGTTGTAGTTGAAATGATGCTATATAATGCAAATTTATTAAGTTTTATGTTGGATTGTTTCAACCAAATAAACTAACCCAAAAAACAAACTACTTCTTCTTCAGCCTATTCTTGACCACTCCTGGACAAAGACCTCCTCCATTTGCTTCCACGTTACTCTGTCTTGTGCAGACTGCATCCAGGTTATTCCGACGCGTCTATTCAGGTCATCGTTTCACTGTATTTGCGGTCGCCCTGCACTTCTCTTTGCCGTCCACGGTCTCCAAGTCAGCAGTCTTCTTGCACATTTTGCGTCCGAGATTCTGGCTACATGACCTGTCCATTGCCTCTACCCAGAGTCTCTACCCGGTGAATTATATCAGTGACCTTTGTTTTTTCTTTCAGCGTATCGTTTCTGACTCTGTCCGCATGTAAACCTATAATTTGAATAATTATAATTGATGAACTGATATAATTGATTAATGAATTTTAAACGAGCCCTCATCAACACCGAGAAAGGACTGAAAATTAATGCGTTGTGATAAACAATATAAGATATGCCGACGACACTGTTTTATTGACTGAAAGTGTCAGCGATCTTCAGGACCTCATTAATCTTGTTGACGAGTCCGGTGAAAGATTGGGGCTAACAATAAATGTCAGCAAAACCAAATGGATGACATTCAGACGACTTGACTACAGTGGGTCAGTATTGCATTTGAACGGCCGTAACGTTGAAAGGGTGGAAAATTTTAAATACCTCGGCAGCATACTAACGCAATCTCTTGACCTAGATGTAGAGATAAAATGCAGAATTGAGGCAACGAGAGCTACGTTTAATAAAATGAAATCACTATTCTGCAATGATAACATTAACTTGAAACTCCGCCAGAGAATGATCAAATGCTATATGTGTGGTCTGTTTTATTGTACGGGTGTGAAACTTGGACCCTGAAAGTTAACTCAATGAACAGACTGGAAGCATTTGAAATGCTCAGAGTTCCCTGGACAGACATGGTTACCAATACCGAAGTCCTGAGGCGAGCTAGAGTTGACAGGGAAATGTTATCAACTATCAAGGTTCGAAAGATCTTACAATGGGTCGCAAAGCGCAGTAGCATGGGGAAAAGTACCACCGCAGTACCAACGCAGTAGCGTACCAACGCAGAACCAACGCAGTAAAGTACCAACGCAGTAGCGTGGGGAAAAGTACCACCTTCTCCAACTGATATTGGAGGGAAAAATTGAGGGACGCCGAGGGCCTGGAAGGAGACAAATGTCCTGGCTGCGAAACGTGAGGGAGTGGACCGGCATCCAAAGTGTGGTGGAGCTGTTCCGAGCGGCGCAGGACAGGGACAGGTTCGCCGAGGTGATCGCCAACGTTGGGGGGACCCGAGAGGGCACTTGAAGAAGAAGATAATTGATGAAAACGTTCATTATATTGATACTTTATATTTTTTATAGTAGTCACATGTTCACTAAAGTGTCAAAAAGACGCCAAATTTTTTTTATAACCATGACCCTAAATTATTACAATAATTCTAGAAGTTTTATTATATTTTTTGGGAATGACAAGTTTCGCCCTTCTAAGGCATTATCAAATGACATTTGATATTGCCTTAGAAGGGCGAAACATGTCATTACAATAAAATATAATAAAACTTCTTGAAAACTGTCGTTTTCATTCGTATTAATTATTTAATTTGGAGTTTTACATTATTGTTCAAGAAACAATAAATACCCTAAAATATATTCAATCAATTCTGATAACCAACGAATGTCTATCCAGTAGGTTCCATTCTTCTTCTTTTTGTTGTTCTCTCACACTTCCATGGTGCATAGAGCTTTTAGGATCTGCTGCTATAACATGGAGTAAGAACCACTAAATAAGGATTACATTTACATAAAAAAAAAAAATGAATTTTGAAATTAGAACTGCAATGGTGGGTTAAGCGTTGATGTAGTTGTGATGTGAATAAGTTTCGACAGGACCAAATTAGCTTCGTTTAGATTTACACAGGTCCACTTTTAGTTACGTTGCGATCGGATAGCGTTCACGGCAGTCGGGCATATAACGCAGCTAATAAAGTGTCACCAGAGCAAAGAGTAGAATTTTTTGCAATCGGACTATGCAATTTACGAGCTGATTGTAAGCGCAAAGGTGTGCTATTTGTATGCCAAGCTGTATTTTTTTTATAAAGTAACGTATATTCGTGTCATTTGTGTTCCGAGTACA
The DNA here is from genome assembly GCA_022606425.2 of Lepidostoma basale. Lineage (NCBI taxonomy): Eukaryota > Metazoa > Arthropoda > Insecta > Trichoptera > Lepidostomatidae > Lepidostoma > Lepidostoma basale. Next base: position 819,346 of record JAHDVF020000079.1, on the reverse strand, counting down.
GAAGTTACAGATACAATCTACATTTACTTGCAGTACTCGTAGATTCCACGAAATATTGTGGAATATATGAAGTCAATTCCAGAGCCAATCAAATTTTCAACACATAAAATTTTCAAAACTAAACTTTGATGAAATGGGGGATTACTAAAATTAACTTAATCTAAAATTGAATAAAATAATGATTGTACTTATAATGTTCCCCATTGAAATTAATTTTAAATATTCCCATAAAAATTAAACAAAAAAATATATAACTCACGTGTCCGATAATGTAATCTTAATTAGAAATCTTACATATTTTTTCCCTAATGATCATGACTCACCATTCTAACATTCTATTCGTCCTCGTGGACACTTTCTCGTACCCCTCTTTCTTCCTTTAATTTTTTATTTATTTCTTCATTTGTTTTCTCTGATTTTATGTTTATTTGACTCTCTCGGGAGCAAAACCGGTTGGTGTTACCAAATAAACTGGTTTATATACAAATACTAGCTGACCCGGCAACGCTTCGCTATTGCTAAATTCGAGTACATAAATAAACCCAATATATATTCAAAAAATACAATGAATTATAAACTTGAATACATATTACTAATGTAATAGAAAAACAATTTTTTGAATATTTTATATGAAATTTAATGATCAAATAAACAATATTATATCACATTTGCAGAAAACATTCATTATATTAAAGAAACAAAACTCTTGATTTTGTTGTCCATGAAATTCACATCAGAGCCAATAAAGTAAGTTTCTACGATCGTGATTTCGGCACTGCGAGTCCGCTGGCGTGGAATAGTAATATAGATGATAATACTACATAAGCCTCCCTTCCCGACTTCCACAACTGTATCCCTCGCCGCTCTGCGCCATTGACCTCCTGCCACTCGTTTAATGTCATCAGACCATCTTGCTTGTGATCTGCCAGAATTTGTGTAGCTGTTTCTCTTTCGCCACTCCAGGCCAGAAGATCTTATAACCCGTTGTCCTTGCTTTATGACCGATCCCATTCCATTTAAACATTAGTCGCTGCATCGGCAACTTTGGTCCGATCTTTCATTCATTAATGTTGAGCCCTGGAATTAAAAAAAAAAAAATTGAATTGCCATAAGGCCGACACTATAAAAGGCAGTTCATGCTATATGCATAATAATAATAATAATAATTAGGCTAATTTGTCAAATTAACTAACTAACTAACTAACCATCACGCCGTCTCCCCGAAAGTGTAAGCAGAGAGAATGGACTGTCACACTTTTACTGATGCGGCACTCCATCCTTCTCTTTTCGCCCCGCGGGAGGCGCGGTGTGATGGGTTGCGAACCTCATCGCCACCAATAGGCATCTCCCGCGCACACTTCGATCGTCCAACACCCACAAAATAAATCTAAAACAAATAATATAAAATACAATGATATAAAATAAAATAACAAAAAAAAAATAATTTAACACAAAATGTTCTTTTTAGACGGTGCACATATTGTCTATTTAATTTATAATATGTTCCACGTATCCAATGTTTTTTTAATTTAGCACATAATATAATAACACATAATGTTTTTTTCAATGTTGCACATGTTGACATGGACGATCCGGACTTTTGTGTTTATTTAATTTATGTTACACGTATCCACCATTTTTTAAATTATCTGTAATAAGGCACTTAACCAGCAAGAACTTAAAAATAATATTGAAGAAATTATTCAAATTGTCATTGGAACAAATGAAAAAATTATTTGTACACCTGTCAAAATTCTTTATAAAAACGATAAAACTAATAAAACCTTTTAATCTGATTAATTTGTCAAATTAATTAAATTAATCAGATTTTAAAGGTTGGTCATGTTAGAAGTCGGAGGAATCGACATGCGTGTATGACTCGTATGAATGTGGAGGAAGCTAGACAGGTTTGCCAGGATAGAGTAGTGTTATGTTGAAGAAATTATTCAAATTGTCATTGGAACAAATATTTTATATTTTCGCTATCATCCTTTGAAATAACCTGAAAGCAATTTAATTATCATTGAATATTTTTAATTCCAGAAACTTCATAACCTTAAAGTACCGAAACTTCATACCTACAAAATATTACGACGTACAAAGAGATTGACAGTTCAGAGACCACGTGACCAATCGAACGGCTAGAACTCTAGAAAACGAATATCATTAAGTAATCACCGTCGAACGTAAGAGAAACGAATAAGTTTCAGCCACACGAAAAAATAAAATTTCGTTCATAACCTCAAAATGACGCGTAAACTACACAAAATTACATGGAGACTGAATTCTCTCCAGACCGTGTCAAACGAATATAGACTCAAAAGATTGATACTCAGGTGATACGAACATTAAGGTCTATATTCGTTTGCACTACGAAAATTTTCAATTAATTGATTAATTTATAAAGTTAATTAGAGCTCGATTAATAACGAAAATATGCCTATGACGACCGCTAAATTCCACTTAGTCCATTCCCCAAGATTCAGAAGGATCTGATGAGGAATCACCGAGAAAGAAGGAGACACACACAACCCAGATTGTGTTTTATTTATATGTAGATTAAAATTTTATTATTATTTTATTTAATTATGTCACACCACAAATTAAGTGCTTTATACGAAAGATTACTTTAATATTGTAGAAATGAATGTTATTCGTATTTATGAAAGAGAATATAGGGCGAACAAAACATTTTTCACAAATAATCAAAACTAAATAGTAAAGAAAGAACACGCATACACTTGTCACAATGTGTATATTAATAAATAAATTACACTGAGGAACGACGAATCACCTTTGTAAAAAATGCATACAGATGTGATTATATAATGTTATTCAAATATGAATGCACAACTCAAAATGATAACTCATAAACGAAACCGAACATGGTTGTGGTTCACATCAGCTATAGGCTTCAATAAAAAAGTGAATTGATTTTATAATATAAGATATCTGTACTTCTCGTTAAATTATAAACACGTAGCCATTGTGTGTTAAAATTCATATGAAAGACGAACGGCAATAACGTCTATTTTCTAGAAATTTTATTACAGCCTTTCTAAGGCATTAAAGTCGATACATATCATTTCCATAAACTTTACTAATTGTAAAACTAATTAATTCGAATGAAAACGTTTGTTTTCTAGAAGTTTTATTATATAATGTGAATAACATGTTTCGACTATCTTAGAAATTTTCAAATGTACATTTGACAACTTGACATTTGTTAATGTTTTAGACAAGCGAAACATTTCAAAACTTCTAGAAAACAGAAGTTTTCCTTCGTATTAATTATTTAATTTGGAGTTTTACAATATTGTGCTAGAAACAAGAAATTGTGTGTGATGATTATTTCGATATTGCTTTATACACTCATATTTGATTTCATCGTCTGAGTTTTCTCATAAATCTTATCATTCCATTAGGTTTTCGGATAATCATTATAAACCAAAGTAGAATCCAATACAGAAAGTCATTAAATCTGTCTTGTCAGTGTTCCTATAAATAAAGCAATACAGAATTATTTTCCCAATCCATTAATTTGATTGTTCTTCCAACGTACACAGTCTCTCGGGTCGAGATACCCCCACTTTACGTAATTCCGGTGGTAGAGAAATTAAAGTGCGTTCCCTTCGCACAGCAGGGGGTGGTCCCACTCCTCTACATCACAGATCGGCCGAGGGTAAGTAATGATGATGACCGTACCAGCGAATCTATAGCCTTAAAAATTTGTCACCGTGGAGACTGCAGAAGAATATATTTTTGCTTTTACCATTTTACTGTTTGGAAAAGTATGATATATAGTAAAACAGTGTTTAATAAAACGGTGGATTCGTGGAACATAAATTAAATAGTCAATATGTGCACCATCTAAAAAGAACATTTTGTGTTAAATTATTTTTATTTTGTTATTTTATTTTATATCATTATATTTTATATTATTTGTTTTAGATTTATTTTGTGGATGTTGGACGATCGAAGTGTGCGCGGGAGATGCCTATTGGTGGCGATGAGGTTCGCAACCCATCACACCGCGTCTCCCGCGGAGCGAAAAGATAAGGAAAGAGTGCCGCATCAGTAAAAGTGTGACAGTCCATTCTTTCTGCCTACCCTTTCGAGGAGACGGCGTGATGGTTAGTTTGTTAGTTAGTTAGTTAAAACAGTGTTTTTTAAGAACTACATCCACTTTTGTCTGTCAGGCCCACTGGCATTGACAGACATACTGGTTTGTAGATGCCAGCTAGCCTAGTGAAACTAGTCGCTGTAGAAATAAAGACAAAAGTGGAAGTAGTTCTTGTTAAACACTGTTTTATTGAATTATTTTTAAAATCAACTTCCATTAAGAGATTTCAGTAAAATGATCCGATAATATCGCACGTTGAAAACAAAAGTGACACTATAAAAAAATCTCAATTTTTTAGTACGGTCATTTAAAGTTTTGCCTGCTTATTAACCTAATGAAAATCAACTAGATTCTGATAGAATAATATCTAAACTGATATATAAAACAACAACATTAGATATATTTCTACTCACAGTCAAGTTATTGACCGTTAAAAAACTTTAAATGACCGTATTGAAAAATTGAGATTTTTGTATAGTGTCACTTTTGTTTTCAACGTGCGATATGTATTACTTAATGCTAAATACGAATGGAAATAGTAATATAGTGTGTGCTACTTCCCTTGTACTGTATATAAACATGGATTTTGACAAAAACTATAACTGAAAAGCTGGATGCCTTTGAAATGTGGATATCTCATAGCAATGTATAGAAAGATTAAGGAAATATTGCAGCAAATAAAGAAAAAATATAGAAATTATTGTGACTGTAAAGCACAGGAAACTAGAATAATTCGAGCACATCATAAGGAACGATAAATATGAAATATTTTAAATATTCCGTTGTTTTGGCTTAAACACTATAAAACATTAATATTTTAAACTGTTAAATTAAATAACTTTGTTTATTGTATCACAATTGTATTTTATTTTACGCGACAGCTGTTTCATTTTTGATGATGTCAACATAGGTTGATGAAACAGCTGTCGCGTAAAATAAAATACAATTGTGATACAAAAAACAAAGTTATTTAATTTAACAATTTAAAACGAAATATTTTAACTAATTACCCTAGGTAAAATTGAAGGATAACGAACTGTTGAGAGAAGAAGAAAATCCTGCCTAGAAAACCTTCGAGAAAGTTTTTGCATTATAACATTCCTTGCTGTATTAAAAGTAAAAATAGTCATGATATATTTCAACCCCTGATAGGTTAGGAACAAGAAGATAAAGAAGGATGTCAACATATTAATCGATATCCGATTAAGTGTATAGAATTCTATAATGATGTTATTAAATTAAACAAAAGTTGTTTAAAAATAGAAGAACTAAAAATTCTATAAATGATATGAAATATTCACGACACGTGTTTCGTCTTATGAGGACATCTTCGAGCGTGCAGGCTTTAATAATATTAGTATAAGTAACACATTATATTATAGACTTTGGGGTATTTCCCCACCACTTCTACACAGATTATTTGTGGAAGTGGTTAACGATTATTAAACAACTTTTGTTTATTTTAATAACATCATTAAGGATGTCAACTGTTAACAAAAAGTATATTGACTAAATTTTTCGATTTCTTAGAATTTTCCTTCGCCTTGAATTAAAGGATTTACAAGATTCAAACTACTACATTGGGTCGTATTTTTGTGGAGAAAGTCAAGAGAATGGCATGCGGTATCGGCTCTGGGCGTATCTGGTCGTATGGCGGGCATAAATAATGTATGGAGAACCGCCCATGCGACCGCCCCGCCCTCGGCCTACTGTGGGCGGGCGGCGGCTGCGGAATACTAAACCGTGTGTCATCTCACCAGCATTCTTATTCCCTGCGAGCGGGAGATAAAAATACCCGCACTCTGCCAGATGTACGTACATCTGTACTACGAGCAACCGATTCCTTCATCCAATATTGTCTCCCCATACCCAGCTTCCACTTACGCGGCTGTATCTTGGAGGAACGAGGCTACCAAATAAAACAACGAGATGAGACAAATAATAACAAATTTCTTTCTTCTATATACGCCATACTTTGTGTTGTTATGATGGTTTATTTCTATTTTTTTATACACTTTGTATCATACAATATATACAACACTTATATTAAAAAAATAAAATTATAAAGACATGTTTCGGACAAACAGCCCTTCTTCAGTAAAGATACATTTTTTTAAATATTATAACTAACTAACTAACTACCTAACCATCACGCCGTCTCGCCGAAGCGGTAGGCAGAAAGAATAGACTGCCACACTTTTCTTTCCTGACGTATTTCTCTGGTTTCCTCACCATCGTGTCATGCACGCGCGTCGATTTCCCTGACTCCTCACATGGCCGACATTCAATATTTGATTTATATTTTATGTTTCTTACAAATAAACCAATTTAAAGAATTTTAACAACAAATAACTTCCTTGTTGTTTTATTATATTTTATATTGCATTTTCTTACCTTATCACTATTTATTACATAATAAATTTATTTAAAAATTCATCAATTTATCGCTCATTTATCAACAGTTCTTGGACTCCCTCTTTGAGACTAATAAATTATCTATTGGTACTGATGAGGCCATCAGTCATTTAGCAGCTAGAAAAATGATTGATATAAAATGATGGATTAACTTTGATTAGAGTTATGACACTCCTACTATTCTTCCGGGAATAAATTTTTCGCCTACTTACAAACATCGGAAATACTCGTATAAGGTTCAAAAGAAACCAATTCTTTATAAATTCTACGCTAACGCTATATTTTAAAATGTTTGAGTTAAATATGAAATACAATATTCAAGTCAGAAAGGAATATAAAGCGGATGAATGTGTCCTTAATATAATTAGGAATGGGTCACTTAGATGGTTTGGAAACATGGAACGAATGGATAAGGGAAGAATGGTTATAAATATATATACAAGTAGCGTGAATGGAAAAAAGAAGTAAAAGAAGATCAAGCAGAACATCTTCATCAGTTTGTCTCCATCCACTGCTGGACGTAAGCCTCTCCACCCTCACGCGATCTCTCTCTGTCTCTCGCCAGTGTTCTCCAGGCCGTTCCCGCTGTCCGCACAATATCTTCGCTCCACCTGGTCGGCTGTTTCCCGACACTTCTTCGGCCCATTTAGTAACCCTGAATGGAGGTAAAGATCTATTAAAATCTCCCATATACCCAACGTGGAGGTTACAAGACGCACCAGGGTCATTGACATAGGGATACGCATTGCAAGGATGTGGAAGTGACAATAGGCTAGGCATATGTGCCGACAGGATGATGAATGATGGAGCCAGAAGGAAGAAATGGCAAGACCAAATTAATCAATTACTGAAAAGCGGCCATGTTCAAGATAAGAAAAATCGACGAACGTGCATGTCACGATGTGTGAATGTAGAATAGGCGCGAGAGTTATGTGAGGATAGAACAGTGTGATGGTCCATCCTCACTGCTTACCCCTCCGTGGAAACGACGTGATAGTTAATTACTTCAATATTCAATGCTATAAGTGATTATAAACAATATCAAGAAAACTGACAGGCTGTGATTGGTATAAACAACACCTGATTGAAATGTCAAAACAATCCGAGGAAAATTAATTATCCTTCACATTATACTAGAGAAATATTTAGTTCGAACTATTCAAGTAATGAAAAACAATTTATTGTGAATTATTAAATAGATCAAAACTATTAAGACCTCAAATAATTTTCCTTTTATAATCAGAAAAATAAGATTGTAAACTTCTTCTTCTTCTTCCTTATTGTAAACCTATGTGGTCTGTTCTCCAGAGAGTTGCTCTTCCTGTGATGTAGATTCCCAGCTGCATTAAGGTCGCTTTTGTATTGTAGGTAACTTTACCGTTTTGTTTCGGCTTATAATTTAATTGCATCCTTAAACCATGGTTTGGTATCGTTAGTCTTATAAATGTTAATGTTTCGATACCCTAGTGCTTCAGCAGCCGCATTTGTTATGTGTTTTTATTATTTTGTTCGATATTTCATTTACATCATCTTGTTCAAGTTTGTTGTAGTGTTGGTTATTTGATCACATATTCTATTCTTGTATAATATTCTAGTACTATCGTTTTCCAGTGATTCTATGTTTTTCTTATATTCTTCCAATGATTGTAAACAAAATGTGAAAATACTTTTAAGTTATGATAAAAAATCCATTTGAACCAGCGCCAAACGGTATTATATTTGAAGCATATAAGTAGTTTGAGTTTTATTTCTTAATGAAACTACGTCTGTTTGATAGCTATCAAGTACTTCATTAACGAAGCCCTTCCACGTAGTTGAGAGACTGAAAACGTAAATGGAGTCATAAAAATATCAGATTAAACAAGAAACTTATCATATTTGTAAACAATTTTATAATATTTTAAATATCTTTAAAATATCACTGAGGAAGGACCGGGTTGTCCGAAACATGTCTGATCATGACACATGTCAGACTGGCCTCTCTTGGGAAGTTGACTCCTAACTGTCTCTCCATCTCTTCGGTGGTCTTCCGGAGGGACGGCAGCCGCCAGGAATCTGATGCGCCATAGCGTGTGGGATTCTGGTGGGATCCATATTCTGCACGTGCGAATTCCAGTATCTTCTGCGTTGTCCGCCCTATCTCACGACATCCTTCACCTTGCAGATCTCGCGGATAGCCGTGTTCTTCACCCTATCTCGAATGGTCCTTCCTGCTATCATCCACAGCGTCCTCATCTCTGCCAGCGGCACTTTAGCCTTCGTTCTTGTGGTATCCACTCTAGTCTCAATGGTATATGTCAGTATAGGCCTTACGCAGGTTTTATATATTCTGACCTTACTGTCAGTTCTCATATACTTGTTTTTTCATATTATATTATATTATAAACTGTTAAATTAAATAATTTTGTTTGATGTATCACAATTATATTTAAAAATTTTGCGACAGCTGTTCCGTCAACATAGGTTGACGAAACAGCTGCCGCGAAAAATAAAATAAAGTGAAGGCGAATTTACTATATAAGAAATGAAATTTTTAATTGATATAAGTTACTTGTAACCGAAATATGCGTTAAGTGAAAAAAATAAATGTTGTTTAAGATAATCAAATGATTTTACTGGAATCTCTTGATGTAAGTTCATTTTAAATGATAATTAAATAAAACGATGGTTTTTTTACTACTTCCACTTTTGTCTTTATTTAGACTGGTCCACCAGTCATTCGATGCCAGCGAGCCTGGCGAAACCGGTCGCTGTTTAAATAAAGACAAAAGTGGAAGTAGTTAAAAAACATCGTTTTATTTAATAAGTGTTGTTTTACAAAGTGTAATTATATTTATAAAAAATAGTTAAATAATGATTAAAATATAAATTGTTCATGTCTAATCAAAATATTTTATTATTTATTTAAAATAATTTCACCACTGTGCCCATTTGACTGCCTTTACGCCTCCCGTTTGCCTCTGAACCCGCTTCCCCCCCTTTGGGAACCTTTATATTACAGTTTTCAGATAAAGTATAATTTGCCTGTTTTTTGACATGTATACATTCTTACGTCCAAAGAGTAATTGTTTAAAAAACTCTTTCCAAACAGCAAAATAACTTTTGGGAAATCTTTCTTATTTCAAAATACGTAACTGCTGATATAAGAAAATATTGATTCGTGTCGCATATGATTATAAGTTTTTTTTAAGAAAATTACCCATAATCAAATCGTTCGAAGTATTTGAAAGAATTTTCTTCCCACGGCGCGACAAGTTCCCACGCATGGGGTAGCGAGAATTTTCCGCACGGCACGGGTGGCTTCGTCTGCTTCATTACAGCCGTGTATATTCAGTTGCTTCCGCCGAAATCACGCTTGAATGGCGCGTCCTCTGTAATATTTTCATACGGTTATGAAAAATTCCTGCGGCGATCTTGGAGCCGGGCTCATACAAGCAAACATCTCCGCAGAAAGAATATTTATTGTTTGCGTGTTTCGTATTGCCGGCACGTCCCCCCAGTAACTCGGGCGAGCCACTTTTCGAGTTGAGATAACGTGCCAATCGAAAAGTCGGGCAGAACTGGCTAAATTGTCAAAAATTTGCATTTAAGCGGTATGTTTACGTTCTCCGCTAAGTTTTACGATCGAACTTTCAAACAATTTGTTTGTTCTTAATACCGACTTCTCGAGCCTCTCAGAAACTCCATAGGCGAAAAAACACTTTGGCCAATAAATAAAAATTCTTTTGAAATGTTTAAAGTTTGGTGTTATTAAGTTTCATCTCGGAATATTGAGTTTTACTTGAGTTTCGGGCAACTCTTTTTCGTGAACCGATGTTGGAATATTTAAAATTAAGAGGAATGTGTATATTTGATGTAGTCTATATATATACAGGTAGAGATCCTAAACATATGTACATACTATTCTAGACATATAAGTAATATAATATACAAAATCAAAATTGGGGTTCAAAAGGGTAGTAGGGCTACGATGGGGTATGTTTTGCTGGAAAATATGCCTCTATAAAATGTCGTAAGGCGCCATTTAAAACAGCAACACTTCTATCAAGTCCAACTTTTAAGCGTCCACGATAGGTCTTTTAAAGACCTTGCGAAACCCCGGGCAATGTGGCACATATTATTACTTAGCAAATAGAGAGAGGACGAATGGCGAGCTTCCAGCGCCTTAAAACTGGATACATCCAGCTTAGGGAAGGTAACCCCGACAGAAAATCCTCTAGAGAAGGCAAGGGGATACCACTCTGGATATTTTTCCCCAGGTCATCACCATGAGGCCTACTCATGGGTGATTGTCAACTTTAGGGAGACCTGACAAGACACAGAAAGAAGAATATACAAAATCAAAAAAATTATATGGATCTATTGTAGCTTCTGGTCAATTAAGGTATTTAATTTAATTCAAAATTTAAAATCGAAGTTTTATAAATATAAATATTTTTCTTCTATGTTCGCCATACTTTGTGTTGTAGACGTTTTATTTGTCTTTTATTTTTTATATACTTTGTATTTTCATATATACAGATCTGTCAAAACTAATCATATTTGTAAGCAATTTTAAAATATTTTGAATATATATCTTTATTATATGTATCACTGAAGAAGGACCTGTTGTCCGAAACATGTCTGATATGTTATTTAAATTTTTTTTAAAGTTAGTGTTATATATACAAAGTATGTAAAAAAGAAAAAGACAATTTTATTTTATTTTATTAAGGGTAACCAACAGCGATCAACAGAAAAAAACATACAAAAAACAATAAGTTAAGGTCAATTACGTATTACCACAAATATAAATGAATAGAATAATTAACATTACGAAAGTACGAAACGAAATTGAAGCTAAACTAATGTAAACAAAATATTGAAAAGAGTTCAAAATAATAATGATAGTTATTAATATGAATGAAAACGCCTGTCTTCTAGGAGTTTTATTATATTTTAAATGGAATGAGAAGTTTCGCCAAGAAGGGCGCCATAGAAAAGGCATTATCAAATTTGAAGACCTTAGAAGAGCAAAACATATCATTTAATCTATAATATAATAAAACTCCTAAAAAATAGACGTTTTCATTGATATTAAGTATTTAATATGGAGTTTTATGTCATTGTTCAAAAAACAATAAATAATCATAAAATCATATTTATTGTTTCTTGAACAATGATTTAAAACTCCGTATTAAATAATGAATAAGAATGAAAACGTCAGATTTCTAGAAGTTTTATTATATTTTATGGATGTTTCGCCCTTCTAAGGCATTATCAAATGTTTGATAATGCCTTAGAATGGTGAAACATGTCATCCTCATAAAATTTAACAAAACTTCTTGAAAACTGACGTTTTCATGGGTATTAATTAATTATAAAATCATAATAAGAAAATTATTATAACTATATGGTTTCATCTACATTGAAAGAAACGCTTTGAAAGATCGTTTATTATAATACTCTGTTATTTACGTATTAAGGGTGAAAAATATGTATTATAAAATTACAAAACGATTAGTTACAGTAATAAAATAAGTCTCCCATTAACTTACCCCACGTATAAATACAGCAGTCCTTGTATTGTATTGTCATTTGAATTCTTCGAGGACAGATGTATAAATAAATCTTTGAATTATTCAAACACTGCGCGAACCTCTCCTCCTTTTCTCGAGATTATTCAAGAATCTTATCAAAGAAGGACTGAATTCAAATACTTTGTATTCCATAGGACTCCTTGATGATCCTTGCAGTATTGCAGTAGAGTGCCGTGCTGCCGTGCATTGTAGAAATGCAATTTCTTTTGAACGCGATTGGCCCTTGTTACGTTTCTCGCATCACTTTATATGAGTTAAATATAATTGCTGGACATGGTTATTTTGCATTTAGATTAAAATATACTATCTGAATATGGAATAAGTACAAAACTGATCACGGTAATTAAGTCGCTATACACGGAAAGCACTGCTAGTATCAGAGTAAATAGAGATCTTACAACCTGGTTTGATATCAATAAAGGTGTCAAACAGGGTTGCGTAATGTCCCCGTGGTTATTTAATCTATATATGCACAAGTGTATGAAAGAGCTGAAAGGGTTGGATGTAGGTGCCAAAATGAGCGAAGTTTCAGTAAGCTGTCTCTTGTATGCGGATGACGCTGTCCTACTTGCAGACAACGAGCATGAACTACAAGTCCTGGCGAATTGTATGTATGAGGTATGCATGCGAAATGATCTGATGATGAAGTCCAAGGTAATGATTTTTGAAAAAGAATAAATCATGACAGACTGCAACATTAGCGTGAATGGTGAAAATTTGGAGCAAGTAGATGAGTTAGTTTATTTAGGTCGTATGTTTACAAGAGATGGGCGAGTGGACAGGGTGGAGAGAATAATGAAAAAAGGGTTGGGATGCACAATGGTGTTCTTCTACCGACCCTTATGTATGGAAGAGAAGCATGGAACTGGCAAAAAAATGATGAAAGTAGAATAAATGCAGTAGACATGAGATCTCTTAGACGAATGTGTAGATACTCTGTGTGTCGAATGAAAATATAAGAAGTGTGTATAAGAGGTGTTATGAACAAAATAATGAAAGGATCATTAAGTTGGTTGGACATATGGAAAGAATGAATGAAGAAAGAATGGTAAAAAAAATTAATGCTAACGATGTAAATGAAACCAGAAATAGAAAAACACTGAGGAAAACGTGGCACGATCAAATAAATCAAATATTGAATGTCGGTCATGTGAGGAGTCAGAGAAATCGACGCGCGTGCATCACCAAGGATTTAAATCAATGATGTTACAATTTATTTTACTATCTTCAATAAGAGCAGAAAATAGCACAAATTATGAATACGGAATCTGGTCGTATTCAGGTTTGAACCCGTGTCTCCTGTATCAAGAGCCCGGCGTTCTATCCCCCAGACCACCACCCAAATTTATAGCAGTTTGTTTCTTTTAACAGAATTATTTTCAATGACCAACATCCTTCGTAAATGTTCTAAAAAAACAGTTAACACTTTTTTTTTCATTCTGACCCAGGAGAAAGGTATCAGTCATCCAAAACATGTTTTTGAAAAAAAATCAAAGCTTTCCTTTGCTAAATGAATACATCTTGGCACCACAAATGAAAGTGTTAATGTTTTGAATTAAAAAAATAAACAAAAATTACGTACTTTAATACTGTAAACTGCGATATATGGAAGCGCTCCGCACGTTGCCTTATTATTATTATTATTATTATTTTGTTGTAAAAACTCCTTACATCATTACAGCGCAAGCCAAATCGATGGGTGAAAAAAAAATATCAAAGGAAATATACATAAAACCTTATAAATAGGAATATGCCAATAATAATACTCCTAGCGGCTTCTAACAATATGTTGGGCGACAACCTTCGCATTGTGTTAATAAAGTAGTTTGCTAAATGCCGAAAATCATTCTCCATTGATGGCGTTAGTGGGTCGGTTGTATAGGTTAACCTATACAACCGACCCACTAAAAAAATTCTTGAAAAAATTCACAAGTGCAACCAAATCTACATAGATGGCTGACTAAAACTGACACGTGAAGATAAATATGGATTTTGAAGTATATATACATTAGGGTGTCCCTTATTTTTCAAAGTTTTAATTTTTTAATGCATAGGCTATTATTTTATTCATTTGGGCCTAAAACATCCGAAAACAATTTTTTTCCTTATTCGGAACAGTGCAACCCGTGCCGACTTGCGCGCAAAGATGTCCCATACAAATTGCGTCACAGGAGCGGCGCGCTGTCGTTGTTATTATCGTTTGCTTGTCGGGTAGTAGCACGGATTGTTTTATATTTCGAAGATGTCAATGGAACTAAGAAGCAATTAAAACACTATTTTCTTGGTTGGTGAAGTAAATCACCAAATAACAGGTGTAAACTACCATCTAATCGTCAAGTTCTCGCGGTTCTATTTTTCAATATACGTGAAGTTAATTTGACTGTTAATGAAAGCCCAAATCTTATCATTCTTGAGTGCAATATATTCTGAAAAAAGGCTAGAACACCTACCAGAGCTGTTCTTAATTATGTTAAGAAGTTAGTAGAACTTTATCAGGTCTGACAAGAACTGCAAAAAATAGCAAGAAGATGCAGGACTTACATAGGCGCCGCGAAGAGAACTTTCAACTTGAATTAGATAATTTATTCGATATTGCACAAGCCGATGCTCTTAAATGTGCTGTGATACGACAGCATCTTATACAGGATGCTTGAACGGAGCTTGTGTGCAAAAACTAGAAAGAGATTTGTTACTTTTTGCTTGCCGCCATCATATATATGAACTGATGCTCAAAAGTGCGTTTGAATCGCAAAATCGATTGTACGAGATGATTATAGCGAACTCATGGAGCTTGCTATTGTTTTCTGGGTGGAGGCAATGAAAATAAAATTAAAATCAGACCTGCTAGCCCAATGCATCAAGCACGATGGATGGCAAGATCTATTTACTCCTTAAAAATACGTTTGCTGCAGTCCCAGTTTAAAATGTGCGCTAAGGACAAACAAGCTTTACGAGATGTCTGTTTATTTATTGTGGCAGTTTATGTGAAGCCTTGTCTTGAATGTAGTTTGGCGATAAAAGCTCCGAATCAAGATTTTTGGTTTTTAAAAGATTACGAAGAAGTTGACAATTTCCAAAGCGGTTTGATACAAGTTCAGTCAACATTTGTGGTACTTGTCAGAAGAAATAGCTGTCTTTTTAATGTTTGATGACAACGTTGATGAGCAGACCTAAGGAAACATTGTAGAAAACTTACAAAAGAATGTTTTGGTGATTCGGGAAAGATATATATTCCATCAAAGGAACAGATGTCTGTCTCTCTATATGGTACGTAAGTAGTGTTTAATCTGGTATTTAAATTAGCACTTATTTGTTTAATTTATAGGTACTGCAAGTATTTGTTATCTTGTTTTATGAAAATCTTTGAGTGATTTTGTTTCTGTCAAGAGTAAAGATTTATTTACACGACTGAAACTTGATAGTAGTTTCCTTCAAGAAATTGTATCATCATAGAAAGATAGCGCGAAGTTTGTGGAAGCTAAAAATAAGGTTACTAGCTTAAAAGCAGTCAATGACACAGCTGAAAGAGCTGTTAATATAATAAAATACTATCATGGATTGACTGCCGCAGATGAAGAACATAAGCAGTTCATGTTTTGTTGTGTGCCAGAACATAGAAAAATTTGCCCAGACTGTAAAAAAAGAGACTTTAAAGAGGAAATATCCAAGTAAATAAATATAAATTTGGATCTTTTTTGATAATTATAAGAAAAACATTATATAAATACATGTTTTCATCAATATTTATCTAACAAAATGTTTTAAGTGATCATCTATAACTATATTTAAGAGACACTTAAAGCGGCTATTTTCTAAAACTTTGAGGGCAAGTCGGCACGGGTTAGAATTAACGTAGGAAGTTGAAATTCTGTATTTGGGTAACTAGTAGACTATTAAACATAATTAGGGGGTATGCGTTTCAATAATCCAAAAAAAAAATTTTTTGCCCATATAAGGGACACCCTAATATACATCTTCCAAAAATTTGTCATACATGATCACAAATAACAAAGGTGGAATGGGGAATGTTGTAATTACATAAAGCGTGCGCTTAACCCAACCAATGACAGGTCATAAGTCCTGTAAACACCTTGATCATCCATGTTCAGTTTCCAGTTTACGTATTCGTCTCTATTGAGATACAATTAAAATTTGAATTAACCACCCTTTGGTGTAAATCCAGGATTTGTATACAGGTATAAGAATACATTCACAAATATTTGGTCTTCAAATATTCTGGTCAAAAATTCTTTGGCATATAGAATGGAATAATACTCCTAGCGGCTTCTAACAATATGTTGGGCGACAACCTTCGCATTGTGTTAATAAGGTAGTTTGCTAAATGCCGAAAATCATTCTCCATAGATGGCGTTAGTGGGTCGGTTGTATAGGTTAATTCTTGAAAAAAATTCACAAGTGCAACCAAATCTACATAGATGGCTGACTAAAACTGACACGTGAAGATAAATATGGATTTTGAAGTATATATACATCTTCCAAAAATTTGTCATGCATGATCACAAATAACAAAGGTGAAATGGGGATGTTGTAATTACATAAAGCGTGCGCTTAACCCAACCAATGACAGGTCATAAGTCCTGTAAACACCTTGATCATCCATGTTCAGTTTCCAGTTTACGTCTTCGTCTCTATTGAGATACAATTAAAATAGGAATATGCCATTTATTTCCTTGCTGCCTTTATCGTAAGGGTATTCACGAATTAGCCATAATTGCATCCAAAGAGCATAAACACGAAGCATGGAACTGGCAAATATGGATGTAAGTGGAATAAATGCAATAGAAAATAGATATTTTAGACGAATGTGTGGAAAAACTTTGTATGATAGAGTATCGAATGAAAATATGAGAAGTGCGAATGAAAGTGTAATGAACAAAATAATGAAAGGATCATTAATATGGTTAAGACGCATAGAAATAATTATTGAAGAAAATGGTTAATAAGTTTATGTTAACGATATAAATGGAACTAGAAATACAGCAAGAGAACCTAGTAAAACGTGGCACGATTTTCATCAACAAAAAATATCATGGATTTTATAACTTCAATTACAAAATAAAATAAATGTTCAACAATTTAATTGAAACACTGTTTTATAATAACACATTTGATTTTATTTGTACGAAATCGTCGCGACAGATATTTTGCTAACTTTCTAAGCTGGTTAGAAAAATAGCTAACGCGATACATTTATAGGAATTAAACCAATTGTGATATTATAAAATAAAAAAAACAGCGTTTGAATTAAACAGTTAATAATGTTCAAATATCCAAGTGTTTCTAATCTTATTATCTTAACAAATGTAAGCAAAAAGCCTGTTATTTTAATTATAGAACAAGGCTTCTGAAGTACAGCAATTCCATCACAATAATGGCAAGAAATGAAACTGTCATAGACGAAAAAACTCTTCCAGCTGTATTTAATAAAAGTCTCATTTTGAATACAGGCTTTTTGTTTCCTTTACTTTAGTGACACGCCGTCTGTGGGGTTGGCATTATATTTTCATTTACCCAAGTGTTAGGAGAGGCATGGCCCGCTGTGCCTCCATCACAATTTCTCTTATGTGGTACCAACATGAAAAAAAACGCTTCGAAGAACTCCCGCTGAAAAAGGAAAACGAGCTTTTTGTAGTCTTATAATTAATATTAATGAATGCCGCTTTGGCTTCGCGTGGATTGTTTTTAAAAATAAAGGTTCTCGAACATCTGGCACCTAAAATTATACAGTTCAATAACGTAAGCTGACTAAGTAATCATCACGCCGTCTCCCTGAAGGGGCAGACAGAAAAATGAACCGCAACAATGTTTTCTATCCCGACATACTTCTCTCGTTTCCTTAATATTCATACATCGATCACGCCACACATGTCGATTACTCGAACTCCTCACGTGGTCGATATTCAATACTTGATTCATTTCATTTCTAGTTCCTTTATTTCCAGTTACCATTCTTTCTCTATTCATTATTTCCATGTGTCCAAAGCATTTTTTTGATCATATTATTAGTTTGTTCATTGCATATATTTATTGTTTCTTGATCAATGATGTAAAACTCTACATTAAACAAGTTATACGAATGAAAAAGTCTGGGTTCTAGAAGTTTTTTTTATTTATAAAATATATTTGACATTATCATAATCAATGACGTTTGTTTTGTCATTCACATAAAATAAAATAAAACATATAAAAAAACAGACGTTTTATTCTAATTAATTGTTTATTACACTTTCATTCGCACTTAACCTTTTCGTGCTAATTTTTTTTTCAATATGTATTATAATGACTAATAGCATTTATATTTATAAAAAATGTGTTTATTTTTTTAATCGATCGGAACTCACAAAAAATGGGATCTATACTTCCCACGGATACTTAGTCGAATACTCATTGTGCGCAAGAAAAATACATATGCATATTTTTCAAATTATTTATTTAAAATAAAAAACTTTAAAATGATTTTTGTAAAAATAAATCTAATTTCCACTTATGAAATATGACATACCTCGAAATTCAGATCAAATCACAAACTATGGATATATCATACAGTGAAATAAAGGTCTATAGAACTCAAATCAATCGTCAAAATTCTTATATACTTGAAAGTATTGTCAAAAAATTAATATATCTGACGCACGACACTCAAAAACCAAATAACACGTGTGTTTTTTAATTCAACTACCAGTTAAAAGATCAACCGATAAAGCTGATAAATGTTTTATCGTAATTCCTAATAATGACGTCAGATAACTAGAGTGAATAAACTTAGGAAAAGTAATTCCTACTGATTATTTTTAGAGCAATTTCGAAAGTGGGAATACGTATTACCACCAGCCACGAAAGGGTTTACCTTTGTTCACATTTGAATACATAATATAACAATGGGTCATTGGTTGCAGAGGTCGAATTACAGGTTGATATTAATATTTCATTGACCACTCAATCTGTTCTCCTGAATATCACAAATGCGCTTTAATTGCGTGTACTCTGAGGAATTCAAGCCAATGCATACCTCGTAACTACTACAGCGTATTTACGAGGTCTGTTCAAAATGTATCGCGAATTTTGAATTTCCGCTGGCTACGTATATTTGATTTTTGATTTTTTTGTAGCGTTATGTTGGTACTCATGTCCCTTACTTATGCTGACAAGGTCGGCCATTTTGAATGTTTAGTTAATTTTTGACAGCTGTTTTGCTTGGATGTGTTTTGGCTCGTCTTCGATTTTGCCTATTCCAAAAAATGGATCAAAGAATCTGTATCAAATTTTGTGTGAAAAACAAAATAAAGTGCGCGGACGCATTTCGAATGTTGACTGTGGCATATGGTGAAGCTACCTTGGACCAAAGCAACGTTTATCGGTGGTACAAAATGTTCTCAGAGGGCCGAGAAGATATGAACGACGAAGAGCGTGCCGGACGCCCGAGCACGTCAACAACAGACGAAAACATTGATAAAGTGAAGAAAATAGTATTAGCCAATCGTCGAATCACCGTTAGAGAAGTTGCTGAGGACCTAAACATATCGATTGGCTCGTGCCATTCGATTTTAACCAATGATTTGGGCATGAGTCGGGTCGCCGCGAAATTCGTGCCAAAATTGCTCAATTTCGACCAAAAACAGCATCGCGTTAACATTGCTCAGGAGATGTTGGACTCGGTCCGTGACGACCCAAATGTGCTCCAGAGGGTCATAACTGGTGACGAATCATGGGTTTATGGTTATGACGTGGAAACCAAAGCTCAATCATCCCAATGGAAGCTGCCGCATGAGCCAAGACCAAAAAAAGCGCGCCAAGTTCGGTCGAACGTGAAGGTTTTGCTCACAGTTTTCTTCGATTGCAGGGGCGTGGTGCATCATGAGTTCTTGCCCCAGGGTAGTACGGTCAATAAGGAATATTACCTGCAAGTTATGCGCAATTTGCGCGAAGCAATCCGCCAGAAACGTCCGGATTTGTGGAAGAACAAAAACTGGCTTTTGCACCATGATAACGCCCCTGCTCACACATCGTTGCTTGTGCGCGAATATTTGGCCAAAAACAACACAGTAATGGTGCCGCAGCCACCGTATTCCCCAGACCTGGCCCCTGTGACTTTTTCCTGTTTCCAAAACTGAAGAGGCCCATGAAAGGACGACGCTACGCCACGATTGAGGAGATAAAGACGGCATCGAAGGAGGAGCTGAACAAGATCACAAAAAAATGATTTTTTTAAGTGCTTCGAGGATTGGAAAAAACGTTGGCATAAATGTTTTATATCCGAGGGGAATTACTTTGAAGGGGACCAAATAGATATTCATGAATAAATAAATACTTTTTGAAAAAATATAAAATTCGCGATACTTTTTGAACAGACCTCGTATACACGGTCATATCGGAATTCCACTCAGCTGGTAGATTCCTGAGATACACTGATCCAAATCGTTATAGATAGAAAAACCAAATAATGTTTTTTTGTCCATCATACTAAATAAGCTATTTTTTACGTTTTATTTTCAATTGCCTAGGTCATCAATATATTATTTATAATCCTACTTAAATTGGATTCAAATAAACTTTAATTACTGTTTTTTTTATATTAATTTACCAAAATTTCACTGTTTGTAAAGATCTGCACCCGTCAGAAATTGAATTTATGTAACTGCTTTTGGCCTATTATGTATAGGGGCACAAAGTTAATGTGTTACTTTTTAAATAATTTTGTCATTTCTTTCGTACAATCATAAAACCGCTTACGAAATTCCCTTCGGACATCGTCCACCTGGAAGACCACCTAAGAGATGGAAGGACAATTGGTCATCATGATCCCAGAAGATATGATTTCTGTGCCACAAAACGTCAGATCTATTAAAAGAACAAGAAAAAGAAGAACGCTTTCATATGCAAAAGGTTAGAAATTAGTTCTTGAATTAGAATCTTTTAATTTTTCTCAAAATATTCTAGTTACGAGTCTTATAAATATATGACATCCTTTGTACCAAAGCCAAAGCTTGTAAATGTAAGGGAGATGCCCTACCGCTGTCCGAACAATAACGTTTAAATTAAATTCCACATCAGATGAAGATAAAATTCCTTCTATCTCTGATTAAGTGAATCATTTGTGTTTGTAATTTCATCTCATCCCCGGGACAAGAACCGTGATCCGGGCTGGGAGGCTGTCAGAGTGGAGAAGGGATAAAGGGTGATGTTTGGACCCTGGGGGGGAGTTTTGAGGGTCACCCAGAAAACACATGGCACAGGACAAGTGTAAATTACGAGGGGCACTCTAAAAGTGATGAGCACTAATTAATTATACAAAACGCTCCAGTCACACCTCGTATTTCGTCAAATCTTATACGTAACAAAATTTAACGTTACGTCGATTTAAATTTAAATTTTTTTAAGTCACCTACTCAATTTAAATTAAAAATATCGAAAACGAATGACTGCTTCTTTACTTATAAAAATAACATTATTTAAATTTCATTTTTTATATCTATTTAATTTACATCCAATACTTTTTTAAGCTCCACAATTGTACGAGTACATTAGAAAAAAAACTTCTATATTCGCTTTACTTTGTGTTTTCGATACTTTGTTTATCTTTTTGTTTTTTTATATACTTTGTATATACAATACTAATATTTAAAAATTTAAATTACTGACAGGTTTCGGACAACCAGTCCTTTTTCAGTGATACATATTATAAAGATGCATACAAAAAATAATATAAAATTATTTACATGATCTGACAGATGATACATAGATTTTTTTTAAATTTAGTATAATAATGGCGTTGAAATTTTGCATGTTAATAATAGAAATATAACTTTGAGCAATCACATTTGGGTCATGCCATGTTTCCCTCGGTCTACCTCGACTCCTTACTCCACTTACATCGTTAACGTATACTTTTTTAACCATTCTTCTTTCACCCATGCGCTCCATATGTCCGAACCAACGCAACGATCCTTTCATAATTTTGTTCATAATACCTTCTAACGCTGTACATTCCTTCATAATATCAGCATTTGAGATTCTGTCGTACATCGTTCTACCACACATACGTCTTGGGGACCTCATCTCTACCGCATTTATTCTATTGTCATCTTTATTCTGCCAGTTCCATGCTTCGCTTCCATACATAAGGGTTGGGACCAGTATGTATGACACGATTTCTAAATATAGGAAAATCTAACAGATACTTTAAAATAGAACAATGTGGCGATTCATCCTCTCTGGCTACTCTTCCGAAAAACAATGTGATGGTTAGTTATGTTATCTAAAATTGAAATCTGAATATCAAGAATATTGCTGCACGTAGCTACAACCCAGGATTTATATTTTGATTTCAGATACAAGCAATCCTTTTTTTTTCTTTCTGTAACAAAATTTACGTTGAAATTTGTGTATATTTCCCAACATTAAGCTATCGCGTATTTTTTATGCACTTGATCTTGTATTAAGCGTATATTTTATTTATGAATAAGAGATAGGGCCAAAATAATTGCAGGCATAAAACGGCTACTACAATATAATAAACAACCTACATAAAAGGACGCTATAAGAAGTTGGTCACGTAGGACGTACGCCAGATAAGGGCGCAGAAAGATGAAAGCGGGAGATGTGTATAAAATAGAAATAGGGGAGAATGCAAAAAGGGCGATAAGATCAAGTGATGCAAATTTAGAAGGTGGACTGGGTAATTATGTAGAATTTGTAATACTTTGTCAAAGTACCATATATATTATATATTCATATTAATGCAATGAAAACCTTCTTCTTCTTCTTCTTCTTTCGGTGCCGTGTCAGGTTCCCCCAACGTTGGTGATCACTACAACAAAGGCATATCTATCCTGCGCCACTTGGAACAGGTTCTAAACTGTTGTTATTTCTGTCCACTCTTTGATGTTTCGCAGCCAGGACAGCTGCCTTCTACCAACTCCTCGACGTCCCTCCACTTTACCCATTAATATCAGTCGAAGGAGGTGGTATTTTTCTCCCCTTTGCACATGACCCAAATATGAGACCTTTCTAATTTTCACACTTGACAACAGCTCTCTTTTGGCTCTGGCTCTCTGCAGTACGTCTGCATTACTGGCCCAAATGGTCCACGGTATACGGAGCATTCTGCGGTATATCCACATCTCGAAAGCTTCCAACCGGTTCATTACATTCACTTTCAGAGTCCAGGTTTCACAGCCATATAGTAGAACAGACCATATATAAAATTAAATAATTATTTGTCGGAGTTTCAAGTTAAGATTATCGTTGCAAAAGATTGTTCTCATTTTATAAAATGCAGCTCGTAAATATAAACCTAACTTTTTTTATTCATATTTAACGATTTATTTATTGTTTCTTGAAGAATTATGTAAAACGCCATATCAAATAAATTAAACGTATTAAAACATCGTTTTTCTAAAAGTTTTATAATATTTTATGTGGCTGACATGTTTCGCCTGTCTGAGGCATTATAAGTCATTCACATAAAATTTAATAAAACTTCTAGAATACAGACGTTTCTATTCGTAATAATTATTCTAACGATTATATTATTTTCATTATACCATACGTCAAAAGAGTGATAATACCGTAGCGAGGCTAAACATGTCATTTCTGTATCATTATAAAACTTGAAGTAAACGGACGATTGTATCAATATTAACCTATCCGCATATCAGTTTTTTGAAAAAAAAAATGTGTGCAAAAGTAACTAATTAAATTTATCTCCGAAAGTAAAATAAGTTGTCCCGTCCGAAGGGGAGGTGACATGGTTTGTCAAACTGTGGCGCGCTACACTTAGGTATTATGAGTGATACAAAAAACAGAAATGCGAGAAATGATGATACGGCTAGTATGCGAGCGTGAAATATTCATAACCTCCATATCTTGGCGGCTGATATGCGGATGGGTTAAATACTTAAATTATTTATTCTTTTGTATCGTCGGTTCAAAGGTAAAACTCATTAAGTGACACTTAAAAATAAATAAAAAATTTGCAATTTCTGTAACAGACTTGTGAATTCTCCGTCAGAAAATAATCACCAAGTGTAATAACTCTTATTCTTTAATAAATACACTTGGTGATTTTTTTCTGACGTAGAATTCACAAGTCTACTACAGAAATTGCAAAAAAAATGTCACTTAATGAGTTTTACCTTTGAACCGACGACATATTCGTCATCACTTTGTATCGTGGATTCACATTAGAATATGTTTTTGAAAACCCTGTGTTTTTAAAACATTTTTTGTTCCATTTCTATTTTTCTTCTTTATACACTTTGTACAATATATTAAACACTGATATTAAAAAAAATATATACAGACATGTTTCGGACAAACAGTCTTTCTTCAGTAAAGATACATATTTATAAAAATATTATAAAATTGTTGTTGTTTACATGATCTGACAGATGTTATATAATCATAACAATATATATTATCATAACAACACAAAGTATGGCGTATATAGAAGAAATTTTTGTTCCTTTTACAAACATGTTTCGGGCCACAGATGCCCTTTCTAAATGTGGAAATCTTAATGCAAAGTGTTGCAATGAATGCATAAGAGTTATACAAGTAATTCGTAATTCGTAATTTTTAAAAAATATTCAAACCAAAGTCATTTGTCAAGAACCAGTTAAACTATTACATATTAAATGTTCAAGAAAAATATGCTTGAATGTTGAAAATATAATTTTATAGAAAAAATAAAAATTGAAATTGCTTTTAACTTCTTGTCGTTCTGTGTGCTAAAAATGTAATAATTGAAGCGCGTAGATTCGCTTTGATCAAACCAAAATAAATAAATAAATTCCCCAATATGGTATATAGTTCTCCTTTCACCTGCCTTTGTCAATGGAGTTCAAATCCGTTTATAGGCAAAATCTGAATAAAGCACGCATCCCGGATGTAGCCGCGGATATAACGGGCATTTGACCGGATATAGTGGATTTGGCGGGCATTTTCCGGATACAAGGAGCACTTAAGCGGGCAGTCGACACTCGACAATTTGAATCATACATACTTACATTACAATAAATATATATATTTTTTTTAATTTTCATTTACTACTCTTGCTTATAAACACCATTATATATAAATGTTCTTATTTGAAATTTCATGTCAGAAGTTCATTATAACTAACTAACTAACTAACTAACCGCCACACCGTCTGCCCGAAAGGGTAGGCAGAAATAATGGACTGTCACACTTTAACCGATGCGGCATTCCATCCTTCTCTTTTCGCCTCGCGGGAGACGCGATGTGATGGGTTGCGAACCTCATCGCCACCAATAGGCATCTCCCGCGTACACTTCGATCGTAAAACATCAACAAAAGAAATCTTAAAGATACAAAATAAAATAGCACAATAAAAATAATTTAACACGTAATGTTATTTTCAGATGATGCACATATTGTCTATTTAATTTATGTTCCACGTATCCACATTTTTTTTAATTAGCTGTAATAAGGCACTTAAAAACAAACCAACACCAGCAATAAATTTAAAACAATGTTGAAGAAATTATTCAAATTGTCATTGGAACAAATGAAAAATGAAGTTTGATGTAAAGAATGAAAAAATTGTTTTTTTTTTTTAAATATATAATTCGTTGAAATCCTCTAATGTTTGCGTCTTCGACGGATTTCGGCAGCTCGTTCTGGACCACCAGAGGAAAACATTGCATGACCAAATTTATCAAATTTCAAAGGTTGGTCATGTTAGAAGTCGGAAGAATCGACGTGCGTGTATGACTCGTTGTATGAATGTGAAGGAAGCTAGAGAGGGTTGTCAGGATAGAGTAGTGTGGCGGTCTCTTATCTCTGCCAACCCCTGCGGAGAAACGAGAAAGTGATGGTTTGTTTGTTTGTTTGTTATCAGGTAAAAAGAATAGTGATGTAAAATTAATATTAAATAATTAATGCGAATGAAAATATATGTTTTCTAGAATGTTTACATTCGTTTATAAAATATAATATACTCTTTAAACTTTCGTGAATTTTAAAATATAATAACATTGGCATGGGCTATATAGCGTTTTCATTTTTAATTCTGACATTTGTTTGTTCTGGAGTAGACTACCGCCTTGATCTGTATCCTCCGTCAAGTACCCCCGCAGACCCACCCCAACTAGCCACCCTCCGCCCCCACCCCTCCGCCAGGGCCGGCAGCTATTGGAGCTTGAAGCGTGACGATAGCTCCACCGCGGTCCGCGAGGGAGGAAGATGAATGTCACTAATTTGTCACTGTTTCAGGATATTTCAACACTCAAATGAGCTGCATCCTGGAATACATCACACTCGAAAATATTATGTTAAAATACCATTATAGTTTTGTATAGTGTAGTAAAACTATAATAATTATATAGTTCATTGTTTTGGCCGAAACACTACGATGCCTTAACATTTTAAACTGTTAATGAATAAACTTTGTTGTTTGTATCACAATTGTATTTTATATTACGCGACAGTTGTTTCATCAACCAATGTTGACATCATGAAGTGTTTGTAACTGATGATGTCAACATAGGTAGATGAAACATCTTTCGTGTAAAATAAAATACAATTGTGATACAAAAAACAAAGTTTATTCATTAACAGTTTATTTTATTAAATTATAAAACAATTTTTACTTTAAACCAGTCTAATATTTACAATAAAGCGAATTTATATGTCAAAACTTCTCTTACTTCGAGTTAGCACGGCAAAAATATTGGTTGTTTTAACTATATATAATGTGAATTACTACACTCAAGCTTTTTAAAAATGCAATTTTTATATAAAGTAGCATAAATATTCGCATAGCTTTAAAGCTGACTAAGAGACAATTACCCGATCTAGTCGATTAACATTCAAATGTTATAATCCCAATCAATCCTTTTCCGTTCAGATTGTAGGTATATCCTTTCTTAGGGGAGCTGTTTTTTGACGGCAATAATATTATGACATCATTGTTCTCCACAGGAGCAGGGCTATTATCTCCGCGTCCACACAGCCTCCCTTGGCCCATCCAGCGGAATTGTTTCCAGGCTTCTCGGCAAGCGGTTTCTGTAAAGTGTGAAAGCGCGCGTGTTTATACAAGCCTTTATCATAAAGGCGGATGGAATATCTGAGACAATTTCAGTCTTTCCGCTACCCCTATTTTGCTTTCCACAACACTGCCTAGCAAGAAAGTCGTAATGTGTTAAATATCTTTAATTCTAGAAACTTAATAACAAAACATTTTTCTATTAATAATTTAATTTAATTATGTATTTTATCTACTTCTACTTTTGTATTTATTTCTAGAGCTACCGGTTTTGACAGGCTCTCTGGCATCGACAAACTGATCCAGTCATCAGACATTTAACATTAATTTGATTATATTTTATGGAAGTTACATGTTTCTTGCTAATTGCCTTACCTTGAATTTGATTTTAAAGATCCAATTACCATATTTAATACAGCATATTACCGATAACTTATTCAAAAAAAATATTTTGTTATTTCATATTTCGGGGTAGGTTCATTGAAACTAACTAACTAACCATCACGGGTAGGCAGAAAGAATAGACTGCCACACTTTTCTTTCGTGACATATTTCTCTCGCTTCCTCAACATTCATACATCGGGCCACGTGAGGAGTCAGAGAAATCGACGCGCATGCATGACACGATGTATGAATGTTGAGGAAACGAGAGAAATATGTCAGGAAAGACAAAGTGTAGCAGTCCACTCTTTGATGTTGTTTAGTTAGTTGTGATGTTTAGTTAGTTTTTAAAAAGATTTTTCACATTTTTTATGTTAATGATTTCTAATTATTAGTAACGTCCGTTTTCTAGAAGTTATATTTTATGGCAATGATATGTTTTGCGCTGCCAAGCCTTTTTTCAAATGTGACGATCAACGAGATGATGATTAAAGGTTTAAAAAAAAGCGAGCATTATCATTGATATTGTAATAAAAAAATCTATACATCTTTAATGAATTACGAAATGGCTAATTGTCATTTTAATGATATAAATTTATTTATTTATTTATTTATTATTATGATGATTTGTATTTTCAGTGCGCCGTTTTGTAAAATCAATTACTCCAAGGGCGCACTAGGAAATGACTGACCGAACAGTGCAATCTTCAGATGTTTCTTAAATTTAACGTCACTATCCTCATACTTAATACTAACATGGAGGCTATTCCACGCCAACGGACAAATTTAAAGTACAAATTTTGGATATTTATACATGATAAATAATAATAATAATAATAAATTGGATAATTTATAGAGCGCCATTTTTATGAATTACTCATCTCAAGGGCGCTGTAGAAGATGCTCCGTTTTATCATCGAGATAATAATAATATTAATAATGATAACAAAAATAATAAACATATTTAGTATGAGGGCTGCACCTGACATATAATTTGAAAAGCTATAATGACCATAGCACGCGTTATATTTGTATCTGTAAAAACGTCTCGAGGGTGTCATTCGATTCAACACGGCAACGTCGAGTGTGCAACTTTCGCACCCATAAAGCAGAGTAGAGATTATCTTTCTGCGCCACGCAGGTGGAAACTTGGCGCATCCTGGGTAAAACAGAACGACTTGAATGAGAATAACAAGCAGACATATAAGGTGTTTTTTTTTTAGAAGTTTGGTTTTTAAATTAGCAACATTGTTTCTACAGACTGTCAATTTGACAGTTGACAATTGATTTGTAGTCAGTACGTTTAGCCATTTTATCATGAATAGACTGACGTCAGAACAGCGCTTGCAAATTGTGCAAATTTATTTTGATAATCATGGTTCGGTTCACCAAACTAATCGTGCACTATGTCCATTTTATACTCTAGTGCATAATACGCATGCACAAAGACGACAATTATCGAAAATTGGATATCACGATTGCGCTTCATTCGAGGTGGCCGTGGCGCTCATATGCCCGAAATCATATTTAAACATTAATGGCATAAAATTATCTTTTTTTTTATTTTTCTTTTTGAATATGTATTGTATACCTCTAAAAAAACAACCTATACTCGTATTTATACAGGGTCCATTGAAGTGTGTTCGACTTTCTAACACAGCGCGATGGAGCGTTTGCCTTACAGCGATACGCTATCAAGTTTTGTGTGCGGCTTGAAACCGAAACATTCCAGATGCTTCAAGAGACCTTCAAGGACTAATTTATTTCAGGGTCATAGTCCGAGAGGTGGCACAAGGCGTTCAAGGAGGGCCGGAAGGAGATCGATGACGAACCCCGTTCTGGACACTCAGCAACGGCCAGAACCGACGAAAACGAGACTCTTGTGCGCGAAGTTTTGGATTCCGACCGTCGATTGAGCATCCAGCATATTACTGACACCCTAAACGTGTCCAAATTTGGGATAGTGACCGTCCTGCAAATGTCCCCAGCCACACGGCCTTCATCATAACCTAGCCCGGAGCAATACCCCAGTGGTCACTCAACCCCCTTACAGTCCAGACTTGGCTCCATGTGATTTTTTTTTGTTTCTCCGACTGAAGAGAAAACTAAAAGAAAAACATTGTGAGTACGTGGAAAACATCCAAAAGCATGTCGCAACGTTCCTAAGAGACATTCTCGTAGAGGAGTTTCAGGGTGCCTTCCAAGAATAGCAGACACGTCTCGGCAAGTGTACTGATGCTAGGGGAGTGTATTTTGAAGAATTTCAAGCATTTGTACCGTTACGATCAATAAATCTTTTTTTTCCAGAAAATGCTCATTACTATTTTAATGGACCCTGTATTTCTGATTGTGTCACAACATGTTTTGTTGAAACTTGACATTTACACTTTTCTCAGTTGTATTATTTTACTAGGGTAAGCACGTTTATTTATTCATTTGGTAAAAAACTGTGTGACATAAGAAAGAAAAAAAAATCCTTATAAAAAGTATTTGGAATAACGACATTTGGAAAAATACTGATAAATGAAAGAAACGTAATGTTGTGTTTGTTTTTTATTTATCAAAATCAATTTGTTTAATTAGATAATCCATTGTTCAGGCGGAAACACTTTGATATTTGAACATAATTGACAATTGATTACATTTCTTGTGATATTCTATAATAGTGTTTTTATTTAAACAGATAATTTGTTTAATTTTAAAATGTATTATAAGAAATGAATTCATTTTAACCTATTTCCGATTTAATTCATCGATCTAGGAAAGTTACTACTACTGCCCAGAAGATGGCAGCGAATTGCCGAAAGGAGGACACAAACATTAATGGATTTTAGCTAATTTCATTATTTACAATGAACTTCCACTATAAAATTTCAGATAACAAAATTATTTTCTTAAGTGACTACTTAATATATTTATGGCATACTTAATAAATTGAAAATTTTCTAGTACTTTTTTACTGCGTTATGTTAAGATTATATTATATTGTTGTATTAAGATTGAACGGCTTACATGTAGTGTGGAGTAGGTACAGTTAAATTCCTTGTATTTCAGAGAAATGTCGGGATCTTTATTGTCTACTTCAGCACTGAGCTTGTATTGTGTACGAAATAATCTCGGATTTGGCGGAGAACGTTTGTTCTGAAGAAGCTTTCTCTAAAGGTTTTTATGAATTAATTTATAAGCTTAAGAAAATGTATTCTTTAGATTTCATAAACATAAACTTAAACAATAAAAAAATGCCATGTTTGATAAATTAAGCGAATCAAGAAGCTTAAATATTTTGTTTGGAATAGTAATTAGCTAAAAATTAACTTAAACTTGTTGAACCCAGAAGTTATTGTACAGTATGTTAATTAAATAAGGTAGACCTATTAGGAATTTATTATGTCATGTTAACAGGTTGTTTAAGAAATTGTGGCGCTATTGTCATTGAACCAAAACTATCACAATTATAACGATGTTTTATTTTAAATGTATTATGTCATGTAAAATGATAGTCAAACAAATCGCGGAACTAGGTATCACAATTATAACAATGATTTATTTTGCACTGATAGCAGAGTCGGAAGACGATCTGCAAAGACTTTTTACTAGATTTCAGACATTGGCCGCCAACTTCAATATGATGATTCCAGTTTAAAAAACAAAAACCGTGACATTCTCAAAAAAACCCTTAGGATGCAGGTTATCCTTAATTGACAGAATGCTGGAACAGGTTGCAAAGTTTTTAATTTATTTTACACGATTATAAATACACATTTGATAAAGAAAAAAAGTTTGTGGTCTGTATTTGTCACACTAGGCATGGCCTGTATCGTGACAACTACATAAAAGAGCATATTAATGGAATTATTAGTAACAAAGCGGTTTGTTAGTGTTTGTTAATAATCTTATGCTAACATAGGAATTTAACATTTTACACAAGTTTTTTAGTAATCTTATGCTAACATTGGTAAGTGGCTTATCGTGACATGATGGGAATGGTAGGAATTTAACATTTTACACAAGTTTTTTAGTAATCTTATGCTAACATTGGTAAGTGGCTTATCGTGACATGATGGGAATGGTAGGAATTTAACATTTTACACAAGTTTTTTAGTAATCTTATGCTAACATTGGTAAGTGGCTTATCGTGACATGATGGGAATGGTAGGAATTTAACATTTTACACAAGTTTTTTTGCCAAATTGTGCAGCTATTATGAAAATTCCTCCCCGTTTTAAAATTCCACATATGAATGGAACCACGTGAACTGCCTTGAAACGAACATAAAAAATTAACATCTGAACATTTTTATGAGGCGCAAGAATGTTTATATTTACAAAAAATAACAATATATTACCGCGAGGAGCGCTGCGCGAGAAACAAAAGATATTTCAAACAGCGAAAATATCTACAGCATCATCTTCCGGTCAGGCAGGAAACTGCGGGAACTTTGGTTTGCCGCCCATCCGCTTCCGGTGGATAAAATGGCGGGGAAAGGCAAAAAAGGCGCGAACACTTGCCAATTCGGGGGGTAGGGGGCCCGCATGGACCAATGGGGAGAAATAACTCATCCCGTAAGAGGAAAGAAGGATACACACTCATTATAACATCTGCCTTCGCTATCCTTCGATTTGGCCCCAGATCCGTGCCACGGTTGACCGGCGTTATTTATGAGATCTTGGGGTGATTGTCTTACAAGAGAAGATGAAATCTCTATTTTATCTCGTCGTTGGGAAATTTCGGAACGCGTTAACAATTTCAAAAGAAAACCTGTAGGTACTCAGAATGAAGTATTTTCAAGTGTTTGTAATCAGAGAATTGAACCTTTTTAATTCATACAAAACGATAATAATAATAATAAAAATAATAAACATGAATTAATAATGCTAAGATCATGAACAAAATACACTTACATATTTATAATATTACAGTTTTTTTCGTTTATATAAAGAATTTTGACAGGTGTACAAATACATTTTTCATTTGTTCCAATGTCAATTTGAATAATTTCTACAACATTATTTTAAAGTTCTTGCTGTTGTGTTAGATTATTATAAAATATTTTTATTTTGTTATTTATTATAATTTTATTTTATATGATTTGTTCTAGATTTATATTGTGGATGTTGGACTTACGAAGTGTGCGTGGGAGATGCCTTTTGGTGGCGATGAGGTTCGCAACCCATCACACCGCGTCTCCCGCGCGGCGAAAAGAGAAGGATGGAGTGCCGCATCGGTTAAAGTGTGACAGTCCATTATTTCTGCCTACCCTTTCGGAGAGACGGCGTGATGGTTAGTTAGTTAGTTTTATAATTCAAGTATTACTATTAAAATATAAACCTACAATTTTTCTAAATATTATCTGAAATATTTTGCACTTTCTATAATATATTTAAAAAGATTTCTATTATCTTTACCATATGGCACAAGAAAACTTCGTTGAAGCGGACGTTTTTATGATTATTGGATACGATTTTTTTACTTATAATTAAAATGAATTTTATATACAAGAAATATATTTTTTAAGGACATCTTATCTATAAAAAAAGGAATTCCTCGGACATTTTCTTGAGCCAAATGAAATTGTTTTCGTCGTGTGTCACAGCATCCGTTCTAAATTTCATACATTCCTCTTAGTATCCCACTCCAAATTCCGAGTGTACTAATCACCGTGCCTGTATGGAGTGGCAGACAGCGCATACTCTAGGCTTGGAATTTTATTAATCAGCCCGGAAATGCTACCGTCATTGAGCTACAACGTATAATTATTTTACACGATATTATGGATATTTCTCTGTGGATGATATCATGTCCTTTCAACGTGAGTTTCAAAAAGCTTTATTAAAAATAATTATTAAACTCTTTACATTTTCTTCTATATACGCCATACTTTGTGTTGTTATGATGGTTTATTTCTATTTTCCTTTTTTATACACTTCGTATATACAACACTGAAATTAAAAAAATAAAATTATGCAGACATGTTTCGGACAAACAGTCTATCTTCAGTAAAGATACATATTTAACTAACTAACTAACTCCCCGAAAGGGTAGGCAGAAAGAATGGACTGTCACACATTAACTGATGCGGCACTCCACCCGTTCTCTATTCGCCCCGCGGGAGACGCGGTGTGATGGGTTGCGAACCTTATCGCCACCAATAAGCATCTCCCGCGCACACTTCGATCGTCCAACACCCACAAAATAAATCTAAAACAAATAATATAAAATACAAAGATATAAAATAAACTAATTTAACACAAAATGTTCTTTTTAGATGCTGCACATATTGTCTATTTAATTTATGTTCCACGTATCCACCGTTTTTTTTTAAATTTAGCACATAATGTATTATAATAACACAAAATGGTTTTTTTTTTCGATGTTGCACATGTTGACATGGACGATCCGGAATTTTGTGTTTATTTATTTTATGTTACACGTATCCACCGTTTTTTAAATTAGCTGTAATTAGGCACTTAACCAGCAAGAACACTCAAATAACATTGAAAAAATTATTCAAATTGTCATTGGAACAAATGAAAAATTTATTTATTCACCTGTCAAATTTCTCTATAAAAACGAAAAAACTTACGTTATTTTAACATCAAAACAGTACAAACATATTACGTGTCACAATTGACTATAATAAAGTGCGGCAACAATTAAATTGACCAAAACAATTCATATATACACGAAATATCTCTAAGTTTACAGGAGCACTACATGAACCAAACCAAAATTTCAAAATCAGAATCTCTGATATATTTATAATTTTATAATATTTATAAAAATATTATAAAATTGTTGTTAAAAAGATCATCTGCTTAATGCTTAAAATACAATCTTCATAGTTGGCGTAAGTTTGTAGATTTAAATACCACCATGTAAAGGGTGGTGTTACAGATTAACATATATACAACTTCCAAAAATTTGTCAGACATGGTGGTCATAAGAAAAATGTAAAATGGGGAATGTTGTATTACATAAAGCGTGCGCTTAACCCAACCAATGACAGGTCATAGGTCCTGTAAACATCTCGATCAACAATATTCTGTTTCCAATTTGCATCTTCGTCTCTATTGAGATACAATTGATCCTTGAAAATTGTTGTTGTTTACATGATCTATCATATTACATCTGTAAGATCATGTAAACAACAACAATTTTATAATATTTTTATAAATATGTATCTTTACTGAAGGATTGTTTGTCCGAAACATGTCTACATAATTTTATTTGTTTAATATCAGTGTTGTAGATACAAAGTGTATAAAAAAGAAAAATAGAAATAAATCCTTATTTTTTGTTTGACATCATTTTATTAGTTTTAATGAACCAACCGGTTTAGCTACGGCCGGAGCTTTGTGAGGGTTACAAAAAGCAAATTACTTATATAACAAGTAGACAATTAAAACAATGCATTTAAAATATATTTCTACCTATAATAATACAGATAATACTAGGGAATTATTGAGTGTTATGTAATTGAAATATTATATTTAAAATATATCGAAAGAACGAATTACATGTTTTTGCATCGTGATTTAATATTAGGTCCTTACATATGAAATTGGCGTTTTGTATGGGAGGAATATAAAGTTGATTTTTAATCAAAATATGTACCATTGCTATCTATGCACTTTTGCCATCTCGTAGGTAGTTCATCGATCCCTTTACTAAAAAAACCATTAGGACGGGAATCAATAAAATCTTTGAAGTCGGTTTGGACTGCCCCATCGGAGTTGAATTTTTTCCCTTGCAAGAAGTTATCCAAATTTCGAAAAAAATAGTAATCTGTTGGGGCAAGGTCCGGAGAGTACGGTGGATGTCTTAGACATTCCAATTGAAGCTCTTCTAATTTGGTAGCCGTCTGTTGTGCAGTATGTGGTCTAGCGTTATCATGAAGCAGCAGTGGCCTAGAGCGATTAACCAGCCTTGGTTGTTTAGCAGCTAGCTTTTCCATCATGGTTTGCAGTTGCTGACAATAGACATCTGCCGTAATCGTCTGGCCATATTTAAGAAAGCTGTAGTGAACGACACCAGCACTAGTCCACCAAACGCTCACAAGTAACTTTTTTGGAGTCAATTTTCGCTTGGGGCATGGTTTGGCTGGTTCGACAGGGTTCAGCCATTGCAATGAGCGCTTCCGATTATCATACAGGATCCACTTTTCATCACAGGTAATGATTCGATTCAAAATCCCTTTATTATTGTGCCGGTTGAGTAATGCAACGCAGCAGTCAACGCGCGTTTGTTGATTTGCTTCACTCAATTCGTGAGGTACCCACCTTTCAAGCTTTTTTACCTTCCCAATTTGCTTCAAGTGGATTAAAACAGTTTTATCACTAACACCGCAGCCTGCAGCTAACTCGGACGTGGTTTGCGATGGATCCGCTTCCACCATAGCCTTCAATTCTTCATTATCAACTTTGGTCTCCAGCCGTCCACGGGGCTTGTTCTGCAGGTCGAAATTTCCAGAACGAAAACGTTGGAACCAAAAACGCACTGTTTTCTTTTGCGGCACCGTCGCCATACACATCATTAATACTTCAAGCCGTTTCTGCAGCACTGGTGCCACGGTGGAACTCGTACTCGTAAATAACGCGATATTTCAAGTTTTCCATTTTGTAAACTGAGTGACGCAAAGAAAAAAAAACAATTGAGGAAAAAACACATGAATTATAATTTTCAAAACACAAATACTTGAGTAAATAGCTGTATAAATTTGAATTTGGAATTCCTAACCAGAGAGAAGATATTTGAGATCAA
Organism: Lepidostoma basale; assembly: GCA_022606425.2. NCBI lineage: Eukaryota > Metazoa > Arthropoda > Insecta > Trichoptera > Lepidostomatidae > Lepidostoma > Lepidostoma basale. The sequence continues at coordinate 783,060 of JAHDVF020000079.1, read as the reverse complement.
AGTTGCCAGTACGGCAAAACGCCAATTTCATATGTAAGGACCTAATATATAAATATTTTAATTAAAAACTCAAAAATCTTCTATATTAATCATTATATTTAACAACACTGATGAAGGGCTTCTCTTACTCTAGACACGAATGCTTTTGTTTTAAATTTTTAATTGTATTTCTATTTTGAATAAAATGTTGTGTTAGAAGTAAAAAATGTTATTTAATTAATATAATTATTCAACAGAAATGAATTTGTTGAAATCAATGCTTTTTTATATTCGTAATATATCTTACTAATTATAGTTATAATAGCATTTATGAGGGAAAAAATTATATTAAAATATATATGATTGTTATATGTGTATAATCTTGATAATGAGTGTCCAGTATCTTAGAAACTCTCGAAACGCAATGTTGTTTCGCCTTTCTAAGGCAATTGATAATTCCTTAGAAAGGCGCAACATGTCATTAACTATAATAAAATTTATAGAAAAGTTGTTTTCAATCATGTTTATTAAATTCTGTTCACATATTTAATATTTTTCACGGATCTAGTGTTCATTTATGAGTTGAACAAGGTACAAAAAACTAATAATAAAAACGTGAATTTGAATTGGAAATGTTTGAAAAGACATGTACGTTACTCGTCGTGTTTATTCGTTCATATTTAGTAAACGAGTAATCTATATTTCTCCCATTTTGGCACAAACGAAACAACATTTTCCAAAATTCAATTTTCGCTCTGACACTTCGAATGTACAAAGCGCTGTTCCACAGCGCCTTAGCCCAGCTTGGTTCGGCTTGGCTGCGATAAATCTGACGAACGACGCGCGCGAGTCGCTTTATTCACTGTTAGGTAATACGCAAAGAGCGAGCAATGCCGGAGGATTACCGAACATATCACAAACTATGTGTGCCGAGAGACAAGTTTCTCTCGGTTATTGTCTAGCCGCGCCCTGCGGGACCAGTGTGTTCGCACCTTTACAACAGAATAAAATGAAGAAATTTCTCGAGTGAACGAATTCATTGTTTTGTAGCTTGGCTTACTCTTAACTTGTTTCGTTTTATTCACTTTATTTATTCTTAAAAATAGCGCTTTTTGATATAATAATAAAAACATACATGGACCGAGTAGCAAAATTGAAATGGCAATGGGCTGGACACTTGGCTAGACAGGGTGGCAACAGATGGGCACCCAGGATACTCAGTTAGAGACCATGGGCAAATAGGCGAAGTGTCGGAAGGCCACCGATGAGATGGACCTATGATATTGTCAAAAGGGTTGGAAAATCTTGGATACAAAGGGGGCAGGATAGAGACGAGTGGAGAGAAGAAGGCTAGCAAAGAAGAAGAATAAAAACATATATTATATTTTTGGAGATGCCTATTGGTGGCGATTAAGTTCGCAACCCATCACACCGCGTCTTCCGCGAGGCGAAAAGAGAAGGATGGAGTGCCGCATCAGTTAAAGTGTGGCAGTCCATTCTTTCTGCCAACCCTTTCGTGGAGACGGCGTGATGGTTAGTTAGTTAGTTTTATTTTTAAGCTAAGCTTGTCGGCTGACCTACATCACATTCCTTACTCGGGACATTTGATAATCCCTTAATGAAGTGAAAATACTATCTAGAGATGGTTGATAAATATCAATACTTAACAAGTTTCACGGTAAAAGTTCATTATTAATTCTTCTTCTTATTTTTGTCCTGTCTTTGTCCTTCTCCGCCCGTCTCTATCGCATGCCTGATGCCTCACATCATCCCAAGTAAGGCCTGCTGCCTTAACTTCGTCCTGCAGGGCTCTTCTCCGGGTGGTTCTGGGTCTGCCTCGCTTCCTCTTTCCTCCCATAGGGGACCAGTCTAGTGCGCCCTGGGTGATGCAGGCTGGGTTCCGTCTCAGAGTGTGACCGATCCACTGCCATTTGCGTCTAGCGACTTGTTCTCTTGGCTTTTCGCCTGCCATGGTCCAGAGAACGGCATTTATCACTGTTTGGGGCCAATATATCTAGAGAATTGAGCGATTATAATTAATCAAAATCAAAACAAAGTTTCTCTACAATAAATATTTAGTTTTAAGGGGTTAGGCCACTCTAGGATTTTCTGAAAATCGTTTTTTTGTTTTTTGTTTTAAATTTTGCTTTAAATAAATTATTCTCTAAAAAATACTTTTTACAGTCAATCATATGTACAATAAACTACTATCTTTGTAAGCTCGATTTATTTTATACTTTTTCTGAAAAAAAATCACAAAAAACCCTATTTTTTCGGTCTCCAGAGTGGCCTAACCCCTTAATGTCATTTTTGTCAATATATTATTTTTTTAACGAAACTTGTTTCCTTCTCCTGATCTGTATGTATATAAAGAAGTAAATTTATAATAGTGTCATCGATCTATCGATGTCAGCTAGCCTGGCAAAACCGGCCGTTGTCAAATTAAATAAATATGTGTAATAACTTTTTTAACATGCCGAGAAAAATTATCTCATAAGCGAAAAATACTTTATTAAATTCACAATAAAATGTTATATATGCTTTAATTGTATCTCAATAGAGACGAAGATGCAAATTGGAAACTGAATATGGTTGATCAAGGTGTTTACAGGACTTATGACCTGTCATTGGTTGGGTTAAGCGCACGCTTTATGTAATTACAACATTCCCCATTCCACATTTCTTTCCTATCCTGTCCTATGCCAGATTTCACATGTCAGTTTCAATGTGCCATCTATGAAGATTTTGATTAAATGGTTACCATTTGTACAAAACTTTTAAGGTGTGCGTATTTGCCGGCAATAACTATCCTTCCAAATAAATATCAAATTATATTGCGTTACCCCACGTAGCTGTAGATATAGAGTAATGATTTCAATGGTTTCCCGACATAGCGCCTCTTTCAGGAGAGCCATAAACTTATTTATTGTACGGTTATAAAATGGCAAACCTCCCTCGTTTTCCTTCACAGGGATGGGTAAACGAACACGCCACTGCCACCACAACATAGTTTCGGGAGTTGCGAAATCGAATCTACTCACGCGTTATCGATTCATAATTTTTAATTTGAGAAGAAAAAAAAACATCACGCTGATTCCCCGAAAGGGTACGGTAAGAGCTAAGGAGTGGAATGCCGCACTACTCTATCCTAACACACCTCTCCACATTTTTCCACATTCATACAGGGAATCATACACGTTCGTCGATTCTTCTGTCTCATTTAATTGAAAATAATCATACATTTTACAAAGTAAACGGTACCGATATTTTACATATTCATAGTAAAAATCTTACATTAAGTAATTTAGAAATTAAAAAAAAACTTCAAAAATATTGAAAATATAATAAACAACCAATGAAATTTAAATCCAATTCCCATATTCAAAATGTTCCCGTTATTTTTCGCTCTCCTCAATCCTAATTTTACCCTCTTCACATTTACACATAACTCTACCCTTTTTAGTATTATACTCGTATATAATAATAATCACTCTGTTTTATTATGAAAATGGAAATAAATTTTGTAAAGAATCTTTTTAAAATGTATATTTAGTGAAAATAAATATATTTTTTTGTCTTTGACCGGTTTCGGCATCTCGTCGAAGACACAAATATTAGTGGATTTAACCTAAATATACGTTTTAAAAAGATTTTATACAAAGATACAATATTTTCATTATTTACGAACTTCTACCATGAAAATTTAAATAGCATTTTTTTATTTTATTGTAAATATATTGAACATTGAAAAATGTAGGGTTACAACCGAAACATGTATGTGAAAAGTGAAATCAAGTGTTGTAAAAGTACTGAATGCAGTTATTCAATAAAAAATGATTTATTGTAATGAGCTTTAATTTGCATCCATATATCATAATCAATAAATCGATTTTGAATGACGATGAATGCCCAACTCTATTTAGATCCTCTATAAAGCCTGACAAATCATCCGTTACTTCAGAATTTCGCCAAAAATAAATTCATATTCAGTGAAAAAGAATCAATTTTGAGTTTACATAATGTAGCTTTTATCGAGTAAAGGAAATTGATATGTCGCCCTTTTATTCAGAATACATAGGTACCTACAACTTATATAAGAACATAATATAACATGTCTTCACACTCGTCAACCTTGACAACTCGTAAATTTTTTATTGTATTTTGAAAGCATCTCCAATATAATCAGAGCGCAATTGTTCTTGGAAATAGTTGCTGCTCCCAAATCACCTACATCCAGCTCCTTACAGCTCCTTTTTATCCTGAAGGATCTTGATAATCCATACTTTAAACTAACTTACTAACTAATTAACCATCACGCCGTCTCCCCGAAGGTGTAGGCAGTAAGAATGGACTGCCACACTTTTCTTTCCTGACATATTTTTCTCGATTCCTCAACATTCATACATCGTGTCATGCACGCGCGTCAATTTCTCTGACTCCTTACATGGCCGACATTCAATATTTGATTTATTTGATCGTGCCACGTTTTCCTCGGTCTTCCTCTATTTCTGGTTCCATTTACATCGTAAACATATAATTTTTTTACCATTCTTTCTTCATTCATTCTATCCATATGTCCAAACCATCTTAATGATCCTTTCATTATTTTGTTCATAACACCATCATTCGCACCGCATTCACTTATTATATTTTCATTCGAAACTCTATCAGTCACAGAGTATCCACACATTCGTCTAAGAGATCTCATTTCTACTGCATTTATTCTACTTTCATCCTTCTTTTGCTAGTTCCATGCTTAGCTTCCATACATAAGGAAGCGAAGCATTCATCTTATGTATCCATATGTATCCTTATGTATCTATACTTTAATTTTATTTTATTTATTTATTGAAATATAATATATCAAATTTCCCAAAATTTGATTTTCTATTACACCGAAGACATAGATTAAGAATTTCGGCTATATAATAACAAACAAAATGTAATTTTAAAAAAAAGTAAAAAGTTTAATTCGTGGTGATGACCTTCGTGGCAAAGTGGCAATAAATATGACTACCACACCGAAAGTCAGCTTCTTAGATCTATTCATTAATATAAGTGTAACGTATGATTCTCCATTTGAAAATATTTCATAATCTTATATTTTATATTATATCTCTCCCAACTTCATCCTCCCATCGTAGGCTTGGTCGTCCAATTGGTCTTCTACCACCTGGGTGCCACTCCAGTAATGTTTTTGGGGTTCGCGATGACGGCATCCTCTGCACGTGACAGGCCCATCTCAGTCTATTCAGTCTGACCTTTTCATACACATGAAAAAATTCACAATTAACAATACCAAATTGTTCGGTATCCTTTTGTTTTCTATACTACTGTCATAAAACAATAATCAGAACAAATTTAAAAATAATCAAGAATCGTTCTCGGGCATACGCGTCGTGTGCATTTCGAATTAATTTCGAAGAGAACCCAAGTATTCCTTTCTTGCTCTCTTGGATTCGAGCTCTTTCTTGACGACATAAGAGTTTTTTTCTATTTTTATTATGATACATATACAAATAGACAAAACAAACCATCACGCCGTTTCCCCGCAGGGGTAAGCAGAGAGAATGGACCGCCACACTACTCTATCCTGGCAAATCTCTCTAGGTTCCTCCACATTCAAACAACGAGTCATACACGCACTTCGTTTCCTCCGATTTCTAACATGACCAACTTTTAAAATTTGATAAATTTGATCATGCCGTGTTTTCCTCGGTCTGCCTCGACTCCTTACCCCATTTACATCGTTAACGTATACTTTCTTAACCATTCTTTCTCCATCCTTGCGTTCCATATGTCCAAACCAACGCAGCGATCCTTTCATAATACCTTCTTCCGCTCAACATTCCTTTCTTTTATCAGCATTTGAGATTCTGTCTTATATCGTTCTACCACACATACGTCTCAGGGACCTCATCCCTACCGCATTTATTCTGCTTTCATCCTTCTTCGCTTCCTTACATTAGTGATGATACATTATATCAAAAATGTATTTTTTTATTGTCGTCGTAAAATGATTTGAATTTTCAAACCATTCACAAGAATGTTTATTTTAAAATGTTATTTAAAAAACATAAATATTCAATATTAAAGACTAATATGAAACCGCCCGATTCTTCCAATTTAATATCTGTTGGTTATAATAATATCTAACCTATAATAAGAAAATAATATGTTGTTATTAAATTTGATGCAATGAAAACACGTTTAATAAATTTTGTTTCAACGAAATTCAGGATATATGGATTCATCTCCATCACTCGACATGTTAGGTTTTCATCCAATTACCAGTACACCCTCAGGGGTACCGCAGAAGGGCTGGGAAAGCGGGGAAGCGGGGAAGGGTGGAGAAGAGAGAGTTATCGTTATGTAATTGATAGTCCTGTTTACATTTGTTACTCCAGTCTAATTGCTTGGTCATTAAACATTTCATTTGCTCTTGTATCGTGCCATATCGCTAACGGCAAACGAAATGTTTGTCTGATTCATATTAATGGGAATTTCGCGTAGCTATTATGAACGCCATAATTTAAACGTATTATTGTTTAATCTAACTAACTTATGATTACGCCAATTTTAGATACTTACACCGAGATCTCTCATTGTAGATCTCTCATTATAGTTGTTCATTGTGTATCTATGATACACAGTTCTCAATGCTCTAGTCAAAGATAGCATAACAAGACATTGAATTGCATTTGATTACTTTGACTCCAGTTAAAAATATCTCTACATGAGGGAGTATAATAGCTATTCGTATTTCTTTTGGGAATGCTTGGGACCAACTCTCTGCAGCTTCGAAGAGATGGACATCTCATAACCCATTTCTTTAGATTACTCACAGGATATTTTGAGAACCGTGCTGGAGGATGTTCGGCTTTTTGTACCCGATAGATATCTTCGATAACGACAGCATAGATTGTTTTACCTACCGGCCGCCAAAACCGACTTGACTCTGGTGGCACCGGTGGGAAGAGCAATTTATCTGCTGAACGCGGTCTCCTCAGAGATCGACGTCGTTCATATTAGCGAAAGTACGTTCAGAAAGCAAATACTCTTGATTTTGGAAATTATATTGTCTTCCTAACGTCGAACCATCTCTCATGCGTTTCTGGTAGTATACTACGGGTATATTCAATATAGTATATTACCTGTTCTTAATAGTTGCCTTTAACCTTAAATTTTTAATCTCCATTGATGAAATAAACTGATTTGATTTGATTTGATATACCCTATCCACCTCTCACATTTCCACTTTTTTGTATATCGTGACACACACGCTCGCCTATTTTGTCGATTTCGTATTTGAACCGCCTTTTAACAGGTGATAGACTAATTTGATCATAGTATGTTTTTTTTTTTCATATGTATTACCACCTAAGTGACCCGTTTTTCATTTGAATGAGGGCTATACAATGGCCTGACATCTTTTCTAACTTTAATCCTTATTTTGCCAGCTCTAAACACCCCTCCTCTATGATGTTAAAATACTAAAATGTTCGTAATTTTCCATCAAGCATATAATATACTACATATTACAAAATAAGAAACTAAAACAAAATCGACATGCTCTTAATTAAAAGTGATTCCCATTGGGTTGTGGGTTTAACTGAATTATTTAAAGTTGAGGAATGATTGAATACAAATAGAGGGGGGTGAAGGTGCGGGGTAGAAAGAGAAAGCGGGTGACTTCGGCAACACGGGCCCAGTATTAATGGCGTCACAAATGGTGTTCAATGAAACCTCACGGGGCGCTTTCATGATCTTCCCGCCGCAGTGGTGGGGAGAGAAACGATTCAGTGACGTTCTAAAAATATACGTCACGTTCTATTTTTTTTAATACAATGTAAATTTTACTGCTTTCAGATAACAAACATAACAAGATCTTTCTCCTTCTTCTTGTTTGTCTGATTTCGGAAGTTGGACAACACAATGGCTATTTCGACCCTGGATAAAGCAGCAGCTCTAAACGGGGATGTTTTGCTGCAACTGAACTATTCTCGAAGGATATCTAGCCAGGATTTTTATCTTCTCCTGACACTTAGTTTTCCGTTAATTTTATCTTATACAATAAGTTGCAGCACTCTGTTTTCATTGTTTCTCTTAAAATGCATAATTAATAAAAACAAAATTAATTATTTATAGTACCTTAAAAAACGATGAACCAAATTTTGAAAATCGGCCAAGAATATGGAGTAAGCTAGGTAGGTGTGCAAGGATAGAGAATTGTGGCGGTTCATTCTCTTCGCCTACCCTTTCAAGGAAACGGCGTGATGGTTTGTTATTGTTGTTATTATTGTTGAACAACGAGTTTAAAACCTGAATGGATGAAAATAGTAGAATAATAGCCAGCCTGACTAACCAAGATCAGACCAAAGGTCTAAAAGACGAAGAAGAAGAAGTAGTATGTTGAAACATATTTATAACTGATTATAAACATTAAAAGCAATCCACCTTAATTCTCAATATATAAAAAAACAGTCAATTGTTTTGGCCAAAACACTATGATACTTCAACATTATTAATGTTAAAATTTAAAACACTGTTATGATATCGCAATTTCTTTTTGTTCACAGAGTGTCGCGACAGCTGTTTCGCCAATTAATGTTGGCATCATCAGGTGTTACAATAAACTAAGTTTATTGTAAGACCTGATGATGCCAACAGCGGTTGGCATCATCAGCTGTCGCGACACTCTCAGTGAACAAATAGATAGCTTAGATTCGCAGATAGCCGTGTTCCTCACCCTATCTCAACGTACTACGATTTTATTAAATATTTATTTACGAAAATCGAAAATCCTTTAACGTTTGTTTTTGTATTATATTTAGAGTGAACATGAATTTCCTTTAAGATTTAATATGAGTTATGAATATGTTTTAACTTATTACGATATTATTAAATATTTTTCAAATTTAATAAGCGTATTTTTGTTATATTGTCCTTCAGAAGCACTTAAGGTCTGAAAACTTGCATTTACTCTGATATTAAAATTAAATTAAATCATTCCTGAGGCAACTTTTATTCACCAACAATTTAACTCTCATCATTTTAGGTTTTAAAATCGTTGTTCAACAATAACCATAACAACAACAAACCATCACACCGTTTCCTCGAAAGGACAGACAAAGAGAATGAACCGCCACAATACTCAATCCTGACACACTCTACAGTTTATTGTAACACCTGATGATGCCAACATCAGTTGGCGAAACAGCTGTCGCGGCACTCTCAGAGAATAAAAAGAAATTGTGATATTATAACAGTGTTTTAAATTTTAACAATAATAAAAAAAACTTTTAGGATTTTCTTTACCGCCCTACCTTTGGGTTATTTTCCGAGAAACGTGCAAAAAAGCAAATTTTTTATTAATTACATTTAATTATAAGATACAATAATTTTATTTTTTTTAATTACGAAACGTCAAATACTCGGCCGCACACTTCGCCTGCCCCTTGTAAAACTATCATATTTATGAAGACTTTTACTCGAGGTTGTTGGCACACGCGCGTATCCCTAACAGTTTATACATTTTAGGTACATTACTTTTTCTCAAGCACGTACGTGATACGGGATAGCGCAGAATGGTACAGTCCCAGTGAACGTATCACGTACATTCAAATACGTAGGGTGGTTAAGCTTATCTATTTCTGTGTACTTTACCTAATTGTTTTGTAATGTATTATTTCAATATATAGTAAGAAATACACTGAGTCAGTTTAACGATTAGTTATTTGTCGAAATTCTTCGTGTCTGCGCGCTCAGGGCGGGAGAACTGAAAGCCAAACTATTTCATAATTCCGGGCGGCTGCGGAATGCGATTACGCCACTGGAGCCCGATACCTGCGCACCATCCTTGCGGAAGATGATAAATGATGTTCGTCCCGTGAGCGGGCGTATGACGCGACGTGCCGACTTCCCAGCGGCATGGCATATTGAATGTTACAGCGCCGTCAGGGTAAGGGACAAGTCACACTATACCGACAAATCTCTCTCAAAACGATACTTACTCAAATTATTTGTTACAAAAAAAAACACATTTATTATTTCTTGAACAATGGTGTAAAACTCTGTTTTATAATATCACATTTGATATTATTTCTACGAAATCGTCGCGACAGCTGTTTTGCTAATTTTCTAAGCTGGTTGTAAATCGCTGTCTTGACAATTTTATAGGAATTAAATCAATTGTGATATTATAAAAAGACGTTTCAATTAAACAGTAAATGATGTTTAAATATCAAAGTATTCATTGTTTCTTGAACAATGATGTAAAACTCCATATTAAATAATTAATAAGAATAAAAACGTCAGTTTTCTAGAAGTTTTATTATGTTTTATGAGAATGATATGTTTTGCCCTTCTAAGGCATTATCAGATGTCTTTGATTTGATAATACCTGGCATTTGACATGCCTTAGAAGGGCGAAACATGTCATTCCCATAAAATATAATAAAACTTCTAGAAAACTGACGTTTTTTTTTTTCGTATTAATTATAAAAAAAAACACATATATTAAAACGAATGAAAACCTCTGTTTTCTAAAATTCCAGATAATTATTAAGAAATAATTTAAGATTTGACTTGATAATAAATTTCAATAAAAATATTTTTATTGTTGTATCGATAATAAACTCCATATTTAATAATTAATACGAATGAAAACGTTTTCTAGAATTTTCATTGTGTTTTACGTAAATGACATGCTTCGTCTTGCGAAGGCATTAAATACCATTATTTGATAATGCCTTAGCAAGACGAAACACGTAATTCCCATAAAATACATTATTATTTTTTCAACCAAACAAACGCTCTCATTACCGTTAATTAATATTTAATTAATAGTAATGTAGACATCGGGTTTATAAAAAAATATTTTATCTCGCTAAGTATTATAGAATGTATTTTTTTTTAATGTATATTAATACTGATTATTAAAATGATTTAATTGGTTATAATGTATTGCATAACAAACATTTTCTTTTACTTCACTTTATCTAATAGTTTAGACCGGTTTCAAGATTCTATATACCTATTCTTCTTCTTCTTCTTCCCTTTTTGTAGACTCAGGAGTCTGTTATTTCAGGCGGGTCCTCTTGAGATGCTGAACTCCAGCTTTCTCTCCACCGTTTCGGGGGTCTTCCTGGTCGGCGTTGTCCGTTTGGCGTTCCATGGAGAGCTATGTGTGGTATTCTATTTGAGCTCATCCTTTCTACGTGTTCATGCCAATATCGCCGTCTTTGACGTCCCCATCTGACCACATATTCGACCTCGCAGATTTCTCGGATTGCTGTATTCCTAACTCGATCATGTAGGGTCTTGCCAGCTATAGCACGGAGCGTTTTCATCTCGGTTGTCCTGAGCATGCTCTTTGTCTTGACAGTGTCTGCCCTCGATTCAATGCCATATGTGAGGATTGGTCGCACACAGGTCTTGTAGATGCGTACCTTGCTGTCAGTCCTCATGTCCCTGTTGCTCCATATGACATCTTTCAGGCAGCCTGCAACCGCTGCAGCCCTATCCACCTGTGACCTTACTTAAGTTAGGTCAATATACCTATTCAACATAAATAAATATAATGCTTTTATATGAAGCACTCAATGTGGTGCGGCATTATTAAAAATAATTTGAAAATAGTTTTCTATTTCTATTTACACTGTTTTTTTATCCGGATATCTACCGGGCTACATCAGAATTACAAAACAAACTGAGAAAATAAAAATATAATTACCTATAATTTATTTTTTAATATTTTTACGTTTGTTTTTATTATTCTGTTAATTTACTTATTTATATCACTTAATTATTTTTTTATTGAAAGCACGAATAATTCGAATTCTAATAAGTTTAAGGGTATGGTGCAGTATTTATCTCTGATGGCATAAAAAAATTACAGTTAATGTATTTGGGTGAAGCAATAGCATTTATTGAAACCAAAGTTGTAAATAATCACGTTCAAGATTGTATTATGGAGCTTCTTTTTAATTTAACTTGATTAGTTAACCTGAAAATTAATTTAAATGGTTATAGGCTATATATAAATGTTTTAAAGTGTGTAAGAATGTGAAAATGTATTTATCATTCTTTTCAACTTTAGAATCTTAGAAAACTTAAAAATTTATTACGTAAGTTTTCCTGGTGACTTATTCATATTATATTCGTAAAGTGTACCTAAATCTCTAACTTTTGTCAAAATCTCCTCTTGATCTAATATTTCAACTAAAAATTTCCTTATTTAACATTGGCTACATTTTCCGTATAAAATACAATCTTTAAATATTTACTTGTGACAATTAAAAAATTATTTATTTTTTTAGTGTTTTTATCTTTTAAAATAGATAATAATAATAATATTTTTTGAACATATTGTTAATTAAAAATCTTAAAATACTATATTAAGAAATAAATCATTAACAAAATTTTTATACAATTATGGATTTATAAATATACAAAATATCTCGAGCGGCTGCAAAAATTTGTTTGATTAATATTATATAAAAATGTGCATCTTCCCAGTACTGACATACGGGCTAGAAACAGTTACGTTTACAAGAAGAACAATATAGAAACTCCAAGTGACCCAGCGGGTAATGGAGAAGAGGATATGAAACATCAGTGAAACATCAGACAGGAAGCGAAATGAATGGATCAAAAAAAGGACCAAAGTTGCGGACGTAGCGTGCAAAATAGCCTCGTTGAAGTGGAATTGGGCCAGCCATGTGGCAAGGACAATGGATGATCAATGGATAAGACGCACCCTGGAGTGGCGACCGAGATCTGGCCATAGAAATCTTGGTAGACCACAAGCCAGATGGTCTGATGACATCAAAAGAGTGGCAGGAGGTCAATGGCACAGAGCGGCGAGAAATACAGAGTTGTGGAAGTCGGGAAGGGAGGCCTATGTTCAGCACTGGACGACTAAAGGCTGATGACGAATGAAAAATATAAAAAACATATATTGAATGATGAGACATTTTATTTAATTAATCACAATTAAATGTAAGTAATTACACAAGGTAAGAAATTTCTCTTACTTCCTTATCATTCATATATCGTGTCATGCACACACGTCAATTTCTCAGACTCCTTTCGTGACGATATTTAATATTTGATTGATTTGATCGTCTTTCGTTTCCCTCAGTCTTTCACTATTTCCTGTTCCATGTACGTTAACATAAATATATATTTTTTCATTATTCCCTCATTTATTATTCTCCATATGAACAAACCATCTTAATGACCCTTTCATTATTTTGTTCATAACATTTCCATCCAAATTTATTGTATCTTGAATAATGGTTTAAAACTCTATATCAAAAAAATAATATCAAAAAAATGAAACGTTTTCTAGAAGTTTAATTATAATTTATGGGAAATACATATTTTGCCTTCCTTTGGATTTTATAATGCTCTTAGAAAGGCAAAAACTTCTAGAAAACAGACGTTATCATTCGTATCAACTTTCATTCACACCGAATTCCCTTCTTATATTTGCATTTGTCACTCTATCATATACAGATTTTCACATATTCTTCCAAGGGATCTCACTTATACTATATTTATTATATGTTAATTCATCTCTTACCAGTTTATTGCTATCAATACTTCTTCTTCTTCTTCCTTATTGTAGACCTCTTCAGAGTGTTGCTCCTCCTGTGAGGTAGATTCCCAGCTGTCCTTCCATCTTTTAGGAGGTCTTCCACGAAGACGAGTCCCATGAGGCTAATTTTACAATGCAATATAGGGGAGTCTGGTGGTGTATATTCTACGAACATGACCGTACCAGTCTCTTTTTCGCTGTCTGCTCCATTTTATAATATCCTCAACCTCACATATCTCATTCTGGTGTTCCTCACGCGATATCTCAGTGTCTTCAAAAAGTCCTCAAAGCTGTTTGGTCCTTGCTGTGTCTGCCCTTGCTTTGACGCCATATGTCTTACGCATGCTTTATAGATTCTCATCTTACACTTAATGGCCATGTCTTTGTTTTTCCATATTGTGGATTTTAGATTGCCAGAGATTGCAGCTGCCTTCTTTACTTGGGCTTGTATTTCTTCCCGCAGATCCCAAGCTCCTCCCACAAGGCCTATGCCTAGATACTTGAAGGTCCTGACCTGTTCTCTCATAGTTTGAATAATACTTCTTTAAGCAATTGTAATAATAATACATTGAGTACACTCAGACAAATTTGCCGGATTGATATGGAGGCCCCTAAACCTGCCATCATTATTCAGTCACGTCGATGCTGGATATTGTCTCGCGAGAGGGAAGTTTCAAGATTGTAGGAGAAAGTTCATGGATCCACGGAGTCGCCCGGATTTTGTTAACTTTCATTCGCACCGAATTCACTTCTTATATTTGCATTTGCCACTCTGTTCTGTACTGATTCTCACACATTATTTTCAAAAAGAATTACCGCATATATTACAAACTTATATAATCTACTTTCATTTCTTTTTTACCAGTTTCTTGCTATCAAAACTATCATTTTAAGTAATAATACTTTAACTTTTAAATAATACTTTTATGAATATAATGTTTTTTTCAAAAAGTCCATTGTTTTGGCCGAAACACAATGATATTTTAACATTTTATAACTGTTAATTCAAAAACTTTGTTTAATATCACAAATTGTATTTGTTTTACTTTAAGACAGCTGTTTCAAAGTGTAAAGTAAAATAAAAACAATTTGTGATATAAAACAAAGTTTTTGAATTAAAAGTTATAAACTGTTTTTTTCACTTTTTAGTTTATATTTCTCGACGTGTTTCGAAGGCTTACACCTTCATCATCGGGAGAACGATATAAACTAATCAAAATTATTACAAACTGAGTGCAAGAACCTAGAATTATATATAACATGTGTTAGTTAACTTGGCTAATACTAGAAAGATAACAATAGACATATCAATGGGTTAAATTTTGAAAGAATTTTTAGATGAAAGTATTGAGTTGAGTATGTTTTATTGCTCTAAGGCTATTGATTAAGTAAGGGAACCGTTTATATTTAAAGACAAAACAAATGGACATTGACAAAAGTTGGAAAAATAATACTTTTGCTCAATATAATTTTTAACAAAATATCCGTCTCACGGTTTTATGACTTTACAAAAGAAATGACAAAATTATTTAAAAAGTAACACATTATTTGTGCGCCTATACATAATAGGCCATAAGCAGTTACATAAATTTAATTTCTAACGTGTGAAGATCTTTACAAAACAGAGAAATTTTGGTAATATAATAGGACAAGTACCTAAATGTATCAAAATAGCTAAAAAAAACACACAATTACAAGAATGAGGGTTAACACTTATTGACTTGATAGAGATTTATTACCCTTAACCTATTGATTTACTGGAGGAACAATTTATCTAAAATTAATAATAGGTACTTTAAACAATCTCACTTCATTGTGTAGACTGTACTCAGACAGATTCGCCGGATCGGTGTGGAGCCCCCTAAAGCTACCATCATATTTCAGTCACGTCGATGCTGGATGTCGCCCCGCCAGAAGGAAGATTCACGATTGTAGGAGAAAGTTCCAGGATCATTGGACTCGTCCGGATTTATTGTTGTTGTTTTCCGTTCCCGCGCCGTTTCTTTCGCGAAACTTACCAATACTTTTTTCATTCAAATAACTTCGGGAAGTATTATCATTATCTCTTAGGCCAATAAGCAAAGTACTCTTTTTGTTCTGGATTCCGTTTCGGAGGAGATTAGGCCGATTGTGCAACAAACAATGTTGAATTCCAAAAGAGAAAAAATACGAATTGCTTGATTTGAAAGAAAGTTTTTGTTTTGGGAATTACGTACAATTAGGCAAACTTTCACAGTAATAGATACGCATTAAGAAAATCTTGAAACCTTTGTTTTGTTCAATATTTAGAATAAACGTGTTTTTAAAGTTTTATAATCTTTTAGCAGAGTTGTATATTTCACCTTAATACGGTACTATAAAATATTTACTAGTTAACGATGTAAATGGAACAAGAAAAATAGGAAGACCGAGGAAAACGTGGCACGATCAAATAAATCAAATATTGAACGTCGGTCACGTGAGGAGTCAGAGAAATCGACGCGCGTGCATGACACGATGTATGAATATTAAGATTGAATGAATGGAGATTTAAAATTCAGGAGAGATATTAAAAAGAGATTTAAAATCTACATAGAGATTTCAATAAAATCATTTGATATATACATTAAATTAATTAAGCGCAGCCCTGAAACTGTTCCTCGAAAATGTTAAGAGTCATTCAGAGAAAGCTATCTGACTATAAACATTAATAAAACAATATTTTACTTAATTAACGCGTATTTACACAGAATTGAGTATTATTTTATAATTACCCCATTACAGTGAACATCCTAACGGGGTAGTTAATTGGAATATACGTCTGTGCTGTGCGAGTGCCGCTGTGCAATGTTTTCTATTCAAACAGGGACCGTTGTATACGTTTTTAGTGAGGAAGATATTCAGGGCCGCCACACAATACATTAAGAAGATAATTTATCTTTTACCTTTTTTAATTTATCAAACAAGTTGTACCGAAATATTTAAAAATTATTATACAATTTTTTAACGTTCTAATGTCTAAATCAACCCATTTTTGGGTAAAAGCCAACAGACAAATATGAAAAAATTAACACGAATGAAAACGTCTGCTTTCAAGAAGTTTTATTATATTTTATGTGAATGACACGTATCATATGTCTAAGGAGTTATCAAATGTTTTTTCATTATAAAATTCAACATTTGATAATGCCTAAGACAGGCGAAATATCTCATTCACTTCTTCTTCTCCTTCTTCCTCAGCCTATTCCCGTCCACTCCTGAACAAAGGCCTCCTCCATTTGCTTCCATGTCATTCTGTCCTGTGCAGACTGCATCCAGGTTATTATACTATATATAATATATTATTTTACCTGTTCTCAAAAATAAATTTTGTAATGTCTGTTGATGAAATAAACTGATTTGATTTGATTTGATTTGATTCTCTTCGCCGTCCACCGTCTCCAAGTTAGCAGCCTTCTTGTCCACTTTTCATCTGAGCTTCTGGCTACGTGACCCGCCCATTGCCATTTTAGAGTCACCACCTGGTGGATGATGTCAGTGACCTATGTTTTTTCTCTCACCGTATCGTTTCTGACTCTGTCTGTATGGCTTATTCCTAACGTGGCTCTTGGGGTCACTCGCAGTTTCTCGGCACTTTTTTCGGACAATGTAACAGTTTCAAGACCATAAGTACCAACTGGCAGAACGCAAGCTTCATAGACTTTTCGTTTAAATTTACTTAAAATATTATAAAATTTATAGAAAACAGATGTTTTCATTCATATTTAACTTTGATATAGATTATACATTATAAGTACAATTACATTAAGTTAAACCATCATTTTAAAATCAAAAATACTTTTTTTTTTTACACTTTTTTTTAAACAATAATCAAAAAAAAATTATTTTAGAAATTTTAAAACCAAAAAATTACGAAAAAAAATCATCAACTATTAAATTCCTACATATTCCCCTCTATTATATAATACATGAAAAACATTTTCGTGTTATAATTCAACAAAAAAATATTGAAATTACGTTTTCACTTCTTTGTTTATATTCTCAATTATGTATGACTCATCGGTCATTATCTAAATACGTTTTTTTCCAACAATATTGTAATTGTCTTTCACTTGTCGAACCCCTTTTCTACTAATGTTATTTGCTTCCCACTTTATTTCTCCTAATTTTGTTGACTCATCAATATTGAATTTCTGTTACTGTTGAACCTTATTACTGTTTTTTCTCATATTTTATTATATGTTAATTGTTTACAATATTGCGTGTAGTTTCTTCCCCTCCTAATAATTTTGTATATAAACTAAGTCATGTTTACATCGGTTAGCGAAACAGCTGTCGCGACTAAATATAATCAATTGTGATATTCATAACAAAGTTTTTTTATTTATTTAAACAGTTAATAATGTTAAAATATCAAAGTGTTTCCGCCAAAACAATGGATTATCTATTTAATATAGAGTTTTACACCATGATTCAAGAAACATTAATACAAGTTTTGATTAACAATCTGTTTTGTATGTTTCATTTTACTTAATGGGAATGATGAAATATATGATAGTATGATATTTCACCTTGTTCTAAAAACATTAAATGACGTCTGTATCTATTTTTATTATTTTTATTATTTGTATCTGTTACTATAATAAAAAATTTGTATTATTTGTATCTGTTACTATAATAGAAACAAAACCGCAACTGTTTATTTAAATAAAATACCAATTCAGATAATAAATAAAAATTAATACAAATGGTGAACATATAGTATTTTTCAAAATTTATTAAAATCTAAATAAATGAAGTATTTTTTTTAAATAGAGTGTGTCTTCAAAACAATCTGTGATAATTATTTTTTATGAACACGTCTTAAGCTTAAATGAAGCATTTTTGTTGATCGTCAGTTTTCAAGAATTTGAACCATTCACAACAGTGACATATTGTGATATGTTTTATAAATTGTACTAATTATTATACCGTGTCATAAGTTAAAACCTCTAGAAGAAACATGTCAGTCGGTATATATAATATCTCTGTCGGTAATATTCATTCCTTCAATGTTAACGATGAAAGGTTGTAGTTTTTTATGACTACCCAAAAAGGTTACCGGAGGGAAAATTTATGTATCCTACCTCAGACCCCGAAAAGTAAGTTTGTATTAAACGAATTTTGTTGATAACTTCAAGGAAAATCGTTGTAAGGTTAAACTTGTAACTGTTGAACACTCTAAAAAATCCTTCAGGATTTATTTAACACCTCATGTTTTAACTATCGTAAAATGTAGACCTTGTAAAAGTTATCGCCTCGGCTGGTTACGTTGTTTCGCATTTTCTTATTTTCTTATAAAACGAGTTGTATACATTAAAGAATATGAAAAACCTCACCAAGATAGGCAAGACAAAAATATTTCTAAATGCACCACAATGAAACTGATTCCATACCCTTGTATTTCCATATTTATTAATGCTTACTTCTCTCTATTCGGAGAGGTTAAAAAAATGCGCTTTCGTGTTGTAGTGTTGGCATACCCTGGACAGAATGACGAACCAGTCTGAGCTTGACCTGCTGGGCATCTTGGGCTGTGTGAAAAAAAACGAAAATTCTCACGCTCTCTTTTGTCTTGTGTAGAATTCATGTGACAAAACCGATAGATTAGCCACCTATCACGTGTCTTGTGAATAAAAAGTTTAAAATTATAAACTATTCCTTGAGTTCAAGTGATATGTTGTGTACAAAATATAAGTAAATTAAAATAATGGAAATTCTAGTGAAAGATCATTTTAAATAATGAAAACAAAAAATAAATATACAAAATTTCTTTATTATAATAAATTTAGTGTGATTCCACTTGTGTTTAACGTCGACCAGAAGATGGCAGCTAGCTGCCGAAACTGGTTGAGGTTAAACACAAGTGGAAGCACACTTAACATATAATAATAAAGAAATTTTGTATCAAATTTTTTTTTTCATTATTCTATAAAACAGACATTCTTATTAGTATTATTTTTTTAATAAAGTTTTACAAAATTTTTCAAGAAAACATAAATAATTCAAGAAAGTTTAAATACAAGGAACTTAAATAAAAAACGATTTTTCATTGATTATACATACCGAGGGTGGTCCGTAAAATAAGTTTCCCTGTTTGCCACGGGCGCGCGGATCGCTGTTACGTGCGATCCGGCAACACTGGATCGTGGCTTGTTCTTCCCCCTCCACATCCCCACCCAGCTAAACTATGTAGAAAAATATCTGAAAGTCTAAGCTTTCCAATGATGTATTGCTCGTTGTAAATAAAAATGGTTTTATTGTGAAAAAAAATAGGGAAGCTTATTTTACGGACAACCCTCGTACGAGTATATGAGTATACGAGTATACGAGTATATTATGTTTAAACATAGATTTTAGACCGAAGGTGGTATACCTTCATCATTAGGAGAATAATATAAATATGTCGAGATAAATGTTCTTGTGAATATAGAAATGTTTATGTGAATGTTAAAATTTAAACGACGTGTTAAAAATTTTAAATTCGTTCACATTTATTATTAAAATGAGGTGTCTCTACTATGGAATTGATTGAAAGTAGCTAAGCTAACAGCCACATCAATATTTCAGAAAAGCTTTATTTGGTTTACAAATACAGATGCAAATTACAAATACACTGTCGCATAGTACAGTTCTAATTGCAATTATAAAATCTATCGGCGGATTTGTGGTTTGATTTTCGTTTGACAATGACAGTGGATAGTTCCGGTCATTATTTTTATTTATTATTTTACTTAATTTCTATTTATACTGTAATCATTCGAGTAGATGAAATAAATTAAATATTAAATATCGGCCACGTGAGTAGTCGGAGAAATCGACGTATGAACATGACACGATGTAGGAATGTTGAGGAATCGAAATAAATATATCTGGAAAGAACAGTGTGGCGGTCCATTATTTCTGCCTTTCCCTTCGGAAACATCGCGATAGTTAATCAATTTTGTGACAGCTGTTTCGTCAGCCGTTTTTTACATCATAAGGTGTTACATCATTTATGATGCCACAATCGGTTGGTGTAACAATTATCACGAATTTTTTATAATAATTCTTCTTCTTCGTCTTCCTTGTTGTAGACCCATGTTGCTTCTTCTCTGTACTGTGAGCAGGAGGTTTTTTTAATGTATCTTATTTTTCTTCTTCTTCTTCCTTAGCCAATTCCCGTCCACTCTTGGACAAAGGCCTCTTCCATTCGCTTCCATGTCACTCTGTCTTGTGTAGACTTCATCCAGGTTGTTCCGACGTGTCTGTTCAGATAATCCTTCCACCGTAGTTGCGGTCGGCCTGCACTTCTCTTTGCCGTCCACGGTCTCCAATCAGTTCTTGTCCAATTTTCATCTGAGACTATTTCATCAATAGTCATTACAAAATTAATTTTAAGATTATTGAGAACAGGTAAAATAATTTATTGTGTATAGTATACTACCAGAAACGCATGAGAGATGGTTCGACATTAGGAAGACAGGATACTCTCCAGAATTAGGAGTATTTACCTTCTGAACCTACTTTCACTAAAATGAAAGACGTGGATTTCTGAGGAGACCGCGTTAAGCAGATTAATTGCTCTTCCCACCGGTGTCACCAAAAGCAGGTTGGCTCTGGCGGCCGGTAGGTAAAACAATCTATGCTGTCGCTGTCGGAGATATCTATCAGGGACAAAAAGCCGAACACCGAGTTCTTGAAATATAATGTCATATAACAATAATCGGAACATAATTCAAAATAATCCAGAAACGTTCTCGAGCATACGCATCGTGTGAGGACATCTGAGTATTTGCCTATTTATTTTATCATTTAATCATTATAGAGCATGCTCAGGACAACCGAGATGAAAACACTTTGAAAACACGCGCTATAGCTGGCAAGACCCTACGTGATCGAGTTAGGAATACAGCAATCCGAGATATCTGCGAGGTCGAAGATGTGGTCAGATGGGGACGTCAAAGACGGCGATACTGGCATCAACACGTAGAAAGGATGAGCTCAAATAGGATACCACACATAGCTCTCCATGGAACGCCAAACGGACAACGCCGACCAAGAAGACCCCCGAAACGGTGGAGAGAAAGCTGGAGTTCAGCGTCTCAAGAGAACCCGCCTGAAATAACAGACTCCTGAGTCTACCAAAAGTGAAGAAGAAGAAGAAGAAGAATGAAAAAAAAACATGAAAAACTTGGTTTTCGCCATACATTTACTTTGTATTACCAACCGTTATTTATATTGGAGAAATGCTATTTTTATACTGAGAACAATAGTCTATTTTAAATTTCATTCAATAGTGACGTTCAAACGAAATATCGGGAGGTTCGTTGTAATATTCATTTTAGTTAATATTCAATGCAGTTGAATATTGGTACCCGACGGAAGGATGAAAAAGGATTATGCAAAGCATGGAATGGGAACAAATGCATCATTCAGCACATTGTTTATTCACATACAGCAGATATTCCGGCGTAGCAATATCCGCTACGAGTACCCCACCCGTAGCCACCCCGCCTGCTTGGAAAAACATTATAATATGTACAAAGGGTTGTCTTCTATCAAACTAAATGCTAAATATGGAAAAATGATCATGTCATCTCAAAATGCAATTCAACGAAATCGTAATAATTAACACTATATTTTAACTTTTATATTTTACAATATTTTTTGTGAATGTATACTTATACTTGTATACGAATACTGGATTTCACCCGCCGTGTGCTATCAATTCATGATTTAATTGTATCTCAATAGAGACGAAGATGCAAATTGGAAACTGAATATGGTTGATCAAGGTGTTTACAGGACTTATGACCTGTCATTGGTTGGGTTAAGCGCACGCTTTATGTAATTACAACATTCCCCATTCCCCCTTTTCTTTATGACCATGTATGACAAATTTTTGGAAGTTGTATATATGTTACAAATTTATGCCAGGTTTCACATGTCAGTTTCAATGTGCCATCTATGAAGATTTTGATTACATATGTTAATATTTTTAAGATTACTCTATATATAATCTACATACTAAGGCCATCTATGGAGATTTATGTTTATTAGGCATTAAGCAGAACATCTTTTGAACTTCAATGTGAATGGCTACTCCGCCATTAGCGCATTGTTAGAAGTCGCCTGGAGATGTCACACTCCTATCTCCTATTTATATTTTTAACTGTTAAATTTTCAACTGTTATAATATCAAAAAATAAATATTTAACACTTTTTGAGAATGTCGCAGCAACTGTTTCGCCAACTGATTTCTGCCAGTTGCTACTACGAACCATATTAAAAATACACATAGCGTGCAAAATAGCCTCGCTGAAGCGGAGTCGGGCCGGCCATATAGAAGAAGAAAGGAACACAGAAGGATTTCCACCACATACCCGAGGCTGTTATAGGGCGCAGCGGCACCCTTTCGTCAGCCTCTCTCGTTCACTTCCTAGGCCTGTCCCCGTCCATCCGGGACATACATTTAATGTACGCAAACACAGTGGGATGCCAGGCCACATTTACTTTACTTTGTATTTCCTTCTTTGTCCCGCACTTCCACAAGTAAACTTCCATTTATTTAAAAATATGGTATGGATCGGCCATATAGCGAGAACAACAGATGATCAATGGACAAGACGCACCCTGGAGTGGCGACCAAAAACTGGCCATAAAAATCCTGACAGACCACAAACCAGATGGTCTGATGACATCAAGAGAGTGGAAAGAGGTCAATGGCACAGAGCGGTGAGAGGTAGAGAGTTGTGGAAGTCGGGAAGGGAGGGTTGTGTTCAGCACTATAGCAATAGAATACCTAACCTTTGATTTTTTTTTTAATTTAATATTTTGTAAGACAATCCAGTTTTTTATGGAAAAAATGATACTTAAACTTATTGACTGTTTAGTTTCAAAAACTGCAGGTTTATCATCAAGATAATTTTTGATATTTTTTATATCGAGTTACAATATTTTATTTTTACCTGATGACCCCAATATTTGATTGCAAAATTACTAAAGCGAAACAAAAATCATGTTTATGTTAATAAAAAATATCATGAGTGCTTTATTTGAAGCAGTTAATAATATGTTGTTATATTTGTATAATTTTTAATTACGAATTTATTTAAGCATCGTGGCGAGATTTTATCCCTAAATATACAAAGAATATCATATAAACGTTATGATTCCTTTAATGAGGATGGCCACTGTAATTGGGTGATTTTTTTGTTTCAATTTAAATTTTATACCTTCGGAAATATGTGTACAAACTTTGAGATCAAAATTACGAAAATGGGCTGAGTTACAGTCATTTTAGTGAGAGTAGGTAGGCTAGGCAGCTTTGTACTCAGGTGTGCAGCTTTCAGAAAAATATGTCACATACTCGTATTTAAAAACCGGAAAATACCAATCAACCTGAAAAGAAAATATTATGAAGCGTGAAAAATAGAATCTTTCAAATCTATTTTTCATGGATCATATAAAAATATATTAATTACTAAAAAAAATATAACTTTTTAAATATATGGTTCTATTTAATTATCTGTAATTTGTATTTCTATCACTTTTTTGATTTGGGTTATTTATATATATTGATTTAAAAAGTGAACTTTTAATATTTTGTTCATACTGATGTGCACTTTATTTATTCCTCGTATTATATCACTAAAAAAATGACAATATACTCGTTTTATTCTGAGATCTTAAGTCTTCCGCACATGTTCTATTTTCATTTTCATTCTGTCGTAGCTTGATGCATTATTTCTACAGATAAAAGTTACTATCATAATTCCTTTTCGTTGACAGGCCTGGCTACGTTAAAACATTTTATTAAATTTATATAGATCAAGTTTGATGCACTTAAAGTTGTCATCGCAAACAAAAACCTATCCTAAAATGGTAGAATGGCAGTGCACAATGGTGTTCTTCTACCGACCCTTATGTATGGAAGCGAAGCATGGAACTGACAAAAGAAGGATGAAAGTATTATAGAATAAATGCAGTAGATATGAGATCTCTTAGACGAATAAGTGGATACTCTGTGTATGATAGAGTGTCGAATGAAAATATAAGAAGTGAATGCGGTGCGAATGATGGTCTTACGAACAAAATAAAATAAAAGGGAAGGATCACTAAGATTGATTAAGACATATAGAAAGAATTTATGAAGAAAGAATGGTAAAAAATAGATTATATATGTTAACGATGTAAACGGAACCAGCAATAGAGGAAGACCGACGAAAACGTGGCACGATCAAATAAATGAAATATTGAATGTCGGCCACGTGAGAAGTCAGAGAAATCGACACGCGTGCATGACACGATGTATGAATGTTGAGGAAGCGAGAGAAATATGTCAGGAAAGAAAGGTGTGGCAGTCCATTCTTTCTGCCTACCCTTTCGATGATTCGGCGTGATGGTTAGTTAGTTAGTTACATAGATCAAGTTTGTTAATTTCGTCTAACCATAGACGAAATCTAAATTTGCCTTGTACCATAAACAGAGTAGGTATACATAATTTCATCTTTGCCCCGTTTCGAAATATGTAGCGCTGAATTCGGGTAGGTATTTATCCTCATCAAAATTCAGTCAATTTTCTATGTAATGGCATTACTATTCCCATCCCTTTCGAATAAGTTTATCCAATACCTCTCCAAGCGAGTAATCAAGGCTACTAATGAGGGCCTCGTGGCCTCACACACTGTATTGTATCTCCATAATGTAAGTGGATTCTCCTGTTGTATGAATATAATTGCGCACTTGTACAAAATAAATCCGGATTTATCGTACCGTTTTGCAATTACTGTGTTCAAAATGTAGGCAGCACTAGTGCGGTGCTTGCCCTCCGCCCCCACCCCACTACCCCCGCCCGCAGGCTATGAAAGCACCGTGGTTCGAAATAACTAACTTATTTTATGTTTGTTCATTCGTCCGTTTTACCGTAAGTGTAATAGTTTAAACTTTTGCATGAAAAACGCGTACAATTTTGAAATGTTTTTTTTTGACGTGAATGTAAAATTCAATCCTTTTTAACCTCCCTTATTTGTAAAGCTAATAGAAATAAATTTTATTTCATATATGCTCTGAAATAATTTTAAAAATGTATTTTCTGATTCACGTTATTTACGGAAGTAGATTTTACTGTAACCTAATTAAATATTTTAAAATACTGGTTTCTACATGTATTGCGAAAATTATAAGCAACCTATAGTGATTACTAATATTAAAATATTAGAAATAATTTAATATTATAACACCATTTTAAATTAATTAAACTAACTAACTAACTAACCATCACGCCATCTCTCCGAAAGGATAGGCAGAAAAAATGGACTGTAACACTTTAACCGATGCGGCACTCCATCCTTCTCTTTTCGCCCCGCGGGAGACGCGTAATTAATAGTAATTTAATTATAAGCTATTTAATTTATAAAACTTTGAAAGAATATAATTATATTACAATTGTATCTTGTATTCCTAATGTCGAACCATCTCTCATGCGTTCCTGGTATTATATATTTATTGTGTTTTACATGTTCTCAATAGATGCCTTAAACTATAAAAAATGTTTGTAATGTCTTTTGAGAAAATAAACTGATTTGATTTGATTTGATTTGAAGACCAAAACATGTGTAAGACCAACAATAACATAAGACGTCGAAGCAAGGGCAGACACAGTAAGGACCAAACAAGTTTTGTAGACTTTCGAAATGAAGACACTGAGGACGATAGCAGGCAAGACACTTAGAGATTGCGTGAGGAACACCAGAATAAGAGAGCTATGTGAGATTGTGGATATTATAAGATGGAGCAAACAGCAAAAAAGCAACTGGTACGATTATGTTCAAAGAATGGACACGACCACACTCCTCTATATTGCATTGCATAATCAGCCCCATGGGACTCATCCTCGTGGAAGACCTTCTAAAAGATGGAAGGACAGCTAGGAATCTACCTCCCAGGAGGAGCAACACTCTGGAGAACAGACCACATAGGTCTACAACAAGGAAGAAGAAGAAATTTTTATGTCGGCCACATGAGGAGTCAGAGCAATCGACATGCATGAAACGATCTTTGCATGTCGAGGAAGCAAAAGAAATATGTCAGGAAAGAAAAGTGTGGCAGTCCATTCTATCTGCCTAAGCCCTCCGGGGAAACGGCGTGATGCTTAGTTAGTTAAATTTTTGTTTTTGTTATCAACAATGTCTAGTATGAATTATTTGATAAACTGTAACAAAACAAATAACTTTTTTATACATAAAATAACAAAACTTCTTGTAAACACGT
Organism: Lepidostoma basale; assembly: GCA_022606425.2. Taxonomy (NCBI): domain Eukaryota; kingdom Metazoa; phylum Arthropoda; class Insecta; order Trichoptera; family Lepidostomatidae; genus Lepidostoma; species Lepidostoma basale. Next base: position 756,206 of record JAHDVF020000079.1, on the reverse strand, counting down.
GTGTCTATTATTAATGATCAAACTAAAGTATTAAATAATTGTTTTTAAAAACAAACAAAAAATTAGGTATTATAGGTATTTTTCTTGCCCTGAAACAAAACATTTCACAGATATAAAATAACAATCTATATTTAACTGTTAAAATTTAAAACACTGTTATAATATCACAATTTCTTTTTATTCACCGAGAACGTTCGCGACAGCGGTTTCGCGAACCGATGTTGGCATCATCGGGTGTTACAATATCAGTTTATTGTAACACTCTCGGTGAATAAAGATAATTTTTGATATTATAACAGTGTTTTAAATTTTAACAGTAATAATGTTGAAGTATCATAGTGTTTCGGCCAAAACAATGGACTTTTTAATCTAAATTTTTACATAAAAGAGATACTAATTTTATGCACACCGAGTGCGGCAGTGCCACTCGAAGAGAACGTGTATTTTTGCATCGAGATCTTCACAAAATGGGAGCGGCAGCATCCATGTTTCTATTGTTTATTCCCGTTCGTGTATGACATCCCCGAATGACATTTTGAATATGACACAACATATATTACTCTAGAGCAGAAATGGGACACAGAAAGACTCGCGGTGCCGCGTGGAGAGCTTTATCAATTACACTGCATTCATACAATTTTTTAGCGCAAATCCACATCATAAAAGCACCCTTTTCCATGTTATCGTTATTATTCATACGCCCATTATTTTTTATGTATTGGCTTTGATAATTTTAGATGCTCTCTGCACGTAAATAAAACTTTGACATTGAGACACATATATTAATGTATTATATTATTATTTTAAAAAAACATGTAATTATCAAAAAAATACATGTTATTACCAAAAGCATAAAATTGTTGAAAAATATACCATTTTAGAATTAATGTAAGTAAATTTTTTTTGTAGGAATCTTTGCAAAATATTAAAAAATTGAGAGGTTTTGGAAATATGTTCTTATTCTTTTTTTATAAAGTAAAGGCTTAATATCAAATTCTATGTGGATTGAAACACTGAAAAATTAATGCTTTAATTCATAAAAATTCGTCATTTCATTTTAAATTTTCTTTTATTTTGAAAGCTAGCTAACAAAACAAATCAGATCAATCATAAAAAATAACAATGTGGTGGTGGTCCATTTTTTTCTACCCCTTTGGAGAGACAGACGTGATGGTAAGTGAGTCAGTTAGTGAGTTAGTATGGTATCATAATAAAAATAGGCAATAACCCGGAGGTCAACAAGAAAAAGTTCGAGAATATTTAGAATACAAGAGAGCGACGAGAGAGGAATACTTCGATTCTCTCGGAAAGTAATCCGAAATGCACACAATCAGTTAGTGAGTTAGTATGGTATCATAATAAAAATAGGCAATAACCCGGAGGTCATCAAGAAAAAGTTCGAGAATATTTAGAATACAAGAGAGCGACGAGAGAGGAATACTTCGATTCTCTCCGAAAGTAATCCGAAATGCACAAGACGCGCATGCCCGAGAATATTTCTGGATTATTTTTAATTTTGTTCTGATTATTGTTATTAGGCAAATACTCTTGAATTAGGAGAGTATCTTTTCTTCCTAATGTCGAACCATCTCTCAGGCGTTTCTGGTAGTATACTATATACAATATATTATATTATATTATTTTACCTGATCTCAATAGATGCACTAAACTTTAATTTTGTAATCTCTATTGATGAAATAAACTGATTTGATCTGATTGTTGTATGACAGTAGTATATAAAATAAAAAAATAACAATTTGTCAAATGATTTTACTGAAATTTTGGTTTTCCCCATCCATATAGCTGCTATATGGTTCGAAAGATCTCACATCTGGGTCATACTCTGCGTGGGGAAAAGTACCACTTTCTCCAACTGATATTAGAAGGGAAAATTGAGTAACCCCGAGGTCCCAGAAGGAGACAAATGTCCTGGCTGCGAAACGTGAGGGAGTGGACGCCAACGTTGGGGGGACCCGACAGGGCACTCGAAGAAGAAGAAGATATAGCTGCTAAGGTCTGGAATCAAACAAAACAATTTTTCGGCAGTTATTGATTCCAGGAATATTTATTTGTTTATATTGGGTATAAACGGGAAGTAAAGAAACAGTAATTGGTCATACCGAATAAGGCGAAGTGAACCTTACGGGCCAAGAACTATAACATATAATATTTAAATTCAGTAAAAATAAAAATAAAATTACCATTTTTTTCAAACGTAATTTATGAATATGTAAGCGATAATAATATTTAAAAATCCATTTTATTGAATACGAACCTCCTTGCATATCTATAATACCAATATTTAAATTCAGTAAATTTTACATAAATATTTGAAGATTATTTTTGTATAGAATCATGTTTACCACCCCTGATCTGTATGTATATAAAGGACTAAGTTTACAATAGTGTCACCAGTCTGTCAATGCCAGCGAACCTGGCGAAACCGGTCGCTGTCGAAATAAAGACAAAATTGAAAAAAAACATCGTTTTATTTAATTACCTATTATTTAGAACAATTTGTTGTTATTAATTATAAAAATTTTACGCGTTTTAATTCTTTTTTTATGAAAGGTGTGTGAAAAAAACTGATTTACATTAAAAGTTTTAATTTCATACTGATTACGATTGTACAGTGAACCAAGTTTTAAAAGGTAGAAAATCTAAACTTGAATATTTTACTAGTTGCAACTTGTATTATATTAATTAAACAGGTTAAAATTTTCTAAAATATTCTTTTGGATATTTAAACGATGATATATATATATACAGTGAATCCCGTGTCCACTCACTCCAGGGTATGCAAAAGGTAAAAAAAGGCCTCTTAAAAGCTCTCTCTCCAAACATTTGCCACTCTCCCACCTGCAAAAGTGTTTGGGCCCGGCTAAGTGAGATTTAGGGCCACGCCCTATTCAACAGGGACCTCCGAACCAAGTCTGGATATTATTCCTAATTTGTGATTTTTAAATTGTTGCTCCACCAGGATTATTCAGGCAGAGACGAACTAAGAAAGGCTGTATTTTTTAAACAGTTGTTTTGCAAAACATATGTAAGCCTTATTCGGCCAACAACTAAAACATAGACATGACGACCTTCGTTGCAGAGTGTAAAGAGCTTTGACTATAATGCTGTAGGTCCCGGGTTTGATTTGGGCATGTATGTAAAATTTTGACTTATCAGATGCATTAAATGAGTGGTTCTTTTCTATTAAATGGTAAGCAAAGAAAAGCAAAAAACTAGATAAATTAGAAATTTTAGAAATAAATTCGCTCAAATACAACACCCCTGACCAAGAAGTTCTTAATGACCAGCTACTGTTTGCTTAGAAAGAATGGTAAAAAAAATTGTATGTTAACGATGTAAATGGAACCAGAAATTAGAGGAAGACCGAGGAAAACGTGGCGCGATCAAATAAATCAATTATTGAATGTCGACCACGTGAGGTGTCAGAGAAATCGACGCGCGTGCATGACACGATGTATGAATGTTGAGGAAGCGAGAAAAATATGCCAGGAAAGAAAAATGTGGCAGTCCATTCTTTCTGCCTAGCCCTTCGGGGAGACGGCGTGATAATAATAATAATAATAATAATAATAATAATAATATGCTCTCCCAGATATCTAAACTTTGCAACCTGTTATAGCATTCTGTCATATAAGGATAATAATAATAATAATAATAATATGCTAACTTTTAAAGCGCCGTTTTTGTGATGTAATCACCTCAAGGGCGCATTAAGACGTGTTTTAAATCTAAAAATCTAACTGTGACCGCTTAAAAAACGATCGGTTTAAAGTATAGTGGAACGAAGTATAAATGTTTAAATTGGGTATGAAATATGAAAAAGATGGGTTTTCAATTTAGATCTGAAATCTGTCGGATCATTTATGCATCTAAGGTGTGAAGGGAGATTGTTCCAAGCTGATGGACCGGCTACCGCGAACGCTCGATCCCCGAAATTCGTACTGGGGCAACGCTTCGGCTCAACTAATCTTCCTATTGCTGAGGAGTTCGCCGAGCGAAGTGTGGATTTCCGTGAATTTAGGCTGTCCGTTATACAGAGTTCAGATATATAACTTGGTGCCATTCCATGTAGCGCTTTGAAGACTGTCCAGCAGAGTTTATACTGGATTCTTTCTGGACTTTTAAGCCAGTGAAGTTCTTTGAGATGTTGTGTTATATGGGACTTTGTGATGGTTAGTTACTTAGTTAGTTTTTTAATAAGAAATTAAAATCTTATTAATATTATCTTTATAAAATCTAATTTTATTTCTACTTGAATTGGCTTGTGTTTTCACAGATGTTTTTCTATTCCGTCTCTGAACCGGTCATTACTCCAGTCGTAGACCTAAAATGATAAATCTGCCTTTCAAGGGAAGAACGCCGCCTCATCCCTTCCCAAAAATTTCGCCTTTCCATAAATTTAATTCATTTTAATTGTTAGTTATTGCCGGTCCCTCTTTGCCACAGACTCCAACTTTAAATTATAATAAAAAATTACCTCGTTTGTTTTTATTTAGCGAAATGAGTTCTTGGTTATTCTCATAAATATTTGTTTTGTTTAATTTCTCACCTCACAATGGAAATACTTTGCTCTGCTTTTACAGCGTCATTTATTATTATTATTTATTATTTTTTTTTTTTTATTATTATCGAGGGTAACAAACAGCAATTACAGTATATGAGTATAAACGCATAGAGACAACAAAACAAGGCCAATTACATAAAACTAACTAACTTACCATCACGCCGTCTCCCGAAAGGGTAGGCAGAAAGAATGGACTGCCACATTTTAACCGATACGGCACTCCATCCTTCTCTTTTCGCCCCGCGGGAGACGCGCAAATTACAATTACATGCTAGCACAAATATTATATAACAACTGACATAAGGTTAAATATATAAGAGTAATAAAGTAACACTTTGATAAGATAAAGAGAAAACTACTAGTAATAATGAATTAAAAATAAAATATAATTTTAAAATGTAAAAAAAAAGAAAAAGACAAGAAAAGAAAAAAAAATAGAGTAACTAATTTCATTCGCCCCGAAGGGTTGCTCCAACCATTTTTTTTAAATCACTTTCATTAAGATGGAACACATCGATTATTTAACAACTTTTCGTAGCAACAATGATATGTTTTAATCTTTTTTATTGTTAAATATTGACCACGACTTGTTTCGAAGGTTACCTCCATCCTCATATGTTAATATATAACTTCATACATTCATTCATTTCTCGGCGCTACATCCCGGTGTGGGACTTGGCCTCTTCCAAAACGGTCCTCCACTGACTTCTGTTTCTGGCCATCTCTCTCCATTCCCCAGCTCCTTCCATTTTCTCCCAATATTCTTTCACGCAATCCGCCTATATTTTCCTCGGTCTACCTCTTGGTTTCTTTTCGCGGGGCTCCCATCTGGATATAATTTGTGGTGTTCTACCCTCTGGCATTCTTTCCACATGGCCAGCCCACCGTAGGCGTTGAGACTTACAGAATCTCACTACTGTTTCATGGTTAATCAGTTCTTCAAGTTCAAGGTTTCTTTTAATTATGTAAGTCCCATCCTCTAGCGTGGGTCCAAAAATATAACTAAATGTATAAATATATAAATTAATGACATATGGCAATCTGAAGAAGTTCTTTGATAATAACATTCCCCAATGTCTGAAACGCAAAATGTAGGATCAATGCGTACTTCCAGTACTGACATGTGAAGCAGAAACGCTTACCTTCACCAAGTCAACCAAGGAGACTCCGTGTAGCACAGAGGAAACATGAAAGTACCATGCTACACGTAAGACTCTCAGACCAGATAAGAAATACCAAAATACGTAGAAGGTCGGGAGTAACAGATGTCGTCGAAAGGGAAACTAAGCTTAAATAGTCATTTACGGGACATGTTGCCAGATTGGTAGACGATACCTAGACGATACGGTAGACCAGAAGGGTGGTGGAGTGGTGACCCCACGAAGATAAAATAAACAGAGAGAGACCACCCACACGATGGTCCACACGATCACATTTGAAGAATTGCTGGCGATTGCCTGCGAAAGGCACCAGACAGGAACACGTGGAAAAGTATGGGAGAGGCCTATGTCCAGCAATGGACGACAAAGTAAGATAAATTAATGTATAATATATCAATATATAACTTAAATATATATCGTGGTTGATATTTTTAATTTATAAAAATATCTCTTCTTCATTTTCGTTGGCACTACAGCCCATTTCGAGCCTTAGCCTTCGTAATTTTTCGCCTCCAACTCCTCCTGCCCTCCGCTTTGACGTTCCAATTTGACACTCCTAACAATTTCGCCCCATCTCTCCCAACTTCATCCTTCCATCACAGCCTTGGTCGTCCAACTGGTTTTCTTCCTAAAATATTTCATAAATTAAAATGTGAAATATTTATTTGATAACAAAGTTTTTTTATAAATCCAACGAAGAAACGTTGTAATAGAATTATTTAAGCGAACTGTCTTTCAAAGTAAACAATAAAATTATTAAAAAGATGGCATTAGCCAAGATGAAACATGTCACTCCCATATATATCAAATCATTTTTTTCTTTTCCAAATAGATATTTCTGACAAATAAAGATGTCTTGTATTTTTAATAACAAGTCCAAGGCAAAGTAGGCTTAAAACATTATTTTCCAATATTAAAAGAGTATTTCTTTTTGAACATTGTTACGTTCATCAGTTTAATTTTTAATTATCAGGCGGAACTATAGATAGTATTGTTTTGCATGTTGAAAAATAAAATTTAGCACTGACACTGTTGAGGTTATCTCCAGGAATTGAAAGATAAATTATGTATGAGATATATTTTTTTTTTAAATTATCTCATGTTTTTGTATATTGCTTATATTGTAATTTTAAAATTTCACAATTGTATATTCTGTTTAAAATTGTTTTTGTTGTTGTTGTTTTTGTATTCTACCTGTATGGTCATAAGCGCTTTGGTTATATACTGTAATGTTTATATTTTTTTAAATATAAATAAATTGAAAATATTGAAGTCCTTATAGAACCTCTCTATAAATCTTAAGAAATTTGTAAGTGTTTACATATCACTTCTTATCTGAAAACTACTGATCCTTAACATATCTAAAATAAATTATATAGGTCTTCTGAAGAAAACAACTGATCCTTAACATATCTTAAATAAATGCTATAGGTCTTCTGAAGAAAACTACTGATCCTTAAAATATGTAAAATAAATGCTATAGGTCTTCTGAAGAAAACAACTGATCTTTAACATATCTAAAATAAATCCTATGGGTCTTCTGAAGAAAACTACTGATCCTTAACATATCTAAAATAAATGCTTTAGGTCTTCTGAAGAAAACGTACTTTTTTTCAATATGTACGTTCAGTGTTTCCCAAACAAAGTTCGGCGGAATACCAGCGTTCCGCTGAACTCGAATAAGTGTTACGTGACAATTTGTAATGGTTTATACACTGCAACACATTTAAAGATCATCTAAAGACGATCTTCAGTGATATTTATGACGTACAGTACACCGACGCTACACTAACTAACTAACTAACTAACCATCACGCCGTTTCCCCGTTTCCATTTTGTTTCCAGCTCCAACCCTTCTTCCGATATCTTTCTCCATTCTTCCATCTCTTGTAAACATGCTTCCCAGATAAACAAATTCGGTAACATGTTCTAATTTTTCACCGTTTGCACTTATGTCACAATCCGTCATACATTATTCCTTTTCAAATAACTTTAACAACATAACTTTAGACTTTGACACGTTCATCACATGGTCATATGTATTGCATACTTCGTACATTTTTGACACTAGGACTTGTAGTTCGTCCATGCTGTCAGCGATTAAAACAGCGTCGTCTGCATATAGCAAACAGCATATCGTTCATTTTTGCACCAGCGTTTATGCCATCTAATTCTTTCATACACTTGTCCATGTACAGATTAAACAACCATGGAGACATTACACAACCCTGTTTGACACCTTTTGTGATACCAAACCAACAAGTGAAAGTCCCGTTTACTCTGACACACACGGTGCTGATGCTAAACCAGATATTTTAATATAACCTATCAATATCATACCTATTGTATTGATATCAAGTAATACAAAGATCAAAGTTATTAAGTGATTTATTTACTCATATTTTTACGTTTATAACATAATATCGTTTTATATCTTAAAATAATTGCTTAACGATAAAAACAAGCTAAGTTGTCGTTAAAATTTCCAGGTTTGCAAAAAGTTCCATTACAGAAAAAGTTTAGGTAACCCTGGACTAGTTAATATAGAAATTTTGATACCAAGTCATTACTTAGTTGTTTGACATATTTTAAAATAAAATCAAACACTTTTTCACTTCGTATAAACCACTTTATTTAAGTTAGAAGCGATAACCGGTTTCACTCTGAAGCTAGCTTCCTCGGTTCCATGCTTCGCTTCCATACATACGGGTCGGTAGAAGAACACCATTGTGCACTGCATTCTAGGTTTTTTGGATAGGTTTTTATTTGCGATGACAATTTTAAATGCACCTTTCACCATTAAAAAAATTGACTACTTATAATTAAATAGACTTTATCTATCCGTTGATGAGAATAGTTTTTTCTCGAAGATTTTTACTTTTTTTTTACTGACTGTGCTTCCTACTGGTGATATATTTCAAGCAATTTACAGAAAACGGTCATTTTTTCTCATATTAGTGTGGACATGTAGCTATTATTACCAACTTGGCGGGGATAACCTAAGCCAGAGCATTTCTCTCTGCGCCGTTAAATCCCTTCACACATCTTATAGTTAGGACGCAATATAACAGAGGGCATCTGTTCTAAGGCATTACTCGTGCGACTATCCCAAATATACTTAATCAAAATGTATTGTCAGAAGCACTTTCAACATCTGGAGAATTTTTCACTGCAATCTACCATTTTGTTCTTAATTCTATAAATCTATGTATACACGGTCATTATTTTTCAACTTTCGTCATAAACAATATTATTATATGATGTAGAAAACCTTTTTTATAATTATAATTAAAAAAACTAGGTGGTTGTGTCAACATATCTGGAATATTGTCTTTATTTACTAATATTTATTTTATTTTACATCAATTGTCTTCATTCACCGGGAAAAACGGTTCCAAGAAAATCCGAAATTTTTGTTTAAATCTTCATTTAAATCTTATGTATTGTTTCCTAAAGTTCTTAAAAAAAACTTTTTTGTTAACATTTAGTTATTTGAACCCAATTATTGCATACAACTTTTAAGCTCTTTATTCTCACGACACGTGATAGATAAGTAGCTAGTCTATCCCCAATTTTATTGTCACGTGAATTCTACCAGACCAAAGACATCGTAAGATTTATTTTTATTTTTCATACACTCATTGACATTCCTGCATCTCCTGTCTCTTGCATGCCATAATGGAGGGTATGACCGAGGGGACAAACTATAGGGGACGCCCACGCCGAGAGTACCTGGAGACCTGTTGGTGGACGTGCGCTGCTCATCATATGCAGATTTCAAAAGGGCCGCACAAGACAGGGAAGAATGGAAGAGAAGAATAGGAAATATTGCTGCAAACCAATCCCAGGATTGAAACTTTCTAACTAATTGACATTCATAGCTGTTGCCACTCTACCACGATGGACGCCAGAAACCATGGAACACAGTACGTACAAGAAAAAATAAATGATCCGATTTATCCACGATAATCTACGCACGTGTATACAGCAATTTGAAAAGCCGATCAATCAAAAACTGTGTTCACTCGTAACTGCGTTATACATTTTAAAATAAAGGAAATTGAAAGACTTCATTTGATCCGAGTCAAAAGCCAAAACAAGTCATCAGAACAATCCGCTGGATTGATTATGAATGATCGAGATGATTACTTTCGCCGACTTATTAAAACTAATCAAAAGAAATTGAACCTTGGAGCAAATTGAATGAGCCATTCAAACAAGCCCGCCTCGACGAGAGATTAATAAATACCCCATCCATCATTGTTCGCGTTCACGGCCCATTTCGTTTTGTTCTTGTATTGTTCGATATCAAATAATGTCGAACTTTCCTTCTGTAAGCTTGGATGTCATTTTTCAATCGTGCCATTGAAAACTTTCATAATGTTTGTCAAACGAAATTTGTTCGCGTTCGATGATTAATGATTTTTGATACCTATAATATAGCTCCTAATGTATTGCTTATTTTGCTCAAAGCCAAATACGTTATTCCATTACATTATCTTCAATGTTACGCGATGGAAATATCTTTGTGTGTATTATCCATACAACATTTTTCTTTGTCAATGCTTTTAGACGTGGATTTTCATCCTTGGATTTAATCCTGTTATGTATATCCGAAATGAAATTTTGTACACGTGTAGCTTAATTTTATTTATAATGTGTCAATATTATATTAAAAAGGCGCCAAAGCTAGTCCCAACAAAATGTAATGAAAATTATTTCCCATTAGTTCATTTCAAAATATGCTTTTATTTTCATCCTTTCTGGATTTTTCCGAATTTAATGGATACTGGAGATAATCTGGCTTGTATTTTGTATCTATTAATGTATAAATTTTATTAAAACGCAACGTATTTTATAATTTATGGCATTCACTGTGTAATTTTATTAAAAATAAATTAACAAACTTAAATATTTTGTTTTCACTGCACTTTATTTGAATCTGCTTGGAGAACTAGTTGGTAGTTAAAAAAAATGGATTGGTGTTATAAAATATATATTTATTGTTAAATTTATTTATTATTTAAACATATTACGACACACATTAAGTGTTTTATACAGTGGTATTTTTATTTTTTAATTTCAATATTAATAATTGTATACTTTTTTATAAGTAGGTATAAACTTTGATGTACTAATGCAGCACAAAAATGGTCTCAATATCTTTTGTTAATTATTCATTATTAAATTAAAATGACTGTTTTCATATAAAAAATTGAGTTAATTTTTTTATAAAATCTTCGCGACAGCTGTTTCGGGTTGTTCATTCTAACACCTGACGATGGTAACATCGGTTACCGAAACAGCTGTCGCGACGATTTTATAATAAATAAACTCAATTTCTGATATTAAAACAGTGTTTTTAATTTAACAGCAAATAATGTTAAAATATCAAGTGTTTCCGCCAAAACGAAGGATTATCTTATATTAATGTTTTTTTTGTGTTTGTCTTATCAAATATAATGTATTTATTATAAGTTATTTATTAATAAAAATATATAATTTATGCATTGTATCAAAAAAAATATAATTTATGTATCGTAATTACGAAGCCCTGAGGAAGCTTGGGTACAAGCGAAACTAGTCAACAATTAAAATAACCGCATAGTGGTGAAAAACAAAGTGCAGTGATTTTATTTTATTTTTATTTTAAATATTAATAATAATAAAATTAAAATATAAATAATAATAAAGTTTTTTTTAAAAATAAAGTGGTTTCTATCAGTGTTACAAATTCTCATTACAAAACATTAATAAATGTTATAATAATAAATGTTTAAATCGCTATGAAAATCAATTTCAATATCAAAGGAAAGCTTTTATTTTAAATATAAATAATAATAAAATTTACAGACGATTTCATTCGTTTTTAAATAAATAAAGTGGTTTTTATCAGTGTTACAAATTCTCATTACAAAATATTATAATAATAAATGTTTAAATCGCAATGAATATCAATTTCAATATCAAAGGAAAGCTTTTTGACCCATGATAATCCCATTAATATTTATAAACCTGATACATTTCGTGTCTGAAATGATTATTATGCTAATTTTCTAATACGTACATAATTTAGTAGCGAAATTTTCCATAAGCATTTCGTTTTCTAAACCAATTGTGGTTCAATTTCGCGCGGTAACCGTTTCGTAAGTAAATTTGTTCCGTGCTACGAGCCCGCTATCAAATATTTAAATTTTCATTGGCAACAGTAAATACAAGTGTGGATTGTGGATAGTGGAGAGACAGCGCGCCCACAGACACGTACAGTACGTATATAGATATCCTATCAACTGGTAACAGATGGGACCTGTAAGACAAGACGAAAGAATCGGAATGAAATCGAATACATATTTAAATATGTGCGATACTAGACAAGTTTGTACAGTCACCTTCCTTACCGACCGTTATTTCGCGTTTTTTACCCTAACGGTCAAATAAAATATATACACCTCATTCTATGGGTTTGAAAGAGACGGCATGCTGACTGGATGCACGCTTGTACTTCCTCTCTTGATTGTTTGTAAGAGAGAGATGCACTATTTATCGCAAGAGAGAGATGCAATATTTATGCATTTGAAGTAAAAAATAATAGTTTTAGAAAAAGGAGGTTTTTAAAAAGAAAAAAAAATCCTTCGACCAGGCGCTAGATGAACAATGAAAATGATTTAAGATGAACCTGTAAGAAGTTATAATGGTCACCACATTATGGATTTTTTTTCAAATATGTGTCAATTTTTTTTACTTACGCAGGTTTTGTGTATTCTGACGCAGGTTTTGTGTGTCAGGCAGTGACTCTACGCAGGTTTTGTGTGTCAGTTCTCATATACTCGTTTTTCCATATAATCTCATTGAGACAACCTGATACCGCCGAAGCCTTGTTGACTTGTCTATTATTTCACTGACAAAATCATTTTGACTCAGCAGATCCTCTCCCAGATATCTAAACTTTGCAACCTGTTATAGCATTCTGTCATATAAGGATAATAATAATAATAATAATAATATGCTAACTTTTAAAGCGCCGTTTTTGTGATGTAATCACCTCAAGGGCGCATTAAGACGTGTTTTAAATCTAAAAATCTAAATGTTAGCGCTAAAAAAACGATTGGTTTAAAAGTATAGTAGAACAAAGAATAAATGTTTAAATTGGGTATGAAATATGAAAAAGATGGGTTTTCAGTTTAGTTCTGAAATCTGTCGGATCATTTATGCATCTAAGGTGTGAAGGGAGATTGTTCCAAGCTGATGGACCGGCTACCGCGAACGCTCGATCCCCGAAATTCGTACTGGGGCAACGCTTCGGCTCAACTAATCTTCCTATTTCTGAGGAGTTCGCCGAGCGAAGTGTGGATTTCCGTGAATTTAGGCTGTCCGTTATACAGAGTTCACAACTTGGTGCCATTCCATGTAGCGCTTTGAAGACTGTCCAGCAGAGCTTATACTGGATTCTTTCTGGACTTTTAAGCCAGTGAAGTTCTTTGAGATGTTGTGTTATATGGGATTTTTTTGGAATGCCTTGCTGCTGCATTGAACGCAGATTGAAGTTTGTTTATTTGTTGTTTTGGAATGTTTGCATAAATTCCATTACAATAATCAAGTCGTGACACAACGAAGGAATTTACAAGAGTTTTGAAAGTGTCATGGGGAATACTCCTTTTGACGGATTTTAATCGTCTTAGGTGGAAGAAACTAGCGCTGACCGTGTTATTAATTTGGGATTTTAGAGACAGATTTGCGTCAAGATAAACACCAAGAAGCTTTGTGGAGTTTTTATATAACCTGATATATAGATAACCTGCATCCTATTTATTGTAAATGGTTCAATTACCTCCCAACCAAGGTAACCCGTTATAGGAAGATATTTTTCGCACTGTATATAATCTCAGTTGAAAGACTACAAAATTAAAAAACAAACAATTTTTTTAACCAACTAACCATCACGCCGTCTCCCCGAAAGGGTAGGCAGAAAGAATGGACTGTCACACTTTTACTGATGCAGCACTCCATCCTTCTCTTTTCGCACCGCGGGAGACGCGGTGTGATGGGTTGCGAACCTCATCGCCACCAATAGGCATCTCCCGCGCACACTTCGATCGTCCAACACCCACAAAATAAATCTAAGACAAATAATATAAAATACAATGATATAAAATAAAATAACAAAATAAAAATATTATATATTAACACAAAATGTTATTTTTAGATGGTGCACATATTGACTATTTAATTTATGTTCCACGAATCCACCGTTTTTTTTTTTTAATTTAGCACATAATGTTTTTTTCGATGTTGCACATGTTGACATGAACGATCCGGACTTTTGTGTTAATTTTTTTATATTTTTTTATTGCTGAATTGCCTTCTGTGATACAATATATCAACACTATTTACTTATTATTTAAAAGTATTCTACATTTAAACAGACATTTTTTACTGTCTCTGAAATAAAACATGTTTTATATTTATGTAAGTAAATATTTTCACATAACAATTTGATTTATTTTAAGATATTATATTAAACATGTTTTAATATTAACCTACGTATTTTTATACCTTGAAGATCAAAAACTCGGAGTTCAAACATTCCGAATAACCTACAAAGGAATGTGTATTACACTTACAGGGACCCTAAAGCGGTTACTTTTTTGTAGAGTTTTTTCTCTATTGTTATAAGGTACATAAAAAAAACCTTTTCCCTGAAATACTGTTATTTGAAAATTGAATGAAATTTCTATGCGTGCGGTGCCTAATATTTTATTTTTGTTTGACGTTTTTATACGTTTGAAATTCATACTATAACACTGTATTCATTTTCCCAACTCTATGAATAACTTAGCAGGGCATTTTTAAAGCACTGTGGTTTGGCGCTTTTGTCTGTAATAAATGAAAAAAGTTCGAAAAGCACTCCCAAAAGTCAGATAAAGCTTGCATTTCATTACTCTATTTGTCGGTTCCATTACAGCAAAAGGACGTAAATTACTAAGTATGTTTATTTACATTCAATTTTGTTATTGTACTATAATACCCACGTAGAGCTACTGATTTGTAATGAATAAATACATAGCAGTGAAAACTTCGGTTATTAGAAGAGTAACTGATGTCAAATAAATAAATAAATATAACAGTGAAAACTTGAGTTACTATTATAGAAGAATTACTGATATATTATATAATAAATAAATATACATAGCAATGAAAACTAAGGTTTTAATTATAGAATAGTTACTGATGTATTACAATATAAATAAATAAACATGGCAGTAAAAACTTGAGTTACTATTATAGGAGAATTATACATAGCAGTGAGAACTAAGGTTTCAATTGTAGAAGAGTTACTAATGTATAATAAATAAATAAACGTAGCAGTAAAAACTTGAGTTACTATTGTAGAAGAATTACTGATCTATAATAAATAAATATACATAGCAGTGAAAACTAAGGTTTCTATTATTGAAGAGTTACTGATGTGTAATAAATAAATATACATAGCAGTGAAAACTAAGATTTCAATTATAGAAGATTTACTGATGTATAACAAATAAATAGACGTAGGAGTGAAAACTTAAGTTACTATTATAGAAGATTTACTGATGTTTAATTAATAAATACACATAAAACTTCTGATTTGAATAAGTAGAAAAAATGTACATATTTTTGGGTTATATAAATGATACGAGTACTACGTAAAAATTTAGTTTTCAAGGATTTTTTCGAATTCCACAATCAATACTTAAAAATTTAAGAGTTTAAAATAGTAAATAATATCATTTACCAATGTTCATTTTAAAAATAGCTTAAAATTCCAAAAATAAAACGTAAACCCTTTTGATATTTGATATTTGTATTAAATCTTATTTAATTTCTACTTCTTCTTGTTCTTCTTCTCTAGCCTATTCCCGTCCACTCCTGGACAAAGGATTCCTTCATTCACTTTGTCTTGTGCAAACTGCATCCAGGTTATTTCGAAGTGTCTGTTCAGGTCATCCTTCTACCGTAGTTGCCGTCGTCCTGCACTTCTCTTTGCCGTCCACGATCTTCAAGTTAGCTATATATTTATATTTATTTATAGTCAAAAAATTATTGCTGTGACCGAAACACTATATAACCTCAATATTATTAACTGTTTTATTTTTGAAACACAATTATTATACGTATCACATTTAAACAATATTTTTTTATGTTAATAATTAAATAAAAAATGTTTTTTTTAACTACTTCCACTTTTGTCTTTATTTCGACAGCGACCGGTTTCGCCAGGCTCGCTGGCATCGACAGACTGGTGTAAAGTAGTAAAAAAACATCGTTTAATTTAATTATTATTTAAAATGAACTTCCATCAAGAGATTTCAGTGAAATCATTTGATTAATTATGTTATTGTCGCGACAGCTGTTTTGCCAACAAGGATGTTGGCATCATCAGGTATTACGAATAGCAGTCGTTCGTAGCACTTGATGATACCAACATGAGTTGGGGAAACAGCTGTCCCGATAATTACAAAGAAATTAATAAATAATCTGTGATACGTATTATCAATATTCAAAACAGTTAAAAAAAATTATGAATATTTTTTGCACAGCTGTATTTTACGGATAGAGTGATTCGTGTATTCCTTTCATATAAAGTCCTTTTGTTCCCGCGCTACAGTTCGGCGAACAAGTGCATCGAGTGAAAAAGTAATATGAATCAAACCAAGTACATATTTCAGCGCACCTGCCGCCCGCCGCCTAACGACGGGCCCGCCAAACTTCAGCGAAGGCGCAAACCACCTCTCCGCCCAAGAATCACAAGCGCACCGCTAGATTTCCCAGCGGACGACACTTTTATTTCTTTTTTCCATTTTCCAAAACCGTCCGCGGCTGCCGTGGCCGGGATGTACGGGCCCCCCGGGGCGGCGACTCCGGATCGAATCCTGGTTCGAGTATTTGCTAAGTGAAAATAATTTAACAAAATAAACCCGATTTTGGTTTAATCGCGAGAACTTCAGCCTCTTTTGTTTTCTCAAACTAATTTATACAGTTCTACCAAAAAATGTCGACCTTCGTGGCTGAGTGGTAAGAGCTCCGACATCCATTCTCAAGGTCCCGGGTTCGATTCCCGGCGATGGCAGTGTGATTGTCACACTGTCATTGGTCTGGTGTAGAATTCACGTGACAATAAAATGGCGATAGATTGGCTACCTATCACATGTCATGAGAATCAATATAATAGCTAAAATAAATTGTATACAGTAAATGGGTTCAAACGACCTGTTGTATACAAGGAGAAAAAAATAATAATAAAATAATAATAAAAATACATAACTAACAAGCCAATAGATCATTTCGCACGCTTAATAGTAAACTGACCGATTATGGTTTAGGTCATAATTGAGTTGACATTAGTCAGAGGCTTGTGTTAACGCTACCCATCGTTTCGCGTTAAAATTAAGTCAAAATTCCGCCAATTGACCTCCATTACACTATATCGGTCTTTTTCATTCGTACGTGTTTTTTTACTGTTTTTGTTAAAACACCGACTCATATCAGATTGAGCGAAACTTGTATTTTTTAGTTAAGCCAGTGTTCTAATAAGCGTGCAATTTGGTTAACACTTTCACTGCTGACCAATAAGATGGGTCTTATGATGATGATGATAATGATCATTAATATAGCGCCAATTGGCGTTGTGTGAAAGAACTTCAAAGACGCTCGTCTTTCGAAAGCTTATCTTAAAAATGAAAGTTTTAAAAAAGCTTTCGAAAACTTCGTTGTCTTGATTGCGGATATTGCAGGGCAGCCTGTTCCACGCGGCCGGTCCCACGATGCCAAAAGCACGATCCGCGAAATTTGAAGCTCCATGGCGACGCGGGACAAAAAGTTTGTTTGTTGACTGCCGAGGGTTCAGATTGATAAGCTTGCAAAGGTCTGTGAAGTAGTGAGGTACTTGTCCATGAAAGGCTTTGTGAATAAGTAGACATAGTTTATATTCGATTCGCTCAGGTAACCTTAACCAGTAAAGTCGATAGAGCATTGAGGTTATATAATGAATTTTGATGCGTCAAAGTGCTGCAGTATGAATTGCAGTCTGTCCGGTTACTTCTTGGATAGTCCGACATATACTCGTAGTGAGTTGCAGTAGTTGATACGTGAGATGACAAAAGAATTTACAAGGGTTTTAATGGTATCAGAATGTAGGTAGATATGTTTTATTTGTCTTAATCCAAAGAAGCAAGTTTTGATAATGTGATTGATTTGTTGGGAAAGACATATTGTAAATTACTATCGAAATTTACTCAGAGAAGTCTAATATTTTTGAATGGGACTATAATTATATTTGACGTTTGAAAAGAGGGCAAATCATTAATCAACAGATGGCCTCTTTTGGCAGTTACCGACCGTAGAATTTCTGATTTTTCTTGACTTAGAGAGAGTCTATTTGAGGACATCCATGTTCCGATTTGTTCTATGCATTTAGCTACTTTATTAGCGAGGCAAGCGGTTTCATCCGGCTAACAATAAAATTGAATTTGGAAGTTATGTGCATTGAAAGCCAGATGATTCAATAATATTCTCAATTTCTCTAGTGTAGATGATGAAAAAAAGTGGTCCGAGAACAGAACCATGAGGGACACCATAGTTTACATGGGATTGGGATTCCACCTCTCCTTGAAAACGCACCAGCTGTTGCCTATCACTTAGGTATGAGGACATCCATGCTAGAGCTTTTCCAGAAAGGCCAATGGTTTTTTTTTTCCAATTTCTGGAATAAGATTCCATGGTCCACCTTATCAAAAGCCGCGCTCAAGTCCAGACAAGTCAGTTGTGTTATTTGGTTCGAAAGGATGCGAACTAGTCCCTTTCAGTAGAGTGGTGTTTACTGTAGGCTGATTGATTTTTTCCAAAAAGACTATTTATGTTCATGTGCATGGCTAATTTGTTTGATACATTTTTCATGGAAAAAAAGAATGAAAAATGAATGATAAAAAGAGTTTATTTTAACGATGTAAACGGAACTAGAAATTAAGGAAAACCGAAGAAAATGTGGCATGATCAAATCAATAAAATATTTAACGTCATGCACGTGAAAATTCGGAGAAATCGACGTGCGTGCATGACACAATCTATGTTGTAGAAGCGAGAGAAATATGTGAGGAAATAAAAGTGTGGTGGTCCATTTTTTCTACCCACCCCTTCGAGGAGACGGCGCGATGGTTAGTTAGTTATAAAAAAGTTTTAAAAATAATGTGTTTTTCAAAAATTATTATTAAAAATATTGGGTACTAGGGGTTAACGAGAGTTAACTGTATATTAGCTTCTGAAAAATCAGGAGCTAATACACGGAAATTTTAATTTCGTTAATGTTGAACCTCTTTTTATGTTCTCCTAGCATAAAAATAATAATCGGTAATATAGTCAAGAGAAATTAGCAGTGTACATGATATACTCTCCAGAGCCAGCGCTTGCTAAACTTCAAAGGCTGTTTTCCATATCCGTGTATTTATGAAACTGGGTAATTATTCACGTTATAAATGAAGTTAAGTCTAACTCAGTTTATTTAAAACTGTCGTTTAAAAAATATCGCAGGGATTCAGGCTGCAGCGAGCCCGAGAGATGATTATATTTGCAAGTTGTGTCAGCGCAGTGTGGAGCGGCGCTAGGTGTCGCAAATTAACTTCCGGCTCTGCGAAAGGGGTGTTTACTTTGTAACAAAGTTCTTCCTGGCTCAACTCTGTATGGAGCAGTGGTTTCTGCGACACTTCGTGACAGTACACACTCGCTTTAGCGATTCCTTCTTATAGAGCCACAATACTATATTATAATATCATTTTTAATTTATTCATTTTTTTTAAGTACATCATTTTTTAATTACTAAATAAACATATTATATTCTGGACAACATTCTGGATACTGTGTCGATGATAACGTAATATGTGCATTACTCATTCAGGACAGTAAATCATTACTAAACGACTCTCAGGTACAGAAATATACATGAATAAATTTAGGATTTTATTAATTAGAATAATACGAATCAAAACGTCTGCTTTATAAAAATGTTATTATAATTTATGGGAATGACATGTTTCGCCTGTCTGAAGCAGTAACAAATACTTTTCAAATGCTTGCATTTTATAACGCCTTTGACAGGCGAAACATGTCATTTCAAAAATCATAATAAAACATATAGAAAATAAACGTTTAATTAAAAATTTAAATTAACCACCCACAGGTGAAAATCCAGGATTCGTATACAGATGTAAGTATACATTTCACAAATATTTGTAAATATTCTGGTCAATTATTTGGCGTATAAAATAGGAGTGGATACTCCAGGCGACTTCTAAACAGTGCGCTAGGAGGCGGTTGTCTCTTCGCATTGTGTTAATAAAGTAGTTTGCTAAATGCTAAAACAATCATTCTTCATAGATGGCGTTAGTGGATGGATTGTATAGATTAATCTTAAAAAAAATTAATTAGTACAATCAAATCTACATAGATGGCTAACTGGAACTGCCACGTGAAGATATGTATGGATTTGGAGTATATATACAACTTCCAAAAAATGTATCATACATGATCATAATTACAATGGTGGAATGGGGAATGTTGTAATTACATAAAGCGTGCGCTTAACCCAACCAATGACAGGTCATAAGTCCTGTAAACACCTTGATCATCCATATTCAGTTTCCAGTTTGTTTCTTCGTCTCTATTGAGATACAATTAAAAAGTTTTCATTCTAATTATTATTTAATACGAAGTTTTTCAACACTGTTCAAGAAATAACACGGTAATATTGTTACACCTTAAATATAAAACTGTTCATTGTTAAACATTTATTCTATTAATAAATATATCTTAAATAACTATTTGCAAAAATATATTCTATTTATAAATATTAAGTTATATTTCACTTGTTTTTCTAGTTTTGATTGTTTTTGGACCGAGGACCTTTCAAGACTAAAATATGACAGCGAGTTATATACATTGGTCGTAACTATTATATTGGTCGTAACTATTATATTATATTATAGAAAATAAGTGTAATAAACCTCAATATTACTGTTAAAATGTATAACACTCTTATAATATCACAATTTCTTTTTATTCACTGAGAGTTTCGCAAAAGCCGTTTCGCCAACCGATATTGGCATCATCAGGTGTTACAATAAACTAAAGTAACAAATTAAAAGACTTACTGTTTATAGGGCAAAAAACTGATAAGTGTGGTTAGTCATAGTTAAAATTTAGTATGCGAAATCTGTTGACAATTTTACAAACAAATATGTATAACAATGGTGGGAAAAAACAATGATTAGAAGAGACAATTATACATACAAGAATTGAAAGGATATTGCCACAGTTAATATTAATTAGGAGAAGAAACTACAAATAATATTATTATAAGCAAACACAACAAAAGTGTAATAATTAATTGTGATATTAAAACAGTGTTATAAATATAACAGTAATAATGTTGAAGTATCATAGTGTTTCGGTCAAAACAATCGACACTTAGAACTCAATACGTATTATAAATATATTTTTTGTTTTTTAAATAACTTCTACCAGAAATTTTACAACTATTTGAATGTAATGTTTAATGAATCATTGAAGTATTTTTATAAATATAACTCATTTGTTTTCTCAATATGAAAAATATATAAATCATTAAGTCAAGAGAACAGAACGCTTGGCTTCTTGGATCGTGGACTTGGGTCAAGCCTGGACACGACCAGATTCCTTCTTCATAATAATTTAATATTTTCTGCTTACATTGTAGATGGTATAATAAATTATAATACAATCGATTTAAATCATTCTTATTAGTTTTATTCCAAAGAAAAATATTATACTTTGTATCAATCACTTTATTTGATTTAGTATCACCAACCGGTTTGATTCTGTAGCGAGCTTCTTCGTGGCTTTGTAGTGTTTGCAGTATGTGTTTAGCACTGAGAAAGCTCGCTACATAGTGAAACCGGTTGGCGTAAAGTTGTTTATACTAAGTGAAAAAGTGTTTAATTTTAAGGATGAATTGTATCTCAATAGAGACAAAATGTTCTTTTTTTTTTTGGAAACAGAATATGATGGTCGAGGCGTTTACAGGATTAATGACCTGTCATTGGTTGGGTTAAGCGATCGCTTTATGTTAACAACATTCCCCATTCCACCCTTCTTACGACCACCGCGTCCGACAAATTATTTGAAAGATGTATATATGCTACTATATTGAGAAACACTTCACATTTTTTAGTTCAAACTACACTAGCGCCATCTATTAAGATTAGGTGTAAGCATTAAGCAGAAAATCTTTATTAATGCAATGTGAAGAGCTTTGCAATTATCATACATTGCTTGACAACGCCGGGAGATGGCTCTCCAATTTTTTATGCTTTTAACTTTGACCAGTTTTTATACAACATTTTGAATGTATACAAATACTTGTAGACAAATACTGGATTTTACCCATTGCGGGTTATCGTTTCAAGGACTAGCGCCATCTATGAAGATTGGATTAAGCAATAAGCAGAAGATCTTTTCATTAACGCAATGTGAAAGGCTACCGCCATTAACGTATTGCTAGATTGCCTTAAAATGATAACCCGCAATGGGTAAAATCCAATATTAGTCTACAAGTAATTGTATACATTCGAAATGATGTTTAATTTTTGTTTGTTAGTGAGTTTAAATTCTTTAGGTGATACGTATTTCCGTTATTTCCGCCTCAAATATTTCTGATATCATGACTCCAACGAAATATCTTGAGATTACATATTCTCTTGCTGGTGAAATGAACGGTCCTGGCCTAGATTCGACTATCTGATGAAGGCGGCAATTTACTTGGAGTAAAGCTACCGTACACGGAGGATAACAGGCGAATTCCGGAGCATACAACAGTGTGCCAAGATTCGTATTCATTTTACAGACAATTTTTTTGCACGAACACCATCTTTATACGATCACCAATGTATTTTGTTACGCGTTTTATGGCATTAGAAAAATTAGAATGTTATTTTAGAGCCGATCCTAACGCAAGCTGAAAAGAGGGTCGAAAAAACTTACGGTTCAAATGTGTTCCCTGAGGTAAATGTGTGCTAAAAAAATTTATATGTAATGCCAGCCGAAGTCGTTTAAAAATAATGAATATAAAAAAAGTAGAAAATCCATGTGTCTTTAACCGTTTTGACCGATACCAGAAGATGGCAACTAGCTGCCGAAACCGGTCGAAGACATAAACATTAGTGGATTTTAACTGAATTTTCATTTTAAAATGTTTTTTTTTTTTAAATATATTTTTTCATTTTTTTTTTATTATCTTTGTGTTGCGGATTCATTAAACAATGTTTATTTTTTTTTACTTGTGTACTTTATCAACAAAGTTTATTAATAAACTTAAATAAATAAATAAATGTATTATATTGGAATATTAGAAGAATTTTAAAAAAATATATATTTCATTATTTTCAATAAACTTCTACCGTGAAATTTCAAATAATAAAATAAGGTTTTTTGAACTCAGTTGTAAAAAAAAAGAATAAAACGTAATATAAAACTTTTTTTTTTGTATTGTAGAAGACATCAGTTGATATTTTATTATTTTTCACATGAGTGACAAGGTATTGCTAGGGCATTATCAAAAAGACCCTAGTACGGCGAAACATGCCGTTTTCTCTGCCTTCGCTTTCGAAGAATCGAGAAATATTTTAATGAAAATAAATGTTATATTGAAATATTGGGGTACCATAAACATAAGACGATGAAAACAGATTACAATGTTTCGAAAGAAAAATGCCCCTCAGACTCGTCGGACCCTTTAAAGATGGTCAGACATGGAGGAAAAGATTCTACACAGAGCTCTTCGATCTATACCAGGATGTCCGCGTAGCCAAAGTCTATTAAGATTAGCAGATTGCTTTGGCTAAATCATTTGCACCACATTGGACAAGGAAGATACTTCCACGTGTGATGTTACTAATCTTTAACACCCGGCGCCCCTGGAAACGACATAAAGTTGGCCAAATCTTTCACCACAGTGACAAGTAAAATAAGAAACAAAATACGATTTTATTGACAATTCTAAAAATATTTAAGACTACCTCTTCATTGATACGAAGAATACCACATGGTAGATCTGGTGCCCACCAAAACGTGTTGTTTACTGAGTCAGTTTGGCGAAGTAAAAGTAATATTATAAAACAGAAGTCAAAAGATTGAGCAAAAACAAAGTAACAGTAAGTATAGTTTGCGCTGTGCACAATTGCAGAGTTAAGATTTTGATGCAAGACGATTTCATCTGTCTTTCACAAAAACCACAGACAAAAGCAAAACAACTTTGACAGCTGTCGGTTATTTTACAAAAGCGCACGACAATGTGAAACAATGTCACCAGTGCCGTGATATGATGCCGACGACCTTCGTGGCCGAGTGGTATGTGCATTAACTGTCACCCCGAAGGTTCCGAGTTCGATTCCCGGCGAGGGCAGTGTGATTGTCACACTGTCTTTAGTCTGGTGTAGAATTCACGTGACAATAAAATGGCGATAAATTATCTACCTATCACATGTCACCAAAATCACTATGATAGCTATAATACCCTTTACATCGATTTGGCTCATGCTGTCATGATGTAAAGAGCGATTCAACAAAATAATAATAATAATATGAGTGAGTCCTCGTGAGGCTCCGTATTCTCTCGTATTGAAGAGAATACAAAAGAAATTCTTGAGAACTCTCTACATGAGAGAGTACAGGGTATGTCCTTGGCTCTATCCAATGGCATTTCTCTTGGATATGCAAGTGTAAAACTCCCTCGAACTGAGGAGGAAAGGATTTATGGCAACGCATATTTTCACGCTGATTCGAGACTCTATTGAGAACCCGTATGTTTTGGAGCAATTATGTCTTTTTGTTCCTGATAATTACCTGCGACAGCGCCAACATTATTTGGTCATTGCTCCATCACGCAGAACCACCTGCCTTGGTAATGCCAGCAGACGTTGAATCTATCGTCTCGGATTTGGACATTTTTAGTGTCAGTGAGGCGGTGTTCATAAAAACTATATTACAAATTCTGGAAACAGTACTGCCTCACTGAAGTCGACATGTTTGGGTTCTTTCTGTTATGTATATTTTTTTGGTTTCATGTCGTTGTTTTATCTTTGTTACACCGTTTTGTGTCCAAATGAGTCGCCTCAATGTTTTTCGTTTGTTATGTCTCATCTGTGTATTATAGAAATTTGTAAACTGTAGGAGCACGGTTTAGCGTGTGCAATGACAGCCGCCTTCCTACCGAAAATGAAGTATGGCCAAGAGCGTCAGCACACCATGACTGCGATGGTCGAATGTATCGTAGCAGACTGTCGGGCCATGTAGCAGCAACAATGAAAGATGGCAACCAAGACAAGACAGAATGGAGACGTTTTGGAGGAAACTATGACCAGCCGAGGATTATAACACTGAGAATGACGGTGATGAACATAATTTTACATACTATATAAATAACGTATAGTTCTGAGGGTACAAGCAAATCGTAACCCCCAAAATAGTATTATCGATAAGAACAAGGACCGTACCCATCTCATAGGCGGAACATATCAGTTAACATCTGAAGAATTATTTTTTCAGTTTATTTATTTATTCAAAATATTTTAAAAACATAGTTATAGTTTAAGGCATCTATTTGAGAAATGGTTAAGAATCAGAAACGCATGAGAGATGGTTCAACTTTAGGAAGACAATATACTCTCTAAAGTTAAGAGTATTTTTCTTCTGAACGTATTTTCACTAATATGAAAGATGTCGATCTCCGGGGTAATCTTGTTCAGCAGACTGATTGCTCTTCCCACCGGGATTATTAGTGGCAGGTTGGTTCTTACGGCTGGAAGAAAGAACAATCTATGCTGGCGCTGTCGTATATATCTGTCGGGAACAAAAAGACCTACACCCTCCAGCACGGCTGAGTTATCAAAATATCCCCTAATTAATCTAAAGAACCTTTATGATAATATGCAACCAATAACAGGTCATCAGACCTATTAGAATTTTCGCTTTCATTAATAATTCTTGTTTCCAATAACTTTTCTTAAAGCTCCATTCACTTTGTTACCCGCACCAACCCTTCTTTCGACGTCACTATCCGTTCGGCCATCTGCTGTGAACATGCTACCTAAATACACAAATTCCCTCACCTGTTCCAAGTTCTCTTCGTTCACACTTATATTACAAACTGTCATTTGCTCTTCCCTTTCAAAAACCATCACTTTTGACTTTCCGACATTCATCATTAAATCATTTAACTTGCATACATCATACATTCTCGACACCAAGACTTGTAATTCGTCCGCACTATCCGCAACGAGAACGGCATCGTCCGCGTAAAGCAGACAATTTACAGACAGATCACTCATCTTCACACCAGCATTTATACCTATTAGTTATTTCATACACTTGTCCATATACAGATTGAACAACCATGGAGACATCACGCAGCCCTGCTTAACATCCTTTATGATATCAAATTAAGGCTTTTACTTATCGATTCTTATAATGTCCCCGAAGTATTCCAATTAACAAAAGCATAATTAAAATTAAAATATCGCGGGCCGCCACTGTGTATAATACAAGTTTGTGAAATGTATTTTAGAATAACCATGTGATTTAGACGATGCGTAACATGTAACTATGTACATACAATATCGTAAACTACACAATGCGTAAATACATGAATCCGACACAACTAATAGACACGGTATTTCCTTTTATCTGCGAATAGGTTGTCTCAGCCTCGAACCATGTTAAAATAACAGTAACTGAATAATGATTGGGAACGTCTGATTGTCTCCAGTTATTGTTTCTATATCTCGCAGAGACTCAAAGGTTATCTTGAAATGTGCATAACAGAACGGAGCAGAACCCTCCTTTGTGCGGGGGTCCCATTGTTGGAAACTTGAATGTTTGTCCGTGAAGCGAGCCGAGATACGTTTACAAAAGATAACAGATCCTCTTCATACCTACCAACTTTAATAAGAGTATGTGAACCCACGCGCACATTCATGGTAATATAATACACAGTTCACACTATAGCGCTAGGCCTCGTAAACTTTAAGAAATATATGAAGTATTATAACGAAAATGCATTTTTATTAAATTTAGTTGAATAACTTTTTGGAAACATTGTATTTTCACAACACTTTCTTGCACTTTTCACAAACTTTTTCGGGACACAAACTTTCCTTCTTCAGTGTATGAATCTAAACAATTAAAATGAAGAGATTTTTTTAACGGGAGGCTAAATTGTTGATTAGTCGGAATTATGACATAGGGGAAATAAATTAATTGTGGGACTAGTAGTCACGTTTAGTTGGGTTTTTTATAATATATTCTTATTATTGTTATAATTATTTATCTTTTTATTATTATTTATTGTTTATCAGACAATTATATAAAACCCCATAAATAATTTATATGAATAAAAACGTCTGTCTTCTAGGAATTTCATTACATTTTAGATGGAAAGACAAGTTTCGCCCATCTAAGGCTTTATCAAATGTGGACATTTGATAATTCCTTAGAGGGGCGAAACATGTCATTTCATCTTAAATATAATTAAACTCCTAGAAGACAGACGTTTTTAATCATATTAATTTAATAAAATATTGTTTTTTCCACTTTTGAGTTCATTTTTCTCGGCATGCTTCGAAAATTGAACATCTTGATTATCGGAACAACGATATAAACTAGTTTACATAGCTCTCCACAGCAGTGATCATTTTATAATTTCGTTCATAAATTTAATGTAGATGCATTTTGTTCATTTATTTAATGTTTAAAAACCATTCAAGTTATCTTTGTATTGTTTTATTATTAAATTTTATTTTTCACTATTTTATTGGTTTTTAATCGCCACGGATCATAATTTTAATAGTCTGTTTTTTTTATTGCATCATTACAGCGAGATTTTTTTTTTCTTAATATTTTTTTAAAACCCGTGTTATATGGATCGATTTTTAGATCTTACTTGTAATTATAATTTGTTTAAGGTATATTTTTAATTGATTTCTAATTAAAATCTTTGCTTTTGGAAGGTTATTTTAAAGTTTCAGTTCATTGTTCAATATCCTTGATTGTCCTGACATTGTTCGTGCATTCGGTAAGTGATATCCGTCACAGTTCCTGGTCCAGTGTCTGTATATCACTTAGTTTTTTATTCATTTGTAGCTGCTGTCTGTTTCAATTTTCAAGGTCTCAAATTTGGTCAGGTCTGATATGTCGCTATGTGCCAGGGGCCGGAGAGACGGAGAGGACGGGGTCCAGAATATCCCTGTCCGAAGTGTGACAAAGTCTGTCATTCTAAGATAGGACTATTAAGCCACATCAGGTGGCACAGAACCTAGATATTTTTGTGATCCTTATGCTCGGGCACATGGGCATTATTATTAGTGTAGGTTAAATGCATGACCCACATAAGTGGACTTCGACTGCTGAACCAGTATATTTCTTGATGAAATATATTACACGAATAACCGAAAACGCCTGACTTAGGACCTACTTATCGCAATGATGACATACATTGCATAGGCAAAAGAGATGATTCAGGGCCCAGATTCATTCACACAGGTCACTAGGTCACTAGAGCAGAGCATCGTGTGCAAAGGAAACAAAGGAAAGCACGCTCCATTACGAGTACACAATACTGTTAACGTATGATTACTTGGGATCTGCAATAAACGCTGAAACTTCCACAGCTTTTAACTCTCACCACATCTCCCAAATTAGTATGGCTGGGGTAAGATAGTTAATGTTATAAACTAATTTTATTATTTTATTTTCTTGTTTTTGAAGTCTAGCAATGTCCTTTAGATTTCTAGTCCCCCAAAAGGGAATCATGTATGTCAGTCGGCTTTTAACTTAGGTATTCTTCGTACATCATAACTTTGTTCTTTTCTTGGTACGTATTTTTTTATTTTGTAGAAGAGGGAGTATAGTGATGCTAATTTGTTGGTTAGGAAAATCACACTGTCAAATATGATAATCATACTGTCAAGTGTGAGAATCATACTGTCAAGTGTGAAAATCACACTGTCAAGTGTGAAAATAACACTTACAAGTGTGAGAATTACACCGGGAGAGGACAAGAAATATTCATATTAACGTGTAAGTTTTATTGTCACAGCATATATAATACGTATTTATATACGGATAAATATTCAATCGTAAAAAACATCCAAGAATTGTAAAAAATCATCGTAGGGCTTTCCTTGTGACAAAATATAATAAAAAGATAAAGAAAATTCACCCTGCGAGGAAATGTCAAACGTCAAAGTCAAACCCTCCCGTCTCTTATGACGTGGGAAAGAATAACTTTGTCTTCTGTAAAAAAACAATGTTTAAATCAGGATTGATAAGTTATGAAAAGATCGTTTTGTATAAAAAAAATGTTTTATGAGATACTGTTTAATCAAAATGAAAGAGTCTCGCATTACCGCAATAAATTTCTTATATTAACAACCCGATTATCGATATATTTCCAAGCGTTTCCGTATACACCGTTCAAATATCTTAAAAATATCGTAAACCCATATGTACATCCAGTCTGTCGATGCCAGCAAGCCTGGCGAAACCGGTCGCTGTAGAAATAAAGACAAAAATGAAAGAGGTTAAAAGACATCATTTTAATTAAATATTTTTTTAGATGACCTTTCATCAAGAGATTTCAGTAAAATCATTTGATTGTCTTTTTAAATTATTTTTAATATGCTTTTTAAAAAATAAATATATATTAATTTTAGAAATCTGCAAGATTTTTTTGTATTCCCGTGAGTATATGAATCATTTTGATACAAAGAATGATATACAATATATAAATATACAATAATTATACAACATTCAGAAAATAGTAAATATACAGACTAAAAACTATGTATGGAAGCGAAGCATGGAACTGGCAAAAGAAGAATGAAAGTAGAATAAATGCAGTAGAAATGAGATCTCTTAGACGAATGTGTGGATACTCTGTGTATGATAGAGTGTCGAATGAAAATATAAGAAGTGAATGCGGTGCGAATGATGGTGTCATGAACAAAATAATGAAAGGATCATTAAGATGGTTTTTACATATGGAAAGAATGAATGAAGAAAGAATGGTAAAAAATATATATGTTAATGATGTGGAATGGTGTGTGTGAAATGGAATCAGAAATAGAGGAAGACCGAGGAATACGTGGCACGATCAAATAAATCAAATATTAAATGTCGGCTATGTGAGGAGTCAGAGAAATCGACGCGCGTGCATGACACGATGTACGAATGTTGAGTAAGCGAGAGAAATATGTCAAGAAAGAAAAGTGTGGCAGTCCATTATTTCTGCCTACCCCTTCTGTGAGACGGCGTGATGGTTAGTTAGTTAGTTAGTTAAAACTAACATACCTAACAACATTATTTGATTATCTTTTTATCAATATATCAAAGAAAAAAATCACTTATGAGAGACACAAAAGAACATTTTATCATAATGTGTTCAATTAATTGTAATCACAATATCATAAAAAATGTTCATATATATAAATATACATTTTACACGATTGCAGATAACTCCCGTTACACTCACTCTCGATACACTCTCGATTTTACGGGGTCGGGTTAACCGGGAAGCGGATTATCCGGGGCACTTGAATCATTGAAAAAATATTGTATAAAAAGAAAAATATTTCACAATAGTTCTTATAATCCAAACAAAAACTCATATCTGTCACAATGACACTGGGTGTTTAGTTCACAGTGTCATAAAGTTTCGAGTTTGCAATAAAGCACCCGCAGCGTAGTTAATACTCATAAAACATTGTCGAAATTTTATTTTACTGTGGAAAAGTGTATATAATAATGGATAAAAGCAAACGAGTCGTACTTTCAATTGAACAAAAACTCGAAATGATTAAAAAATTTCAAAATGGTGCAACCGTTAAATATTTTTTAAATCAATATAATGTTAGTGATCAAACTATACGGGACATCATAAATAAAAAGAGAAAATTGATAGATTTTGCGGGAACATCGGATAGCGCCAAAGCCATTTTTTCATCACCGGGAAATCGATTATACGAGTTTTTTTTTCACCATCCATCCCAGAAAATCGGGAGTGTATTGTATATTATGAGTTTAAATTTCTTATCTCCGGGAATTCGTTTAAAATTGTTCAACTCTCATTCTCATATTTATATTTGAAGTTCTTATTTTTGGCAGCGTTTTGCAAAACTGTGTGCATTTCGAAATGTGATTTACCAAACCTCTTTCGAACAAATGGGATACTTGCAAAAATGCCGCTGGTCACGTTATTCGAGATTCCATTGTATTTGTGTTGTACAATTGTGAGATTAAATCTAAGAAGAATAAACAAGAGGCTGGTTTTTGAAATACATATTCTCACAAATATTTTCATTTCTCAAACAATATGAGAAAAATGTGCAAAAAACATATTTAACCAGCATTAAGTTGTTGAGCAATTAAGTTTTTACTGAATCTTTTCGAAATATAAACATTATTTATCAAATACGTACGTGCTTAGAGCCTATATAGAGAAATAAGACTAAAGTCTTCAACCAGTGCGTCTTGCCAGTCATGACGTACGGAGACGAGACGTGGACACTGACAAAAGGTCTAGTCTACAGATTCAAGGTCGCCCAACGCGTCATGGAAAGAGCCATGCTTGAAATAACCTTGAAGGACAGATTTAGAAACGAATTTATTCGTCAACAAACCAAGGTGACTGAGGTGGCTCTGAGGATGGGCGGTCTGAAGTGTCGATAGGCTGGCCATGTCTGTCGGAGAACCGACGACCGATGGAAGAGACTCATTCTGGAGTGCAGGCCGCATATAGGATTCCACAGAGTTGGACGTCCCCCTGCCCGCTGGACCGACGATCTGAAGAAGATTGCTGAACATGGATAGATGGGAGCGGCAATGGATAGGGGGCGGTAGCGTGCTTTGGGAGAGGCCTACATTCAGCAGTGGATGACAGACGGCTGATGATGATGTACGTGCTTAACCGTCGCGTTGCCATGTGGTCAATTGAGTTTCCACTGCCAATTTAAAGTTGATTTTCTTAAAACCTATGGACCCTAATATTATAAAAAAAATTGTAATCCTCCATTGAAGTGTTCTCAATATTTCGTAATAAAAAAAAAAGCAAAAAATTACTTCCTTCATCCCAAAAAAAAATATTTTCTAAGACTGCCCTCACCTTCATTCGTGTTAAGGTAGAATATGTTTTGCTAATATTTACAACTTTATCAAAAGTGACAAATACTTACTCGCTGTTTTGAACGTATTATAAATTATATGTTTGGCCTTTTCAATAGGTACGTAATAATACCGACTGTGGATGGAAACGCAGCACGCAACTTAATAATATCAGAACTGTGAAAATATTAACACTTTACCAAAAGGGACAAATATTAATACGTACTCGTTGTCTTGAACGTACTATACATTTTGCCTAGGTGCCTTTATCATACGTAAAATCTCGTAAAGTCTCGCCCCGCCGGCCGCGGCGCGGAGACAAGTTTATACTTGGTGTCCAGTTGCTCGTATGCTGTGACGCATTCCATATCAGAAATCGCATGGTTCCAGAAAAAAATTAATAATGATATGTTTTTCAAATAATCCATGTATGTTATAGATATCGATCTATTTCTAATGAAATTCCCTACAAGATGACATAAATTAAATTTTGATTCATCGAGTCATATGCTTGATATTTAGATAAAGTTAGCGGTAAACTGAATTTACCACATGGGAGCGAGCGTTTTGTTTTGAACACGGTACGTTAAGGGTTAATGAAAATA
Organism: Lepidostoma basale; assembly: GCA_022606425.2. Taxonomy (NCBI): domain Eukaryota; kingdom Metazoa; phylum Arthropoda; class Insecta; order Trichoptera; family Lepidostomatidae; genus Lepidostoma; species Lepidostoma basale. Next base: position 723,639 of record JAHDVF020000079.1, on the reverse strand, counting down.
AAAAAATGTCTTAAAAACGTATATTTAGTTAAAATCCACTTATTTGTGTCTTCGACCAGAATATGATTTTTTCAAGACGAAACGATTATTTTACAACTCTTTATTTTTCGAGTTACTGATTTTTTAGTTGTGACCTAACCTTTATCGATTCACAGATTTTAAATTAAAATAAATAAGTGAAAATACCAATTGATATTTTATTTAAACTAATGTGAATCCAGAATCCGAGATGACCAAACCGCAGACATAAAAAGAAGAATTGGACTAAGCTGGGCAGCTTTCGGAAACATGGGTCTTGAAACTGCAACACTGTCCAAACAAAATGTCGAGAAACTACGAGTGATCCAAAGAGCCATGAAAAGAGCCATGTTATGAATAAGCCTAAGAGACAGAGTAAGAAACGATATGGTGAGAGAAAAAACAAAGGTCAGTGACATTATCCACCGGGTGGCGACTCTAAAATGGCAATGAACAGGTCACGTAACCAGAAGTTCAGATGAAAAATTGAAAAGAATACCGCTGACTTGGAGACCGTGGACGGCAAAGAGAAGTGTAGGGCGACCGCAACTACGGTGGAAGAATGATCTGAACAGACACGTTGGAATAACCTAGATGCAGTATGCACAAGACAAAATGACATGGAAGCAAATGGAGGAGGCATTTGTCCAGGAATGGACGGGAATAGGGTGAGGTAGAAGAAGAATAAGAATCCAAAATACAAAGTGAAAGTAAATATAGAAGAAGTTTATTTTCTCTCCACTCAATTTCGATGCACAACTAAAGCTGTGGATTTTACGTGTGATGTATAAAAACTATTAGGTATTATTTTATGAAAAATGGAATACATTTTGTAAACGAAACCATAAAGCTGGTAAATCTCTGTTTAGATCTTATTCGTGTGTTTACCAGAACAAAAGCAGAGAACGATCTCAGCAGACGACCTTTGCATAGATAAAATTGCATTCCAACAAATTCATGCAAGTTCCCGTCCCCCTCCGTTTCAAACAAGAGACAATCGCTGTTCAATTTGAAAACAATGTAATATTTCCGAAAGTGCGCCGTTTTGGCTCGCCCGACGATCTTTGAGTCGTAAAAGCGAAATCAAGTTTTCCTAGAAACGAAATATTATATGTGTTTTGAGAAAGACATTTTTTAAAGAAAGCAAAGACGTACGAATTCTGAAACGATCTTTTTGGAGGTGATTTTCGAAATACAAGAAATAGGAAGTTTAAATTTGAATATCTTTTAAGCAAAAAATGATTACAAGTAATATAAAAAAGATAAGCAAAAAAGCTAGAATAGCAGTGCACAATGGTGTTCTTCTACCGACCCTTATGTATGGAAGCGAAGCATGGAACTGGCAAAGGAAGGATGAAAGTAGAATAAATGCAGTAGAAATGAGATCTCTTAGACGAATGTGTGGATATTCTGTGTATGATAGAGGGTCGAATGAAAATATAAGAAGTGAATGCGGTGCGAATGATGGTGTCATGAACAAAATAATGAATGGATCATTAAGATGGTTTGGACATATGGAAAGAATGAATGAAGAAAGAATGGTAAAAAAATGATATGTTAATGATGTAAATGGTACCAGAAATAGAGGAAAACCGAGGAAAACGTGGCATGATCAAATAAATCAAATATTGAATGTCGGCCATGTGAGGAGTCAGAGAAATTGACGCGCGTGCATGACACGATGTATGAATGTTGAGGAAACGATAGAAATATGTCAGGAAAGAAAGGTTTGGCAGTCCATTCTTTCTGCCTACCCCTTCGGAGAGACGGCGTGATGGTTAGTTAGTTAGTTAGTTTAAAAAGATAAGAGAGTACAAATTTATCTACGTTTCCTAGAGACCTACAAATGCACAGAAAAGTATTCATCCACATATATATCTTGTGTATTATAATACATTTCTTCTATGTTCGCCATACTTTGTGTTGTGGATGCTTCATTTCTCTTTTTATTTTTTAAATACTTTGTACATACAACACTAACATTAAAAAAATTCATATTACATAGACATGTTTCAGACAACCAGCCCTTCTTCAGTGATACGTATTATAAAGATACATATTTAAAATATTATAAAATTGTTTACATTATCTGACAGATGTTATAAAGATAATATGTATCACTGAAGAAGGACTAGTTGTTCGAAACATGTGTACGTAATTTTAATTTTTTTAATGTTAATGTTGTATTTACAAAGTATATAATAAAGAAAAAGATAAATATTTTAATATAAATTAAAATATCTAATATCAATATTTTATTTCAAAGTAACATTTTTAATTTTTTTCTTTTTATTTCCAATATTATTATTATTTTTAACTCTTAAATATTATATGTTGTTTAACCTCAATTTGTCTTCTTACTGTCGTTTGTTAACTATTATATTAATTAATATTTCTGGTAGCACATAATTGGCCATACTTTATTTTTTCTAAGTGTATTTGTATTCTTATATATGTTATTGATATCGCTGTTTGTTACCCTTAATAAATTGATTAGATAATTCATTGTTTTGGGGGAAACACTTCGATATTTCAACATTATTAACTGTTTAATTAAACTCTGTTATAGAATATCACAACTGATTTTACTTATTTTAAATTTGATAGTTGTTTCGCTAACCAATGTTAGCATCCTCAGATGTAACAATCAACTGACATTGGTTAACGAAACAATTGTAAGGACAATTAAAAAAAATTGTGATATTTTAAAACAGAATTTAATAATTGTACAATTAATAATAAATAAAATAAAAAATGCTTGTGGAATAGTTACTCTTACGAAAATACATTTTAACCGATTTGTTTCTGTTCCGCCATTTTCGTTGTCAGATTAAATTTAACCAATTATTTTTATTCCATAATTCGTTATTAGAATCCATTCTGAGCACAATAAACATGACATCACCCAAACCTGTCATTTCTTCATTTTCTTGTAATTTTATTCGATTCCCGGGGGAATAAAAAACATACATTTCATATCTTATTCCTCCCTCCCTTTACATTTCAGCGAAATCAAATATCGAGCCATTCATCTCGGGTTTTCATTAGAATCCGTATCTGAAAACAGCATTGAGCCGGGATCTATTAAAGAGACGGGGCTCCCTATGATTACTTCCCCGGTAAATGGGGAAATGAGCAATATCTAAGGAAATATTCCTTACAAATCCCATTTCAGAAAAATTTTCAGTGTACGGGGTTCGAGAAAAGGATTCTTGCTATTGACAAATTTAACTAGTAAAGTCATATGCCCCGTAAAAAGGTGTAAAAAATAAATGTAATTAAAGTAAATCTCTATATTAAATCTTTAATACGAATAAAAAAGTATGGTTTCTAGAAGTTAGATTGTAATTTATGTGAATGACATGAATCACCTGTCTAAGGCGAACATTTGAAAATACCTAAGCAGGCAACACGTGTAATTTACGTGAATTTTAATAAAACTTCTAGAAAACAGACGTTCTAGAAAAACAGACTTCTAGATAACAGACTTCTAGAAAACAGATTAGAATAAAGTAACTTAATTTTATCAGATTTTTATTAGTACATTTTACATTGTGAATTTAATCGTTTTGTTAAAAATTATCGAAGAAAAATAGTTTTAACGAATTCGAATGATATAGGTCATTATGCGCTTTCTATAAGATTATTTATCTACTTTAATGAATGAAGAGTTTGAATGAGGGCAATTTTTATCTTTGTTATATTTGTACTATCTGTTAATTATTTTACCGAGATCTTGTGGTAGAAATTTATCCTGTTTTAAAATTAAATGTTTAAAAAATAATTATGCGTTCTTTATTTAATAAATTGGTATAAGCAAATTACGAAGGAATTTGAAATTGATAATTAATTATTATGAAATAGCAACACTTAGTTTAAAAAAATTTATAACTTAATTGTAATTTTACAACAAAATAATTAAAAATATTATATTTAATTCACACGTACTGAAATCATTAACTACAAAATTAAATGAAACTTGTTAAAAAAAAAATATTGTTTACAATATCGTTACATATAAAATAACGTAATATAAGTCAAAAAATATCATTCCCATAAAAAATAATACATCTTCTAAAAAACAAATATTATTTAAGAACAATACATTAATTAAAATGAATGAAGACATTTGTTAACTACTCGTAGAAGATATGTTATATTTTATGGTAATGACAAGTTTTGGCTAGCTAAGGCATTGTCAAAGTATTTATAAACTCCTTTAATAAAACGGATTTTAAATACCAATTTTAAATTCCTTCCGAATAACTATTCTTATAAACCTTATTTACTCTTATTATTCATTTGATTGAGGGATGCCGAGGGCCCGGTACGAGACAGATGTTCTGGCTCCGAAACGTGAGGGAATGAGGAACTGTTCCGAACGGCGCAGGACAGGGACAGGTTCGCAGAGGTGATCACGAACGTTGATGTATAGGACCCAACAGGGCACTTGAACAAGAAGAAGATTTATTCAATGTGAAGTTTTACATAATTGCTCAATAAACAATAATTTTCATTATATTACATACTTATCTTAGCACTTTTCCCTCTTGTATTAAAAAGAACTTATATATAAGAAGTACCTTAGTCTTTGTTGATATTAAAGAGCAGATAAGATTTTCTTCCTCTTGACTTTGACTTAGACGTCCTTAACGCTCGAGCAGTTAAAATAGGGGTAGAATCTGTTTCCCCTGACGCTCTCTGGGTGATTTCCCCCGCAGATCTATCTCAAGCCACCCACATGCAGTCGGATATCTATCATTTGTATCAAATACGACTGCCAGATCCTCCGCTGCTATTCTTTCGTTCTAGATTCTTCCATTATTCTTTGTTTTTATCATAACTACCTATTTCGATTGCTATAATAATGTATATTTAAATTTTTATACAAAGCTTAGGTTTTTTTCTAATTGAAAAAAAACAGGCCTGCGACTGAATACTCAAATTTTAATGAATAAATGGAAACTTTTGCAGCTACTGGTGAAGATCAACTAATGAAGAAAACGAAGTAATGATAATAAAAAAAATCTTTTGTACGTAATTCTCAAAAAATATCACTAATGGCATAAATTATATATAATCATAAAAATTTTACAACCATCATTAACGTTCAATATATAATATAAACCTAATTAGCTCAATAGTTTGATACCAGAAGATGCAGCGATCTGCCGAAACCAGTCAAATATAAAAAATCTTTGGAGTTGAGCTTTATAAATATGCATTTTTTAAATATTTCTAATGTTATATAATCGTTTAGTGGAAGTACACAGTGGAGTCCTAGTGACACTTGAGACAAGAAACGAGATAAGTGAGCTGGCAAGAAAAGGATGAAAGTAGGAAAAATGGCGTTGAAATGAGATCACTGAGAAGAATGTCCGGGAAAAGATATATGATAGAATACCGAACGACGAAAAAAAGAAGAAATTTAAGCAGATGATTGGATCATAAGTAAAATTAAAAAATTATCCCTGAGATGGTTTGGACATATGGAACGAAGGAAAAAGAATCGAATGATTAAAATGTTGTATACAAACAGTGTAAGTGGAAAGAAAAGCCGTGGAAGACCAATAAAGGCATTGCATGATAAATTAATCAAATACTGAAAGGCGACCAAATTCAAAGTCGGAAAAATCGACGAGCGTGCATGTTACGATGTATGAATGTGAAGGAAGACATTATGGTAGAGCGGTCCATCCTCTCTGCCTACCCCACCAGGAAACGGCGCGATAGTTAGTTGATTAGTATATTCGGATCACTTTCATTATTTTTTCAGTGAAATTATACCAAGAAAATTTAATTCACGACATTAAAAAATCAACTTATTGAACGCTAAGACATTAACACTGTGGAATTCCATTGTAATACTCGTATACTAAGGAAATTGAAAGTAACTTCGTTTAATTCACTATTTATTAAAAAATATTAAAAAACACGACATGTTTCGGAGGATTAATCCATATTCAGGTGTAAAAATATAAAACATGTCGTGTTTTTAATGTTTTTTACAAAAAGTGGATGAAACAAAGTTATTTTCAAGTTCCTAAATACATTTAAAATGTTGCGGTTTCCAATTTGCATCTTTGTCTCTATTGAGATTCAATTAATTCTTCAATTGATAACCCGCAAAGGGTAAAATCTAGTATTCGTCTACAAGTATTTGTATACATTAAAAAAATGTTTTAAAAACAAAAACTGGTCAAAATTATAACATACAGATTGGAGTGACATTTCGAGGCAGTTTTTAGCAATGCGCTAATGGCGGTAGCCTTTCACATTGCGTTAAAAAGATATTCTGCTTAATGCTTAAAATACAATCTTCTTAGATGGCGTTAGTGTGTAGATTGAAAAAACTACCATGCAAAGGGTGGTGTTGCAGATTATGGTAACATATATACAACTTCCAAAAATTTGTCAGACATGGTGGTCATAAGAAAAAAAGTGGAATGGGGAATGTTGTATTTTGTCATACATGTCTCTACATGAGGGAGTTTGGTAGCCATCCGTGGCTTTATCCCACTGCATTCCTCTTGGGCATGCTGGGGACCAATAGTTTACAGATAAGAAGGGATGGGTGCACACTTACCCATTTCTTCAGACTTATCAGGGGATTCTTTGAGAACTCCGTCATCTTGGAGGCTATCCATCTTTATGTTCCGGATGGCTATCTTCGACAGCGTCAGCACAGACTGTTTTATCTCCCAGCATGCAGAACCAACCTGCCTCTGGTGATGCCGGTGGGGAGAGCAATCAAACTGCTGAACATGATCGCTTCGGAGATCGATGTCTTTCATATTCGTGAAAGTACATTCAGAAGACAAATACTCTTGACTTTGGAGAGTATTTTGTATTCCTAATGTCGAACCATCTCTCATGCGTTCCTGGTATTATATATTCCTTATGTTTTACCTGTTCTCAATAGATGCCTTAAACTATAAAAAATGTTTGTAATGTCTTTTGAGAAAATAAACTGATTTGATCTGATTTGATTTGATTTGATTACATAAAGCGTGCGCTTAACCCAACCAATGACAGGTCATAAGTCCTGTAAACACCTCGATCAACCATATTCTGTTTCCAATTTGCATCTTCGTCTCTATTGAGATACAATTAATTCTTGACATTAAAAATGTTAAATGAAGGAAAAAATTTCAACATTTCCACAACATTCGTCAACATTAATTTTACATCTACTGCAACATAGTTAATTTTTTATCTATTATAATACATGGAGGGTGAAATAAATACCCCAATCAAGTTAAAACGATGAAGGATATTTCTTAAATTCTCTTTGTTTGAGCGAGGGCCCTCGAGCTTTAAAATAAAACGGCCTTACAAAAAATTCATCATCATTATCATAATATTTTCTTATCAATTTACCAAAAACATTTTCCAGCAAAGTTTTTCACTTAAACTGCTAACACAATTAAAATATTTTCTGTGTACAAAAAAAAATCATTATCAAGATCAAAAAATTGTATAATAATATTACAAAATGTGAAGTTCTTTCGCTGTGGTTCCAAGAATTGGATATAGTATTTTCGGCTTAAAATATTTTTTGCTAATAAAATGATTACGCACAACACATTTATTTTTTGTTGGCATTTGTGTTTCCCCTCAGAGTTCGATAATAAGTAGCGGAGAACTGCCGCCGGGAGATTTCATTTCAGATCTGGCTACGGCGTAGCCGGTAAGGCTGCGCGCCTACGGTAACAGCTACGGTTATGTTCTACGACAGGTTTTTTTAAGCGTTTTCCTCCGTATTACGGCGGGACCCGGTGGCTGCAAGCCTAAATAGCTCGGCGTTACATTAGATAATGGCGTATACGAAAGGTAATGATCTGAGAGAAATATCTCTAACAAGGAATGTTTTTACGATAAACACTCGGAGGCTTTCTTCAGAATACAAATTCGCGTAAGAATTAAATAAATGTTGACATTTTAGGAGAGAAATTTTTTTGGAATTAAAGCATAATGACATTTGCTTTAACACACTTCGTCTTTTATTCTCACATTTTTATATCAATTTAAAGTAATGAAAATATGGTTTCTTGAACAATGATGTAAAACTCCAGTTTAAATAATTAACTAACTAACTAACTAACTAATAATCACGCCGTCTCCCCGAAGGGATAGTCAGAAAGAATGGACTGCCAAAATTTTCTTTCCTGACATATTTGGCTCGCTTCCTCAACATTCATACATCTTGTCATGTACGCGCGTCGATTTCTCTGACTGCTCACATGGCTGACATTCCATATTTGATTTATTTGATCGTGCCACGTTTTCTTCTTATATTTTCATTCGACACTCTATCATCCACAGATTTTCCACACATTCGTCCAAGAGATCTCATTTCTACTGCATTTATTCTGCTTTCATCCTTCTTTTGCCAGTTCCGTGCATCGCTTCCATACATAAGGGTCGGTAGAAGAACACCATTGTACACTGCCATTCTAGTTTTTTGTATATAGGTTTTTGTTTGCGATGGCAAATATGTTAATTAAAGAATTAATACGAATGAAAACGTCAGTTTTCTAGAATTTTTATTATATTTTATGGGAATAACATGTTTCACCCTTCTAAAGCATTAGATAATGCCATAAAAGGGCGACATTTGATCTAACAAGGGACATTTAATAATGCCTCAGAAGGGCGAAACATGTCATTCCCATAATACATAATAAAACTTCTAGAAAACTGACGTTTACAATCGTATTAATTAAAGTAATGAAGCTTTTTATTTTAATTTCACTGTAATTATGTACGTGTTTAAAGTACTTAAATCGTTTTTATATACTAAACATTAAATTTAATAAAATTAACGAACTTGCGTGTGATAGCGTAAAAGATTAAATACCGTTGTTTTAAATGTTGGTGAGATCCATATCCTTCCACTCAGCCGGCTATTCTATACGACTTATTGATTAAAATCTTATTCACACATTCCAAGGTTAAATTTTATACTGCTTTTGACATGCTCATATAATTTATAGTTTAAAATACTGTATTTAGAGAAAAAAATATTTTCACATGCTTACGTTTGTTGTTTTTAAGTTACCTGAAATGTTTTTTTTAAATAGGCGGCTTCTAACAATGCGCTAATGGCGGGGTAGCCTTTAACATTGTGTTAAAAAAGATTTTCTGCTTAATGCTTAATAAACATACCTAAATCTCCATGGATGGCGTTAGTATGTAGATTATATATAGATTAATCTTAGAGATTAACATATATAATCAAAATCTTTATAGATGGCGCATTGAAACTGACATGTGAAATCTGGTGTAGGACGTTAACATACATACAACATCCAAAAAATTGTTAAGACATGGTCATAAGAAAGATGGAGTGGGGAATGTTGTAATTACATAAAGCGTGCGCTTAACCCAACCAATGACAGGTCATAAGTCCTGTAAACACCCTGATCAACCATATTCAGTTTCCAATTTGCATCTTCGTCTCTATTGAGATACAATTAAATTACGTGAGGTTGGAAATTTTAAATAACAATTTTAATTTGTGTTTTCTCATTTCGTTTTGTAAAATTTATTTTGTATTAATTCTATATAAATATAGTGTATTTGCGTATCTTCCCGAAAAACCTGTCTCGTAAACGTATCCAATGTTCTAAAATTGAATTTCTTTCTAACGACATGAAATAAGAAAAGTATGTTTGCTCAACTAAATCTTATCAACAAGAACAAATTGATGTTTATTTAAGCGTCTTCTTTAATTCGCCCTCTTGAAAACAAAAACAACGGAATAAATATTCCATTAGAAGATAAGTAAAAGAGCAAAAATCGGCCCTAAACCGCTTCGCAGCATCAAATAATTGAGATAAAACCGAGATGTGGTCTATGAAAAAATCGTATAAATCGTGTCAGCCTCCTTACCAATCTCCCATATTACTTCCTTGTGTAATCTTAGTTCTGGATACAAGCATGTTATAGGATAAGGGTAATAAACAAAACGAAACGAATAAGCGGACTCGAGAAGAGTCTGGGCGGTCGAATTATCCGATTCTGGCGGTATAATGGTCCATAGAGATACAGTTAAAGAAGAGATAAGAGAAATATAAAAACGGGCGGCGATAAAATGCGAAATGAACTGAATCCGCTTCCTACAGAACAAATTATTTTATTTGACTATTAAAGCAGCAAGTATACAATTACACGCAGCGTTTAAAAACCTTTAATGGGGCACAGTGGAAATATTCTTCCATTTTTGTTTTAAGTTCCAATTATTTTTAATTAATCATTAATACGAATTAAAACGTATTTATTCTATAATTTGAATTATATATAATTTATGATAATCAATTTATGATAAGCCATAATGGAGGGTATGATCGAGGGGACAAACTCTAGGGGACGCCCACGCCGAGAGTACCTGGAGGACCTGTTGGTGGACGTACGCTGCTCATCATATGCAGATTTCAAAAGAGCCGCACAAGACAGGGAAAAATGGAAGACAATAATGTAGGAAATTGCTGCAAACCAATCCCAGGATTGAAACCAGAGAGAGGAGAGAGATAATCAAATGATTTTACTGAAATCTCTTGATGAAAATTCATTTAAAATAATAATGAAACAAAACGATGTTTTTTTAACTACTTCCACTTTTGTCTTTATTTCGACAGCGACTGGTTTCACCAGGCACGCTGACTACGACAGACTGGTCTGTCAATGCCAGTGAGCCTGGAGAATCCGGTCGCTGTCGAAATAAAGAAAAAAGTGAAAGTAGTTAAAAAAACAACGTTTTATTAAATAATTATATAATATTTCATACGAATGACATGTTTCGTCTCACTAAGGCATTATCAAATGTAGCGAGAATAAGCTTGTTGTTGCTTATATACACGAATTAAAATAGCAAAATACTGTAATAAGGTGTTGAATTAAAACACTGTTATAGAATATGATAATTGATTTAATTTTCTTTGAAATTGTTGCCGTAGCTGTTTCGTTAGCTGATGTTAGCATCAAAAGGGTGTTACAAACATCTGATGATACTAGGATTGGTTAACGAAACAGCTGCCGCGACAATTATAAAAAAAATCAATTATGATGCTCTAAAAACGTGTTTTAATTAAACAGTTAATCATTTTAAAATTTCAAAATGTTTCCGCCAAAACAATGGATTATCTTATTGTAATTAAGGTAATTGATCTGGCTCTATACCTTGATAACAATAATTAATGGATAAACCGCAAAAAACTGAAATTATTACATACAACTAATTAAAGAACTTTTTAACTGTTTCTAAAAATTATACAAAGTTATTATTTTCGGATATAGATCACTCTACGAGACTACCAAATTGACTTTGAATTTCGGATTCTAGAGATTTTTATTCGTTTACGAAATCGTGTTCAATTATCAGATTTTTTAATTATTAATCAAATAAATCGATCAAATAAATCAAATATTGAATGTCGGCCATGTGAGGAGTCAGAGAAATCGACGCGCGTGCATGACACGATGTATGAATGTTGAGGAAGCGAGAGAAATATGTCAGGAAAGAAAGGTGTGGCAGTCCATTCTTTCTGCCTACCCCTTCGGGGAGACGGCGTGATGGTTAGTTAGTTAGTTAGTTAGTTAATTAAGTAAATAAAATAAAAACGGATAGTTCAACATCCAAAAAATAAAGTAAATATTGTTCGAGTTTCAAAGAAAAAAGGACGCCGCATAGGCGAATGTACTAACCATCGAAAAATAAACCCCCTTTTAAACGAGAAAACATTCATTCCATTACAAAACAATATACGTGTACACCAACAGAGTTATTTTTATGCCATGAAAAGATTAAATAACGACAAAGTTTTTATTCTGTCAACACTTATTATTTTTGTACAACTTATAAGATTCTCAAAATGTGATCAGACGCGTCATCTCAAAGTCTTAAATTTAATAGAAAAAAAGTTTTATCCTTGATCAGTGGTCACTAAACTGCGGCTCGCGAGCCAACTCTTTGACTACTTAAGTACGACTTTCCGCGAAGAGTATGTTTAAAATCGGGTTTGATTTACTTCCTTTCTTGTAAGTCAATACTAGAACCCCAATAAGAACTTTAAATTATTATTTTTAAATTTAAATTTATTCATAAAATTTGGTATAACAAAAGCATAAACATTCCAAAAGAAATCATTATAACTTCCATCAAAACTGACCATATTTGTAAACAATTTTATAATATTTTAAATATTTAAATAAAATCACTGATGGTTAATCCGAAATATGTTTGATTTTTTATTTTTTAATAAATGTGAGTGTTGTATACAAAGTATATAAAAAAGAAACATTAAATATTTACAACACAAAGTTATGGCAAATGATTAAGATTATTACAGATGTAGAGCGAAAGAAGGTATTATGAACAAAATTATGAAAGGATCGCTGCGATGGTTCGGACATATGAAACGTATACGAGTAGATAGAGAAATAATGGATAAGAAAGTATACGTTAATGATGTAAATGGAGTATGGAGTTGAGGCAGACCGAGGAAAACATGGTATGACCAAATTAATCAAATTTTAAAGGTTGGTCATGTTAGAAGTCAGAGGAGGTTGTATGAATGTGGAGGAAGCTAGAGAGGTTTGCCAGGATAGAGTAGTGTGGCGGTCCATTCTCTCTGCCTACCCCTGCGGAGAAACGGCGTGATGGTTTGTTTGTTCTATTTGTTATATAATCTAGTTGTATTCTATTATATCTGGGTTTTTTTGTAAAGAAATTTGGGTCGGAAAAGGAATTTAAACCGTTGTACTCCCGATATTTGGCTCTTTTAACCAATTAGTTTGCCGACCACTGTCCTAGATTATACAATTTTCTTCAATTTCATTTTGACAAAATTATTCTTTTGCGTCTTAAAAATGACGTCAGAAATTTAATTTCGGTCCCTTCCGTTTGAAAATGAGTTTTAATGTAGATTTTATCAGTGCATTGGAGCCGTGTGCCTCCCAGGCCGGCGCCACCCCTAAAGCGCCCCATCGACTTACTGCGGGACTCCTGCCTTACCTTTTGCATAGCGACGATTTTTTTTTGTTAACACATTGTTAGCGGGTAGATTTTCTCGCTTATTGACACGCGTAGCTTTAAATTGAAATGCAGTTATAACTAAATAATGTAAATGAAAACATCTGCTTAGTTTTTAGTTGTTTGTTATTCGTTTTCTTATGTTAATGGGAAGTGCATATTGTGCGTTCCTAAGGTATTATCAAAGTCCGTTATGCCTTAGAAAAGTGAAATTTTCATTCTTATTATTTTTTAATGTGGAGTTTTACACTATTATTCAAAAAACAGAAATACTTAAAACATTTATTTTTATGTATACTTTATGTGTGTCAAAAATATGTTAATAAAATTTATAAATAATACGCTTATATTTCATGTTTACGAGTCCTCAAAAGCGGTGCACAATGAAAGAAAAATTAAAAGAAATTAAATCTTTTAAAAATATGTATTTAATTTAAATTCACTAATTTTTGTGTCTTTGACCGGTTTCGGCAGCTGGTCACCAGAAGATGGCAACGAGCTGCCAAAACCAGTCGAAGACACAGACATTAGTAGATTTTAACTTAATATATATTACATTTTTTTTGTTTATTATTTACAATGGACTTCTGCCATAAAATTTCAAATAACAACATTAATTTTATTAATGTAATTATACCCTTCCCCCAGACAATTAGTTAATAACGCGTTGACTTTGCAAGCTTTCTATAAATAACATTTACGCATTTTGTCCACTTTTTTTTTTGTTCAAATGGCAGTTTTATTTGGGTTTTTTTATGGTTGTGATTGAAAAAAACATAGAATGTTGTTTTAAACAAATATTATATCAGTCTCCAGCGTTACCAGATATATTTATGTTTACATTTTTTTTCTTTAATTTATTTTCATTCATTTTTCATTTTTTCATTTATTTTAATAAAAATTACAAACATTACAGAAATAATTCCAGATCGTTTGCAATTACATTATAAGAATTTAAAAGAGAAGCATAAAAACATATAAATAAATTAAAAAAAGTTTAAGAATTATAAATAATCATAACATTGATATTGCATCCCTGAGGCAACTCACACTATCACGAAATATGTCGACCTCCGAGGCGATCCGATTAAGCAATAAGATTGCCCTACCCACAGGCATAACCATTGGCGGTTGGTTCTGCAGCGTGGCAAATAAAACAATCTGTGCTGTCTTTGACGAAGGTAATTATCAGGGACAAATAGACCTACATCACTCAGGACATCCGAGTTCTGTATACGGCCGCCAATCAGTTGAAAGAAGTGAACTCCCAAGTGCAACAAATATTTGACAAAGTAAATTTGATCTATCTAGATTTTTATATATACCATATACGGATTTTCTACTTATATAAGAAGAATGCAAATAAAACTCCAGCATTTCTAGACATAAAAATATAAAACCCTAAACCGTATTTAGGACAAAAAAGGATTTTTGAAAAACAATCGCATCAGAGCCACATTAGAATGCTCACACATGTACCAAATGGCAAAACTATGGCCGTTTTAACCCTTACGACGCGACGCAGACTTCGGCCGTCCGCCCCCACGCAATCTCGTCCCTCGACTCCAATCAAGATATCTTCTTGACGACATTATTTTTTCTTTCCCCGCGATGACGTTATTTATTTGCGCTTAATTCGGGCAAAGCGCCATACAAATTGCTTTCTTTTCTTCTGGCCTCTTCTTCCTTGCGGAAAGATTAAACTACAACCCCCTCATCCCACCGCCCCATTTGCCAGCCCTCGGCGGGGAGAGCGGGGAGGGGTTGATAAACCCATATGCTGAAATCGGGATTTATCGTACTTTTAATGTAACGATCAAAGTTTCTACAAATTAGAGATTGTTTCATCGACTTGCTTGGCTGTTTTTGTGTCAATACGCGTTTCGTAGAAATAATGTTACTTTTCGTTATTTTTAGAAAATTTTATACCAATTTATTTCATTAACTGCCCATTCAACTTTTGATGGATACTTATCTTGGTAATTTCTAGCGATGTTTTAAAATAATATTAGATAATCCATTATTTTAGCGGAAATACTATTTTATTGCAAAAATATGAACTGTTATAATATATCAAATATAAATACGTCTTTCTACTTATTAAATAATTTATTTTTGAAACATTATTATTATAAGTATCACAATATATTTTTATGATATTGTCACTTTTAATTGTATGTTTAGTAATTATGTATAACACACTGATGATGCTAACATCATTTGGCGAAACAGCTATTACGACAATACCATAGAAGTAAAATAAATATAATGTGAAATTATAACTCTATTCCAAGTTGAACAGATAAAAATAATGTTAAAATAAGGAAGATGTCTTAGCATTATACTCGTACAATGATATTTAAAAAATATTTGATTTATATTAAATGCTCTAATTTTTGATATATTAGATGGGAGTGACGTGTGATTTGTGTGCCTTTGTAGTGAAAATATATAAATATTTTTGGTTTCTAGACTTGTAAAAGGATCGATAGGTCGACGTGTAATTTATACCACGAAGACACTATTATACATTTTTTCATTAATGTCTGGATCTCACTATTATGTTAGCAATTAGAATGCTCTCTCCAATGGCGTTACCAGAGGCTGGTTGGTTATGTATGTTGAGAGATAATACAGTCTTTTCAGACACCGTGGAAGATATCTTTTAAAAATATCAAAATATGCAGAAAGGTAAAAATATGTACTACTCCGTTTTATATATTTTTTATTTATTTATATGACGATCTTCGCGGCATAGTAGTAGAGATAGAGAAGAGTAAAAAAGAGCTCTGACTGCGATATCAAATGTTCCGGATTCGATTCCCGGCGATGACAGTGTGATTGTCACACTGTCTTTGGTCTGGTGTAGAATTCTCGTGCCAATAAAATGGCGATACATTACCTACCTATCACATGTCACGAGAATCAATATATCAGCTTAAAAACAAATGTATACAGTAATTGGTTTCAAGCGACCTGTTGTGTACGAAAAAATATATAGATATGTATGTATTGTTTATTGATAATATATTTTATTTTATTTAATGTTTCTTGGATAATGGTGTACAAATCCATATAAAATAATTAACACAAATAAAAAAAGTCTGCTTTTCAGAAGTTTTATTTTATTTTTAGGAATGACATGTTTCTGCTTTCTAGTGCAGACGTTTTCATTCGTATTAATTATTTTGTTTAAAGTTGTACTGCAAAACGGATTATTTTTTAGTTCTTTATATTTTAATCTTATCGAGATATGGGCTGCACCTCTTATGCGGAGTTGAAGAGAGTTGCTGAGGACCGAGCGGAGTAGAAGAGTAGATGAGTCGCTTTGCTGCAGACCAATCTTTAGATTAAGACCGGAGAAGAAGTTTATTATTTAATGAGAAGTTGTGGACATCGCGAGATGGAGTATAACGAGCAGACAATTCTGGCGAGTCCATGTAAATTGAGTAGACACTCACAGAATCGAACGCCAAAATGAGATACCCGTAGGCAAACGCCCATCTGGCAAGCCACCCAAATGATGGATGGATAGCTGATCTTCGCTTTGCTATTCGCTTTGATATTTGCTTTGCTTATTCATCGCAAGAATAAGCAAATTTCAAAATAACAGATTACCAGATCTAATTGAAGAGGAGAACTTTGAGTTGTAGGGTTTTGACCTCGCAGGCAAAATACAAAATGCATGACCCACATAAGTGGATGCAATGGACTTTGACTGCTGTGTCAGCATATTTCATGATGAAATATATTACACGAATAACCGAAAACACCTGACTTTGCACCTACAAATCGCAATTATGAAATACGTTACATGGATAAAAGTGATGAATCAGGGCCCGGATTCATTCACACAGGTCACTAGAGGTTGTCCAGCAATGCATCGTGTGCAAAGGAAGCAAAATATATAAAAGCGGTACATCCGACCACCCGATACGTCATTCCTTCTTGCGACTTCTAACCGACACGAGTCTACGCTGTCAAGTCTACGTACAAAGAACCTCCGACTCTCCCGCCGAGCTACGCTACTATCTACACTGCTACGCAACGTAACTTCCGACAAGTCTTCGCTCCAGCTTACCGACGCTACCGCCCAGCGAGTCATCATCCTCTACTGCTCACCACCCGAACTCCGCCCCCGCTGCTATCGACGTCCAGGCGCACGCTCCATTACGAGTACATAATACTGTTAACGCATGATTACTTGTGATCTGCAATAAACGCTGAAACTTCCACTGCTTTTAACTCTCACCACATCCCCCAAGGAGTTCTTGTTGACTCAATGGGAGGTGTCCTGAACAAAGCGCAGTCATCGGAGAGTTGTAATTAATCAGAAAGATTGCTCACACTGAGAAAATGTCACAAATAGGACTGTCCCCCGTACCAGCGTGCTTTTGATTTAATCTTTTAATGACATTAGGTCTTTGAGTGCTGACAAAAGAGGAAAACATCGTTCCCCGGCGAATGTTATTCCAAGAAACAAAATTTAAACGATAATAATAATTTCCAAGTTGCGTACGTATTTAAGATTAAGTTAAAATGTAAACGTCTGTACTTTTAGGAATGGAAATTTACCTCCCTAATGAGATCTGCTCCAGAGATTTGATTATCAATTTTTCGAAACGTTTTTGTAATGCCGTCTCCGGATTTGAAATGCGTAAAATTGTATACGCCATCTTCGTACAAACCGCATTATCTGAGCAAACAAAATTTTAATTCAAATGTACATACTTCGTAATAAAATGTGTATAGTTTTATGTATATGATTTCATATTATTTAATTTCAAGATTTGTTAAACAATATGATAAAACAGAATTAACAAACAACATTTTTGGGCGGATTAACAAAAAACTAAAACCTTAAGAAAAATCTATCAGTTTATCAGTTTATTTATTTGCCTAAAAGATATTACAAACATAATATACTCTATTATAATAATATTTCTGAATTTGCTAACCACCTCATTGAAAAAGATCATTGATGTAATAAAGATAATGGCGTTGAATTTTTGCATGTTGATAATAGGAATATAACATTAAGCAATCTCGAAATTTTAAATATTAAAAAAGCTATTCAAAATAAAGAAAATATTATAAAAAATCAAATAAATTTAACGTCAAGTCCAATCTTTGATTTATTTCCTTTGTTGTTAGTAATTACCTGAACCCTAATAAGTACTTTGAATCAACTTATTAGTCGATTAAACAAAGTTATTTTCAATTTCATAAGTATAGAACTTTAAAATATTATTTAAATATTTTAATTGATTAATAATATTTGTTATAACAAAAGCATAAACGTTTCAAAATAAATATTTATAACATCTGTCAAAATTGATAATATTTGTAAACAATTTTATAATATTTAAAATATGGATCTTTACTATATGTATCCCTGAAGAAGGACCGGTTGTCCGAAACATGTCTGATAAATTATTTTATTTTATTTTAATGTCAGTGTTGTATTTACAAAGTATATAAAAAAGAAAAAGACAAATATAACATAATTATAGATTATGGCAGCGAGTTCCAACCTTTATGCTACTACGTCTCCCAATTTTTTAATAGTTATAATAATACCTATAGACACGTTATAAATAATAAAAACTTTATAAGGACAAAAAAATGTAAATTACAATTAACATTATAATAACATAGTTATACTATTAGGTTTCCGGTTTCGATATGAAGTGTTATTTATTTTTAGATATTATGGAATAAACTTTTTTTAAATTCTTGGCGCCTCTCCATGGAGGCGCGTCTCCTAGGTTGGAAACCGCTGGTTTAAGGCATATATTTGAGAATATCTAAAGTTCCAGTATACATGAGAAATGATTCTACTTTAGGAAGACAAGATACTCTCTAAAGTCAAGAGTATTTGTCTTCTGAACTGATTTTCGTTAATAAGAAAGATATCGATCTCCTAGGTAATCATATTCAGCAGACGATTGCTCTTCCTATCGGCAACACTAGAGTCCACTATAGTTTATCAAGATAGATTTTAAGACGGATGTATTTGAAGAAACACATTTTTGTGTGGCATAAATTAATCGATATAGATCTACAATTGAAGTTGTCTAATTCATATATTCTGAATGCACATATTTGAATATAGCAATAGCAAAACGTTGTCGGGTATGCTAGCTTAAAATACAATGAAACTTTTCAAAAATGACATTAACATTTGCCAACCCTTATGTATGAAAGTGAAGCTTGAAGCTCGCAAAAGGATTAAAGTAGAATAAATGTCATAGAAATGAGATCACTATAAAGACTCTCTGAAAAATGATATATGATAGAATACTGAACGACTTTGCAAGGAAGAAATATAAAACAAATTATTGCATCATAAGTAAAATTAAAAAGGATCCCTTGGATGATTTGGATATATGGAACCAATAAACAAAGAAATAATGGTTAAAATGTTGTATACAAACAATGTGAGTGGAAATAGAAGCCGTGAAAGACCAAGGAAAGCATGACACGACCAAATTAATCAATTACTAAAAGGTGACCACCTTCAAAGTCGGAAAAATCGCCGAGCGTACATGTTACGATGTATGGATGTACTAAAATCTATAGTGGTATGTCAGTGCAGAGCAGTATGGCGTTCCTTCCTCTCTGCTTACCCTTGCGGTGAAACGACGTGATGTAGATAGTAAGTTAGATTTTTTATAAATGTTTTAAAATTTTCATTAATATTACGCATTTTATTACGCGTGTGATAAACTGCATATAAACTTAATCTGAGGGCATGTAAAAAATATTTAGAATAAATTTCTACAAGTTTTAATCAATAAATGAGCCGTTATTTTTGAAAATGGAATAAGTCCACTTTTGGAAAAAATCAGTCGAAGGAGGTGGGATTTTTCTCCCCTTAGCACATAACCCAAATATGAGACCTCTTTAACTTTCACACCTGACAACAGTTCTATTTTGGCTCTGGCTCTCTGTAGTACGTCTGCATTACTGACCCTATCAGTCCAAGGTATACGGAGCCTTCTGTAGTATATCCACATCTCAACCGGTTCATTGCATTCACTTTCAGAGTCCAAGTTTCACAGCCATATAGTAGAACAGACCATTTATAACATTCAATCATTCTTTGTCGGAGTTTCAGGTTAAGATTATTGTTGCAAAAGAAGGTTCTCATTTTAATCAACGCAGCACATGCAACTTCAATTCTGCATTTTATTTCATTAATTCATATGTCCTCGTGGTTATTTAATCTTTATATGGACAAATGTATGAAAGAGCTGAAAGGGTTGGATGTAGGTGCCAAAATGAGCGGAGTGTCAGTAAGCTGTTTCTTGTATGCGAATGACGCTGTCCTACTTGCAGACAACGAGCATGAACTACAACTCCTGGTGAATTGTATGTATGAGGTATGCATGCGAAATGATCTGATGATGAATGTTAATAAGTCCAAGGTAATGATTTTTGAAAAGGAAGAAACCATGACAGTCTGCAACATTAGCGTGAATGGTGAATATTTGGAGCAAGTAGTTGAGTTCGTGTATTTAGATAGTATCTTGACAAGAGATGGGCGAGTGGAAAGGGATATTGAAAGAAGAGTTGGGGCAGGCAACAAAGTGAATGGTGCACTTAAAGTTGTCATCGCAAACAAAAACCTATCCAAAAAAGCTCGAATCGCAGTGCACAATAGTGTTCTTCTACCGACCCTTATGTATGGAAGCGAAGCATGGAACTAGTAAAAGAAGGATGAAAGTAGAATAAATGCAGTAGAAATGAGATCTCTTAGACGAATGTGTGGATAGTCTGTGTACGATAGAGTGTCGAATGAAAATATAAGAAGTGAATGCGGTGCGAATGATGGTGTCATGAACAAAATAATGAAAGGATCATTCAGATAGTTTGGACATATGGAAAGAATGAATAAAGAAAGAATGGTTAAAAAAGTATATGTTGATGATGTAAATGGAACCAGAAATAGAGGAAGACCGAGGAAAACGTGGCACGATCAAATAAATCAAATATTTCATGTGGGCCATGTGAGGAGTCAGAGAAATCGACCCGCCAGCATGACACGATGTATGAATGTTGAGGAAACGAGAGAAATATGTCAAGAAAGAAAAGTGTGGCAGTCCATTCTTTCTGCCTACCCCATCGGGGAGACGGCGTGATGGTTAGTTGGTTAGTTAGTTAATCGTTAAATATCTCGAAACATGAAAAGATTTACTTATTCCACTTGCATATGTTTGAAATTGGAAACGGCTCGAATTTAAATTGTGTACAGCAAAGATGCCATAAAATTGTTAAATTTTATAGCGAAATGAAGCAATTTGGTGGAGTATTAAACTGATAAGCCGTATGAAAATATTTATGTGGGCTTCGAGAGGCGATCTGAATCACGATTTACGCCAGGAATAAAAATAAACTTCGCCGTTGCGCGTCGTGTTTTTCCACTCCGAGTTAAAGTTTCTTCTTTTGATTGGTCATAATAAAATTGGCAAAACTGATAAGGGCTGGCCGCCGGCGGAACGGGACTTATCGGGACATTAAAGCCCCAACTACCCCAGCAACGGGCTCCCCTCTTGTCCTGACTTCTAAAGGGTGACAATATTTCATTATCTACTGCCAGATTTTTGTCTAATTTTCTTAGTACCATAACCGCAATGTTGATTTATTTGAAGAAATATAGATGGCTCTGCATGTAAAAGCAATCCTTAAATATCGGTATTTTTATGTTTCAAATCAAATTAAATCAGTTTATTTCATCAACAGACATTACAAAATTTATTTTTAAGGTATCTATTGAGAACAGGTAATATAATATATTGTATATAGTATACTACCAGAAACGCATAAGAGATGGTTAGGAAGGATACTCTCCAGAATTAAGAGTATTTGCCTTCTGAACGTACTTTCACTAACATGAAAGACGTCGATCTCCGAGGAGATCGCGTTCAGCAGACTAATTGCTCTTCCCACCAGTGTTGCCAGAGGCAGATTGGTTCTGGCGGCCGGTAGGTAAAACAATTTGTGCTGTCGCTGTCGGAGATATCTATCGGGGACAAAAAGCCCAACACCCTCCAGTACGGCCGAGTTCTCGAAGTATCCCCTAATTAATCTAAAGAAATGGGTAATTAGATGTCCATCTCTTCGAAGCTGTAGAGACTCAAATTGACTAGTTTTATAAAAGGCAAAGAAAGAAAAATGAGTTAATTAATTATTTATTAAAAGTCCATTTTTTAGGCGAAACACTATGATACCTTAACATTTTTAACTGTTAATGAATAAACATTGTTTTTTTCATCACAATTGTATTTTATTTTACGCGACAGCTGTTTCATCAACCAATGTTGACATCAGGCAATACAATACATATGTATCGCACATTTTTATTCTGACAAAGACAGCGTGAGATTTTTTCTTTGGCTCAGTCATCTTTATATATAAAGTATTAGAAAATTCTAGAAAGAGTACTGCCTCACTGACGTCGACATACTTGGGTTCCTTCTGATATTATTGATGTTGTTGATTGAATTTTCTTGGCAGAAGTTCATTGCAAATAATGAAAATAAAAATAAAAAATTTAAGAATTTTTCTGTTTATTTTTAGTGTAAAATCTACTTATTAATAAATCTACTAATAAGTAGATTTTACACTAAAAATAAACATAGAAAAATTCTTAAACAATTTTTTTTTATTTTCATTATCCTTCTGATATGTATGATTTTTTTGTTTTCATGTCGTTGTTTTATCTTTGTTACACCGTTTTGTGTCCAAATAAGTCCCCTAAATGTTTTTTGTTTACGTCTCATTTGTGTATTATGTATAAATGTATTAATTAATAAGTCTTCTAGAATAAAACCGGCACCTTCGGCGTGGCAATCATAGCTTTACCACTCTGCCAAGAAAGTCGTTTTACATATAGCCACTAAATTCTATGTATATATCATTCTTTGCAATAAACGCTTTACTTTAATAAGTATAAGTCTTAAGTGCAGCTTTATACTCTGCTACTTTTTGTAGAAAGCTTATTCGCGCGAAGATTCTCGTATACTCGTAATTATGCTAAAAATTCACTGTGTAACCTGTACCGATGATTTTTTTGTAATCACTTCCAAACTAGGTATTACGATTGCCACAAATGTTCTTATTAAAACATCGTTAGGTTAGCTCCAATGAGGTCAAACACTTCACCATGTCTCCCCTGTAAGGTAATCACGCTAATAGCATTAAAGAAAATTATCAAGAACACTTTTAAAATTACTCTAGAAATCCATTTATATCGTATTTCCGATACAACCCCATAAAGGTATATTTTTTTCTTTGAGAATTCTTAATTTTTCCTCTTTCACCCTTGTGCTGTAAATCAACCCCCGCAGGAACGAAACCCTTCAATTATTTCTCTATTATATTACAATGTACGTATCAAAATTTTCTTTTGCTTTCCATTAAAACACGATTAGATACTGGATAGCAGTTGACTATATGAAACCATAATCGACATTCCGAGTGCTTATTTATTGCCGTGAATACAAAATGCAATTACAGCCTATTTTGTATCATGTTATTAGCAATTTTCTTTTATATTTAGAAAATTATCCCAAAAATCAACCTTGTGTAAGAAAATAAACAATATTTTCATATGAAATAAGAAATAGAAGAAGAACAAAATAATTTGTCAAGAGTAAAACCAGTGTTTATTTTCTGTTTTTTTCTGTTAATTTAAAAACTAACTAACCATCACGCCGTCTCCCCGAAGGGGTAGGCAGAATGAATAAACTGCCAGACATTTATTTCCTGACATTTCGCTCGATTTTTCAATGGCCGACATTCAATATTTGATTTATTTGATCGTGCCACGTTTTGCTCGGTCTTCCTCTATTTCTGGTTCCATTTACATCGTTAAAATATAATTTTTACCATTCTTTCTTCATCCATTCTTTCTATATGTCCAAACAATCTTAATGATCATTTCATTATTTTGTTCATAACACCATTAATTTATAAATTATCTGTTCTGTTAAATTATATTATCTCATATCTCGTAGCAAGTAATTATCTCAACACATTAAGAAAAATTATATAAATAATATATTTTTTAAGGATTCTGGGTGTTCGTGTAAATATTAATACGATGTTTTATCCAAATATTTCTTGTTGTTTAAAAAGAACGAAGATAACCGTTAAAAAAAATTCATTTAAATTTGAAAGGTTCTCTCTTAGTGCAAAAGATATACATAAGTTTCATTATCTTGGGGCCTCTCCCCCATCCACAAAAGAGATAACTATTCCGCCGGCCTCGGAAACTGTGGCCCTAATACAATTTTCATAACTTGTCACAAATTATTCCACTTTGGTCATAAAAAAAAACTTCCTTACACAAATAAGCCAGACAGCTGGTAGGTAATTTAATTTTGAGTGCGGGTAATATTTTTCATGTAAGAGGCGCAATCAGTTATGACATTCACATGAATTTAAAGATTAATGTTTTTTTTTCTTGTTATTGACTTACAAATAAATGCATTTTTATTGTTTATAAAAAAAATATCCTAAATAAATATTAAGAACGTCGTAGATCTACTTAACTTAACTTACTAACTAACTAACTAACCATCACGCAATTTCCCCGGAGGGGTAGGCAGAGAGGATGGATCACCACAATGCTCTGTCCTGGCATGCCTCTCGGGCAACCTCTACATTCATACATCGTACCATACACGCACGTCGAATATTCCGACTTCGCATGTGGCCGCCTTTTAGTAATAGATTAGTTTGGTCATGCCATGTTATCCTCGGTCGTCTTCAGCTTTTTTTCCACTAACGCTGCTTGTGTAGAACTTATTAACCATTCTACTCTCATCCATTCGTTCCATATGTCCAAACCATCTCAGGGATCCTTTTTTAATTTTATCCATGATGCAGTCATCTGCCTTACATTTCTTTCTTATTTCATCGTTCGGTATTCTATCATACAACGTTTTCTCACACATTATTCTTAGTGATCTCATTTCTACGGCAAAGGTGTCAAAAGTTGAGAGTTTTTGATCCCAATTGGTGTTAAACATAGAAGTCGATAATTGTAAAAAGACCAGAGAAGTCATTTAACAATAGAGTGTAGTTTGAATTTAACCCTAAATATGCCATCCGTGCTACATGACACATGTAACTATAAACAGTTTTTTTTTTCCACTTTTGTTTTTTTTTTATTTAACCCTTTAGCACTTTTGTAATAACCAGCCTTCAATTATTCTATGAATTGTGATTTTCCATGCAAAACCTTTACTTTCCTGTTTCAAGATAACCGGGACAGAGATGTCTACTCTCAAGTGGTAGTCAACGTCCTAGGAACCTGACATAACTTACCATTAACCCGAAGAGGTAGGCAGAAAGAATGGAGTGCCTCAATGTTATTTACTGATATACTTCTCCTGATTCTAACTAAGGTTTTTTATTATTTTAAATATCTTAGATAATTGAAGTTGTATACATTAAGTTTAAAAGTTGTATGCAATCAGTGTGAGTGGAAAGAGAAACCATGAATGATCGAGGAAAGGCGAACGCCTTCGCATAAAATTTATAAAATATAATAACACTTTAAATGAAGAGACGGTTTCATTTATATAATATTAATGATTTAATTATATACGACCTAAGAGTGTCCACAAATGACTCCACCCCAATCTTGCTCCACGGTGTCTCCCTTGTGACCACGACCAGCTTTTACTACCTCGGTAGTATGATAGCAGGCTCGGGAGGTACTGAGGAATATGTAACCAGCAGACTCAACAAGGCAAGGGGAGCTTTCGATATGCATCGCCCTGTATGGCGTTCCAGTATCATTTTGAGAAAGCTCAAGCTTTAAATATTTAGCAGTAGCGTTAAAAGCGTACTGCTATTCGAATATGAGATTTGAAAATCTACCGCGGACGTTATTGGAAAACTCCAGGTGTTTATAAATGCCGTTCTCTGGACCATGGCAGGCGAAAATCCAATAAGAGAACAAGTCGCTAGACGCAAATGACAGTGAATCGGTCACACTCTGAGACGGAACCCAGCCAGCATCGCTCAGGGTGCACTAGATTGGTCCCAAGACCAGAGCAGACCTAGAGCCACCTGGAGAAGAGCCCTGCAGGACGCGGTTAAAGCAGCAGGCCTCGCTTGGAATGATGTTAGGCAGCGATCAGACATCAGGATGACATCAGGCCCACAGATCGACATCAAGTCAGCGATAGAGTCGGGTGGAGAAGATTCCTTGAGACCCTATGCACCACGGAGGTATATTTCCTATGGCCATACAACTCTTGAAGAGTTTTAGCCTCCTTGATGATTTTTTGCCAAGCTCCTCGATCCTGCGCTTTTTGCTCCCAGCAGTCCGATTCGCTCAACCTAGCCAGGTCAGCCAGAACATTGTCAGTTAGGCGCTGTCTAAGCCTTCCTAGAGGTCTTACTCCAGTTGGTCTAGACGCGTACAGGGTCTTGATTGCTCGGAGGTATGACATGACAAAAAGAAGAAGAAGAATGATTTATTACGGATTGTTACATCCCCGTTCAAGGAACAATAAATAACTAAAGCAATTTTTTAATTTTTGTGACGATTTTATATCAAGTATGCAAAAAATAAATCTTGTAGGCTTTTTGGTTGCGCCTCGTGGGTTCGGCTCAACTTTATGAGTGATATTTCTCATGTTGGGGAAAAGAATCACTATTGTCAACAAGAGACTGGGCCATAACGCGGAGATGAGTTTTTCAGGAAATTGGTCTCCCCCAGCCCTCCCCACCCCGCCATAAAGACGATATAGTGGACTCTCGGTTATCCGGTGGTAAGATATACTGGCATAGCAGGCTCATTGTAAGGATAAGTTCATACAGCCGGAATCATAACATATTCAACAAAAATAATTAAAAGCAAATATTAAATAAAAAGGTTACCTTATTCGAAGTCTTAAAAATCGATATGCGTTCATGTTACGATAATTGGAATCTAGAGAGGTATGTCAGAACAAAACAATGTGGTGGTTCATGAATCTTCTTGAATACCTGTAAGAAAATATTTAAATTCAGTAAATTTTACACAAATATTTGAAGATTATTTTTGTATAGAATCATGTTTATCATCTGTATGTATACAAGTATGTATGTATAGCAAGAGCTACGTTTAATAAAATGAAATCACTATTTTGCAATGATAACGTAAACTTGAAACTCCGCTAGAGAATGATCAAATGTGTGGTGTGTTTTATTGTATGAGTGTGAAACTTGGACCCTGAAAGTTAACTCAATGAACAGACTGGAAGCATTTGAAATGTGGCTCCATCGTCGAATGCTCAGAGTTCCCTGGACAGACATGGTTACCAATACCGAAGTCCTGAGGCGAGCTAGAGTTAACAAGGAATTGTTATCAACTATCAAGTTTCGAAAGATCTCACATCTGGGTCATGCGTGGGGAATAGTACCACCTTCTCCAACTGATATTGGAGGGAAAAATTGAAGGACGCCGAGGGCCCGGAAGGAGACAAATGTCCTGCCTGCGAAACGTGAGGGAGTGGACCGGCATCCGAAGTGTGGAGGAGCTATTCCGAGCGGCGCAGGACAGGGACAGGTACGCCGAGGTGATCGCCAACGTTGGGGGATCCGACAGGGCACTTGAAGAAGAAGATATATATAAAGGACTCGGATTGCAATAGTGTCACCACTCGCTAGGTCGCTGTCGAAATTAAGACAAAAGTGGAAGTAGTTAAAAAAACATCGTTTTATTTAATTATTAATTAAAAACTTTAATTACGTAATGAATATAGTACAATATGAATTGGCAAAATCCTGATTTCAACAAGAAAGAGTACGAGAATATTTTGAATCAAAAGAGCGAGAGGAATAATTAGATACTCTCCGAAATTAATTCGAATGCACACGACAAGCGCGAACGTTAATGGATTATTTAAAATTTTGTTCTGATTATTATTGTATTTACATTAAAAGTTCAAACTTACTACTGATTACGATTGTACAGTGAACCAAAGTTTTTAAGGGTAGAAAATCTTTACTTCCATGAATATTTCACGGTTGTAACGAGTATAATAAAATTGATGCAACGAATTATAATAAAATAAGTATACAAGTATTTTAATAGTTCGTTGAAGTGGTAGAGATCCTTCAGACGTCACTCGGGGCGCACACTAGACGTAGAATGACAATGCAGCATCCCTCAGTCCCCAGTTTGACTCTGCAATGCAGATCCGTCTTCCGTAGCTCTCGAAAAATAATGATTTTTAGTTCCGACAAGGGCCACTTCAAGTATCGCCGTATTGAAAACTGAAATCATTATTTGAACTCCCGTTCTAGGAAATTCATTAGGTCTGCTGGGATACACTCAACGGGATTCCGGGAAATGCGATTGTTATTTAAAAATTGAAGATTTCATTTAATGAGTTAGTTCATAAAATACAAAACATATATTTTATAATATTTTCAAAGAGCTTTGACCCATTTCAGCGATACGTTTCTCGTGACGCATATTTATTGTTATATCTATTCTTAGTTTATATGTTTTAAGTTATCAAACATAATTGCGTAATTTCCCCGTAGTTGCTAAATCTATATACGGTAAAGTGTATATATATGTAGGAGCTGATAAGGTTGGATGCAGGTGCCAAAATGAGCGGAGTGCCATTTTTACACCTACTGACACTACTGTATTTCGTATGCGGACGACGAATGCCAGGATTTATACTATAACTCATTAGTCCGAAGCCGGCTTGGGTGTGGTTCGGTGATATTGAGTCCCCGCGAGGCGAGATACTCGCTAATGTTAGAGAGAATTCAAAAGAAGATTTCTAAAGATATATTTGCATAATGGAGCTATCGTTGGCTTAATTCTTGCATATTCCTCTTGGACATACTGAGAACCAATAGTTTACTCATAAGAAGGGTTGGGTTCACACAAACCCATAAACTTACACCACACTCCTCGGCAATATCCCTTTGAGTCATTGATGTGTGTTCATTCAAAATCACAATTTAATGTGCTTTTTGGGAGTAATATCTATCTTCACTAAATAAAAACCAAATAAAGCCTTAGTTCACTCAAAACACAAAAATTCTTAAAAACAACAAATGCAACGCGTCTGTAGCTTGCTATGTGTCTTTACAAACTGACTGACTGAACATTAAAACAAAATGGCCGCTCCTTTGACATAGGAGTGTTGCCAACTGTAATTTGTATTATATAAACAACATCGAAAACACAGACTATCCTCGTTTCATAATTTATGCGAATAAAAACGTCTGTTTTGAGAAGTTTTATAGGAATGACTTATTTCATCTTGCTAAGGCAATATCAAAAAACATTTGATAAATTACACGATGCCTTATCAATGCGAAACTAGATGATCTAAATAAGATATTTGATAATGCCTTGGCAAAGCGAAAGATGTCTTTTCCTTAAAATATAATAAAACTTCGAGAAAACAGACGTTTCTATTTGAGGATAAATTGTATCTCAATAGAGATGAAGATGTAAATTGGAAACAGAATATGGTGATCGAGATGTTTACAAGACTTATGACCAGTCATTGGTTGGGTTAAGCGCACGCTTTATGTAATAAGACGTGCCCTTTATTACATAAAGCGATGGCGCTAGTGTGTAGATTGAAACTACTATGTGAAGTGTGGTGTTACAGATTAACATATATACAACTTCCAAAAAAAATTCAGACATGGTGGTCATAAGAAAAAGTGGAATGGGGAATGTTGTATTACATAAAGCGCGCGCTTAACCCAACCAATGACATAAGTCAGTCATAAGTCCTGTAAACACCTCGATCACCATATTCTGTTTCCAATTTACATCTTCGTCTCTATTGAGATACAATGTACTCGTATCCTTGAATTGATAACCCGCAATGGGTAAAATCCAGTATTCGTCTACAAGTATTTGTATACATTTAAAAATGGTGTTTCCATTTGTATTAATTTTTTTATATGGAGATTTACATCATTCAAGAAATACATTTATTTTTTTCATTCTTAACGCGTAAATTACAAAAGCAAACACTTTAACACAACTGGAATACAGTATTATAAAACTTATATTTTGCACCCTTGCAATAAACAAACAACATATTCCAATTTTCCCCTTCACGTGGAATCTCCGGCATTTTCCGGAAGCTTTTTATTGATTTAGCGAGTGCTGCACTGCGAGCAGAACCAATAAGCCGTTTAATTAATACCCCCAAGAGGTAAACTTCCGGGCTGTAATGAGTTTGGACTATCACCCGGCTGAAACCAGTTACCGGAAGTTGATAACAGGAGGCCGGGAGATTAGAAAGCTGCTTCCGGTCGCATCGGCCGGTGCATTGTTTGCAGTTTAAGAATGATTAAAGAGCTTATTTAAATTTTCTATTCTTAGTCACATTGTACCTACAGAACTCCATTTATTCAAATTAAGCTTTCACCATAAATACCATTTTATATTTTTCAGTGAGTCTAAATTTCTCTCATCCTTTTGAACCAACTAACTACGAGTAACTAACTAACCACCACGCCGTCTCTCCGAAAGGGTAGGCAGAAAGAATGGACTGCCACACTGCCACGATGCGGAACTCCATCTTTCTCTTTTCGCCCCCGCGAGAGACGCGGTATGATGGGTTGCGAACCTCATCGCCACCAATATGCATCTACCGCGCACATTCGATCGTCCATGTTTATTTTATTAATATGTATAACAAATGTAACGATATTAGAAGAATAAGAAGGAGGAGAATGTTAATTTGTAAATTTAAAAAAATATATATATTCATCACGCCATTTCACCGAAAGGATAGGCAGAGAGGATAGACCGTCACACTGTTATACTCAGTGCCCAACACTCCGCACCATATACAAATACTGAAGAAGAATAAAAAGAAACAAATTTTAATACATTAAAATGTGTGCATCGAAGAAGATTGGGTCACAACCGAATCACATCTATAATTTTAAAAATTAAGTGTTTTGAATATAATAAGTGTTATTCTATAGATTCAATTATCATTATAAAGCAGGATAAATGCCGTAGAAATGAGATCACTAAGAAGAATGTGCGGGAAAACGTTGTATGATACGAGTAGAATACCGAACGATGAAATAAGAAAGAAATGTAAGGCAGATGACTGCATCATGGATAAAATTAAAAAAGGATCCCTGAGATGGTTTGGACATATGGGACGAATGGATGAGAGTAGAATGGTTAAAAAGTTGAACACAAGCAGCGTGAGTGGAAAAATGGCGAGGACAGTCGAGGAAAACATGGCATAACCAAATTAATCAATTACTAAAAGGCGGTCACATTCGAAGTCGGAATAATCGACGTGCATGCATGGTACGATGTATGAATGTAAAGGAATCCAGAGAGGTATGCCAAGACAGAGCATTGTGGCGATCCATCATCTCTGCTTACCCTTCCGGGAAAATGGCGTGATGGTTAATTAGTTAGTTAAATTATTAAGAATTTAATATGTGTTAATTGTATCTCAATAGAGACGAAGATGCAAATTGGAAACTGAATATGGTTGATCAAGGTGTTTACAGGACTTATGACCTGTCATTGGTTGGGTTGAGCGCACGCTTTATGTAATTACAACATTCCCCATTCCATCTTTCTTATGACCATGTCTGACAAAATTTTTGGAAGTTGTATATCAACCAATGACAGGTCATAAGTCCTGTAAACACCTTGATCAACCATATTCAGTTTCCAATTTGCATCTTTGTCTCTATTGAGATACAATTAAATCATGAATTGATAACCCGCAATGGGTGAAATCCAGTATTCGTATACAAGTAAATGTATACATTCAAAAAAAAATTTTAATATGTGTGTTTATTCAATTATTTTCCTGAATCAAATCGGCTATTAGAAAAAGGTTGTGGGGTGTGTGGTGGTGAGCAGTAGAAAGACGGCGGAGGTTTCAGCGTTTATTGCGGATCACAAGTAATTACACGTAAACTGTATGATATACTCGTGATGGAGAGTGGTTGGATGTTGATAGCAGCGGGGCGGAGTCCGGGTGGTGAGTCGTAGAGGATGAGGGCTCGCTGGGCGGTAGGTCGTCGAAGGTTTCGTGACGTGGCCGTGTAGATAGATGTGTACTCGGGAGGAAGGTCGGAGGTTTCTCGTACGTAGACTTGGTAGTGGAGACTCGTGTCTCTTCGAGATCGCGATACTGACTGACGTTTAGAGTTGACTGACGTAGCTTCGTAGGTCGGCGGGGGAGGTAGTCCGATATCCCTCGTGGTCCGATATCCCTCGTGGTCCGATATCCCAGAGTTGACTGACGTTTTAGAGTGGACTGACGTAGCTTCGTAGGTCGGCGGGGGAGGGAGTCCGATATCCCTCGTGGTCCGATATCCCAGAGTTGACTGATCCCATTGGGTGCTCTGAAGTACTGCTTTTATATGCTTTGCTTTCGTCATCTACGATGCCCTGACCTAGTGACCAAACCTGAATGAATCTAGGCCTTCGAGTCATCAAACCGTTTATTCGTGCCATATATTTCTTCATGAAATATGTTTATCTGGGTTACGCATTTAACCCCGACAAGGTAAAGAATAAACTGTGGTTTATAGAATACATAACATACATAGTTAAGCAAACGGCGCCGGCGGTTGCGAAAGATAATTTGTTATTACTATTTGACAAAGTCGGGAACCCTTATTAGTCCCAGACGGCGAGATTGTCATATCAATCTGAATGTATTATTCCCGAGGATTAGGCGATTCTCCCGCATCCTGGGCCTCACTCAGCATCCCTGCCTTCGTCTGGGCCGTGATTAAGTATTCACTCACCTGTACATCACATCCTCACTACCCCACTCCGGCTAAATTATTATCGCTAGACAAAATTTCGTCTGTCTTTCATACGGGCGTATTCACTTTTAATTAATACGAATGAAAACCTCCGCCACGTTTGCCGACAATCAAAAATGACACGTTTTCCTCGGTCTGCCTCTATTTCTAGTTCCGTTTTCGTCATTTACATATATTTTCGTTACAATTCTATCTTTATTCCGAATTTCAATGTGTCCAAATGTCTCAATGATCCTTGCATTATTTTGTACCACTAACATTCGTACTGGATTCATTTTTATATTTGCATTTGATACTCTATCTTATACAGATTTATGACACATTCGACTAAGAGTTCTCATTTCTACTGCATTAATTCTACTTTCATCCATATTTTGCCAGCTCCATGTCTCACTTCACAAAAGACGGTAGGATTATTAGTTAGTTAATAAGTTTTTACGAGTTTTTACAAACAATTTACTAACTAATCACGCCGTTTTCCCAAAAGGGTAGGCAGAGAGGATGAAACACGCCATATTGCTCTGTCCTGATACCTGTCACAAACCTTCCGATATTTCTCTACATTTGTACATCGTTACATGCACGATCGTCGATTTTTTCAACATCGAATGTGGCCGCCGCAGTATTTGATTAATTTGGTCATGCCATGACTTCCTTGATCATCCAAGGCTTCTCTTTCTATTCACATTGCGTGTGTAAAACATTTTAACCATTCATCCATCTCAGAGTCGTTTTTTTAATTTCATTCATAATGCAATCATCTGCCAAACAATTAAATTTCAAAAACTATTAAAAAGACCATTTCTATCTTATTTATTATTCTCAAAAAGAAGTATTTTAGTATTCAACATTAAGAATAAATGTAAATATATGATAATATATGGAAAAATAAAATATTTGTTGTTTTTTGAACAATGATATAAAACTCTATATTGATAATTAATACGAATGAAAATGTATGTTTCTTAGAAGTTGATTTATAATTTATAGATATGGCAATATCAACTTATTTTGTTTTTTTATAGAACTCAAAATACATGCCATTCCCATGAAATAAAACTTCTAGACATCTTTATTCGTCAAATAGACAGCTTTATTCGTATTAATTAACATTTACAAAATTTATTATTGAAACGAAAATACTTAAAATGATAGTTAATGTATTAATGAAGTATAAACAAGCGTTTTTTATAGTATACAAGCGTAAAAAACTAACTTACAATCAAAAAAACTAACCGTCCTAGGGATTTTTTTTATTTTACTTATGATGCAATCATCTGCTTTATAGTTCATCTTCAGTTCATTCTTCTCAATGATCTCATTTCTACAACATT
Organism: Lepidostoma basale; assembly: GCA_022606425.2. Lineage (NCBI taxonomy): Eukaryota > Metazoa > Arthropoda > Insecta > Trichoptera > Lepidostomatidae > Lepidostoma > Lepidostoma basale. Next base: position 689,439 of record JAHDVF020000079.1, on the reverse strand, counting down.
TACCTTACTTTCTTTCTTCTTATTATGCAATAAGTATAACCTTGTGATAAACGTGTCAACAACAACAAGTCTTAAGTTATGGTATTTGAAAAGGAAGAATTTATGACGGTTTGTGACATAAGTGCGAACGGAGAGAAATTATAGCAAGTTAACGAATTTGTTTATCTGGGAAGCATGTTCACAAGAGATGGAAGAATGGAGAAAGATATCGAAAGAATGGTTGGAGCTGGAAACAAAATAAATGGTGCACTCAAAGTCATTAGCGCAAATAGAAATATATCCACTGAAGCGAAGATGGCAGTGCACAATGGACTTCTAGTCCCGACCCTTATATATGAAAGTGAAGCTTGAAGCAGAAGAAGGATAAAAATAGAATAAATGGCGCAGAAAGAATAATTTCTAATGATGTAGTAAGAAAGCAATGTTAGGCGCATGAATGCATGATTAATAAAATCAATAGGTAAAGCGTCACATAGAGAGTTTGGACATATGGAACGAATGGATGAGGGAGGAATGGTTAAAAATATTTATACAAGTAGAGTTAACATTGTGTTAAATTATTTTTATTTTGTTATTTTATTTTATATCATTGTATTTTATATTATTTGTTTTAGATTTATTTTGTGGGTGTCGGACGATCGAAGTGTGCGCGGGAGATGCCTAATGGTGGCGATGAGGTTCGCAACCCATCACACCGCGTCTCCCGCGAGCGAAAAGAGAAGGATGGAGTGCCGCATCAGTAAAAGTGTGACAGTCCATTCTTTCTGCCTACCCTTTCGGGGAGACGGCGTGATGGTTAGTTAGTTAGTTAGTTAGTTACAAGTAGAGTAAATCGGAAAAGAAGTCGAGGAAGGCCAAGGAACACATGTCATGAATATATTAATCAATTACTGAAAGGCGGCCATGTTTGATGTAGGAACAATCGACGAGCGTGCATGTCACGATGTGTGAATGTATAAGAGTCGCGAGAAGTATGCCAGGATTGAACAATGTAGCGATCCATCATCTCTGCTTACCCCTCCGGGGAATAGTTAGTTTAGTTAGTTCTTCCTTCTTTTGCCAGCTCTGGGCTTCACTTTCATACATAAGGGTTGACACTAAAAGTAGTATAAGCATATTGCAAGATAATCTCTATGTATGCAACATCACGCTTTAATCCCTTGAAGGTACTACAAGTATGTAGTTACTACCTTGCAGGGTTGATACCCGGCTTGCCCGCTCGCCTGCACAATCAATCTTGCGTGTTGGTTAAGGCATCATAATATTGGCTTTAGACACCATTCCAACACGCCGGTCAATACATCATTGTCCTGAGTGGATCAGAGAATATCAGTATTGTACCCTGGGCCAATAATACACAGCTTGGTGAGCTTGCATTGTTTCATCGAAATCACCATCAATGTTGATTAATCATTCGTTTTCAACAATAGATACTGACCACAACCGACATTACCCAGTAGTTCTAATTACCAGTGGCACGCATTCAACTAATTATTCTTTATTATTTTTAAATTTAAATAAATTTACAGTACACAATGGAGTTTAAGTACCAACCCTGATGTATGAAAGTGAAGCATGTATAAAAATATAACAACGCGCTTGATTTTCGCTACATTTGATAATACCTTAGAAAGGCGAACCATGTCAATCCTATAGATTGTCACCTGAGAGTAAGAGGGTTCCAACTAACAAAATTTCACATTTGGCTTTTTTTCGTGAAAAGGGTTCTTACTAGGGATGGGCAAAATTAATCACTTAAAGGATCTGAGCTGAACGGTTCCGCTCAGCAAAGTGAGCTGACTCTTTTTAACGATTCATGGTTCACCATTTTGAGTCGTTTGTTAAAAATGAATTTCTGCAAAGTTAAAATCATTGGTGACCTTTTTTTTAATGTTCATCGACCTAAAAAAAACTATTGGTGACCTTTTTTTTTTGCTCATCGACCTAAAAATATTATTTGGTGACCTTTTTTTTTTTGCTCATCGGCTAAAAAAAAGGTCACCGGGATAATTTTTTTATCAATGAGCTATAAAAAAAGGTCTCCGGGATAATTTTTTTGTCGATGAGCTAAAAAAAAAAAAAAGGTTGCCAACGATTTCCGTCCCCAATTTTTCGACAAACAACTTTTTTAACAAACGACTCAATAGTGAACCATGAATTATTAAGAAGAGTCAGCTCACTTTGCTGAGCGGAACCGTTCAGCTCAGATCCATTAAAGAGCTCACTAAAAAGAGTCGACTCTTTTGCAATAATTTATGATTCACCCAGCGGATCATTGAGCTACCGCTCTTTTTTTATGGATCATCGCTGACCCGCTCACCAAAGTGAGTCGATTCGTGAGCGGATCGCACATCCCTAGTTCTTACTAACCTTATCTTTACGAACAAAAAAAACATGTAATAGTATCGTCATTTTGATGTTACGAAAAGAATCAAGTTCCATCTGATCACTCAAAATACACGATTCACTGAAGAAGGACTCATTTATACTCAGAACTTTATTATTCCAACTGTCGCCAGAGAAAATTTACACGCTTCTTGGTAAAAGAGTTTCATCTGCTTCAGAAGGAACCCTTTTATTCCAAGATACACACCCGAAACCAACAAAACTTTGTCTTCATTTTTCTCAGCTTTTTATTTTTGACAGTTGGAACCTTCTTACTCTCAGGTGACGAGATTATAATAAAATTTCTATAAAATAAACGTTTTCATTCGTTGAACAATGTCTCTTTTTTTAACTTTGTACACAACACCAACATTGGTGTATAAAAAGTAACAACGCACTTAATTTTCGCTACAATTGATAATGCCTTAGAAGGCGAACCATGTTAATCCCATAGATTATAATAAATTTTCTAGTGAACAGACGTTTTCATTCATTGAACAATAATTTCATTTATTTATTTAATCGCGACAAGTTCGTCTGACTGTCAATTTCGTACTCACTGGCGGTTCCGTTCATTCATGAGCTTGCATTGTGAGTGCGTGAGAGGGGCAGGTCTCTGAGGGGTAGAATATATTTTGTTCCCCTCTAAACGAAGAGCTTGCAGCCTTCTAGAAATTATACCTAGATAAGCTGTGTGAAGGATTTCTGGTCTTTTTGGACACTTTAAACGAAGAAGAATTTAATTTTATGCAATACGAACTCGTGGGATAATTATTTTTAAATGGTGTAATTTTTGTCACTGAATAATTCTACAACATAGCTATCATAAGGATTCTCGTGACATGTGATAAGTAGCTAATCTATCGCCATTCTATTGACACGTGAATTCTACACCAGACCAAATACAGTGTGACAATGCTAATGCCCTCGCCAGAAATCGAACCCGGAACCTTCGGGGTGGCAGTCAATACTATTACTACTCGGCAACGAAGGTCGTCAATTGGCAGAAGAAGGACGAGAACAGAATAAATGAGATCCAGGAAAGCGGTAGAGATGAAATCCCTAAGACGTATGTGTGGTAAAACGATGTATAAGAGAATTTCAAATCCTGTTATTAGAAAGGAATGTAGAGTGGTATGAACAAATTTTTAAAAAGGATCCCTGCATTGTTTTAGACCAGTGGTTCCTAAAGTGATCCATACGGACCCCCAGTGGTCCCTGGGATCATTCAGGGGGTCCGTGGAAAATTAAAATTGATTTGGGGTCCCTGAACAACGTCGCGTGAGGGGGTCCGCGCAAGGTTTAATAAAAGAAATTTGGCTAATTTTTATTATGATGGAAGTTATATCGACCTTTTTTTTGCTCATTCGTGAAAATCGGGCCAGTCGCGACATTCGATTGTTCCAGGGTCAAAAGAAAGGGTCGACAATGAAAAATATTCGTAAAAAAAACTTGAATTTGTCCGTTGTCGACCTTTTTATCATTCGTTAAAATCGGATCACGAATGAGCAAAAAAAAAAAAAAAAGGTCGACAACGAATTCCAGATATTTTTTTATTGGACATGATTTGCTCTGTGTCAGCTTCAGAAACTCATTTTTTAGTTAAAGGTGAATTTGTAAAAAAAAAAACAATATTACGACAGTAGGGGGTCTGCACAAAATAAAAGACAAAAAGGTTTTGAAACCACTTGTTTAGACGTATGGAACGCGTGGATGAATGAAGAATAATGAAGAAAGTATGCGTTAACGGTGTGAATGGAGTACAGAGTCGTAGGAGACCGTGGAAAACTTGGCATGACAAGATTAATCAAAATTTAATTTAATGTGGCGGTCCATTCTCTCTGCCTGCCCCTTTGTTGTGATATTGGTGTTTTCAAATAACAGTCTGGAATATTACCGGGAATGGTGTAAATCTAGAACCTTTTCTTCTTTTTCAGCCCTCTTCTCACCACTGCTGGATATAGGCCTTTTCCATTTTTCTCCACTTGTCCCTGCCTTGTCCTTTCTGCATCCAAGTGGTCCAGCTAGTCTTTACCTTTTCGGTTGCCTCCTGAGCCCCGAAAATCTGGAACAAGTGGAAGTGTATGCATGACACGATGTATAAATGTCAAGGAAGTGATAGAAGCATTAAAGGACAGTACAAAATAGTAGTCCATTCATGCAGTTGGTTAGTTAAATTACCATTTTCAGTGTAACGGTTTTTTCAGCATTAAATATACATATTGAACAATTCATACAATTACTCGTATAAGTTTATTGCAAAATATATAAACTTTTTAGAAACTAATATTTTTTATTTAGAATCAACTATTGCATTTTCCTTGAAAATTTGTAATTAAATTATCAGAGGCCGATGTATTGTTTATTTTCAAAAAAGTTTTCGATCAGGCACAAGATTTACTTTTAAAATAGTATTTTTTATTTGAATGATTTTAGATGAACCTGTAAGAAGTTATAATGTTCACCGCAAGCACCACTTATGGAACAGGTTTCTACAAATATGGCGATAACTTCGTTTGTTTTTTTTTTTCAAATTTGAGTCAAATCAAGTTTAAATACAATATAATAATTTAATATTGTTGGTTTTACAATATAAATTAAATAACTGAAAAAAAAATCATACCTCTGACAGCCCCTAACCCCTTAAAGTGGCTCTATTCAACTTGCCTGACCACCACGGATTGCGTATGTGTGAATACTGCAGTAAACTATCTCCACGTGTCCAATATATTATCACCTGTCCTCCTGACAGACGCGTGTTATCTGTGCAATTATCTTATTCAATACGTGACAATTCCACTTCACTGAACATGTCATTCCACCATTCCATTAATAATAATAATAAATGGGATGATTTATAGAGCGCCATTTTTCTGAATTAATCATGTCATCATTGACGTGTAATCCTAAAAGTCGCATATCTCTATTAACACAATAATTAATTTAAAATATGTTTTTTAACTTCCACTTTTGTATTTATTGTTTATTGAACAATGTTGTAAAACTCTACATTAACTAATAAATACGAATGAAAACTTATTCTACTCGTATATTTGCCATAACTTTGTATTACGGATTCATTGAACAATGTTTCTATTTTTAACTTTGTACCCAACACCAAAGTTGGTGTTGTGATCAAAGTTAAAAAATGTAACATTGTTTTATGAATGAAAACGTCTGTTAACTATAAATTATATTATAATCTATGGGATTAACATGCCTCGAGCGAAAATCAAGCGCGTTGTTACTTTTTTTACACGATTTAAAGGGGCAGAGTACGGTAATTTCTGCACTGAGGAAGGGCGTCTGTATCCCGAAACATGTTTGTGAAAAATGCTAAAAAGTGACATGAAAATATATTACAATATAACATATGTTTTTTTAATGTATTTAACTATTAATCCACAACAAAGTTAAATTAACTTTGAATATAAATAAATTTCATCGTTATGATCAATTCATATAACAGTAAATGTTTATTATTTAATACTAGTTACAACCCGTGAAATATTCACGGAAGTGAAAAATTTGGTTCACTGTACAATCGTAATCAGTTAAAAAGATATCACTTTTAATTTTTAAAAAAATTTACGTACACGTTAAAAATTTCACAATTTACAATATCGAATTGTTCTCCTTTTGTTTTCCACCCTACTGCCATATAACAATAATCAGAAGAAAAAATAATAATCCAGAAAGATTCTCGGGCATACGCATCGTGTGCATTTCGAGTTACTTTTGCAGAGCATCGAAGTATTTCTCTCTAGCTCTCTTGTTTTTTAAATATTCTCGTACTCTTTATTGACAACATCTGAGTTTTTGCCTATTTATATTATACTGGTATTTTACTCTTAGACGAATGTGTGGATATTCTGTGTATGATAGAGTGTCGAATGAAAATATAAGAAGTGAATGCGGTGCGAATGATGGTGTTGTGAAAAAAATAATGCAAGGATCGTTAAGATGGTTTGGACACATGGAAAGAATGAATGAAGAAAGAATGGTAAAAAATAGTATATGTTAACGATGTAAATGGAACTAGAAATATAGGAAGACCGAGGAAAACGTGGCACGATCAAATGAATCAAATATTGAATGTCAAAGGAGTCAGAGAAATCGACGCGCGTGCATGACACGATGTATGAATGTTGAGGAATCGAGAGAAATATGTCAGGAAAGAAAAGTGTGGCAGTCTTTTCTTTCTTGTCTTTATTTCGACATCGACGGTTTTCACCAGGCTCGCTGGCATCGACAGACTTGTGACACTATTGCAAACCGAGTCATTTATATACATACAGATCAGGGGTGGTAAACATGAGTTAATTTTGTATAGAGTCGCAATAAAGACAAAAGTGGAAGTACTTAAAAAAAACATCGTTTTATTTAATTATATTTTAAAATGAACTTCCATCAAGAGATTTCAGTGAAATTATTTGAATATTTTACAATAAATATAATATTTTATGATTATAACTTGCCTATGCGTAAAGCCAGCCAACACGTATGTATCCCAGCAGTACGAGCAGGCACTTGTGTTCTTGATTCATGTCAATTAATCACAGCGGACTAGGAGAATATACCAATCTGCATACCTGACTAGTACAGGTAAATCAGGAAGGATTGTACCACGTCTATCGAAACAATACGGGCCTCTCGCCGTGGAAACATGATAGGCTCCTTGTATTATTCAGCAGCTAATTGGTTTTGATTTAACAGATGGTAGTCTACCGCCGGTTTTTAAGGTTTCACCAAATTAATATAGAAATACATGTTTGGATTAAATATTGTGTTTCATGTGTTTAGAAACTCCCTAAATTATGCTTACAAATAATTTAATTACAAGTTTCCGTATAGGTATATAACTATTTATATATCGGTATAATATTTACTTTTGAATAACGGTTGTATATAAGTTATTGTGTATTGGAGTGACATTTTTCGCCTTGATAGTATGTACTTAATAATTAACGATTGGCTAGCACTACTTGGAGATTTATTCATCATCAGCCGTCTGCCATCCACTGCTGAATGTAGGCCTCTCCCAAAGCCCGCCACCGCCCCCTGTCCATTGCCGCTTCCATCCATCTATGTCCAGCAATCCTCTTCAGATCGTCGGTCCATCGGACAAGGGGGCGTCCAACTCTGCGGAATCCTGTACGCGGTTTCCAAAACAATCCAAAACCCGTCTCCCCTATCGGCCGTCGGTTCTCCGACAGATATGTCCAGCCCATCGCCGCTTCAGCCCGCCCATCCGCAAAGCCACCCCAGTCACCATGGTTTGTTGACGAATGAATCCGTTTCTAAATCTGTCCCTCAAGGTTATTCCAAGCATGGCTCTTTCAATGGCGCGCTGGACGACCTTGAATCTGTAGACTAAACCTTTTGACAGTGTCCACTTCTCGGCTTCGTACGTCATGACTTGCAAGATGCAAAGATTTATTCAACTTAATAATAATAATAGAAGTAATACGAATGAAAACTTCTGTTTTCTATAGGTTTTATTATTTATGGAAATGACATGTTTCACCTTTCTCAGGCAATATTAAATACGAAAACAAGAAAACAGATGTTTTTATTTGTATTAATTATTTACTTTGTAGTGATATATCTTTGTTCAAGAAACAATAAATCAAATATAACAGGGCTTTTAAATTTTAATTTAAATGGCTTTAAATCAGTTAATTATATCGTCATAAAAATCATTTTTTTACAAATAAAACATATTTATAAAAACGTCCATTTAATATTGAAAGAAGAGATGGGCAAGCAACAAAGTAAATGGTGTGCTTTAAAGTTGTCATCGAAAATAAGAGTCTATCGAAAAAAGCTAAGATGGCAGAGCACAATTATGTTCTTGTTCCGATCCTTATATATGAAAATAAAGCATGGAACTGACAAAATATGTATTAAAGAAAAATAAATGAAGTAGAAATGAGATATCTAGACCGAAGCGTAGTAAATTTGTATATGACAGAGTGTGCAAATGCAGTGCAAATGAAAGTGTTATAAACAAAATAATGAAATGGTCATTAAGATGATTTGGATACATGGTAAGAATGAAAGGATGGTAAAGAAAGTACATGTTAACGATGTAAAAACGTGCCACGATCAAATCAATCAGAACTAAAAATTCGGAGAAATCGACGTGCGTGCATGACACGATGTATGAGTGTTGAGGATGCGGGAAAAGTATGAAAAGATAGAATAGTGTTGCGATCCATTCTTGCTTTATAAGTGTTTTATATATTTCCCTAACAACACGAGACATGTCACTCCCACGAAATTAAAATAAAACTAGAAGTTTGTATTACCCGATGATGCCACATAAGTAACTGTCGCGACAATCTCACAAAAAAAATGTGATACGTATCATAACAAAGAACCCCAAAAAAGATTTCGGAGTGCTAACCAGGCAACAGAAGACCAATTGGACGATCAAGGCTACGATGGGAGGAGGAAGCTGGGAAAGGGGCAACGACTGTCAAATTGGAGGGTTTAACCAGAGGACAGGAGGAGTTGGAGGCGAGGAATAATGGAGGCTAAGTCTCGATAAGGCTGTAGGTCCATCGAACAAGAAGAAGATTATTCAATATTTAAACATTTAGTAATATGGATATTTATGTATTGGGTTTGGTTACCCCCGGTGTCATCCCATCCGTTGGGATGGAATAGAGACTGAAGGTAGCTAAACAAGATGTTATGATCTCTTGGGATTACCAGCTATTACTAAATACTGCTCCAAAGTAGCTTAAAATGTATTTTCTTTCATGCAAAAGTTATATTTTTGTTCTATTTATTGATGATAAAAGGTGATGTGTAAACTTTGTAAGATATCTTTATTTCGACAGCGACCGGTTTTGCCAGGCTCGCTGGCATCGACAAACTGGTGACATTATATACATACAGATAGGGGTGGCAAACATGATTCTATACAAAAACAACCTTTATGTAAAATTTACTTTATATAAATATTGGTATTATACGTATTTAAGAAGATTCATATTCAATAAAAAATGGATATTAAATTTGTTTTGTTTGATTCCAGACCTCAGCAGTTATATGAATAGGGAAAAACGAATAAAGCGATGCCAACCTCATGGACCAAGAACTATAACATATTATATTTAAATTCAGTAATAATAAAAACAAAAGTACCATTTTTTCAAACGTTATATATATATAAATATGTAAGCTGTAATAAAATTTCAAATCCATTGTATTGAATATGAATCTTCTGGAATACCTGTAATACCAATATTTAAATTCAGTAAATTTTACATAAATATTTGAAGATTATTTTTGTAAAGAATCATGTTTACCGCTCCTGAATATAGTGTCACCAGTCTGTCGATGCCAGCGAGCCTGGCGAAACTGGTCGCTGTCAAAATAAAAACAAAAGTGGAAGTTGTTAAAAAATATCGATATATTTAATTATTATTTAAACTGAACTTCGATCAAGAGATTTTAGTAAAATCATTTGATTATCTTTGTAAGATGTGTTAGTTTCTAATTCTGTGTTTTGATATTTCCTGAAAACTTTGTAAGATGTTTTAGTTTCTAAGCGTGTGTTAATTAACAAACTAAAACGTTACGTTGATTATTACACCCGATAACGCTTACATTGGTAAACGAAACAGATGCCGCGACAATTTCATAGAAATTAAATCAATTGTGATATATCACAGTGTTTTAATTAAACAGTTCACGAAATTTAACACACAAGATTTGAATATACTCGTATACCCTTCTTACAGTGCACATAGTTCATACAATACTATCTATAGTAAACAGGCTTTCATCCATAGCTGCATCTAGGCTGCATTGTCTCATCCTTAATGTATAACCCATCCGACACACTACGGTCTGACGCGGCAGACAGCAAGCCTACATCAGCCTACGATCATTTCATTAATGCAACACAATACAACCTTGCTAATGGCTTCTTGATTAAATTCTTGGGTACTGCTACGTGTGCATTTACTAAGTATTGCGCAGATTGCAAGTTAATAATTAAGTTTTTAATTACGTACCCTTAAGTATGAAGTTACTATAATGTGTGAGTGTGTTTGAGTCTACGCACACGGGGTGTCGATTTTATTTTATATATATAATACTTACAATCATTAGTCACCTAGAAATATGTAAAATCATTTGTAAACATTTTGTAAAAATATGCGTTTCTTAGAAACACTTTATTTCGTCCTACCTCAAATAACTTATTTTTGAATGGTCCATTTTTTTGGCCGAAACACTATGATACCTTAACATTTTAAACTGTTAATGAATAAGCTTTGTTTTTTGTATGACAATTGTATTTTATTTAATCGAAACAGCTGTCGCGTAAAATAAAATAAAATTGTGATACAAAAACAAAGTATAACTTATTTTTGATTTATATAATATCATTTAGTATCCCCTAACTATGTAACCTGTCATAAAATTTCTTAACGTGTTCCAAGAAACACTCTCCAATATTTCTGGACCTACCCAAATAATTCTTTGTTAAAAATGTACAAAGTCACATCAATTTTCGTTAATTATCATATTCTGCTCCATTTACTAGTGTATATAAACTGCAACGAGTTGAAGTTTCGTCACATTTGATAATGCCTTAAAAGGGCGAAACATTTCATTCCCATAAAAAAAAACTTCTAGAAAACTGACGTTTTCATTCGTATTAATTATTATATTTAATATGGAGTTTTACATCATTGTTCAATAAACAATAAATTCTTTTATGTAGATTATGACAATGGAAGAGTATTTAATATTGATAAAAACTTACATTTTTTATATTTTCAGTTAAGTTGGTTTTACATATGTGGGAGGAATAAGTTACCAAGAGCCAAATTTATGAAACCCTTACGCCTTAGCAAGGCGTAGAATCAGTCAAACAAACAATGCTTATCAAATTGATAGAAACATAACTTAGCAAAACCTTACTTGACTTCTATAAACAGAAGGTATTAATGAATCTAAAATAAATGTTATCAACACTTAGGATCAGTCTAACGAAAAAACAGTGATCATCAAATTTTTTAATGCTCTAGAAAAGTTAAATTATTAAAACTACTATAAAAGGATATTGAAAGAAGGGTTGGGGCAGGCAATAAAGTGAACGGTGCACTTAAAGTTGTTATCGCAAACGAAAACATATCCAAAAAAGCTTAAATGGCAGTGCACAATTGTGTTCTTATACCGACCCTTATATATGGAAGCAAAGCATGGAACTGGCAAAAGAAGGATGAAAGTAGAATAAATGCAATAGAAGTGAGATCTCTTAGACGAATGTGTAGAAAATCTGTGTTTTATAGAGTGTCGAATGAAAATATAAGAAGTGAATGCGATGCGAATGATGGTGTTATGAATAATGAAAGGATCATAAAGATGGTTCGGACACATAGAAAGAATGAATGAAGAAAGAATGGTAAAAAAAAGTATATGTTAACTATGTAAATGGAACTAGAATTAGAGGCAGACCGAGGAAAACTTGACAAGATCAAATTAATCAAATATTGAATGTCGGACACGTGAGGAGTCAGTTAGTCAGTACTTTAAAACGAGCGTATTCATTAAACTTCGACGACTTTCCTGGCAGAGTGGTAAAAGCTATAGCCATACCGATGGTCCCGGGTACAATTCCCGGCGATGGTAGTATGATTATCACACTGTTTTTGGTCTGGTGTAGAATTCACGTGAAGTTTAAATGGAGATAGATTGACTACCTATCACATGTCACTAGAATCAATATCATAGCTAAAAACAAAGTTATGTTTAAGTTTTCACAATATGAATACAATAATTAGGTTGTATACAACAACAAAAAAATAAAAATAAAACCTTGATTATATTTGTTATACGTTGTACATTGGGAAAATACATTTATGACAGCATTCTATGGTATACTCGTATATATCAAGGCAGCATGCTCTCCTGTGATCTGCAATGGAGGTTTGGTCCATAGGACTGCACTGATTGGGAATCAATCTGTCCGGAGTCGAGTAATCACTCGCTTAAGTGAAGTAAATCAAGGCGCAATACTCCAGATTGCAGGGGAGATTTGAATTGCATCCTCGTAGATCAAGCCATCTGAATTAAGTGTCATTAAAGCATCTACAATTATACATGTACACAAGTTTATATCATGACAACATAGCAAAATAACTTATAAGATCTTGAATTTAGTTTTTACTTTTCATTTCATTCATTCCAAAACAAAAATATGAAAATTTGTTAAAATATTTATAACACTGATGAAGGCCTTCTGTGTCCGATACATGTTTGTTTTATAATAAATTTCATGCTGTATACAAAGATTTTGTGGAAGGAATGGATAGAACCATGTTAGGAATAAGCCTAAGTAACAGAGTCAGAAACGATACAGTGAGAGAAAAAACAAAAGTCATTGACATCATCCATCGGGTGGCGACTCTAAAAAGGCCATGGGCAGGTCACGTATCCAGAAACTCAGACGATAAATGGACAAGAAGACTGCTGACTTGGAGACCGTGGACGGCAAAGAAAAGTGCAGGGCGACCACAACTGTGGAACGGTGATCTGAACAGACATGTCGGAATAACCTGGATGCAGTCTGCACAAAATAGAGTGACATGGAAGCGAATGGAGGAGGGGTTTTTTCAGGTTTGGACGGGAATAGGCTGAGGAAGAAGAAGAAGAAGAAGATACCATAAAAACGACTTCAAGCTCACAGTACAGAGAAGAAGTAGGTCTACAACAAGGGAGAAGAAGAAGAATTATTATAAAATTTTCGTGATAATTGTTACACCAACCGATTGTGGCATCATAAATAATGTAACACCTTATGATGTAAAAAACGGTTGACGAAACAGCTGTCGCAAAATTGATCAACAATCGCGCCATCTCCGAAGGGAAATGCAGAAATAATGGACCGCCACACTGATGTTCTTTCCAGATATCCTTATTTAGATTCCTCAACATTCATACACCGTGTCATGTTCATACGTCGATTTCTCCGACTACTCACGTGGCCAATATTGAATATTTTATTGATTTGATCGACTGGAATGATTACAGTATAAATAGAATTTAAGTAAAAAAAAAAGACAAAAGTAAAGAAAACAGAGTGACATGGAAGCGATTGGAGGAAGCCTTTATCCAGGAGTGGATAGAATAAGCCGAAGAAGAAGAAGAAGATAAAAAGTGCATACCAGATATAATATTTTTATTTTTTTAACGTAAAACAATAATAGCGCTGGTTCGCAGTAACTTGGAGTACTGCTCTATCATTTGGGACCCCAGAGAAAGAACAGTCATCTTGGAGCTAGAAAGGATCCAGAAACGATTTTTAAGGTATTTATACCTAAGGGAGTATAACTGTTATCCTTTTATGTACCCCTCACTGTTTCTCTCAGGAGTGTTGGGTTTCAACACTCTTGAAGCTCGTAGAATGATCTTTCTGGGAACGCATTTTTTTAAACTGTTATCCGGAGGTGTTTTCAATCCAGGAGTGCTGAGAGAGCTAAATCTGTACGTTCCCCATAGTTATAGCAGAGCAAGGGGGCATATATTATTTTATGCCCCAAATTGCCGCACAGAGGCCCTTCGAAGTTCTCCTGTATTGAAGGCGATTCGTCTCTTAAATGAGGTTGCAAAAGAGATAGACCTCTTTGGATGCAATTATGGCGAATTCGTAAATGCTCTTATGATAAAGGCAGCAAGCAGATAACTGGCTTTTCCTATTCATATGATTCTATGTATATTTCCTTTGATATTCTTTTATTTCACCCTTTACATCGATTTGGCTTGCGCTGTAATGATGTAAGGAGTTTTTTCAACAAAATAATAATAATAATAATAGTCCTTTGTGCACGCTTCACACATTAACGATTATATCGGTGTGTTCGCGAACGTATGCAATACATAAACTAACCAACAGATTACTTTTAATTGATTTACGGAGATTCCATTTCAGAATTAATTTATTCAATTATCGAATTGAATCGTGCAAATGAGATCCACCGCAAATATTCACTACGGGTATTTTGAGGTAATTCTTTGACCAATCTGAAATATGCGCATGAGTTAATGGGTAATGTTTTCCATATATAATCATTGATGGATTAAAATTACCGTAATATCAAAAGCATACAACAATTTGGACAACGAAGCGTGAAATTATCACACCTTATTAAATAATGTATGGAAGCGAAGCATGGAACTGGCAAAAGAAGGATGAAAGTAGAATAAATGCAGTAGAAATGAGATCTCTTAGACGAATGTGTGGATACTCTGTGTATGATAGTGTCAAATGAAAATATAAGAAGTGAATGCGGTGCGAATGATAGTGTCATAAACAAAATAATGAAAGGATCATTAAGATGGTTTGACGAATACAAAATGTGTGCGCCACATGTTATGCTGGTCAGGGCGGCAAGGCGGCCTTTTTAGTGGACCCGGCTAAGCATAATACGAGTGAATATTTATGGGGGTGCTGTAAACAAGACACGCTTAAATCTGCTTCGATGTGCGCTATCCACAAACACTACGCAAAGGAAAATTTATTGTTATTATCAGTCGGAAGTAGAACCAGTGAAATTGACCAAAACATCGTCAACATCCTAATATCTCTTAATATTCTTCGTCAACCTGATGAAGATGTTAAGAAGATAAGACACAGAGGATGTCGTGCTGGCAGGAAAGTGAAACGACCAACTCTCGCCGTATCAAGTGCAGAATCGACGAAAGGGAACCGGGTATCAGACTCTTTCCGGGAGAAACACATTGGAATTGGAAGCTGGAATGCTCGGTCAATTAGAAATAAGGAAGATGAAATAGATAAGATCTTCAAAACGCAAAACCTACATCTATTCACCCTAACAGAAACGTGGCACGAAAGCTCCGATTCTATATGTCTAAAAAATATGCAAGCTCTTGGTTATGTGACGGTAGATGAAGCGAGACCCATAAGAAAAGAAAAATCAAGGGATAACCTTAATTTTACAAACCATGGTGGTATTGTCACCATCGCCCGGCAAGGCTTGCATATTGAGAGAATTAAAATCGGAGTTTTCGAGACGTTTGAACATCTTGGGTGTCGCGTGTCATCGGGAAGATCATCTTTCACCCTTATCACTATTTACCGACCAGGATCTAAATCAACCTGCGTTAAATTTTACGAAGAATTCTCGGAACTGCTAC
The DNA here is from genome assembly GCA_022606425.2 of Lepidostoma basale. Taxonomy (NCBI): domain Eukaryota; kingdom Metazoa; phylum Arthropoda; class Insecta; order Trichoptera; family Lepidostomatidae; genus Lepidostoma; species Lepidostoma basale. Next base: position 673,875 of record JAHDVF020000079.1, on the reverse strand, counting down.
AATTCGCGGCCAGCCTCTCTGAACATTTGATGATTGTTGGAGACATCAATATCCGATTAGAGAGAACCTCATCGTCTAGTGATAAATTCCTAGACATAATGGAATGCTATGGGTCCAAGCAATGGGTTACCGAGCCAACACATACCGCAGGTGGATTACTAGATATCCTCATCTCCAACAAAAATGCTGTTAACACTCCGGCAAGTGTTATAGATATTGGACTCTCGGACCACAAAATGATTCGTACGGAGATCCCTTTCCATCCACCACGACCCGTGTTTCAAACTTTCACTTCACGTACATGGCGCTCTTTCAATTTTGAAAAATTTGAAAGAGACTTGATGAACTCACATGTTTGTGAAAAATATAATAACAATACCCTCGAAATGTCATTAGATGAATTAGTTCAAACCTACTACAATGTTTTTACTTCTCTTCTCGACAAGCATGCTCCACATTCGACAAAAACACTCCGGGTGCGAGTGTCTAATGCATGGTTTGATGAAGAATGTCGTAGAAACAAGAGACTAATGCGTAGGTTTGAACGTATGTACCGAAACACAGGCCTAAGCTCTTCAAGAGAAGCCTGGGTGAGATCGCAGAATTCTTTTAGAGACCTGATCAAGAAGAAAAGATCGGAGTACTGGAAATGTAAAATTGAATCGGAAAAGGAAAATCCCCGACATCTATGGAATTCCGTTAAATCAGTACTCCGAAATAATCAACAAAAAAAGGCCTCTACCAAGTTATCTCCTCAGGACTTCGCCCAATTCTTTGAAGATAAAATCGCTGTGATTCGTGCAACGACTTCATCTACAACACCACCAACTTTCACGACATATGAGGGAAAACTTCTAACTAAATTTAATATCACAACACCTCAAGAAGTGATTAAACTTATCTTAAACGCACCTAATAAACAGTGTTCGCTTGATCCGATTCCGACATGGCTTCTCAAGAGATGCTGTCACCATGTTGCTCCATTTTTAGTCAAAATTTTTAACAAATCTCTTCTAACAGGACAAGTCCCCTTTTTGCTCAAGAAAGATATTGTTTCTCCCATATTAAAAAAACCTCAACTAGATTCCGAAAATCTTAGTAACTTCCGGCCCGTCTCAAATCTACCTTTCATCTCTAAAGTTCTTGAAAAAATTGTAGCCTCCCAAATTTCTAATCACCTTTCGTCAAATAATATTTTGTCTAAATTACAATCCGCCTACAGACGTTTCCATTCAACGGAGACGGGATTGCTTAGAGTCATGTCAGATTTAGTACTGGCAAACGAATCGGGCAAATTGGCACTGCTCTCCCTTCTGGACATGAGCGCTGCGTTTGACACAATTGATCACTCATATCTTATCCAACGATTAGCGATCACGTATGGTTTTAGAGGTAATGCCATAGACTGGCTAAATTCATATCTGTCGGATCGTTCACAAGCTGTGCAGCTAGCAGGTAAAAAATCCTCATTTACTAATATCCAATCTGGTGTGCCACAAGGCTCTGTTTTAGGACCCCTTTTATTTATCATGTTTACAAATGACGTTGCCAAAATAATATAATCCTTTGGCCTCCTCTCACATTGCTATGCTGATGATCAGCAACTTTATTTTTTCTACAACCCTGATGACACCAAACATCTTACGTCAACAACTGTCAACTGTATTGATGCCATATCCAGATGGATGGCATCAAATAAACTTAAACTAAATCCATCCAAAACGGAATTTCTCTGGACTTCTTCCGCAAAGCGTCAACATCTTATCGATCATTCCTCAATTTCAACAGCTGACAATGATATCGTTCCCAAAAACTCCACAAAGCTTCTTGGTGTTTATCTTGACGCAAATCTGTCTCTAAAATCCCAAATTAATAACACGGTCAGCGCTAGTTTCTTCCACCTAAGACGATTAAAATCCGTCAAAAGGAGTATTCCCCACGACACTTTCAAAACTCTTGTAAATTCCTTCGTTGTGTCACGACTTGATTATTGTAATGGAATTTATGCAAACATTCCAAAACAACAAATAAACAAACTTCAATCTGCGTTCAATGCAGCAGCAAGGCTCATTAAAGGCATTCCAAAAAAGTCTCATATAACACAACATCTCAAAGAACATTACTGGCTTAAAAGTCCAGAAAGAATCCAGTATAAACTCTGCTGGACAGTCTTCAAAGCGCTACATGGAATGGCACCAAGTTATACTCGTATATCTGAACTCTGTATAACGGACAGCCTAAATTCACGGAAATCCACACTTCGCTCGGCGAACTCCTCAGCAATAGGAAGATTAGTTGAGCCGAAGCGTTGCCCCAGTACAAATTTCGGGGATCGAGCGTTCGCGGTAGCCGGTCCATCAGCTTGGAACAATCTCCCTTCACACCTTAGATGCATAAATGATCCGACAGATTTCAGATCTAAATTGAAAACCCATCTTTTTCATATTTCATACCCAATTTAAACATTTATACTTTGTTCTACTATATTTTCAAACCGATCGTTTTTTAAGCGGTCACATTTAGATTTTTAAGATTTAAAACACGTCTTAATGCGCCCTTGAGGTGATTACGTCATAAAAACGGCGCTTTAAAAGTTAGCATTTTAATATTATTATTATTATTATTATGGTTTGGACATATGGAAAGAATAAATGAAGAAAGAATGGTAAAAAAATATATGTTAACGGTGTAAATGGAACCAGAAATAGAGGAAGACCGAGGAAAACGTGGCACGATCAAATAAATCAAATATTGAATGTCGGCCATGTGAGGAGCATTTTTTATGTTCACACTGTCATTTTAATATATTCTATTATTTATTTTTTTATTTGTGCATCGATTTAGGTTATGACAGCTATTATTAATTATATAGTTTTTGAAATAATCTTACGTATAAACCTATAATCAAATACTTTAGAGACACAGACTTATTTGTAACGTGTCAGATATTTATCTTTTTTTTTAATTTTCAATGAATTGTATGCAAGCAAAGCGGATTCACGTGTTTCATTTTATTGTTTATACTAGTTTTAAGGGATGAAGCGGACCCTTCCGGCCACGAGACCGTAGGAGAGCATATCAGTGTGTGGTAGTCTAATCGGCTTTAAAACTGCCCTGCAACTTTACGTTCCCGATAATCCGTCTGATCCCCGTCAACCGGAAAATCGAGAGCCTTCCTGGGTTGCTGTTTTTCAGTTTATTTTCCCATGAATCATTTTGGAATCCTAACGGAGAAATGGTTATTTGATGAGTAATCTCGGATTACTTTGCTATGGTTAAACGCACTTATCTGATGTCATAAACCGTTACCTCAGATGGGGATATACATATTATTTTTATTTCACATACGTAAACAGTTTCATTAATGCGGAATACGAAAATATGTTTTCGAATCAATTATTTTAATACAAGGAGAGAAGGTCTCCAGTTATGTATAATAATAATAATATATAAAAGAGCTCCATGGAGCCTCCCTTAATAATGTTATTAAGTCCGTCCAACAATTTAACAATTGACAATAAATTAATTGAGACTGTCGATGAATATGTCTATTTCGGTCACAAGATCAAATAAGGAATGGAAAACCAAACTGCTGGAATATCTAGAAGAGTTGAACTGGGTTGGGCAGCATTTGAATAACTGGATCATATACTATAGCCCAAAGATATTCCCATGAACTTCAAAAGAATAGTCTATGACAGGAATGGCAAACCTTTTTCGCACGTGGGTCAAATTTATAAAAATAAAAAAAGGACACATTATATTTAGAAGGAAGTCGATGCCGACCTTTTTTTAGCTCGACAGCGACTTCCGGTTAGTAGTAGGCAGAGAATTCGGTGGCGACTATTTTTTTTTAGCTCATAAGCGACTTCCGGCCGGTAGGATTCGGCAGCGACCAATTCGATTTTCCGGACTACTGGCTGGAAGTCGCTGTCGACCCCTGAAAAAGTGTCGCCGCCGAATTCTGTACCTACTTATTAGAAGTCGCTGATGAGCTAAAAAAAAATCTGATGAAAAATATCCCCCTGAAAACGATCCAGAATTCGGTATCGAATTTCTCCCGCGGGTCAGCTGTTTCGATTTTTATTGTGTTTAATTGTTATTTAACTAACTAACTGACTAACATCACGCCGTCTCCCCGAAAGGGTAGGCAGAAAGAATGGACTGTCACACTTTTACTGATGCGGCACTCCATCCCTTTCTTTTCGCTCCGCGGGAGACGCGGTGTGATGGGTTGCGAACCTCATCGTCACCAATAGGCATCTCCCGCGCACACTTCGATTGTCCAACACCCACAAAATAAATCTAAAACAAATAATATAAAGTAAAATAACAAAATAAAAATAATTTAACACATAATGTTCTTTTTAGATAGTGCACATATTGTCTATTTAATTTATGTTACACGAATCTACCGTTTTTTTTTTAATTTAGCACATAATGTAATAACACATAATGTTTTTTTCGATGTTGCACATATTGACATGGACGATCCGGACTTATTATTTATCTTTATTATATTCACTTTTAATATTGTCAGTAGTTTATTCGTGCACTTAATATAAACTATAACTGAACAAACTAATGAGTTATGTACCTTTTAAATTTTATGTATTTTTGTTCGATTCTAGGATCGGCCACGTGGAATAAACTCCCAAATTACAACCAAGATCAGATCATTCCACGAAATTTTATTGAATTATCTACAAAAACAGTTTTCCAGATAATAAGTGCCCTTAATCAAAAGAATAAATAATAACAGAATTTATTATCATGAAAGAACTACTATGAATATTTACAGTAATCGAACGTTATAAAGTAGGTAAGTACGACATAGAAGCGAAGGAGAAAGCTCACTTCCAGGAGTGGACGGATATTGGCTGATAATGAAGTAAGAGAAATATGTCAATCATTCTTAAAATTCAAATAATTAGTTAACAATCTTTATTTAGCTTTACTAAATAAATTTTACTTCGATCGAAACAGTGTCGAAGAATTCAACGTATTTCATTGAGAAATACCTGAATTCCAATGAACTGTACCCGTTTGTTCTGCTGAGGTAATTTTATTGTGTTGAAATATGTTCCTGCCAGACAACAAGCGGTTATTCAATGAAGGTGCAGTTAAATACTATTTATTTATTGTGAGAATCATTTTACAACATTTTTTGAATGTATGCAAATACTTGTACAGTATTCGTGTACAAGTATTTGTATAAATTCAAAAAATCTTGTAAAAATACATAACTGGTCCAAGTTTGGCATATAGATAGGAGTGACATCTCCAGGCGGTTTCTAACAATGCGCTAATGGCGGTAGCCTTTCACATTGTTTTAAAAAAATATTCTGCTTAGTGCTCAATATACACAAATCTTCATAGATGGCGTTAGTATGTAGATAGTAAAAACTACCACGTAAAGAGTAGTCTTACAGATTAACAAATATACAACTTCCAAAAGTTTGTCAGACAGGGTGATCATAAGAAAAAATGTGGAATGGGGAATGTTGTATTACATAAAGCGTGCGCTTAACCCAACCAAGGACAGGTCCTGTAAACACCTTGATCAACCATATTTTGTTTCCAATTTGCATCTTCGTCTCTATTGAGATACAATTAATTCTAGAATCATTTTAATGATAAATATGAAGTATTTATTACAAATATCATGGATTATAAAATTGTTCATCAAAACTAACTAACTAACCATCACGCCGTTTCCCCGAAGCGGTAGATAGAAAGAATGGACTGCCACACTTTTCTTTCCTGACATATTTCTCTAGCTTTCTCAACATTCATATATCGTGTCATGCACGCGCGTCGATTTTTCTGATTCCTCACGTGGCCGACATTCCATGTTCTTCTACCGTCCCTTATGTATGGAAGCGAAGCATGAAACTGGCAAAAGAAGGATGAAAGTAGAATAAATGCAGTAGAAATTAGATATCTTAGACGAATGTGTTGATACTCTGTGTACCGAATGAAAGTGAATGGTTAAAAAATTATATGTTAACGATGTAAATGGAACTAGAAATAGAGGAAGACCGAGGAAAACGTGGTAAATATTGAATATTGAAATTCATCATAAAACATTTATTTAACTTTTTTTTTAATAGGAGAGGTCGTTTGAACGCAATTACTGTATACAATTTGTTTTTAGCTATTATATTGATTCTATTCTCACGACATGTGATAGGGAGCTAATCTTTCGCCATTTTATTGACACGTGAATTCTACACCAGACCAAAGACAGTGTGATAATCACACTGTCATCGCCGGGAATCAAACCCGGGACCTTCAGTATGGCGGTCAGAGATCTTAACAATCTGTCATTAAGGTCATCTCATTTCATACTATACATATATAATTTCCCCCTTTTTATCTTCTTCTTCCCGGCGCTACATCCCGGTGTGGGATTTGGCTTCCTTCACAGGCTCTGATCCCTGGTCACCCCTCTCCATTTTCTAGGTTTTTTTACAGTTTCCACTAATCGTTGGACCTTATCTTTTGGTCTAGGTCGTTGTTTAGTGGGGAGTTGGAGTTGCGAAGCGATTGTGTTGGTGTTTGTAAGCATGCGTTCTTTTACCATGCAGGGTGATCAAACCTGCGATGACCCCCTTTTCTTTATCCGGGCTTGGGACCGGTATAGTATCCAAAATTAAAAAGTTTATGTAAAATAAGATATTACTGTAAGGTAAAGAAACATACACAAATCAAAGAATATAAGGTTAAAAACGGGAGGTAAAGAAAAATCACAAATCAGGTCAAATAAGAAAAAATTGTATGAGAAAATCAAAAATATGTAGTACAAAGCAAGTAATCCCAGATTTAATACGACAGATAAATAATTAAAGAGATGAATTATTGATATGAATGAAAACGTCTGTCTTCTAGGAGTTTTATTATATTTATGTTCAGATTACATGTTCGCCCTTCTAAGGCAGAATCAAATGTCAGACACAACATGTCATTCCATCTAAAATATAATAAAACTTCTAGAAGACAGAGTTTTCATTAATATTAATTATTTAATATGCAGTTTTACATCACTGTTCAAGAAACCATAAAAAATGAAAAGATAAAAGTGACAAAAATTAATAATATCATCTCTTTAAACAATATACTATGTCATTAACAAAATTCCTATAACTAATAGAAGCTTATGTTATAAATTAAAAATTCGGGTGGTGGTCTAGGGGATAGAACGCTTGGCTCCTGATCCAGGGGACATGGGTTCAAGCCTGGACATGACCAGATTCCTTCTTCATAATATTGAGCTATTTTCTGCTCACATTAAAGATTGTAAAATAAATTCTAATATCATTGATGTAAATCCTTGATATAGTCTTTTAATTAAAAAAAAAAAAAAAAACGTACTCCATTTATTTATTGTTCTGGAACAATGATGTGAAACTCCATATTAAATAATTAATCCGAATGAATAAGTTTTCTAGAAGTTTTATTATATTTTATGGGAATGACACGTTTCGCCCTTCTAAGGCATTATCAAATTATAACTATTCTAAAAACAAACTAACTAACTAACCATCACGCCGTTTCCCCGAAAGGGTAGACACAAAGAATGGACTGCAACACTTTAATCGATGCTGCACTCCATTCTTCTCTTTTCGCCAACGCGAGAGATGCGGTGTGATGGGTTGCGAACCTCATCGCCACCAATAGGCATCTCCCGCGTACACTTCAATCATTCAACTTCTACATAATAAATCTAAAACAAATTATACAAAATACAATGATTTAATAACATTTGATAATGCCTTAGAACGGCAAAATATGTCATTCCCATAAAATATAATACAACTTCTAGAAAACTGACGTTTTCATTCGTATTAATTAGACTTTATTTAGTTCACATGTTTTGGTGGATGACAAACCCAAAGTAACTTCCAAGCCTTACACTGCGAGTGCTTCAAATTCTATTCACGAAGAAATGCTTTTAATTCTTTGGTGAAGGGTGAAATTAATGAATTTTTAATAAACGCCAGCTAAAATTGCTATTTTATTTTTCCCCCCCCTAATACACTCGCTGGGGAATCATCCTTTTTTTGTTATGAATAAACTTTCTGCGGGAAATTAATCTTATTTCAAAAAATACACATTTCCATTATATTTTCGAAACTTTTAGAAACACTCCATTTTGTAAAGTTGTGAAATATTCCATTTCACCATTTGCAGGGCACCTACTCTGTTGTACATAAACCCTCTCACCAATGTTTCTCAAACAGCACTATGTTTTTACTGTGTAAGTCAGACTTAAGTGATTTAAATTCTAACTAAGTATATGATATAGGTTTAAATTGTTCATCGAATAGGGCCGATATCTAATAAATTTAAAGTTTAAAAAGCTCATTTACTTTTTCTCACATTCATATATTGATTTTTTTTTCGTATGTCTAGTAAACTTATAATTGTGAAACGTCAAAATAAAATAATTCATTTGTTTTTTCTAATCCTCGTTATATTTCATGTAATATTTTTCATAATTATGTTAATACTTTCAACGCATTATATAAAGAAAAAAAGGGGGGGAAGTAAAATACATGGTAGACGCATAATCTCTTTAATGCATCCTTGCATCAGAGAGAATATTACCCAAAACGAATAAAAAGCCTATATGTATTAATTCTTGAACAATGATATAAAACTCCATATTAAATAAATAATATGAATTAAAACGTAAGCTTTCTAGAAGTTTTATTATATAGGGTGTTTTTTTTAGAAGTTTGGTTTTTAAACTGCCAGCATTGTTTCTACAGACGTCAATTTGACAGTTGACAGTTGATTTGTAGTCAGTCCGTTTTGCCATTCCACCAATTGCTCGGATAAAGTTGTCTGAAATTGGACTTCACGATTGCGCTTTATTCGAGCTAGCCGTGACGCTCATATGCCCGAAATCATGTTTAAATAATAATGGCATAAAATTATCTATTAACCCTTAACGTACCGTGTTCAAAACAAAACGCTTGCTCCCATGTGGTAAGTTCAGTTTACCGCTAACTTTATCTAAATATCAAGCATATGACTAGATGAATCAAAATTTAATTTATGTCATCTTGTAGGGAATTTCATTAGGAATAGATCGAGATCTATAACATACATGGATTATTTGAAAAACATATCATTATTAATTTTTTTCTGGAACCATGCGATTTCTGATATGGAATGCGCCACAGCATACGAGCAACTGGACACCAAGTATAAACTTGTCTCGCGCCGCGGCCGGCGGGGCGAGACTTTACGAGATTTTACGTATGATAAAGGCACCTAGGTAAAATGTATAGTACGTTCAAGACAACGAGTACGTATTAATATTTGTCCCTTTTGGTAAAGTGTTAATATTTTCACAGTTCTGATATTATTAAGTTGCGTGCTGCGTTTCCGTCCACAGTCCGTATTATTACGTACCTATGAAAAAGGCCAAACATATAATTTATAATACGTTCAAAACAGCGAGTAAGTATTTGTCACTTTTGATAAAGTTGTAAATATTAGCAAAACAAATTCTACCTTAACACGAATGAAGGTGAGGGCAGTCTTAGAAAATAATTTTTTTTGGGATGAAGGAAGTAATTTTTTGCTTTTTTTTTTATTAAGAAATATTGAGAACACTTCAATGGAGGATTACAATTTTTTTTATAATATTAGGGCAATTACTTTAAATTGGCAGTGGAAACTCAATTGACCACATGGCAACGCGACGGTTAAATAAAGCCAATATTTTTTAATATATATTTTTTTCATTTTGAATTTGTATACCTACTATTTGTATTCCGACCAGCGATCTGTCGAAACCGGTTGAAGACACAAACATTAGTGGATTTTAACTTTTTTTTCTTTTTTTCTTCTTTCTCTTAGTTTAGGTCGTATGACCTGTTTGTGACGGTGAGTTGTCCTGTCCTGTGATAATGTTATCCAGCCATCTCTCCATCTATTCGGCGGCCTTACAGGTAGTATCCTGCTAGTTGGGTTTTCATCGTTAACAATCTTTGCAATTCTTGTAATTCTCCGCGCGGTCCACGTGGTCTCTCCAAAAGCACCTTCTGCTTTTTCCCCATCTTACTTTCTACTCAACACCACAGATAGATCTCTGAGGGTTTTGCCTGCGGTGAAGCGTACGGTTGGCATTTTTGCTACTGTAAGAAGGCTCTTAGTTCTATTGGTATCGGCTATGTTCTATATTCCATACGTCATGATGGGGCAGACGCATGCCTTGTATATCTAGACTTTATTTTCGGATAGCATGTACTTTTTCCTCCATATGGTGTCGCGCAAACAGCCAGCCACGGCTGTCGCTTTGTTGGTTTTTGCTCGCACTTCGTCTTATAGGTCACTGTGGCTACATATCTCTACACCTAGGTAAGTGAATCGTAAGGGATTTTAACTGTACTATATACTCGTATATACATTTTTAAAAGATTTTTTTACTTTTTTTTGTTATTTACTATATTCATAAATTACATGGCAGCTGCAATCTCTGGCGCTCTAAAATTCACAATATGGAAAAACAAAGACATGGTCATTAAGAGATCTATAAATCATGCTAAAGACCAATAATAACATATGGCGTCGAGGCAAGGGCAGACACAGTAAGGACCAAACAAGTTTTGAGGACTTCCGAAATGAAGAGACCGAGGACGATAGCAGGGAAGACACTGAGAGATCGCGTGAGGAACACCGGAATTAGAGAGATATGTGAGGTTGAGGTTTTTATAAGATGGAGCAGACAGCGAAAAAGGGACTGGTACGGTCATGTTCCTGATAACTACCTGCGACAGCGCCGACATCAATTGTTCTTTGCTCCGTCACGCAGAACCAACCTGCCTTTGGTGATGCCACTAGGAAGAGCAATTTGGACACTGAATCTAATCATCTCAGATTTGAACAATTTCAGTGTCAGTGAGGCAGTATTCATAAAAAAAAATTACAAATTCTTGAAAGAGTACTGCCTCACTGACGTCGACATATTTGGATTCTTTCTGATATATATGATTTTTCGGTCTCATGTTGTTTTATCTTATCTTTGTAATACCGTTTCGTGTCCAAATAAGTCGCCTAAATATTTTTCGTTTGTTATGTCTCATTTGTGTATCATGTGTAAATAAATACATAAATTTTCAAAGAATGGACACCACCAGACTCTCCTATATTGCATTACATAATCAACCTCATGGGACTCGTCCTCGTGGAAGACCTCCTAAAAGATGGAAGGACAGCTGGGAATCTACCTCACAGGATAAGAAACACTCTAGAGAACATACCACATAGTTATACAACAAGGAAGAAGAAGAAGAAAAAGAAGAAGTAGTAGACAAATTACATTTTAGTGTTATTCATGTTATTCCCATGAAATATAATAAAACTCCTAAAAAACAGACGTTTTCGTTGGTATTTATTAAAAAGCCTTTCATTTAGGAACCTCTGTTCTCCTCGGCACTCCGGATCCCGAGAAGGCCTCGGGCGCTCCTCCGGGAGGAATGTTGCTGAATTCCAATGTCGGGAAATTGTTACTTTTACAGTATTACAAATAATTTCCTATTATAAGTTATGCTAGGGAAATTTCCAACAATTCAATACGTTTGCTAAGACAAATGCTGAACAACAAAGACCAAATTCTCCGATACTCTGCGCTGCTTATTCAATGAGCGGAGAATCGATTGCGAAGAGCACTTGGAATTCATTTAACACAATAAAACTTTCAGTAATTAATGAACTTGCTTTCTATCGTAAAACTGAATTTATTATGCCTATTTTATATATTTATAATAACGGAAACCACTTTGATTGCGCTTACTTCTTTCGCATACTAAATAAACTCAATATTGGGTGGTGGAATAGGGATAGAACGATTGGCTCCTGATCCAGAGGACTTGGGTTCAATCCTGGACACGACCAGATTCCTTCATCATATTTTTTTTATTATTAAAAAGACTAAAATACCAAGGATTTAAATCAATGATATGAGAATTTATTTTACAATCTTCAATGTGAGCAGGAAATAGCTCATTATTATGAAGAAGGAATCTGGTCATGTCCAGGCTTGAATCCATGTCCCCTGGATCAGGAGCGAAGCGTTCTATCCCCTAGACCACCACCTGATTGAGCTATATACTGAGCTACTTTCTGCTCATATAGAAGATTGTAAAATTAATTATAATGCTTCTTCAATTTTTGCCTTCATTTTGTGTTGTGGATTCATATATGAATAAATATAATAATACTTTGTATTACAACACTTTTTATTTTCACTGAACTCAGACATGTTTCGGTTACAAGTAAACTTTATCAATGTATACAATTTTAACAATCAAATAAAACAGAGCGGTCACTTATTTACTAAATAGTGATCGAGTTATGTATAAAAGTGCTGTTAAAGGGGGTGTTAAAAACCGACTGACATATTTGTTTCCCTTCTGGGAGACAAGAAACCAAAAGGACATATCTAGACTCCAAAGACAATAAAATAAAATAGTAAAATTAGCTTATAACATTAACTATTTTACCCCAACCATACAAGTATACAGACAAACAAAACAAATAGACATATTAGACCTGATCAAATTCGAGACCTTGAAAATTGTACACAGAGTGTCCATGGAAGAGACAAGAGACAGCAGCTACAAATTAACCAAAAATTCAGACGTACACAAACACTGGACCTGAAACTGTGACAGATATCAATTACCGAATGCACGAACTAAGACAGGACAATCAAGGATATTGAACAATGGACTGAAACTTTACAATGAACTACCAAAAGACAAAAGGAGTCTCACTACAAATCAATTTAAAATATACCTGAAACATTATATAGTACAAGATCTAAATATATGTATCCATACAGGTATAACCTAATTGTTTTTTTTTTAAATAACTTAAATAAAATTAAGAAAACTGGGACTAGCGTCATAACTCTTCATACGAAGGTCTTCAAGGCCTTTTGCGAAGCGGGACGTTTTTTGGGTCGCCTGCCAGTGCTAGGCCTGGGTTTTCCATTTGGTGCAGTGTGTGCCATTCTGTACGTCCATACGTTTTACATGGTCTCGCCAGAATTTTCACTCGGTCTGCTCCAACACACGATGTCCCCAATGTTACAGATTTTTCTTATTAATGTATTATGAAATCGTTGTTGCAAATTAGAAAAGAATATAAAACTTTTTCATAGATTAAAAAGTAAGTTGGTGTATAATAACTTTTTCTCGGCTTAATTTATTGATTACAAAAATGGGCACAAAGGGGCTGCTTCTTCCGAAATTATTTCCCAATTTACTTTATAAAGGCTTATAAATAAATAATAAATAATCATCTCCAAGAAGCACCATCCGATCGGGTAATTTACATTCGCTTACCTTTATTACCCCCGCCACTGGCGCGCAGCACTGGGGCGGTTCGGGGATTTTTGGAGCCAACGCAAAAAATTGTCAGGGATAGGGAACCAGCGGCCTTTGTCTGAAATCACCCATTCCTTATAAATATATAAAAAAGTACTATTTTCACATTATTAAGTATGCTTTTTTACACGTAATCAATAACAAATATTTTTTACATATAACCTTTATTCTTTGGATTGAAATTTGTACGATAAAGTACGTTCCTTTTAAAGATACCTCCACACTCTAATCGACTAATCTAATTTATTTCAATAAAGTTATTACAACTTCACTGCAATAGTATTTTAAACTCGTAAGATTGTGAAAATGGAATAAAAGCTAAGGATTTCAGATTGGATCTAAGAAAATTTTAGCGTCGGGACGCGAATTGCCATAGAGGACCCTAAACTGAATGCGTACATGTGTTTGTAGATCCAGAAACAATTTGGCGTGATAAGGGATCCTTCAGGGTGGTACAACGCTTAGCATCTGTGGCATAGAGCAATCCATGCAAGAAAGAGAAGCTGGTTTTGCAGCAGTGCGGTACAGTTAGCGGATTCTTGGCCAAAGACAAATACCATTGATACGTCGTTGTGATAAACAATATTAGATATGCCGATGATACTGCTTTACTGGCTGAAAGTGTCAGTGATTTTCAGGACCTACTTAATCTTGTTGACGAGTCCGGTGAAAGATTGGGGCTAACAATAAATCAGTAAAACCAAATGGATGACATTCAGGCGGCTTGACTACAGTGGGTCAGTATTGAATTTGAAAGAGTGGTAAAATTTAAATACCTCGGCAGCATACTAACACAATCTCTTGACCCAGATGTAGAGATAAGACAGAATTGAGGCAGCAAGAGCTACATTTAATAAAATAAAATCACTCTTCTACAATGATAAAATAAATTTGAAACTCCGCCAGAGATTGATCAAATGCTATGAACAGTCTGGAAGCATTTAAATTGTGGCTGTATCGCCGAATGCTCAGTATTCCCTGGACAGACATGATAACCAATACCGAAGTCCTGAGGCGAGTTAGAGTTGACAGGTAGCTGTTATCAATTATCAAGGCTCGGAAGATTTCTTATCTGTGTCATGTACTGCGCAGGGAAAAGTCCCACCTTCTCCAACTGATATTGGAAGGGAAAATTGAGGGAAAACGAGGGCCTAGTAGGAGACAGATGTTCTGGCTGCGGAACCTGAGGGAGTGAACCCGCATCCGAAGTGTGGAGGAGCTGTTCCGAGCGGCGCAGGACAGGGACAGGTTGGCCGAGGTGATTGCCAATGTTAGGGGGACCCAACAGGGCACTTGAAGTAGACGAAAAAAACGAACATGTGTTGGGCACAGACGCACTTCACCTGTGTTAAAAATATTTTAACAAATTTTAATAACTGATCACAGTTATTTACTAACTAACTAACTAACCATCACGCCGTCTCCCCGAAGGGGTAGGCAGAAAGAATGGACTACCACACTTTTCTTTCCTGACATATTTTTCTCGCTTCCTCAACATTCATACATCGCGTCATGCACGCGCATCGATTTCTCTGACTCCTCACATGGCCGACATTCAATATTTGATTTATTTGATCGTGCCACGTTTTCCCCGGTCTTCCTCTATTTCTGGTTCCATTTACATCATTAACATATATTTTTTTTACCATTCTTTCTTCATTCATTCTTTCCATATGTCCATCTTAATGATCCTTTCATTATTTTGTTCATGACACCATCATTCGCACCGCATCCACTTCTTATATTTTCATTCGACACTCTATCATACACAGAGTTAAAATATTTATTACACTGATGAAGGGCTTCTGTGTCTGAAACATGTTTTTTTATTATTATTGAAGTTCGTGATGTATACAAAGTTTAAAAAACATTGTTCAATACGATTTTTAAATCGAAATCTATAATAATTAAAAATGGTAATACCTACATATTTGTTTTGTTTTGATCTTAAAAGTGCAATGAAATCGTAGGTTTAATATCGCCACGCGCACCTCTGTCGTGGGTGTAAAAACTAAATTACGAAATCGAAGTAATGCCCAAAGAGGAAGGAAAGTTTCGTTGGGCTTTAAATTTATGTCTCCCCCCTGCGGACCTGCCTCGCGCGCGCCCCTCGCGCATTCATCAGCCCTCCCCAGGGCCGCTCGCCTCGGCCTCTTCACGGGCCCTGAATAACTTCACTAAATAAAGGACACCTTACACAAGCCGGCGGCCAGGATCGGACTCAGTGCTTTATCTACTTTGGCAATCTCCACACCATCCACCACAATGGCAAGAGAAGAGAAATATGGCTATTTTTAGGGATTTCACTACGAAAGTACCTTGTCATTAACATGACGAACAAGATTAATAATATGAAGTTGATTTCTTATAAAAATGGACGCGACTTACTTATATAGTTACAAGTATTAAAAATAAAAATTATTATAATACTTTTTAAGATAAACTCAAGGCGTTTACACTGTGGAATTCCATAATGACGATTTTTTTTTATTTAAAATACTGTTTTTTTTTTCACTTTTGAGTTTATTTTTCTCCACATGTTTCGAAGGCTTACACATTCATCATCGAGAGAACTATATAAACTATTCGACGACGTTCTCCTGATAAAGAAGGTGTATGCCTTCGAAACATGCCGAGAAAAGTAAACTTATAAATCGAAAAAACAGTGTTTTAATTTCATTTAAAATTTCCTAAATAATGAAAATAAAATAAAAATCTAAAAAACCTTTTTTAAATGTATACTTACTTAAAAATCTGCGAGGTTGAAGATGTGGTCAGATAGGGACGTCAAAGATGGCGATACTGGCATCAACATGTAGAAAGAATGAGCTCAAATAGGATACCATACATAAATCTCCATGGAACGCCAAACGGACAACGGCGACCAGGAAGACCCCCGAAACGGTGGAGAGAAAGCTGGAGTTCAGCGTCTCAAGAGGACCCGCCTGAAATAACAGACTCCTGAGTCTACCAAAAGTGAAGAAGAAGAAGGAGAATTACTTAAAATCCACTAATGTTTGTGTCTTCGACCGGTTTTGGAAGTTTGCTTCCATCTTCTAGTACCAGAATCTTAATCTTCTGGTACATAAACATTCGTGGATTTTAACTAAATATACATTTTAAAAATATTTTCCATTAATTTTTTTATATTCATTTTTAACAGCTATTTTTTTTAGTTTCCTTAGCATCGTTCAATACAATCATTTCCGTTGATTTAAATGAATAGAAGTTAAAAAGGCACTAAACACAAAAAAAATATGTAAAAGTATTTTTCAAACCAAGCATGGAGTTTCATTCTATATACTCGCATCATATAAAACGAAACTGCATACTTAGTTGTTCAATCTGTTGGTTGTTCAATCTGTATATGGACAAGTGTATGAAAGAACTTAAAGGTATAAATGCTGGTGCTAAGATGAGTGATCTGTCTGTAAACTGTCTGCTTTACGCGGACGACGCCGTTCTCGTTGCGGATAGTGCGGACGAATTACAAGTCTTGGTGTCGAGAATGTATGAGGTATGCAAGTCGAACGATTTAATGATGAATGTCGAAAAGTCAAAGGTGTTAGTTTTTGAAAGGGAAGAGCAAATGACAGTTTGTAATATAAGTGTAAATGAAGAGAGCTTGGAACAGGTGAGCGAATTTGTGTATTTAGGTAGCATGTTCACAGCGGATGGCCGAACGGACAGTGATATTGAAAGAAGGGTTGGTGCGGGTAACAAAGTGAATGGAGCTTTAAAAGTAGTTATTGGAAACAATAATTTATCAATGAAAGCGAAAATGGCCGTTCACAATGGAGTTCTGGTTTCAACCCTTATGTATGGAAGCGAAGCATGGAACTGGCAGAAGAAAGATGAGAGCAGAATAAATGCGGTAGAGATGAGGTCCCTAAGACGTATGTGCGGTAGAACGATGTACGACAGAATCTCAAATGCTGATATTAGGAAAGAGTGTAGAGCGAAAGAAGGTATTATGAACAAAATTATGAAAGGTTCGCTTCGTTGGTTCGGACATATGGAGCGCATGGGTGAAGAAAGAATGGTTAAAAAAAGTATACGTTAACGATGTAAATGGAGTAAGGAGTCGAGGTAGACCGAGAAAAACATGGCATGTCCAAATTAATCAAATATTAAAGGTTGGTCATGTCAGAAGCCGGAAGAATCGACGTGCGTGTATGACTCGATGTATGAATGTGGAGGAAGCTAGAGAGGTGTGCCAGGATAGAGTAGTGTGGCGGCCCATTCTCTCTGCCTACCCCTGCGGGGAAACGGCGTGATGGTTTTGTTTGTTTGTTGCATACTTAGTTTGAAAAGTTTTTTTTTAATTATAACCTATTTAACCATTCAAATATGTTTTCCTGAATGCCTCTCTGAATTCAATACAGCCCTCCTAAACGAGAATGCTTCCAGATTATCTGTTTCAAGACAACTGAAATGTCAAGTTGTCCGAACTTTTAATAAGTACATACCGGTTTTACGGTTAGCGGTAATATTTTTTATGTTTGACTATAAACTGGTCTCTGGAGCACTTGTATGTAATGTCGGTTGGATGTTTGAAGTTTCATGATGCTTCGGATGTTTGAACTGCAAAAGCTTGACAGCCAATAACCTAGTTTAAGCCAGTGTGGCGTCACAATGCTACAATATTAAAATCGTAAAAGTCAATAATGACAAACACAAAACGAAATATTTACGAAACTAAAAGTTTACGAAGAGATCTAAACGCTTTATTTTCTCATATTTCGTGTGAGTTACTTGTTTCCAGTTCATCATCATCGGCTGTCCCTCGTGTCCGAGGAAGACTGTCCTTCACGGTTGTGGGTCCGCATGTGACTGAAGAGCCCGATCCTGGACCCACATATTCTGGGGCATCTGGGGCAGGGGAAGGCGCTTGTGATGGAGCCGTCACCGTCTCCCAGTGGTCTCTCCTTTCTCCTCCTCCTCCTCTCAACGGCGCCGTCTCTGCGCTGTGCTTCAGAGTCTTGTGTGCTTTTATGTACTGCTGTTCTCCACCTAGGTCTCTCCTCTGCAGTCTTTTCCCAGCAATCACAGTCGATGCCAGTCAAGTCCCTAAAGCGCTCCCCCTGGCCTACGTGAGTTACTTGTTTACAGTTAGTGTGTAATCAAACCGCATATTTGTATATGAAGCAGAATGTCAATTATATGTATCAATCAATTTAAGTAAAAAACATTCTCAAAATGTTTTCATGTATCTTATTTTCAATTCAACAACTTCTACACAGAATAGCCAAATGCTACGTCTGGAGGCTTTTGAAATGTATCTGCAGCGCAAAATATTGCACATTTCTTAGTCAGAGAGGCAGAGTTGATAGACAATTGTTGTATAAGTATTGTATAAGAGTTGAGTTAAGGTAGTGGTCTGGTAACTTAAGCCGATTTTCATGCCTTTTTTGGAGAGCGTTTTTTTGTAGGCAAATAAAAATGAATCGTTTTGAAAATTTAGGATGTTTTTACTTACATATTAAAGATACAAAAAAACATTTTTCTGAAAAAATTTAATAGTTTATTATTATTATTATTGTTAATCGAAGTTGGCACCTCGAAAAAAAGCGCGTGGGTGGCCCGGGTGATTTTGGCTCCTGATATTATCTGAAATCAAAAATTCTTAAAAATTCTTAATCTAAAGACATGTCATTCTGGTCGGAACTACAGAAGTTAAATTTCATGGATAAATAACAAAATGGCGGACTTTGAAAAAAAAAGTCAGCAAAGAAGGGGGGTAATAAAAAGTTAGGGGTGGAAAAATGTCTCGGTAGTTCCGACGAGAATGACATGTCTTTAGATTAAGAATTTTCAAAAAATTTTGATTTCAGATAACATCAACAGCCAAAATCACCCGGGCCACCCACGCGCTTTTTTTTCGATGTGCCAACTTCGATTAATAATAATAATAAAACTAAACTATTCATTTTTTTCTAAAATATTTTTTTTGTATCTTTAATATGTAAATAAAAACATCCTAAATTTCCAAAACGATTCATCTTTATTTTCCTACAAAAAAACGCCCTCCAAAAAAGACATGAAAATCGGCTTAAGTTACCTTAAATAGAAAAAATTAAAATTTATCGGCTTTAATATTTGGGTGAAAAACGTACCGACCCATATCCGTAAGGCAAGTGCGGCGCCTGGATGATGACGTTGGTCTGCGGGGACATGGAGTACTCCTCCTTGATGGAGACCAAGCTGCTGCAACCGATCCTACCACATATTTTTCTGGAAAACAAAAGTAATAATATTATTAATAATTATATTACATGTTATTACCCCTTATTACTATATATAAGAAACTATCACACCATTTCCCCGAAAGGGTACTCAGGAAGAATGTACCGTCACATTACTCTAATCTGACACACCTTTCTAGCTTCCTTCACATTCATACAGCGAGTCAAAGACGCACGTCAAATCAAATGAAATCGGTTTATTTTCTCAAAAGACATTACAAACATTTTTTATAGATTAAAGCATTTATTGAGAACAGGTAAAACATAATAAATATATAATACCAGGAACGCATGAGAGATGGTTTGACATTAGGAATTCAAGATGCTCTCCAAAGTCAAGAGTATTTGTCTTCTGAACTTCTTTTTGTCTTCGACTTTTAACATGGCCAATAGGGTGTCCCTTATATGGGCAAAATTGTTTTTTTTTGGATTATTGAAACGCATACCCCCTAATTAAATTTAATAGTCTACTAGTTACCCAAATACAGAATTTCAACTTCCTACGTTAATTCTAACCCGTGCCGACTTGCCCTCAAAGTTTTCGAAAATAGCCGCTTTAAGTGTCTCTTAAATGTAGTTGTAAATGATCACTTAAAACCATTACGTTAGATAAGAATTGATGAAGACATGTATTATATAAGTTTTTTTTTGTAATTATCAAAAAAGATCCAAATTTATATTTATTTACTTGGATATTTCCTCTTCAAAGTCTCTTTTTTTACAGCTGGGTAAATTTTTCTATGTTCGGGCACACAACATAATATGAACTGCTTATGTTCTTCATCTGCGGTAGTCAAACCATGAAAGTATTTTATTATATTAACAGCTCTTTCAGCTGTGTCATTAACTGATTTTAAGATAGTAACCTTATTTTTAGCTTCCACAAACTCCGCGCTATCTTTCTATGATGATACAATTTCTTGAAGGAAACAACTATCAAGTTTCAGTCGTGAAAATAAATCTTTACTCTTGACAGAAACAAAATCACTCAAAGATTTCCATTAAACAAGATAACAAATACTTAGTATCTTTAAATAAATCAAATAAGTGCTAATTTAAATACGAGATTAAACACTACTTACGTACAATATAAAGAGACAGACATCTGTTTCTTCGATGAAACATATATCTTTCCCGAATCACCAAAACTTTATTTTTGTAAGTTTTCTAGAATATTTCCTTTGGTCTGCTCATCAACGTTGTCATCAAAAATTAAAGGACCACAAATGTTGATTGAACTTGTATAAAACCGCTTTGGAAATTGTCAACTTCTTCGTAATCTTTTAAGGTTTTTAAAAAACAAAAATGTTGATTCGGAGTTTTAATCGCCAAACTACATTCAATCTAAGGCTGCACATAAACTGCCAGAATAAATAAACATCTCGTAAAGCTTGTTTGTCCTTAGCGCACATTTTAAACTGGGACTGCAGAAAACGTATTTTTAAAGAGTAAATAGCTCTTGCCACCCATCGTGCTTGATGCATTGGGCCCGCAGGTCTGATTTTTATTTTATTTTCATTGCCTCCACCCAGAAAAACCATAGCAAGCTCAATGATATCGCTATAATTATCTCGTACAATCGATTTTGCGATTCAAACGCACTTTTGAGCATCAGTTCATATATATGATGGCGGCAAGCAAAGAGTAACAAATCTCTTTCTAGTTTTTTGCACACAAGCTCCGTTCAAGCATCCTGTATAAGATGCTGTCGTATCACAGCACTTCTAGAGCATCGGCTTGTGCGATATCGAATAAATTATTTAATTCAAGTTGAAAGTTCTCTTCGCGGCGCATATGTAAGTCCTGAATCTTCTTGCTATTTTTTGCAGTTCTCGTCAGACCTGATAAAGATCTACTAACTTCTTAACATAATTAAGAACAGCTCTGGTAGGTATTCTAGCCTTTTTTCAGAATATGTTGCACTCCAGAATGACAAGATTTGGGCCAAGATGTGTATGTTGAAAAATTGAACTGCGAGAACTTGACGATTAGATGGTAGTTTACACCTGTTATTTGGTGATTTACTTCACCAACCAAGAAAATACTGTTTTAATTGCTTTTTAGTTCCATTGACATTTTCGAAATATAAAACAATTCATGCTACTACCCGACAAACCTAGACTAAATGATAATAACAACGACCGCGCGCCACTCCAGTGTCGCAATTTGTATGGGACATCTTTGGGCGCAAGTCGGCACGGGTTACACTGTTCCGAATAAGGAAAAAAAATTGGTTTCGGATGTTTTAGGCCCAAATGAATAAAACAATAGCCTATGCATTGTAAAATTAAAACTTTGAAAAATAAGGGACACCCTAATGGCCAACCTTTAAAATTTGATTGATTTGGTCATGCCTAGTTTTCCTTAGTCTTCCTCGACTCCGGACTTCATTCACATTGTTGATGTATACCTTCTTAGAAGTCAACAGTTGTTCTTTCTTCATTCATGCATTTGATGTGACCAAACCAACAATCAAATTTTAAAGGTTGGTCATGTTTCAAGTCAGAAAAATCGCCGTGCGTGTATGACTTGTTATATGAAAGTGGAGGAAGCTAGAGAGGTGTGTCAGGATAGAGTCTAGTTGTCTTGTAGGATAAGGTCATATGATTAAGAGAAAAAAATATCACTGCAAATTGGTGAAAACAAATTAAGGGATCAATCCCAGAATACAGGAAAATATTATCAGGAACTAGTTAAACTTACGAATACAATGTTTACATAGGTAAGGACTACTCAATGACGTTACATAAATCAGAAAAGATAAAAATGGTTGTAATAAAATGTTTCCGATAAAAACATATTTGAACATTTATTTATAAATAAATATGAGAAAGATATTACACAGTTAAAATTTAATAATGATTGTAAGTATATTGCTATTCTGCGTTGCATAGATTGTTGCAATCGGTGTTTTCATCTCGTCTACATTTGTAATGTGAAAAAATCCATAAAGAATCAAGAGTTCGAAAAACTTAATAATTGTCGGAACTATAATATAATAACTGTATTAAGAAGTGGAGATGAATAATTGTTTGTCTGTTCATCGATTAGTGTTAAGTTGGGTTTCTAATATACGTTTGTTAATATTTCATTGTCGGAGAAATCGACGTGCGTGCATAACATGTTGTATGCAGCGGTGTGCCTATTCGACCAGTAAGGCAAGCCAAAGAATTATAAATAAATATTCGTCAAGAAATCACAAAATCTTTCTTTTCATCACATTTCTACACATAAGGTAATTGACAGATAACATTTTGACAATAGAAATGAAGTTCATTACACATCGAATAGTAACATACTTCAGATTGATAAAGCCCGGCTTCAAATCCATAAAAAAAAATGTAGATATCTTCTGGTAATTAGCACCTAGCTATATGATTACAAGCCAAAAATACATAAGTGCGACAAAGACCCTTTTACATTTTGCAAGCCCAATATGAAGCCCATCGAAAACATGAAACAAAACATGTGGACGTAGGAGACTTCGCGAGCATCTCACCTACGCTACGTATGAGTGAAATAAAATACGGCGCGTATGAGCGGAACAAAACATACGAGGTCTGTTCAAAAAGTATCGCGAATTTTATATTTTTTCAAAAAGTATTTATTTATTCATGAATATCTATTTTGTCCCCTTCAAAGTAATTCCCCTCGGATATAATACATTTATGCCAACGTTTTTTCCAATCCTCGAAGCACTTAAAAAAATCATTTTTGTGATCTTGTTCAGCTCCTCCTTCGATGCCGTCTTTATCTCCTCAATCGTGGCGTAGCGTCGTCCTTTCATGGGCCTCTTCAGTTTTGGAAACAGGAAAAAGTCACAGGGGGCCAGGTCTGGGGAATACGGTGGCTGCGGCACCATTACTGTGTTGTTTTTGGCCAAATATTCGCGCACAAGCAACGATGTGTGAGCAGGGGCGTTATCATGGTGCAAAAGCCAGTTTTTGTTCTTCCACAAATCCGGGCGTTTCTGGCGGATTGCTTCGCGCAAATTGCGCATAACTTGCAGGTAATATTCCTTTTTGACCGTACTACCCTGTGGCAAGAACTCATGATGCACCACGCCCCTGCAATCGAAGAAAACTGTGAGCCAAACCTTCACGTTCGACCGAACTTGGCGCGCTTTTTTTGGTCTTGGCTCATGCGGCACATTGGGATGATTGAGCTTTGGTTTCCACGTCATAACCATAAACCCATGATTCGTCACCAGTTATGACCCTCTGGAGCACATTTGGGTCGTCACGGACCGAGTCCAACATCTCCTGAGCAATGTTAACGCGATGCTGTTTTTGGTCGAAATTGAGCAATTTTGGCATGAATTTCGCGACGACCCGACTCATGCCCAAATCATTGGTTAAAATCGAATGGCACGAGCCAATCGATATGTTTAGGTCCTCAGCAACTTCTCTAACGGTGATTCGACGATTGGCTAATACTATTTTCTTCACTTTATCAATGTTTTCGTCTGTTGTTGACGTGCTCGGGCGTCCGGCACGCTCTTCGTCGTTCATATCTTCTCGGCCCTCTGAGAACATTTTGTACCACCGATAAACGTTGCTTTGGTCCAAGGTAGCTTCACCATATGCCACAGTCAACATTCGAAATGCGTCCGCGCACTTTATTTTGTTTTTCACACAAAATTTGATACAGATTCTTTGATCCATTTTTTGGAATAGGCAAAAATCGAAGACGAGCCAAAACACATCCAAGCAAAACAGCTGTCAAAAATTAACTAAACATTCAAAATGGCCGACCTTGTCAGCATAAGTAAGGGACATGAGTACCAACATAACGCTACAAAAAAATCAAAAATCAAATATACGTAGCCAGCGGAAATTCAAAATTCGCGATACTTTTTGAACAGACCTCGTACACTTAGGTCATTTCTGCGCATGACAGCGGAGTCATTTGCAACGCAACGAATTAAACAGTTTTAACACGCGCGAAAATTCAAAATATTGTTTTATTCGTAGACTGCTTAAACGCACAAAAAAAATTGTTTTATTATAGATTTTTTAAGGCAAGCCCAGCTTTTCGACTTGTATGGAAGTACCGCCACGGCATACACGTGGGTCATTTTTGCGCATTAAATTGAATTAAATCGCTTTAATGCCCTCGCGCGAAATTCAAAATATTATTTTATTCGTAGACGGCTCAAACGCGCAAAAACGTCGTTTTAATATAGATTTTTTTAAGGGCAAGCACGGCTTTTCGGCTTGTATGGACGTACAGTCACTGGTTGTATGAATGTTAAGGAAATGAGAGAAGTAAGCCAGAAAAAATCAGTGTGACGGTCTATTATTTCTGCCTACCCCTCCGGAGAGACGGGGTGATGGTTAATTAGTTACATTTAATGTTCAATATGAAGTCAATTTCTGCCTTATACGTAATTTAATTAAAACTTTTGTGTCCATTACAATTTCATCAGACCATTGTAGTGTCTTGCCAAGGAAAGTTTGGTCCAATGACCGCGCACGACATTCTGAATATGTTTGAGCAATTAAACGAAACATTCTCAGACCAAGAATGTCCTCCGCACCAGTTTCAGTCCCATGGAAATAGACGCTTTTGACCAATGGACCTCCATTACGACAAGGAAATACGTCGCCGCTACCTTTTGTGATACATTTTAGTGTGGTTAATTACAGCTGTGCTTTATTCAACTTTCTAACACAAAAGCTTCAAAACTACGAACTTTGAACAATGTTTAAACTTTGTAAACGACACTAACTTTATTAAAAATTAAATATTAAAATACGAACATGTTTCGGACACAGAAGTTCCTCATCAGTGATTTCTTAGTTTTAGTAAATACAAAATATATAATTTAAACATTTTTTTCATGAATGTGGTCAGTTTTGAATGTGTATAAAGAGCTTCTGTGTCCGAAACATGTTTTTGTATTTTTATTTTTTAATAAAATTAACGTGTTGAATGAATCCGCATCACAAATTTATGGCAAATATAGAAGGAACAACAAACTTCGTTTACTATTCATTAGACAATAGGTTCCCAACTCTGTCTGGTCCACCGTCCAAAAATCCCAACGCCCTCTCCCAAATAATATTTTCAAATCAATGTTCTAATTTGAAGTATGCGAATATGATAACGATTTAAACGGAAATAAGATCGAAGAAAACGTGGCACGATGAATGAATCAAATATTGAATGTCGGAGAATTCGACTTGTGTTAATGACACGGTGTATGAATGTTGAGAAATCGAGAAGTATTTATTAGAATTTCTTAAATTGCTTATCCATAAAAATAATATTTTCATAGTTTTTAAACATTATTCATTAGTCGCCCCCTTTAATGGCATAAATGCACTCCATTTTCATTTGGATCCGCAACCGACCTCGTGGAAATCTTCTACGTTCATTGGGGAGCGGTACCGCCCCCGTTAGGAATCTATGAACTAGACATTCGCAGATTTCGTACAAACAATGTTAGCCAAAGTTTCCACCACAATGGCAATAGAAAGAAGTTAAAGTAACCCCTTTTTAGAAAAATCTCTATGAAATATAAACATCACTTGCTATTGATACGAAAATAAATATTAGATCAAAATATGACAACATATGAATATTTCATTATGTTTTTACAAAATATAATATTATTAAATAAAATAATAATACACTTTTAGTAATTTGTATTTACACCACTTTATTTAGTAACACCAACCGGTTTCGCTCCCGCCAGAACTTCGTCAGGGTGAGAGAGTAAACTGACAGTTTAACAAATTACTAAAAGTGTATTACTATTTTATTTATTAATGTCACACCACAAATTAAGTCCTTCATACGAAAGTTTTTATTATTATTGTTGCTAGAACATGTATTTTTTGTGTACAACAGATAGTTTGAACCCAATTACTGTATACGATTTATGTTTAGCTATTATTATTGATTCTAATGACATGTGAAAAGCAGCTTGCTTATCACAATTTTATTGTCGCGTGAATTATATACCAGGATTTAATTTAATTAATTTTTGGACCCGCGCTGGAGGATAGGACTTACAGAATTAAAAGAAACCTTGAACTTGAATAACTAATTAACCAGGAAACAGTAGTGAGATTCTGTAAGTCTCAATGCCTACGGTAGGATGGCCATGTGGAAAGAATGCCAGAGGGTAGAACACCACAAATTATATCCAGATGGGTGCTTCGCGAAAAGAGACCAAAAGGCAGACCGAGGAAAAGATGGGCGGATTGCGTGGAACAAGATTGGGAGAAAATGGAAGGAGCTGGGGAATGGAGAGAGATGGCCAGAGACAGAAGTCAGTGGAGGACCGTTGTGGAGGAGGCCAAGTCCCACACCGGGATGTAGCGCCGAGAAATGAATGAATGAATTATACACCAGACCACAGTGTGACAATCAAACTGCCATCGCCGGAAATCGAACCAAGGACCTTCATTGTGGCAGTCATATATCTTGCGAATCTGCCGCAAAGGTTGTCGTATAAATATAACTTACGTATTTAAATATTATAATAATATTTCAAATATATTTGCTTTTGTTAATTTAATAAATGGTATTATGTTGGAACATACATATTCTTATGCCATTAATGTACTTGTAGAATATATTTGTTCTTATTTAGAAATAGGTACCACAAGTACCTGCCCATCTACTAGAACTTTTAGTTTTAAACCGAAGATATCGAATTTTACCGAATGACTAGATAATAAAGAGAGAGACTCTTGCGAAAACTCAAGCTCTTTGTACAGAGACCTCTTCTCTTTGGCAGGCCAGGCTTTGTGTATCAGATTTCTTAGATGATAAACTTTCCTTCCGGGGGTACTTTGCCGATATTTTCTGAATCTGACGATGAGAGAGCCGCTTAGGAGAAACTTTGTTCTCTGAGGCCCGCCGCCAGTACACGAGACAATGAAGATAGCGCGGACACAGTGCCTCGATAAATACACCAGGCTGTGGATTTCGGACCGGATCCGCTTTTAGTTCGGCCAAACTTCGCTAGAGACTAATTTACTGTTGAGCATCCGTTGCAGCTTACATTTTTTTCAACATTTTGCTTAAAATAACACTACGAACCATTTCACATTACTACTGTTTTAAAATATAGTCACATTTTATTTTATAATTCTACGAAAATGATTGAAATTGTGATATTACAATATTTTCAAAAAACACTTATTAACCATCACGTAGTCTCACCAAAGGAGTAGGCAGAACTAATGGACCAACACACTGTTTTTTCCAGACATACTTATCTGGATTCCTTGACATTCATACAACGTGTAATGCATGCCCGTCGAATTCTCCGACACTTTGATTTGATCGTATGACGTTATCTTCGGCCTTCCTCTATTTCTTGTTCAGTTTACATCGTCAACATTTACTTTCATCATTCATTATTTCCATGCGACCCAATCATTTAAAAGTCCCTTTTATTATTTTGTTCATAACATTTCCATTAGCACTATATTCACTTGTTATATTTGTATTTGACACTCTATCATAGACAGATTTAAAAACATCAACATCTGAACACAAAATATTGAATATTTAAACATATAATAAAATAAAATAAACACTTCGTATATACTCTTCGTCGGCTTGTCTCCATCCACTGCTGGACGTAAGCCTCTCCACCCCCACGCCATCTCTCTCGGTCTCTCGCCAGTATTCTTCAGGCCCGTCCCGCCGTTCACATAACCTACTCCGGCATAACCTTGGCCTCCATTCAGTGACCCTCTGGCTCCATCTTCCATCATCCCGTCGACACACATGACCAGCCCACTGCCACTTCATCCATGCAATGCGTATCCCTACATCGGTGACCCAAGTGCGTCTTCTAAACTTCAAGTTGGGTATATAGTCTCTAAGCGAGATACCCAACATGGATCTTTCCATGGCTCGTTGTGCAACATTGATCTTGTGCATTGTTTCTTTAGTTAACGTCCATGTCTCGCATCCATTGGTCATCACAGGTAACACACACTGGTCCAGCACTTTTGTTTTTAAATGTTGTGGCATGACCGACTTGAAGATGTTGCCCAGCATTCCGAATGCAGACCAACCGAGCTGTATTCTCCTATCAATCTCCTTGACTTGACCCTCTCTTCCAAAAGCCAAAAGATGACCAAGATACACATACTCGTATTCATCTACCACTTCTACATTTTTAGTATGGATTTTAATGTCTTTAATTTGTGTGTCGTATAAACTATGGAATTGTAACTTTCCTGACATACTTCCCTCGAATTCTGTACATTCATACGTCGTATAATGCTCGCAATTCTATTTATCTAACTCCTCACGTGACCGACATTTTATATTTGATTGATTTGATTTTATTACATTTTTCTCAGTCTTCCTCTGTTTCTAGTTCCGTTTACATCTTAAGAAGTAGCGTCGTGAATTAGAAATAAAGGACCTCTAAATTGTTCTTTCCTAATATACATATACTCAACATTTATACATCGTGGCATACACGCACGTCGATTCGATATACTTTCTTACCATTATTACTTAATTCATTTGGTTTTGAATGTATACTAATACTTGTAGACAAATACTGGATTTTACCCATTGCGGGTTAATCATTTAAAGATTAATTGCTTACATCTAATCTTAATAGATGGCGCTAGTGTAGATTGAACTAAAATATGTGAAATTTTCCTCAACATGGTAGCATGTATATGGTAGCATATCTTTCAAAAATAATTGTCAGAAGTGGTCGCAAGAAGGGCGGAATGGGGAATGTTGTATTACATAAAGCGATCGCTTAACCCAACCAATTACAGGTTATAAGTCCTGTAAACGCCTCGACCACCATATTCTGTTTCCAAAATAATGTACATCTTCGTCTCTATTGAGATACAATTAATTCATTATTTCAACAGTGTGTAAACCATCTAAATGATCCTTTCATTTGTTTTTTTATAAATAATCAAATTTTATTTTCTAACGACCTTCGTGGCAGGGTGGTAGGTGCTCTGACTTCCATATCGAAGGTCCCGGGTTCGATTCCCGGCGATGGCAGTGTGATTGTTACACTGTCTTTGGTCTAGTATAGAATTCACGTGACAATAAAATGGCGATAGATTGGCTACCTATCACATGTCATGAGGATCATCAATATAATAGCTAAAAATAATGTGTATACAGTAATTGGGTTCAAACGACCTGTTGTATACAAGGAAAATATAAACGATTCAATAAAATATAATATTGTATTAATATTTTATGCGCCTCGAAAACTGGCCACACCTTCAATACAATTTATTTATTAAAGACATTGTGAAAAATATGACGTAAACACGACCATTTTCTTGGAATTGAAACAAAAAATATATTGTGATGGCATTTCTTATAACAATTATTAAAAGGGTTCAAAAACAAATCAAAGCTCTGATGAATAAACATTGAAAATAAACGCGAACAATAAAAAAAATCATTTACAAATTCTGGCCTTACAAAATCAAAATCAGACTGCTATATGAGGCATTCAAAGGAAAAGTGGACTATCCCACATGATGGCCAATATTGATTTAACTATGGGAATGTGTCTAAAACACGTGTTTCTTCGATTCAAAAACGGACTTAACTTAGTTTCAACAATATTCTTTAGATGGAAATGTTTTTTTTTTGTTTTTGTATTTAAATATTTAAAAATATTCTCAATGCAAAAGTGGACCATAATGGTCAGTCCAAATTATTAGTGCCGAAAATGAAGTTCATGTATATTGTGTCCAATTCTGATTATGTGATGAATGACATTGACTACGAATTTTTAGTGAGTGGTCATTCCTATTTACCATGTGATCAGGTTTAATTGAAAAACAAAAATGATTTTTTCGAGATATTTACAATCCGGAACACTGGATTCACGTGATACAATCAGCCAGGAAAAGTAATCAACTTAAAATAATCTCAATGGAAAGAGATAATTTTTATTCAACAATTAAATTTGAGAGTTACATAGTAAATAGAAAGGTCTCACTTGATGGATCCAAAGTAGAGTGGTTGAAAATACAGTGGTTGAGGTATATAAAAACCGAACCATTTAAAATATATTTCAAATACTCAAACAACATTGAAGTGATTTTCTCCATAGTGGATATTTCAAAAAGATTGTCAGTCTCAACCACTACTCTAGATGCATTGTATCCACAAGGAAATATAATACTATCACAGCGATGAAGAAGAAGGATTTAATTTCCTTCTTGACTTCGTAGATAATAGAATAAATTTTAAAATAAAATTATAATAGATATATTTTCTATATACCTTAAATTTCATTTCATTTTTCTTCTATCATAAAAAAAAATGGACTAAACATAATAACACTTCAACGCAATAGTGGACCAAGCCACCAAAAAGGGGTATTAATTAATTTTTTGCCAAAAACGGATCTAAATTAAAATTAACTTATCTTTTTAACCAAGAATCTTTCTTTACAATTAGTATTTGTTGTAAAATTTACGTAACACAAAGAGATTAAATTTGATAATTTCTAAAATGCGCCATTACTCAAATCTATGGTAGATGGGGTTTGTCTCCTTTTCCTTTGACTGCCTCATATATAATATTTTGTTTGGCGTATTAAAAACTTTTCATTATTAAAGCTCATATTACCACCAGTGGTTTAGTGGGAAAGTTTCGTAATTTGATTCACAAAACTATAGGCTCAACTCCGGGCGAACACAAACTGAGATTTTAGAAATAATAGTGTGTTTTACAGGGGCAAGTTTAGCCTACGCTGTAGCGGCTAATACCGTTAGGAGGAATTCCTTGTTTTTGTATTAATTTTCAGTTCAACTTTGTAGGACTGCGTGACATGTTACCCGAATACAGCGACGGGATTTGTAATGGAGAGACTTCGTTAGTGCTAATGCATGAGTAAACTTTTACCCAATGCCATGCATTGTATTAAAATAAATAAAGTATTTTGTTATGTTTTGGTGTTCGTGTACCGACCCTTATGTATGTAAGTAAAGTATAAAACTGGAAAAAAGAAGAAAGTAAAATAAATCCAGTCGAAATGAGATCTCTTAGATAAGAGGTTCCCTAACTTTTTTGTCCCGTAGACCCCTTGCCGATTTTTCCTATTTTGTGTAGACCCCCTGCTTTCCTAAAATAGGTTTTTTATTCAGGTCAAAAAAATTCCGAAACTAAAAAGATTTAATTCGTTGGCGACCTTTTTTAGCTCATTGGGGGAAATGGGGGTCTATATAAACCACTTTGGGAATCACTGTCGTAAATGAATGTTGTCGAAAGAGTGTCGAATGAAAATAAAGAAGTGAATGCGGAACAAATGAAAGTGTCATTTTAAGTTATAAGTTTTTCTTATCAAGGGTAATATACAGCGAAATCAATAACATATTTTAGAAAAAAACACATTGAAAAATAAAAGGCCAAATACATGCTACTACAAAATGGTTATGAACAAAATAATGAACGGACCATTAAGATGGCTTGGACACATGGAAATAATTAGTGAAGAAAGTACATGGGTAAACAACAAAGTGAATTGTGCGCTTAAAGTTGTCATCGCAAATAAAAGTCCATTGAAAAAAGCTAAGATGGTAGTCCACGATGATGTTCTTGTGCCGACCCTTGTATATGAAAGTGAAGCATGGAACTGGCAAAGAAGGATGAAAGTATAATTAATGTCGAAAGTGTAGTAAATATGTATTGTATATAACTGCAAGCATAAGAAGTAATTGCATTGCGAATGAAGTGTTATGAACAAAATAATGAAAGAAACCTTAAGATGATTTGGATACATCGAAAGCATGAATGAAGAAAGAATAGTAAAAAAGTATATGTTAACGATGTAAACGGAACTAGAAATAGAGGAAGACGGAAAAAACTTAGCACGATCAAATTATGTCAAATATTGAACGTTATGTAGTCGGAGAAATCGACGGGCGTGCATGACAGGATGTATTAATGTTGAGAAACGAGAGAAGTATGTCAGGAAATAAATGTGTGTCAGTCCTTTCTTTCTGTCTACCCCACCCCTTCGGGGAAAATGCGTGATGGTTAGTTATATGGTTAGTTTTGTAATTATGTTATATTTAAAAAGGAAATAGTATTAAATCTCTATATTTATATACTGTTACAAATTTTTTAATAGCTGATTGACATCTTTTTAGAACAAAATAAGATATGTATTGTACGAATCCATTGAATTATGTGAATCTATAAAGAAAATTCTATTATTTTTTAATTAAATATATTTTTCGATTTGTCATGAGGATTTCGTTCGAATCGAATACCAAATAACCAAAACCACTATTTAACAAATGTTCTTTGAATTTGATATTTTATAAAGGAGTTTTCAGTGTCTTTTAAAAAAAAATTGAATCGAAATAAACGTTGAATATTCCTAAATCTCTGTTTGAAGTGTTTTGGCGCAGCTGTTTCTAACATGAAAATAAACGAAAAACTATTTTTTAAAGTCGTTTTTTTTATTATTAAAATACATATTTTTTAATCAAAAATTGCATTGTTCCACGAAAAACCTTTCCACGAACCATTACCACCTGAATATAACACTCCCGTGATGAAATTGTGAAGGCACCGCGAGTTTATCAATAAAGAAATGGACACAAAATTGTTTCCAACAAAGGCCGCCGGATTTACATATAAAAAAGAAATATGACAATCGAAAACAAAAGAGTCGCGGAATGGATATTTTTTGAAACAATAGAACTTCTACGGTTCGTATCGTTGAAAAGTTGACCCGCGAATTTATGAATTGACAATGTAATTTAGCTCTTTTGTGATCACTTCCATTACAACGGGGTTAATGATTCAATAGACGGATAATAATTGAGAATTTCTCGTTGAATAGAGTATTTTTTTTGTTTCCAAAGGTACTTGCTGTGATCGAAGTAGAGCTTAAATAATTTTCATTGTTTATTATTCAATGAAAACGTTGATTTTTTGCGATACTACTCGTACATTATTTCGTCTCGCTTACTCTTTAGAAGAAGAAAATCGAACATTTTCTTCTTCTTTTTCCTTTCTACAGGGTTATTGGTTATTGAATACATTCCTTCTTGGAGGTTGTAGGGGAGGTTATTTCCGATGATTTATGTCATGTAAGGCATTATGCAAACGTGAACCATTTTTGAGATAAAACGAATTTAAGTTTTTTTGAAATTTATAGAGGTCACGTGTTTTAAAAAATTATAAAAAGCTAAAAATATGAGGATGTATTTCAAATTATCTGCACGAAAAATTTGTAGGTGATTATTTTTTTTAATTAACCTTCTAATTAGAATTTGTAAATAAAAATAATTAAAGTGTTTGATATTTCCGTCTGGTATTTCCTAATGTGGAAAGACAGATCTTGTTTTTGTGTTGATAATAAATGCCTGTGGTGTTACCTAATTAATAAAAAAATAAAAGTTTGATTACAACTAACAGTTATTTTTTTATAAATTTTTAAAACACATGACCTCGATAAATTAAAAAAAAAAACTTAAATTCTTTTATCTCAAAAATGGTTCACTTTTGCATAATACCTTACATGACATAAATCATCGTTAATAACTTCCCCTACAACTTCCTAGAAGGAATGTATTCAATAACCAATAACCCTGTATACAAATATGTGGTCTGTTTTCCATAGAGGTGCTCCTCCTGTGAGGCAGATTCCCAGCTGTCCTTCCATCTTTCAGGGTGTCTTTCACGAGAACAAGTTCCGTGAGGCTGAATATCTAATTATGATAGTAGTGCAATAGAGGAGAGTCTGGTAGTGTCCATTCTTTGGACATGGCCGTACCAATCCCTCCTTTGCTGTCTACTCTATCCTATAATTTCCACGGCCTCGTATATCTATCATGTTCTGGTGATCCTCACGCGATCTCTTAATGTTTTGCCTACTATCATCCTCTTCATCTCGGATGTTTATTAATCTTATTTGGTTCAGACTGTGCCTCCCCTTGCTTCAACACAATATATATTTTTATTGTTCTTACTCATTCTTTATAAATTCCCTAAATGGTCATGTCTGTATTTTTCTAAGTTTTGAATTTCAGAGTACCAGAAATTGCAGCTTCTTTGTTGACTAAGGCTTGTTTTTAGATAATAACATTTAACTTTTTAGATAATTACATGTGGCTGGCTGCTTGACGAATGCTGTTTAGAAAAATAAAAATATGCTAAAGAAGATCAAAATTCGAATCTACAAAACATGCGTACGTCCTATAATGACATATGGAATAAAAACGAGAGCTGACACCATCAGAACAAAAAGTCTCATAAGAACCACAGAAATGAAGACTCTCCAATCGGTTGCGGGAACGACACTCCGAAACAGAATAAGAAATTCTGAAATAAGAAAGATCTGCAATGTAGAAGATGTCGTGCGATGAGGAAAACTGAGAAGACGCTACTGGAGAGATCATGTGGAAAGAGCATGTTCTGAAAGAGTGATAAATATAGTCGCAAATAAAGTTACAACAGGAAATCGACCTGCAGGAAGACCACGTAAAAGATGGCGAGACAGTTGGACATCTGCATCCCAGGAACAGGCTCCGAGAAATAACAAGACACAGCCCTAAATAAAGCTGAAGAAGAAGAAGAAGATCTTTAACTAGCATAGCCTTATTTTTATACGCGAATAATGCATCATTCATCTCTGGTATCCTGGTAACCCCAAAGGGGTAAATTCTTCTTCTTCTTCTTCTCGGCGCTACATCTTAGTATGGGGTTTAGCCTCCTCCACAACAGTCTTCTACTGGATCCTAGCCCTGGCCATCCCTCTGTTTTCACTAAAAACGTATAAACTTTACAATAACTTAACCCGCGAATATATGAATTGATAAAGTAATTTAGCCCATCTGTGACACTTTCATTACAACAGGGTTAATAATACAATAGACGGATAATAAATTTGTTGTGTAAAAGTATTGTACATATCCTCATAGTTTATGCAGGATATAGAATAACTGTTTAAATAAAAAAATATATTAAATGTCGGTCACGTGAAGAGTCGGAGAAATCGACGTGCGTGCATGACAAGTTTTTTTTTTTTTTTAAACAACATTTCGTCTGAACCCAATTACTGTAAACACTTTTTATTTTTAGCTATTATATTGATGATTCACATGACATGTGATAGGTAGCCAATCTATCGCCATTTTATTGTCACGTGAATTCTACACCCGACAAAAGACAGTGTGACAATCACACTGCCATCGCCGGGAATCGAACCCGGGACCTTCGGAATGGAAGTCAGAGCTCTTACCACTCTACCACGAAGGTCGTATGAATGTAGAGGAAGCGAGAGAAGTATGTCAGGATAGAACAGTGTGGCGTTCCATTCTTTCTGCCTGCCCCTCCGGGGAGACGGCGTGATGGCTAGTTAGTTAGTTTAAAAATAATAATAACTTTGTTATAAATATCACAATTGATTATATTTTGTCGCGACAGCTGTTTCGCTAACCGATGTTAGCATCGTCAGGTCTTACAATCAACATTGTTTATATATTATACAAAGTTATTAGGAGGCGAAGAAACTACACACAATATTGTAAACAATTACAATAAAGATGGGAAAAAACAGTAATTAGGCTCAGTAACAAAAATTCAATATTGAATAATCAAACATAATTAGGAGAAATAGACAGGGAAGGATGTATACTTAAATAAGAAGATTG
This sequence comes from Lepidostoma basale, assembly GCA_022606425.2. NCBI lineage: Eukaryota > Metazoa > Arthropoda > Insecta > Trichoptera > Lepidostomatidae > Lepidostoma > Lepidostoma basale. The sequence continues at coordinate 637,581 of JAHDVF020000079.1, read as the reverse complement.
GAGTATTCGAGTATATCCCCAAAGTAGACGATAATCGACGACCTTCGTGGCCGAGTGGCATGTGCATTGACTGCCACCCCGAAGGTTCCGGGTTCGATTCCCGGCGAGGGCAGTGTGATTGTCACACTGTCTTTGGTCTGGTGTATAATTCACGTGACAATAAAATGGCGATAGATTAGCTACCTATCACATGTCACGAGAATCACTATGATAGCTATAATACCCTTTACATCGATTTGGCTCATGCTGTCATGATGTAAAGAGCGATTCAACAAAATAATAATAATAATATTTTTGAGTATACTCGTATACTCGTACTCGTATCTCCAAAAAGCATACATATTAAAAAAGTATAAGTGAAAATTACGTATACAAGTTGTAAATATATCTAGATTATCCAAAAACGAATTGTTCCTTAAGCTAAGTTGAACTTTTCCGTAAATTTTTTAAAATTCCAAATTATATTTTTCGAAGTTCTTCCGAACAGTAATAAAATTAATATCTGAAAAGCTTACGTGAACAAATTTATGAACTCGAAAATGTTTCATTTTCTGTCATCACACATTTATGAAATATACGTAGAAAGTTCCCCAATTTGTATTATTTATGCAGCATATTTAACTTGCGGGCGGATATTGGACATTTTTTTGGAAAAAAAACTCTGTAAAAGTGAACCCCGTTTCTCGGAAACCTAAAAGATTTTATTAACTTTTCTTCCCCCGAATTCCCGTGATCATTTTTATATGTTACGTAATTCAATAATCGTTGGAAAAAATGTTCGATCTTTAATAAATGTATGTCGTAAAAATAAGATAATATTTTTGTTCCCATTTTCTTCTATTTTAATCCATTTTCATTAACAAATATTATTGTTGGCATAGTTACTTTAAGTTGTCATCGCAAACAAAACCTTTTCCAAAAAAGCTAGAATGGCAGTGCAAAATGGTGTTCTTATACCGACCCTTATGTATGGAAGCGAAACATGGAACTGGCAAAAGAAGGATGAAAGTATAATAAATGTAGTAGAAATGAGATCTCTTAGACGAATGTGTTGATACTCTGTGTATGATAGAGTGTCAAATGAAAATATAAGAAGTAAATGCGTTGCGAATGATGGTGTTATGAACAAAATAATGAGAGGATCATTAAGATGGTTTTGACATATGGAAAGAATGAATGAAGAAAGAATGGTAAAAAATATATATGTTAACGATGTAAATGGAACCAGAAATAGAGGTAGACCGTGTAAAACGTGGCACGATCAAATAAATCAAATATTGAATGTCGGCCATGTGAGGAGTCAGAAATCGACCCGCGTGCATGACACGATGTATGAATGTTGAGGAAGCGAGAGAAGTATGTCAGGAAAGAAAAGTGTGGCAGTCCATTCTTTCTGCCTACCCCTTCGGGGAGACGGCGTGATGGTTAGTTAGTTAGTTATTTAGTTAATATTATTGTTTAAAGTTTATTTTTACACAAATGAGACATATCTCTCATGGGTTCCTGGTATTATGTTGTATATATATGTAATATTTTACCTGTACTCAATAGATGCCTTAAGCATATATGCTTTTTGTAATGTCTATTGAGTAAATAAGCTGATTTTATTTGATTTGATATTGTAATAAACGAACAACAGCGACTCATTTGGATACAAAACAGTTTAACAAAATTAATAATAACATGATTAACATTGAGTTCATTGTAAAACCTCATTATGCAAACATTGGATAGCGAAACAGCTGTCGCGACAATTTCATAGAAATTAAATCGATTGCTGGTGCTAGGATGAACTATTTGTTATATGCATGATGATGCTGCGTTAACCGCTGACAGTACGGAAAATCTGCAACTCATATCAAGAATGTATGAAGCATGCAAAAAGCTTGTAATGAATGTGTCCAAGTCTAAAGTGATATTTGAAAAAGAAGAATGTCTGACAATTTATGACATAAGCGCGAATGGTGAAAAACTGGAGCAAGTAACTTAATCAGAAGGACTGAGTTTGCAATAGTGTCACCAGTCTGTTGATGCCAGCGAGCTTGGCGAAACCGGTCGTTATCGGAAAAAAAAAAAAAAAAAATCAAAAATGGAAGTACTTCTATAAGAGATTTCAGCAAAATCATTTGGTCATCAAACAAGCAATTTTAGATAGAATACTTTCCGTTAAATATCCTCTAGACTTTTCTTGATGTCTAGCTCCGACTAGCTTTGGCGCGTATAATATATTGGTTGCTTTAGCTTCTCCAGCTCGGTATACGTGACCAAACCATACAAAGTAACTGTCTCTCACGGTACTCGTTATAAGAAACTGCTAATAATAATACTGACTTTCATAAGTTGAAGGTGTAAAAACCTTTGACATATAACAAGAAAAATAATATCGAAAATGGAAACAAATGTTTTTTGTTTTTTTTTTTTTACGTATACAACAGGTCGCTTAAACCCAATTACAGTATACAATTTGTTTAAGCTGATATATTGATTCTCGTGACATGTGACAGGTAGCCAATCTATCGCCATTTTATTGTCACGAGAATACTACGCCGCCCGGACCAAAGACAGTGTGACAATCACACTGCCATCGCCGGGAATCGAACCCAGAACTTTCGGAATGGAAATCAGAGCTCTTACCACTCTGCCACGAAGGTCGTCTTAATTCGTATGATGGCATTTTGTTTTTTTGAATGTACTCGTATACAAATACTTGTAGACAAATACTGGATTTTACCCATTACGGGTTAATCATTAAGAATTAATTGTATCTCAATAGAGACGCAGATGCAAATTATTTGGAAACAAAATATGGTGGTCGAGGCGTTTACAGGACTTATGACCTGTCATTGGTTGAGTTAAGCGATCGCTTTATGAAATACAACATTCCCCATTCCGCCCTTCGAACACCATGATATATTTTTTCATGTAGAACTTTCGACACATGCCGAAAAAAATAAAGTCAACTGTAGAAAAAACAGTTTAAAAAAACTTTTTCCGTTTAAATATCGTTTACCCGATGATGCAGATGTGCAACCCTTAATTTTTTTAGAAACAAAATAACTCAAAAGTGGAAAAAACGGTGTAATAATTAACTAAATATCGTTTACCCGATGATGCAGATATAAATAATTTATAAGAAAAATAAATAAAAGATTTTTACAAATAAATAGAATAAAACTAACTAACTAACTAACTAACTAACCATCACGCCGTCTCCCTAAAAGGGTAGGCAGAAAGAATGGACTGTCACACTTTTACTGATGCGGCACTCCATCCTTCTCTTTTCGCTCGCGGGAGACGCGGTGTGATGGGTTGCGAACCTCATCGCCATCGGCATCTCCCGGGCACACGTCGATCGTCCAACACCCACAAAATAAATCTAAAACCAATAATATAAAATAAAATAACAAAATAATAATAATTTAACACAAAATGTTCTTTTTAGATGGTGCACATATTGTCTATTTAATTTATGTTCCACGAATCCACCGTTTTTTTTTAATTTGAGCACATAATGTAATAACACATAATGTTTTTTTCGATGTTGCACATGTTGACATGGACGATCCGGACTTTATTGTTACTTTACAAATAAATAGAATTATATTATTTAAAATCGTTAGCGTTGTTTTGTAAGGATATATAAGACTATCTGAAATGTTTTTTTCTTCCTTAGAGCTCGGTCCGTTGCCCTCGGTCTTGCGGTCCACACCTCCGCAATAAATATTAAATTCAAAGGGCCCCGACAGGGCCCCGAGGCCCGCACATTAGGGCCAACATTGGAATAAAAGCCACAATCCGTTAAAGCACTTTTAGCAGTTTAGGTGAAAACGTGTAGCATTGTTATTTCGGTCCGAATTAAGTTCACTGCGAAGTTCAAAGTTTTAATTGTCCGAGCTGCCTGAATCCCTGTGAATTCTAAGTGACATGATTTTAAAGCCGTGCTTTGTAACTAAATTAAGGTAAAGATTAATACAATTTCAGTGATTAAATTACCTTAATTTGCTAACTAACTAAATTAACTAACCATCACGCCGTCTCCCCAGAGGGGTAAACAGAAATAATGGACTGCCACACTGTTCTGTCCTGACATACTTCTCTACACTACACTACTCTACATTCAATCATCTTGTCATACACTCACTTCGATTTCTCCGACTCTTCACGTGACCGACGTAGAACGTGAGATATCGTTCTACCACACATACGTTTTCGGGATCTCATCTCTACTGCATTTATTCTGCTCTCATCCTTCTTCTGCCAGTTCCATGCTTCACTTCCATACATTAAGGTTGGGACTAGAACCCCGTTGTAAACGGCTGTTTTCGCTTTCATTAATTAATTACTCTAGGTCTGTCTCGCTTTTTCTTTCCCCCCATAGGGGACCAGTCTTGTGCGCCCTGAGCGATGCAGGCTGGGTTCCGTCTCAGAGTGTGACCGATCCACAGCCATTGGCGTCTAGCGACTTGTTCTCTAATTGGCCTTTTGCCCGCCATGGTCCAGAGAACGGCATCTGAGACTGTTTGGAGCCAATAGATTTTTAATATTGAGCGAAGGCACCTATTTATTAACACCTGGAGTTTACCAATAACGTCCGCGGTAGATTTCCAAGTTCTTTTATTCGCACATAGTTTACGTACACATTTTCCTGATGACCAAAATGTAACACTTTCAAAATATCTCGATAAAAATAAACTCGAAAGTGAAAAAAACGGTGTTTTCATTAATAAAAATTTCATCACTATAGAATTCCTAAATTTGAAGCGTTAAGTTTGCCTGTAAAAACCTTTTATCATTTAAGGTTACTTTTTAAATGAAGCTAATTCAACAATACATTTATTTATTTATTTAATAGAAAACCAATTTGATTTCTCGTCTTTGGAATAGCAAGTTAATTACATTTGCGGCGAAGTAACGCAATAAAGGTGGGTACACTGCCGTCCAAAAATTTGGATCACCAGCTCCCCCCGCCGCCACTCCGGCTATCGCCCCGCCCGCCCCTTGCGAAACTAATGCGATTCGGTGAGAACATTACACCATTAGTGGACACGGGGGGCATTCTCTCATTTTTACAATCCTAATAGAAACTGAAACCCGATTCAAAATTTTTACATTCTAATCAAAATCATCTTTATTTACCCACAATCATCCTTATTTATCCACAATCATTCATTTTTACCCATAATCATCCTTATTAACACAATCATCTTGATGTACCCAGAATCATCCTTATTATCCACAATCATCCTAATTACCCACAATTATCCTTCTTCTTCTTCCCTCCACTGCTGGATTTAGGCCTCTTCCATCTGTCTCCATTTTTCTCTATCCTGTGCCGCTTCAATCCATTCCGGTGACCACAACAATATCGTCGGCCCATCTCTTCTGTGGCCGACCGACAACCCTTTTATTGTCCCGTGGCCTCCACTTTAAGACAATTATCCTTATTTATCCACCATCATCCTTATTACCTACAATCATCCTAATTACCCACAATTATCCTTATTTACCCACAATCATCCTTATTACCTACAATCATCCTAATTACCCACAATCATCCTTATTCATCCACAATCATCCTTATTTATCCACAATCATCATAATTTCTCACAATCATCCATTTTTACCCACCATCATCCTTATTTACCCACAATCATCCTTATTTATCCACAATCATCATAATTTCCCACAATCATCCATTTTTAATTTCCATAATTTCCCACAATCATCCCTATTTATCCACAATCTTCCTTATTTACGCACAATCATCCTTATTTACCCACAATCATCCTTATTTATCTACAATCATCCTTATTTACCCACAATCATCCCTATTTACCCTCAATCATCCTTATTTACCCACAACCATCCTTTTTTATCCACAATCATCATTATTTACCCATCCTTATTTACCCACAATCGTCCATATTTACCCACAATTACCAAAAATCATAAAAAAAAATTCTCGCAAACAATTATCCGTTATTATTCTAAATTAAAAAAAATACTTACAACTTTACATGACCACTCAAAAATATTTACGAGTATCCACAATTATGATACCATCCTCGGTATCTACAATCACTCCCTGTTTTCCAAAAATACCCACAAAGCACCCGCGATTATCTGAAATCACTTGCAATTATTCACCATCATCACAAATATCTTCATGAATCATTTACATTTTTATGGCGATTTTCGTTACATAAATTACGGGGTCACTTATTTGGAATAGTGTTAGGCATCAAGCATGCAGTAGTGCCACAAGACAAGAAGAAAACCTCAAATTCATTGACTTTGAGACCACACGAGTGGAGGCAATGGACTCAGACTGCTGTACCAGCATATTACAATGGCGAAATACATTACATGGACAATCAAAACACCTGACACAATAGATTCTCAGCCTAACAAAGCCGATGACCGAGTACGAAAAATGATGTATCAGGGCCCGGGTTCATACACAAAGGTTACTAGAGGTTGTCCGGCAAAGTATCGTGTGCAAAGGAAGCAAAACATATAAAAGCCGTACAGCCAATCACCCTACACGTCATTCATTATTCCGACTTCTAACCGACACAAGCCTACGTTATCAAGTCTACGTCACGAGAGATCTCGGGCTCCCTCCCGCCGACCTACGAAGCCACTCGACTACGTCACGCAGCTTCAGGCGAGTCTTCGTTTCAGCTGACCGACACTACCGCCCAGCGTAACATCATCCTCAGCTGCTCGCCGCCCGGACTCTGCCCCGCTGCTATCGACACCCTGTGAAGTTACTCTGTCGTCCACCCACGCTTCATTACGAGTACATAATACTATTAATGTGTAATTACTTGTGATCGAGAATAAACGTTGAAACTTCCTACGCCTTTCAACCCTCGCCACATCCCCCCAAATAATATTATTTCTTATTAGTCCGGATCGTGAACATTAATTTCACAGAAATAAAATTTAGGTAAAGCCCCTTTGGGGTTCGAATTGTCAGTAGGGTCGCGGCGAGTCACATCTTGCTGGAGGGTGTGATTCTATAAAATGCTGCGAAACGCCCAGTTGCATTCCACCAGCAACACTACTGACTAGCCCAACTCGTTAGCGTCCCTGTCGCGAACCCCGGGCAATGGGGTCACACTCATAACCGTGTGATCACAACAGATAACGAGGGGATGAAAGGCGAGTTTCTGGCACCTCCAGCTAAGCAAAGGTAACCCCGACAGAAAAATCCACCAGAGAAGGCAACGGGAAACCACTCTGGTCACCTTTTCCCAGTAATCACTATGGCGAAAAAGAGTGGCCACTAGAGATGCCTTTGCTGTAGTGATCGCCAACGTTGGGAGACCTGACACAGCACCGAAAGAAGAAGAAGAAAGCCTCTTTGAAAAATTTACAGTTTATAATTATCATACGAGTATATACGAGTAGATAACTATAGATTTATAAATTTAAAGTTATCACAATGTATATTTTTGTATGCATTAGTCACAAGTTCTTTTATTATTCTTGGAACAATCTAGAAATTTTAGTCATTATGGTATTATGCATTTTGAAATGCAAATCCCGAATTAGCGAATTGCTCCCCTGTTTACGGTACAGTACCGGCCAAAAGTTCCGCAACACCTCCCTCGGTTACCCCTCTAGAAGCCCCTCGCCGGGCAGCACTTCGGGTCGAGTTACAGGTAGATCTCGAATCTGAATAATGTTCATCAGTCGTTTCCGGACAAGGCCAAAACTTATACGTTCTAAAATTAAAAATTAAAACTTTCTCTTGGTCATTATCAATGGTATTAAAATTTATTTTAAAATCCCCAATATTAGTAGAAATATTATTTTATTTGTAGGGTATGTTTCCATCTCATACTGCCGGTGATGACGTAACAGAAACTGTGACCCTCACCAAAAGAAATGTAGAAAGATTGAGAGTCACGCAGCGTTCCATGGAAAGACATGGAAAGACAAGCTCGGCGTCAGTCTCCGAGATAGAATCAGAAATGAGGAGATTAGACGCCGAACAAAAATAACGGACATCATGGAACGACTAGCGAGACTGAAGTGGCAATGGGCGGGTCATGTGGCGAGACAGACTGAGGATAGATGGACCCAGAAAATAATAAGGTGGAAACCATGGGAGAATAGGAGAAACGTCGGCAGGCCGCAATAAAGGTGGGCCGACGACATTGCTGCCGTGGGGGGGGAAATGTGGCTACGGCTGGCAGGAGATAGAGACGAGTGGAAGGGAAGGAGGATGCCTATGTCCAGCAGTGGACCGATAAGGGCTGACGAAGAAGAAGAAGTAGGGTAAGTATAACATTCATATCACATCAAATTAAATTCACCTTGATTTTTTCGGCGTATCCATATCCCGTTAGGTTCTCTTCAAACGACGTTTCGGAAATCGTTGCATCTTTCATATTCATGAAAATTGATCTAACTCGGTAATTCACTAAGAGCCATAAAGATGAAGACTCCTAAAATTTTGGTGGAAGAGAATACCACGATATAATATTCTACTTCTTCTTCATAAGTCCTGCCGGATCTCCCCGACATTGACGACCATTTGTGAGAAAGCTTCCTTTTCCTGGGCAGCGCGAAACAGCTCACCCACAGTTCTTACGCCATGCCAGGGGACATTTGCATCATCATAAAACGATATTTTTAGAATTAAACCACTGTTTTTACCACATTTGAGTTATTTTTACGCAAAAATTTTTATAGATTTTACATCTGTATCATCGGGTATAAGTTGTCATCGCAAACAAAAGCCTATCCAAAAAAGCTAAGATGGCAATGCATAATGGTGTTCTTGTGCCGACCCTTATGTATGGAAGTGAAGCATGGATCTGGCAAAAGAAGGATGAAAGTAGAATAAATGCAGTAGAAATGAGATCTCTAAGAAGAATGCGTGGTAAATCTGTATACCATAGAGTGTCAAATGCAAGTATAAAAAGTGAATGCGGTGCGAATAAAAGTGTTATGAACAAAATAATTAAGGGGTAATAAGAGAGAATGAGTGAAAACAAAATGGTGAAGAAGGTATACGTAAACGGCGTGAACGGAACTAGAAATAGAGGAAAGCCGAGGAAAACATCAAATAAATCAAATATTAAATGTCGGTCACGTGAGGAGTCCGAGAAATCGGCGTGCATGCATGGCAAGATGTATGAATGTAGAGGAATCGAGAGAAGTATGTCAGGACAGAACAGTGTGGCGTTCCATTTTTTCTGCCTACCCCTCCGGGGAGACGGCGTGATGGTTAGTTAGTTATCATCGGGTAAACTATATTTTATCAGGGGTACCCATAAGTAATGTCGTTTTTTTTCAATGAAATTCAAAACAATTTTTTTTATACTTTACTTAACTTTTCTTATATAAAATGATTCCCCATATAATATATAACCTTCTGCCACCTAATTTCCAAATAATCCATGCCCTTCTTGTAAAATTCAGCGGATTATGACTGAAAATATTCGGATAGGGCTGTATTCACCTCGTCTAAGGAATTGAAATTGTGATCTCTTAAAAAATGTTCCATAGAACGAAATAAATAAGAATCAGATGGTGCGAGATCCGGAGAGTACGGAGACGAAGATGGAAATTGTTTTCTGGGAACAGAATATGGTGGTCAATATTGTTCCCAGAAAACAATGGATTGCCACATTGTTCTATCCTGACATAACTCTCGCGCCTCTTCTACATTCACACATCGTGACATGCACGCTCGTCGATTGTTCCTACTTCGAACATGGCCACCTTTCAGTAATTGATTAATATGGTCAACCCGCTTTACATTTCTTCATCATTAGATATTCTATCATAAATTGTTTTTCGCACATCCTTCTTAGTGACCTCATTTCAACGGCATTTATCCTACTTTCATCCTTCTTCTGCCAATTCCAAGCTTCGCTTCCATACAAAAGGGCGTCTAGTTGGCGAATCAAGATTAAAATAATTCTACATTGTTACAAAAAATATTAGCACTGTCCTCGTCAAAATGTTCTTTGATTAAAATTTAATATCATAGAATTCGTATCTAACAAATCAAATATTTTTCTAATATCATTCCGCGGAACTGATCGGAAAGATTGTAATTCATCTGTGTTTAGCCCCCGGCTGCAACCAGCACTCACCCCCTCCATTCTACTCCCTTCCCCACCCATTTCCCTCTTCCCGTTCCCCGCTCCCATCCCGAGACATAAAAGCATTGTACCACCTCACTAGGGTTGTAAAAATTTGCATTTCCGGACTCCGGTAAACATATTTTGTTAAACTTTGGTAAAAAACCAAGAAACTGTCACTTATACAACAACAACAACATCACGCCTTTTCCCCGTTATGATAGACAGAGAGAATGAACAGTCACACAACTCTATCCTGATATACCTGTCTAAATTCCTCCACATTCATACAGCGAGTCATACACGCAAGTCGATTCTTCGAAGTTCTTACATAGCCAAATTTTAAAATTTGGTCATGCCATGTTTCATCGGTATTTTTCGACTCCGTACTTCATTCACATTGTTAACGTTTACTTTCTTAACAATTATTACTGAACCTTTCATTCTTATCTATTATTTCTTCATCCATACATCAAAACAAGCGCAGTGATTCATAATACTTTTTTCCCACTACAGACCTTCCAACAGCTTTTGAATTCTGTCGTCCCTGTTTTACCACACATAGATCTCATTTCTAACGAATTTATTCTGCTTTCATATTTTTTCTAACAGATCCATGCTTTACTTCAATACATTAGGGTTGGTACTAAAACTCCATTGTAAACGATCATTTTTACTTTCATGGATCGAATGAATCAATCAATCAAATATTTAATGTCTGCAACATAAAGAGTAGGAGAAATCGACAAACGCGCTTGACACGATCTGTGGTGTATAGAAATCTAGAGAAGTATGTCTGGACAAAACAATGTGTCGGTCCATTATTTCTGCCTATCCCTCCGGAAAGACGGCGTGATGGTTAGTTAATCTATCATTCTTCTTATTTTTTTATTAGATCTCTTAGAATTACATATAAATCTAAAGAATACATTAAACCGAACATTTGTCTTTCCACGGATCTTTGCGTAAACTTGATTTACATCAGAGGTAACCAAACTTTTTTATCCCGTAGACCCCCTGCCGATTTTTCTAATTTTGTGCAGACCCCCTGTTTTCGTAATATTGATGTTTTTACAAATTCACCTATTTTTTGGAGCTGACACAGAGCAAAATCAGGCCAATAGAAAAAATAATCTGAAATTCGTTGTCGAACTTTTTTTTGCCACGACATTCTCACAAACTGTATAGTCGCGTGGCTGCTCTGTTTTTCACAAATGAGTAAAAAAAAAAAGGTCAACGACGAATTACAGCTTTTTATTAAAACCAAAAAAAATCACTATCAAAATTTCAATATTCAGCTTCGATTTATTTAAACCATCTCGTAGACCGCCATTTACAACTCATAGACCCCCCAATATTTTTCCACTTGTCGTAGACCCCTTGCAGGTCGAAATCGACCCCTGGGGGTCGATATAGACCGCTTTGGGGACCACTTATTTATATAAACGGAAAAAATATACATATATACGGAATCGACATAATAAATAACACCCTTATTAACATATGGAATCGAAGCAAGAGCAGACACTGTCAGAACCAAACATCTCTTAACAGTAGCAGAAATGAGAACATTGCGACCTATTGTGAGGAGTACCCTTAGAGATAGGATACCCAATGAAGAAATTCACAAATCCTGCAAAATTTAAGACATAGTGAAATGGAGTAGGCAGAGAAGACGATTCTGGATGGACCACATCAAGAGAATGGATCCAGCGAAAATTCCTAATATCGTGATGCATGAGACCCAGAGGGCCGTCAACCACCAAAGAGATGGAGAGAAGGCTCGTCGTCTTCATCACAGGAAGAAAGTTGATCTCCTGCATAAACAGATCGTAAGATCTACAATCAGAAGAAGAAGAAGAAGAAGCAAAAAAAAGGTTAACAACGAATTAGTTTTTTTTTCTAATCCAGCTTCACCTTCGAATTAGTTGAACCACCTCGTAGGCTCCCGATTTTTTCCCACTTGTCGTAGACCACTTGCATGTCGAAATCGACCCCTGAGGGTCGATATAGACCACTTTGGGAACCACTTATTTTTATAAAAGGGGAAAAAATGTTATATCGGTTAAAAAAAAACTCTATTGGCAGCCCTGAAACCACTCCACCAGGAAATCACTGCCGCGTGAAGCAACTCGGAATTTTTCAGATTCACGCTTTTAATGTAATAAAATATAATGGAATTGAATTCCCAACCGCAGTAAGGAGACTTTATTTCCGTTCGTGTGTTCTATACTTACACACTTCGGAATCACGAATATCGACACTACATTAGGTAGCTGCTTCAGACATTTTATCGTGTTTGCGATTCTTTTGTTTTGTTGTTTTAAATGTTTTAAGAAGAATGACAAATGCAACTCGGTAATAAGAACTCAAATATTTGAATTTATAAATTTAACGGTTATTTTCCTTGCATACATTATAACGACTGACTGTTCTAGCTGCATCTGCATTTGCCTCTACGCCATTTGCAGTCAGAACCAAATAAGTTTTGAAGACTTCCAAGATGAAGACACCGAGGATGATAGCAGGCAAGACACTGAAAGATCGCATGCGGAACACCTGAATCAGAGAGACATGTGAGGCTGGAGATATTATAAGATGAAGTAGCAAAGGGGGGACTGGTATAGTCATTTCCAAAGAAAGGACACCACCAGACTCCCCTATATTGCACTACATAATCAGCCTCACGAGACTCTTCCTCGTGGAAATTCTCCTAAAAGATGGAAATACAGCTAGAAATTTGCCACACCGGAGTAGAAACCGTCTGGAGAACAGACCACATAACTCCACAAAAAGTATGCTTGCCAGTTATTAAATTTTGTTGATCGTTTTATTTCACATTATTTTGTATAGATGTATACAAAAGTTTAATCTCTCTGAATATACTGAAAAAAATAAATTATTTTGATGCTTTTTCGTTACAAACAAAATTATTATTAAATTACACGCTAGTTTATATTTTTTATTTAAAATTTTAGATTGGAAAAATACATCAAATGATTTAACTGAAATCTCTTGATGGACGTACTTTTTAAATTATAATTTAATAAAACAATGTTTTTTAACTACTTCCACTTTTGGCTTTATTTCGACAGCGACCGGTTTCGCCAGGCTCGCTGTCGAAATAAAGACAAAATAAGGAAGTAGTGAAATTACATCGTTTTATTTACATACATTTGATATATAATACATTTGATAATGCCTTAGAAGGGCGAAACATGTTATTCCCATAAAATATAATATAACATCTAGAAAACTGACGTTTTCATCCGTATTGATTATTTAATATGGAGTTTTACATCATTGTTTAAGAAACAATAAACATTCGTTTTATTCAATTCAATTTATAATTATGTTTTTGAAATTCGCTCTCATATAATTTTTAAAAAAATTATTACGAAAAATACATATGTTTGATCATTGATTATATTCATAATCATGTTTTACCAAACAAATAACCTACATTTTTTATAATTCTCCGAATTCTTTGAAAACGGTTATCACAATAGTCACGGTCAACTACATAACATCAAAGAACAATAAATTGATCCGATAGAAATATTACTAGTTAGAAATTTTGTAATAGTCCATTGAATCTGTCCAATTCCGACAGTAAATTGGGCTAAAATGAGATTTAATTTATTATTTCTATTCGTTCATTTTTACATCCTAGATAGGTTTATTTGAAAACAAGCGGTCTGAAGTTGGAACAAGATAAAAAAAAAAAGGCCAGACAGAAGCTGTCACTCCGCTCGGGACGTTACACTCCTGACGTTACTTTTGACAACCCTCTCAACTTAATGAAATATTTCATTTAGTCTGACATTAAAATTTTACGGTCTCTCTAATGAAACCGGGACGCGCGGCAAGTTGATCGAAGGAAATTGGTCGAAAACATGACAACAATTTGTCAGTCTGCGAAAAAAAAGCGACCAGTTTTTTTAAAAAATGTCATGTATTTGCGATTTTAATTTTTTTTATTTTAAAGGCGTAGATATAACCTTTTTTTTACTACAAATAATTTTTTTTTTCTTCTTAACCCTTTCAATCCCTTTAAACTGTTTCGACCTTCGTGGCAAAGTGTTAATAGATCTTACTACCATACCGAATGTCCCGGGTTCGATTCCCGGCGATGGGGGTGTGATTTTCACACTGTTTTTGGCTGGTGTAGAATTCACGTGACAATGAAATGGCGAATAGATTAGCTAGCTATCACATATAATGAGAATCAGTATAATTACAATACAAATTGTATACAATAATTGGGTTCTAACTATCTATTGTATTCAATAAATAAATAAATAAATAAGCAATTCCAAAAGTAATTTCATGAGGGTATTGAATGTGGGTAGTGAGGGTGTTCTGATGAAGAAAATGTGATATCTAAATCTGTTGGCAGTACGTAAAAAACTGGAGTAAAAAATTTGAGAAACTTTTCTAAAAAAAAATAAGTATATGTTTATTATGCATTGAATAAGACGTGTTTCAGATAAGATATTTTGTAATGAATTATTTTTACTATGATCTCATTACTATTAATTGATCGTGGTTTACGCTACGTGGTTTAAATACCTCTCGACTGGGGTGATCCATTTTAATGAGATATTTTGAAACGTACTAATAAAATATTTACATATTTAGTTCAGAAGGTTATTGAGTTCAGTAAGTTATTAAGTTCAGTTGACATTTATAAGACCGGCGGGAAGACACTGCGTGGGAAGATCGCGGCTTCTATGGCTAGACGGTATTCTGAAGGACTTACAATTGTCGGGAGTCAGACCAGAGGAATGGAAGTCCAAGGCTCAGGATAAGATCGGCTGGAGAAACTTCTTTTGAAGGCGGCCGAGGTCCACCAGAACTGTAAAGCCAAAGAAAAGAAGAATTATGTTCAGAAATTCGTATTTGTATTATTTCATTATTAAAATATCAAATTAAAATCAATGCACATCACAGTAATACTATTAATATGATAATACATGTCACTAAACTTTTATAAACTAAACAAACAAAAAAATCAAACAAACCATCACGCTGTTTCCCCGCAGGGGTAGGTAGAGAGAATGGATCGCCACACTACTCTATCCCGGCACACTACTCTATCCTCCACGTTCATACAACGAGTCATACACGCACGCCGATTCTTCCCACTTCTAACATGACCAACCTTCAAAATTTGATTTATTTAGTCAAGCCATGTTTTCGTCGGTCTGCCTTGACTCCGTACTCCATTTACATCATTAACGTATACTTCTTAACCATTCTTTCTCCATCCATGCGCTCCATATGTCCGAAAGAACGCAGTGATCCTTTCATAATACCTTCTTCCGCTCTACATTCCTTTCTTATATCAGCATTTGAGATTCTGTCGTATATCGTTCTACCACACATACTCGTACGTCTTTTATTTATTATTGAATAAACGATTATAAAATATTTTTTTCAAAAACGGGAAAATTGTGTCAGTACGAGGGGTATCTAAGGCAAATTGTTATATTGCTGCTTATAAATATATTTGATAAAAGTTCATACTAACACATACTGCAGAACATGGTATTTTTTCATTATTTTAGACCAGTCCCGATCAAGGATTCGAGTTTTATAAAAACTAACTTTAGATTCTCATACACATTTAAAAGGCGTTATTTTTTTTTGTGAACCCTGTAGTGCATGAAAATGTTAACTTTTAAAATTCTTGCGGCTGTTATTTTCTTTACACAATGTTTTGACGGCGCCCCTTGGTAAGAGTTGACTTTGAGTTTTAATTACCTATTGCCGCATAATTAACGCTATCCACTCTTAGTAGAAAAACCGGGGCACGTCGCTTTTCATTAAGATTTTACGGTTTTGCGACACCGATAAGAAAAATTCCCTTAAAACCATCAAATTTTAATTACAAACATCAATAACTTAATACTTTGATAGACGCCTACCAAGAATTTACCACTACTCGTAAAATACCAACAGAGCAAATCTATTATGCTTTTATTTAAATAATACTGCAAAACAAAACAAAAGTGAATAATTCTGTTTTTCTTCTATATTCGGCCTCATTTTATTTAGTGGATACACATCTGAATAAATAAATTTACATATCTTATATATACGCCTTCATTGTATGCTATGATTTCGCATTAAAATAAATAGAAAATTACTTTGTATTTTCACAACACTTTATTTTTTGCGCAATTTTTTTAATTCATGCATCGAAAAAGTACCGAAATATGTCTGCAAGTAAAAAAGTAAAGTGTTGTGAAAGTGATTTTCTATTATTCAAATAAATTTACACTTTGATTTTTAGAACACTTTATTTTACTTTTCACAAACATTTATCCTTTGTGTGATACAGCCTTCGACTGTGCACAAATTCGAGCTTTAAAAAATTAATTTATTTATTAAATTTAAATTTTGCGTGTTGATATAGATTTCATAACATCCGAAACATGTCTGCAAAGAGCAAAATGGAGTATTGTGAAAATGCAATGTTCGGTTTTCTCTTACTTAACCATATACTTTGAAATAAATAAACTTTACATAAATGCATACCTCATTTCCGTCAAAGATTTTATGGCTCTCAGGTACAGGTATTAAAACTGGAAATCGTCGACTTTTTTATGAATTAAAACATTTTTTTCCACTTGTGAGTTTTTTTCTCGACATATTGGGCTTTACACCTTCATCATCGGAAGAACGGTATGAACACCGAAACATGTCGAGAAAAATAAACTGAAAAGTAGAAAAAAACATGTTTTAATTATTACAAATTCGTCATTATGGAATTGAACAGTGTTAACGCCTTAAATTTATCTAAAATAAATAATCTTGGTAAATTAAATATGTACAATTTACAAAACCATCGCTATTAATCCTCTTAACCTAAAAAAAATTATAATATTTAATCTGAAAAATCGTTTAAAAATCTTATTCATAACGTCGTTTTAATAAAGCTTCGATTTTTCTGCGCGATAGCCAATTTAGCGAATATTGCTTAGCATAATTCCATTCAGCCCTAATTGAGTCTGCTGTCCATTCCTGTGTTGCCTGAAAGATGACAGCCTTTTGAATTCCACGTATTTTCATTCCTACTTAAGTACCTCATTATTTTTCGTTCCGACCTCAAGAGACGGGGCGCTTAGTGAGGAAAATGAATAAGTCTCGATAGTCGTAATTAGAATTTTTGATTGCTTTCTTTTATCAGTTAAATCATCCCAGCGGTTTGAGCTTTAATTGGAAATATATAATACATATTCATAATGCCTTAGAAGGGCACATGTTGCATACTAAACTGACGTTTTCATTCGTATTAATTATTTATGACAATATCAATTCATCTTAAAATAAATTAATGAAATGAAGCTGACTATTGATGATATACCTGTGGAATAAGTAATGAACTTCAGATATTAGGTCCTTACATATGAAATTGGCGTTTTGCATGGGAGGAACATAAAGTTGATTTTTTTTTAATATAATATATTTATTTAATCAAAGTATGTACCATTGCTATCTATGCACTTTTGCCATCTTATAGGTAGTTCATCGATCCCTTTACTAAAAAAAACATTCGGACGGGAATCAATAAAATCTTTAAAGTCGGTTTGGACTGCCCCATCGGAGTTGAATTTTTTCCCTTGCAAGAAGTTATCCAAATTTCGAATAAAATAGTAATCTGTTGGGGCAAGGTCCGGAGAGTACGGTGGATGTCTTAGACATTCCAATTGAAGCTCTTCTAATTTGGTAGCCGTCTGTTGTGCAGTGTGGTCTAGCGTTATCATGAAGCAGCAGTGGCCTAGAGCGATTAACCAGCCTCGGTTGTTTAGCAGCTAGCTTTTCCATCATGGTTTGCAGTTGCTTACAATAGACATCTGCCGTAATCGTCTGGCCAGATTTAAGAAAGCTGTAGTGAACGACACCAGCACTAGTCCACCAACCGCTCACAAGTAACTTTTTTGGAGTCAATTTTCGCTTGCGGCATGGTTTGGCTGGTTCGGCAGGGTTCAGCCATTGCGATGAGCGCTTCCGATTATCATACAGGATCCACTTTTTATCACAGGTAATAATTCGATTCAAAATCCCTTCATTATTGTGCCGGTTGAGTAATGCAACGCATCAGTCAACGCGCGTTTGTTGATTTGGTTCACTCAATTCGTGAGGTACCCACCTTTCAAGCTTTCTCACCTTCCCAATTTGCTTCAAGTGGATTAAAACAGTTTTATCACTAACACCGCAGCCTGCAGCTAACTCGGACGTGGTTTGCGATGGATCCGCTTCCACAATAGCCTTCAATTCTTCATTATCAACTTTGGTCTCCGGCCGTCCACGGGGCTTGTTCTGCAGGTCGAAATTTCCAGAACGAAAACGTTGGAACCAAAAACGCACTGTGTTTTCTTTTGCGACACCGTCGCCATACACATCATTAATCCTTCGAGCCGTTTCTGCAGCACTGGTGCCACGGTGGAACTCGTACTCGTAAATAACGCGATATTTCAAGTTTTCCATTTTGTAAACTGAGTGACGCAAGGAAAAAAAACAATTTAGGAAAAAACAAATGAATTATAATATTCGAAACATAAATACTTGAGTAAATAGCTGTATAAATTTGAATTTGGAATTCCTGACCAAAGAGAAGATATTTGAGATCAAAGTTGCCAGTACGGCAAAACGCCAATTTCATATGTAAGGACCTAATATTTGGGTAGTATAATACCCTTTACATCGATTTGGCTCTTGCTTTCATGATGTAATGAGCGATTCAACAAAATAATAATAATAATAATAATAATAATAATAATAATAATTATAATAATAATAATTATAATAATAATAATAATAATAATAATAATAATAATAATAATAATAATAATAATAATAATTATAATAATAATAATAATAATAATAATAATAATAATAGTAATAATAATAATAAGTTAACAATTGAGTACGAAGTCGAGGAAGACCGAGAAAAACATGGCACGACCAAATTAATAAAATTTTAACGATTGGTCGTGTTAGAAGTCGGAAGAATCGACGTGCGTGTATGACTCTTTGTGTAAAGAAGCTGGAGAGGTGTGTAAGGATAGAGTGGTGTAGCGGTCCATTCTCTCTGCCTACCCCTACGGGGAAACGACGTGATGGTTTGTTATTGTTGTATTTATCTACCATAAATTTGGTACTCTATTATATTATATTTTACACAAATTGTAAGAGTTCTCATTTCCACATGATTTATTTTTACATTTATCATATGTATTATTTAATTAGAGGTTCTATTGGAGGTATTATCTGAAAATCCATAGACAGCCCGTAGCGGGGTATTTCAGGTGGTGCTTATATCGAGTGCGATAAGTTTCCCAAGCAACCATTAATGATCCTGTTTATCTCCGATCGGGAATAAAAACTTGACCCTTACCTCTGGATATCTCACAATAGCCCAGTTCAATATTCGCCTTATCCTTGGAATCCTCCCTCCAGAGAGCCTACTTGGAACAGACCTTCTGAAATCCTATTCACTAAATCTTGTCAACCTTTTTTTAGATTTTTTATATTCTAAATTATTCATGAGCTCATGTCCATTTTCAGATGTACTACGAATTTGGGAACGGGTTTACAAATCATTTTTAAAATGCAGTAATCTTTTTTTTAGATGGCAGTGCACAATGGTGTTCTTGTGTGGAAGACCAACCCTTATATATAGAATAGCAACATCAAACTTGTAAAAGAAGTGTCGTAAATTTGTACTTGATAGAGTGTCATATATAAATATAAGAAGTGAATTCTGTTTGAATGAAAGTTTATGAACTTAAATTGAACTTTAAATAATTAAAGCTTAAAAACTTAAGCTTAAAACTTTCGCCCAGGCACCAAGTCTCGCAGCCGTATAGTAAAACACTCCACACCAATGTTTTTATTAGTTGTTTTCAGAGGTTTAGGACTCGAATATTTTAGCTTTCTTGTTGAAGGCAAATTTAGCCTGGTGGATACGACTATCGACGTCTTTCTTTGATCGACTATCCCATATAATGCTGCTCTCCTGGTTTTCAATAACGACGTTTAAAGCCATTCACTTTGTTATATGTTTGCTAATTATACATATATAAAACCTCAACCGCAGTTAAATAAGCAAAACAATCGTGATCCAATTTGTCTAAAAAAATGTTCAATGCATGCATACTGCCTATCCTGACGTATATAGTCGTATATAGTATATAGTCTTATATAGTATATAGTCTAGAGCCAACCACCTGCAAACCAACAGCAAAAAGTGTCCATAAACTAAAAATCACACAATGATCCATGGATTGGCAAATGTTCGGCGTGAGTCTCTGAGATAAAGTTAGAAATTAAGAAATAAGACGCCGAACCAAAGAAGTCAATATAATGGATCGCACAGCTTAATTAAAATGGCAATGGGCTGGACATATAGCAAGACTCAATAAAATAGTGATAGATTAACTACTTATCACATGTCACGAGAATCAATATGATAGCTAAACTATTTACACCGTTAATACGAATGAAAACGTCAGTTTTCTAGAAGTGTTATTATATTTTATGGGAATGACATGTTTCGCCCTTCTAAGGCATTATCAAACAAAGTGCCGAGAAACTACGAGTGACCCAGAAAGCCATGTTAGGAATAATCCTAAGAGACAGAGTCAGAAACGATACGGTGAGAGAAAGAACAAGGGTCACTGACATCATCCACCGGGTGGCGACTCTAAAATGGCAATAGGCAGGTCACATAGCCAGAAGCTCAGATGAAAAGTGGACAAGAAGACTGCTGACTTGGAGACCGTGGACGGTGAAGAGAAGTGCAGGGCGACCACAACTACGGTGAAAGGATGATCTGAACGACACGTCGGA
Organism: Lepidostoma basale; assembly: GCA_022606425.2. Classification (NCBI taxonomy): domain Eukaryota; kingdom Metazoa; phylum Arthropoda; class Insecta; order Trichoptera; family Lepidostomatidae; genus Lepidostoma; species Lepidostoma basale. The sequence goes on along the minus strand of JAHDVF020000079.1, from coordinate 616,615 downwards.
TTAAACTGGATGCAGTCTGCACAGGACAGAGTGACATGGAAGCGAATGGAGGAGGCCTTTGTCCAGGAGTGGACGGGAATAGGCTGAGGAAGAAGAAGAAGGCATTATCAAATGTGACGAAATTTCAGCTCGTTGCTGTTTATATACACTAGTAAATGGAGCACAATATGGTTATTGACGAAAATTGATGGGACTTTATATATTTTTAACAAATAATTATTTGGGTAGGTCCAAAACTATTGGAAAGTGTTTCTTGGAACTCGTTAAGAAATTTTTTGACAATGATTACATAGTTAGGGAATACTTAATGATATTATATAAATCAAAAATAAGTTTTAAACCATTTACATTGATTTAGTTCGCGCTGTAATGATGTAAGCGATTCAAGAAAATAATAATAATGCAGTGCACAATGGTGTTCTTGTACAGACTGTGAAGCATGGCAAAAGAAGGATGAAAGTAGAATAAATGCAGTAGAAATGAGACCTCTAAGACGAATGATATGAATGAATGATAGAGTGACAAATGCAAGTATAAGAAGTGAATGCGGTGCGAATGGAAGTGTTATAAACAAAATAATGAAAGGGTCATTATGATGGTTTGGACACAACGAAAGAATGAGTGAAGACAGAATGGTAAAGAAGGTATATGTAAACGGCGTGAACGGAGCTAGAAATAGAGGAAGGCCGAAGAAAACGTGGCACGATCAAATCAATCAAATATTGAATGTCGGTCACGTGAGGAGTCGGAGAAATCGACGTGCGTGCATGACAATATGTATGAATGTAGAGGAACCGAGAGAAGTATGTCAGGACAGAACAGTGTGGCGTTCCATTCTTTCTGCTTACCCTTCCGGGGAGACGGCATGATGGTTAGTTAGTTTAGTTGGGAATTTATTCAAATTGTCATTGGAACAAATGAAAACTTTATTTATAGATCTGTCAAAATTATTTTTATAAACGAAAAAACTTGTATAATTTTAACATCAATAGAGTGAAAACGTATTTTGCGTCACAAATAACTATCATGAAGTGCGGCAGCAATCAAATTGACAAAAACCATTCACTTATACACGAAAAATCTCCAAATTTACGGGAGCACCACAAATAAAAAGAAGAAGTAGTTAAATAAGAACCACGGTGTATCGTCTTTGAACATCTGTAATGAGTGTAAAGATCGATGTTTTAATATTGTTGGAGTCACGATCTGCCGACTAAGTGAGTGGGGTCTTACTAAAATATTTACATCAAACTTAAGTATCGAGGCTCGGACGGATTTATCGGCAGTTAATTGCCCAAACTTCGGCATCAAAGGATCTCCCTCACAAGAGGAGGATTTGTAAATCCGCGGAGGGGACAAGTCGCCAAAAAAGATAGGAGGAAAGATGGGCAAATGATAACGCTATTGTGTTTTACTAATGATGTTTGCTTAGATAAAGGCGAAGCTTCCAGAGGAGAAGTGCGAAGGGAGGCTTGCGGGGCGAGGGGTGACTCAATTAAATAAGACATCTCCAATTTCGCTTTAGGCTTTTATATTCTTTATTAGCTTTTTGCCATCAAGGAGTGAATTGTTCTTCTTTCGCCCTCTGATTTTCGTCCCAAGGCTGTTTTGTTTATTTTATTTTTTAAAAGAAAATATCAAAAGAATGTCGGAACACGAGACTTTCATTAAATTGTAAACCGTTTTAACGAGTCATTTGGTGTCTTACTGTACAAAAGAAATATTTTAATGTGTATTAAATTTCTTTTGTTTTTTTTTTTTATTTTCAGTGAGTATCATGATTGTATCTGTTTGAAATTTGATTCATAAAAGCTCTAATACACGGGTAATTATTTTATTTTTAATCCTTCTAATTAAATTTTATTCTTATTCTTCTTATGGTGCTGAGTCAGGTCACTCAACTTTGGTGATCTGTTCCGGCGCTATTTCGAACAGATTTTAATCTTTCCTCGTTCCTGTCCAATCCTTTATATTCCGAAGTCAGACACCCGCTTCTGCCAACTTTCCGCCATCCCTCTATCTTGGCCATGATTATGATCAACCGAAGGAGGTGGTATTTTTCTCCCCTTAGCACATGCACGACTTTTCTAACCTTCATACTCGACATCTCTATTGGCTCCGGCTCTCTGTAGTACGTCTGCATTATTATTTTATTTTTTTTATATTATTATTATGTATCAATGAATACAGATAATACAAGACGACACTATATGCGATAAATTTGTTAATAATATCTTTTGTAATCTTCTTTTGCAAGAGCCATGTATTTATTTACTATAAACCGCTCTAGATTTCTTCACTCCTACAGCGAATCATACACGCACGTCGATACTTCTGTCTTCTTACATGTCTGACCTTTACAATTAAATCAATTAGGTATTCGTATGTTTTCCTCTATTTTTCTCGACTCCTTACTTCATTCACTATATTAACGTTACTTGTGTACTTTCTGAATTCTTATTTCTGCATCTATGGGTTCCAAATATCCAAACCAACGTAGTAATTCTTTCATAATTTTGTTCATAATCCACTCTAAATTCCTTCCTTATATCTTCTTCCGATGGCGCTACAGCCCATATGGAGCCTTGGCCTCCGTCAATTTTCGCCTCCAGCAGTCCCTATCCTCATCAGTCGTCTTCCAGTTCGGCACCCGAAGAAGTTGTGCTGCATTCCTCTTAACTTCGTCCTCCTACATCAGCCTTGGTCTTCCCACCCTCCTCCTTCCGCCCAGGTATTCAGTCATAAAGCGTTTGGGGACCCATGAGTTCGCCAACCTCTGTACATGTCCATCCCATCTCAATCGTTGTAGCTTTATGTGTGTGGAGATTTTGGGGGCCTGGTACATGGAATACAGCTCATCGTTGCGTCGAATACTCCATTGCTATCCTTCTCTCACAGGTCCACAAATTCGTCGCAACATCTTTCTTCCGAAGGGTCCACAATTCTGCCATTTTTACCGTGAAATCTTTAGCAGTTTCGCCATTTTTGCCGTTTAATGTTCAGCAGTTCCGCCATTTTTACCGTCTAATGTCTAGCAATTCCGCAAATTTTACCGTCTAATGTCCAGCACTTCCACCATTTTACCGTATAATGTCCAACAGTTCTGCCATTATTACCGTCAAATGTCCAGCAATTCCGCCATGTTTACCGTCAAACAACATTCCTTCCTTATATCAGCATTTTAAATTCTTCCGTATAACGTTTGATCACACATGCATCACCTTCCATGATTTACTTTAGGCATATTTAAAAAAAATCGTAAGAACTTAAAATATTCCTTTGCTGGTGCCCTGAATCTTCTGAGTCAACGATTGATTATGAACGTCTCTAAAGTAAAGATATATTACTCATTTGAATTACTTTTTGATAACTTTGTATCACAACACTTTATTAAATAAAGTGTTGTGATACAAAGTTATCAAAAAGTAATTCAAATATGAATCCGCAACACAAAGTAATGGCGAATATAGAAGAAATATATTACTCAAACCAGGTTTTCTTCAAAGGAGTGAATCATTATGAAATTACAGCTAAAGGTGTGTCCACATTAATCACATTACGGTATTCCCCATCGTAAAAAAAATGTGCATTAAAAATTATCAGATATCAAAACTATATACACTATATTCACCTAAAAGATGGACTAACGGCATTGCTTGAATAGCTGGACGACCTGGATCTTCTGAGTCAACGATTGATTATGAACGTCTCTAAAGTATAGATATATTACTCAAACAAGGTTTTCTTCAAAGGAGTGAATCATTATGAAATTACAGCTAAAGGTGTGGCCACATTAATCACATTACGATATTCCCCATCGTAAAAAAATGTGCAGTAAAAATTATCAGATATCAAAACTATATACACACTATATCCACCTAAAAGATGGACTAACGACATTGCTTGAATAGCTGGACGACCTGGATGCGGAAGGGACAAGACAGGGACACGTGGAAGAGGCCTATATTAAGCAATAGAGTGAAGACCGCTGAAGAAGATATGAAAACTATATTACTTTATAGATAAAATAATATTTTGACGTAACTGCATTCTGGTTTTGTTTGAAAATATAACATATATTTAATTGCACGATCAAATAAAGCAAAGATTGAATGTCGGCCACGTGAGGAGTCAGAGAAATCGACGCGCGTGCATGACACGATTTATGAATATTGAGGAAGCGAGAGAAATGTATTATGTGTGGCAGTCCATTCTTTCTGCCTACCCCTTCGGAAAGACGGCGTGATGGTTAGTTAGTTTATATTTAATTTCTTACATTTGGTAATGCCTTAGATACAATAAATAATCAGACTTTTAAACTGTAAACCTAATGTGACCAGATGTCCCGTTTTCAGACAGCGTGTCCCGGTATCCCCGAAAACAGCTTCGGGACGCCAAAATGTCCCGTCTTCGAAAAGAGAGAATCTCGCAGGGGATTTTTTTTTTAAATATCAAAAACGCGCAAATAAGAATCCTGGCGGTAGAGTCTAGTACTTGTAGATGAAGACGTGGGCATGCGCAGTAAAATAATACAGTATTTTCTTTGCGATTGCGCACAAAATCCTAAAATTCATCTGACCATAAATCAAAGATATCTGAAGAGAAAGTACACTCTTTGCTTTTTGATCTGACGTTTACGTTTACAAATTTATTGTGTGTGAAACCCTAGCATCAAAAATGACCATTTTGGCAATTTCCGCGAAAACAGCGCTATATAAGTTGTCCAAATTTATTATTATTATTAAGAACCTACCTATTAAGTGCACAATAGTGTTCTTATACTGACCCTTATGTATGGAAGCGAATCATGGAACTGGCAATAGAAGGATAAAAGTAGAATAAACGCAGAAGAAATGAGATTTCTTAGACGAATGTGTATATATTCTCTGTGTATGTCTCGAGTGAAAATATGTTCACAAGTGAATGCGGTGCGAATGATGGTGTTATGAACAAAATAATGAAAGGATCATTAAGATGGTTTGGACACATTTAAAGAATGGTAAAAAAAGTATATGTTAACGATGGTAATGAAACTTTTTTTTTCCTTGAATTGTCTCTATTAATTGATGCCCTGCATTTTAATTTTCAGGGCGGTGTGGACATGTTTGATTTGCAGTTCTGCGAAGTAATATGGCTTTATTAGTAGGGTGGCAGAGATTGCCAAAAAGAAGTCAAAAATAAGTTAGTTAGGTGAGAGGGGTGAGAAGAAAGAGAAATGAAAAATGAAAATACGAGAAGTGGAGTTCCTATTTATGAGATTTCATGGACTAACTAATAAGCATCCCGACATTTGCCTTACAACTGAGGGAACCATGGAAAACCTCAGTCGGGACACGACGTACCTGTAAAAAAAACATATGTTAGTTATTTATTTGGTTCTCGCAACCGATCCACCACCGTGATTGCGAAGTCAACGAATCTGCAGAGTGTATCCTTGTTGCGGAGGATGGCTGGGAGATCTGTGATGTAGATGTCTCTTCTTTGACATTCCTTGGTAATGGAACTAGAAATAGAGGAAGACCGAGGAAAAGACGCGCGTGCATGACACGATGTATGGATGTTGAGGAATCGAGAGAAATAGGTCAGGAAAGAAAATTGTGGCAGTCTATTCTTTCTGCCTACCCCTTCGATGAGACAGGCGTGATGGTAAGTTAGTTAGTTAGTTAGGTACCTGTTTATTTTTTTCACGTTCATCACGTTATGTATACAGCATGCTCTGTTTACATTAAACGAATGCAGTGCGACAAGTAAGCATACGACAATTTTAACGACACTGTGAAAGAGCCTTAAGAGCCTCACCGTCGCCGCAGAGCAGCTCTCCTTGGATATATTACAAAGGTTTGTTCAGAGCAAATATTTCGATAAGTAATTTGCACAGCGGAGTTTGTAACGTAATTGTCCGTTGGCAAATAATCATTTCGCGAACCGAAATTCCTTCTCAAATAACTTTCTTATTCTCACAAAAATACTGCAGAAATTCAAGATGTTTCGCGTCTTCTGTGTACAAAGCTGTTTGAATTGTAATCTTGGTAGGCGCTTTATATTATTTGAGCTTAAATAACTATTACAGAAGCTTTTTACTTGATATTATCACTATTCAGATAATCGAGCAAATTATTTCTATGAATACGAATTTTATATCATTTTAAAACTGTTTTAAAAGTGCACAATGGTGTTCTTCTACCGACTCTTATGTATGGAAGCGAAGCATGGAACTGGCAAAAAAAAGGATGAAAGTAAAATAAATGCAGTAGAAATGAGATCTCTTAGACGAATATTTGGATACTCTGTGTATGATCGAATGAAAATATAATAAGTGAATGCGGTGCGAATGATGGTGTTATGAACACATTCGTCTTAGTGATATTATTTATACTGCATTTATTCTCCTTTTATCCTTGTTTTTTTTCTGTTACATGATTAACTTCCATACGGAAATAAACATGTACATACACTATTAAAACATTTTTTAATAATGTCATAGTCATATTGATACCATAAATTATCCAATTCATTCGATCTTTATTATAACCTCATGTATTATTTATCGAGTTGTTTAGAAATAAGTTTATATTTATAAGTATAAAATATAAATTAAAACAATTAAATTCCCGAAATAAAATCTTAAATATCCTAACTCGATTTTGAGGTGGTATTTCGCGAGTAACTGTGGATGCTGGTATGTACAAATCTTTAACATTCACATCCGAGAATTGCACTATTTAGCAACGTGACCACACAAACCCTCAAAGCCTTTAGATGAACTGTAAAATTTGGCTGCGAACATGTTCTTCAGTGATCTGAGTTTAATGAATAAAATCATTCCTAAAACTTTGAATAATTAATGTCGATTATACAAATTTCATATGTTTATATATTGCTACTACATGACGTCAGCAACCCGCACCAAGATTGCTGACGTCATGGGCCGAGTGGCAAAATTGAAATGACAATGGGATGGACACTTGGCTAGACCCAGGATAGGCACCCAGGATAATCAGTTGGAGACCAGGGGAAAATAGGCAAAGTGTTGGAAGGCCACCGATGAGATGGACCGATGATATTGTCAAAAGGGTTAGAAAATCTTGGATGCAAAGGGGGCAGGATAGAGACGAGTGGAGAAAATTGGAAGAGGCCTATATCCAGCAGTGGAGGGAAGAAGACTAGCAAAGAAGAAGAAGAAGATATATTGCTAATGATGCTGGTCAAAATGATATTATAATAAGTTGGTGGAAGAATTTCAAATTTCAAATCAAATCAGTTTATTTTCTCAAAAGATATTCCAAATTATATTTAAGTTTAAAGTATCTATAGAGAACAGATACAATGTAATATACTCGTATAATACTAGGAACGCACGAGAGAGGACTCGACTTTAGGAAGACAAGATGCTCTCTAAAAACGAGAGTATTTGTCCTCTGAATGTAGTACTTTCACTAATATGAAAGACGTCGATCTCCGAGGAGATCCGCTTTTGGAGAGACCACGTGGACCGCATGGAGAATATAAGAATTGCGAAAATTAAAAGCTAGATTACCAGGAAGACCGCCAAAAAGATGGAGAGAGGGCTGGACATCATCATCCTAGGATAGCTCACCGTCATAAACACGTCATACGACATAAGCTAAGAGGAAGATAAAGGAGACTATTTCGTAGTGCACAAAACTTATTAGTGTGATTAGTCATAATTAAAATTAAGTATACGAAATCTATGATATCATAACAATGTTATAAATTTTAACAGTCAATAATGTTGAAGTTTCATAGTGTTTCGGCCTAAGCTAACTAATTGACTAACAACCATCACGCCGTCTCTCCGGAGGGGTAGGCAGAAATAATGGATTCTCTCGAACCCTCTACATTCATACATCTTCTAATGCACGCACGTACATTTCTCCGATTCCGCACGTGACCGACACTTAATATTTGATTGATTTGATCGTGCCACGTTTTCCTCGGTCTTCCTCTATTTCTAGCTCCGTTCACGTTATTTACATATACCTTCCTCACCATTCTGTATTCACTCATTCTTTCCATGTGTCCAAACCATCTTAACGAACCTTTCATTATTTTGTTCCTAACATTTTCATTCGCACCGCATTCACTTCTTATACTTGCAAATGACACTCTATCATATACAGATTTACCACACATTCGTCTTAGAGATCTCAGTTCAACTGCATTTATTCTACTTTCATCCTTGTTTTGCCAGTTCCATGCTTCACTTCCATACATAAGGGTCGGCACAAGCACCGCCATCTTAGCTTTTCTGGATAGGCTTTTGTTTGCGATGACAACTTTAAGTGCACCAATGAACCGCCTAAACAATTAACTATTTTTTTTAAATCTGCGTTTAAGTCTTTTTAAAGAAATATCACTTTGTCACGAAGTGTTTAATTATTTAACTTTTTTTCCATATTGCAAAATTAAGTATTTTTTCAAATATATATTCTAAAAATAGATTTTTCGCTATGTAGCTCAGTCATATCTAAGTCTGTAAGTAGAATGTATCCTTTCGTATAGTGTTCACCCAGCGGCAAGGGCAGTGATAGAGTTTTCTGTATCTACTGACGGCTTCAGTGGGAAATTTAACGGGATTAACGCGTTACGGATAACTACCGAAACGTTAACAGCTCCCTCGGAAGGGGTCTGGCCTGCCCTTTATCCATTAGTGGGGTCTTACGGGACTTAGGAGCGGGCCCGGCGAGACTATAAGCCATATTAGATGGGACCGAGTTTCAATCCGCGGCCCGCGGTCGCCCGCTGTGTCACGCAAGGTATAATCGTAATAAGCTTTCGTTTGAGCCCTTAATTGAGAAAGACGAGATTATTAACAACACAATAATAAATCCCCTAATCGAATGGGTGGTAAATGTCTATCCCCAATATGAAAAGAGAAATCATATTAACGATTTTTTTATGAATTAAAACACCTTTTTTACACTTTTAAGTTTATTTTTCTTGACGTGTTTCGAAGGCTTATTCATTATGGAAATCTGCAGTGTTAACGCCTTAAGTTTATCATAAATTAATCACAGAATGTTGTGAAAACTTTTTCTTCTTTAATAGATCTGTCGGGGTTAAATGCATTACCCAGATAAACATATTTCATGATGTAATATATGACACGAATAAACCGAAAAACGCCGACTCAGGACCTACTTACCAAATTTGATGACTCGAGGGCCCCGAATTATTCAGGTCTGGTCACTAGGTCAGGGCATCGTGGATGACGAAAGCAAAGCATATAAAAGCGGTACTTCCGATCACCCAATACCGTCAGTCATTCTTACGACTTCTAACAGACACGAGTCTACGTTAATACTCGTAAGTCTACGCCACGAGGGATATCGGACTCCGGCGCTTAGCAACGGAGCTACGTCAGTCTGTATCGCGACTTCTAATCGACACGAGTCTACGCTACCAAGTCTACCTACGAGAAACCTCCGACCTTCCTACCGGGCTACACAACTGTCTACACGGCTACGCCACGAAACCTTCGACGAATCTTCGCTCCAGTCGACCGACACTACTACCCAGCGAGCCATCATCCTCTACTGTTCACCCCCGGACTCAGCCCCGCTGCTATCGACATCCAGCCACGCTCCATCACGAGTACATAATACTGTTTACGTATGATTACTTGTGATCTGTAATAAACGCTGAAACCTCCACCGTCTTTCAACTCTCACCACAAACCCCCAAATATCTGACGATCTGTGACACAGAAATCATGTTTTTTCGGATGATGAGGTCCAGCTGTCCTTCCATCTCTTAGGCGGTCTTCCAGGTGGGCGATGTCCGGAGGTGATTTCATAAGCGGCTGTATATTCAAGTCTGTCACCATCCATTCGGGCTACATGGTCCCTCCAGTATCTTCTTCTGGATCTACTCCACTGAAAAATATCCTCTATTTCGCAAGTTTTTCTTATGTCTACGTTGCGGACACGATCTCGGAGAGTTTTTTCAGTAATTGATTTGAGGACCTTCATCTCCGATGTTCATAGTGATCCCTTATTTCGCACAGTGTCGGTCTGCGTCTCTACAGCGTACGTCATGATAAGTCGCACGCATGTCTTATAAATTCTGATCTTGCTGTCGATACGCAGGTGCTTGTTCTTCCAGACCAGATTCTTCAGACACCCTGACACGGCAGAGGCTTTACTGACTTGTTCTCGTACTTCGGTATAAATGTCATTTTGGCTGCAGATCTCTACTCTCAAATATCTGAAACTCATTACTCGCCCCATAGGCATATCATCAACAGTCAGCTTACATCTTGTAGGTTGCCTAGATATAGTGAGACTTTTTGTTTTGTTGACTGATATAGCCATATTTAGCCTTTGTGATAATGTGTGAAATTTCACTATCTGAAAAAAAAATTGGGAATCACTGGATTTAAAAACAACGTGGAGCTGGAGGAGCAATTAAAGTGAAAATCATAAAATCTGAAAAACCTCTTCCATCCCAACTGTGGTTTGCCATTTTATGTTTCCTTTGGAAGAAGGTTCTCCGCGGATCTTAAACAGGCGTATCAATTAAACCACTTCAAAGACGCTAGAAATCCCAGGATTCAGGGGTCTGCTTAGTCTAAAGTATTTCTCATTAATGATCAGTATTTACATATTTAACATCTACATATTGAAGTCAATCATTGAACCAACAAAAAATAAAAGTAGAAATTTTTTAGATATATTTGAAACTAATACTAAATTATACTTAGGAAATTGAAAATAACTTTGTTAAATCCACAAAATATTTACAAAAAATATTTTAAAACACGACATGTTTCGGAGGATACCTCGATCTTCAGGTGTAAAAATATAATAAAAATTAAACAAAGAAAAGAAAGGGGTTCAAAAGCGTAGTAGAGCTACGATGGGGTATGTTTTGCTGGAAAGTATGCCTCTACAAAATGTCGTAACGCGCCATGTTGCATTTACAACAGCAACACTACTATCGAGAGGCCTTTTAAAGACCCCGCGAACCCCGGGCAATGTGGCACATATTACTTAGTGCCATAGAAGATAGAGAGAGGACGAATGGCGAGCTTCCAGCGCCATCAAACTGGATACACCCAGCTAAGGGAAGGTAACCCCGACAGAAAATCCTCCAGAGAAGGTATGGGATACCACTCTGGATATTTTTCCCCAGGTCATCACTATGAGGGTGATAGTCAAAGTTAGGGAGACCTGACAGGACACAGAAAGAAGAAGAAACAAAGAAATACTAATATTAAAAAATGCAGTTAAAATTCGATACAACAATTCAATTTAGAATTTTAGTTTTAAATTTAAATTATTGTATCGAATTTAAAATTCATTTTTTATATATTTGTCTTCTTTCTTTGTTAACTAACTAACTAACTAACTAACTAACTAACCATCACGCCGTCTCCCCGAAGGGGTAGGCAGAAAGAATGGACTGCCACACCTTTCTTTCCTGACATATTTCTCTCGCTTCCTCAACATTCATACATCGTGTCATGCACGCGCGTCGATTTCTCTGACTCCTCACATGGCCGACATTCAATATTTGATTTATTTGATCGTGCCACGTTTTCCTCGGTCTTCCTCTTTTTCTGGTACCATTTACATCATTAACATATAATTTTTTTACCATTCTTTCTTAATTCATTCTTTCCATATGTCCAAACCATCTTAATGATCCTTTCATTATTTTGTTCATGACACCATCATTCGCACCGCATTCACTTCTTATATTTTCATTCGACACTCTATCGTACACAGAATATCCACACATTCGTCTAAGAGATCTCATTTCTACTGCATTTATTCTACTTTCATCCTTCCTTTGCCAGTTCAATGCTTCGCTTCCATACATAAGGGTCGGTTTATAATATGTTTACACCTGAAGATGGAGAAATCCTCCGAAACATGTCGTGTTTTTTAATTTTTTTTATAATTTTAAGGATTATACAAAGTTATTTTCAATTTCCTAAGTATATTACAATGGAATTTCACAGTATCAATGCCTTAGGGTTCAATAAGTTTAATATTAAATTTGTTAGAAAAGATGGTTAATTTAAATTTTTCATAATTCGTGATCATATTTGTGATTTTGTTTAAATTTTATCGAAACATATTTTCCAAAATTTAAAGAAAGAGGTTAATTCTGAAAGCGTTAAAGTTATTTATTATTAGATGTGAGGATAGTAAAACGATAAAAAAATTGCGTATGAAAATAAATTGATAACTATTTAATAATGTTACCTCTATATTCACATTCACTTTGTGTTGTAGATTCATATTTGAATACATAAAACTGAGCTTAGTATTTTTACAACACCTGATTACACTTTTCACAGACATGTTTCTGTTATGACACAAACCAATTTTTTTTTTCAATTTTGTACATTGAGGAGGTTATGTCATAACCGAAACATGTCTGTGAAAAGTGTAATAAAACAACAACAACAAACCATCACGCCGTTTCCCAGGGTAGGCAGAGAGAATGGACTGCCACACTACTCTATCCTGGCACACCTCTCTAGATTCACCCACATTCATAAAGCGAGTCATCCACGCACGTCGATTCTTCCGACATATCATGACCAACCTTAAAATTGTATTAATTTGGTCATGCCATGTTTTCCTCGGTCTGCCTCGAGTCCGTACTCCATTTACATCATTAATGTATACTTTCTTAACCATTCATTCTCCATCCATGCGCTCGTATGTCCGAACCAACGCAGCGATAATAAATAAACAAGTGTATTAAAGTGTTATAAAAATACTTAATGCAGTTATATGTATTCAAATAATGTTTATTATCTTCATAATTATTTTTAAAATAACTGTAAATAAATAAATTGGTATTTAAAAATTATAATATGTGAATGGTTAAAGTAAAATAGGCACTAAGTAGCAAAAAATATGAGGTATGCAGTTTCGTTCTATATGTCATATAAAACGAAGCTATCATTTATGCTAAAAAAAATTGTACTAAGTGCGTATTTTACTAAAACCATTTTCCTCAAAATCTTAATGAAAAAACAAAACCTCCTATCAAATATATACAAAGCCTCGAGCACGTGTTTCGACAGCTGCCAGGTACAGAGATAGTCAACGTCGGGAGATATGACATGACCATGAGAAGAAGACCCTAATCCTCTTACTCCGAGAATTAATAACACTCTCTACATTAAATAACATTTCATTTTATAATATCACGTTTTGATAAACTTATCACCGTTAAAACAATTTCTAAATGAAGTTTTTGGTACAAATTAAAACACATGTCCTTCGAAAGGCGAAAGTACGAGTATAACACTTTTAAAACATGTCGAGATACTCGTAAATCAACCCAATAATGGAACACTTTAATTATTGCTCTGAAGAAACATTATATCCATTAATATTTATTTAAAGCAAAGAACGCGTTTATTTTGTAATTGTAATAATTAAATAAAATAAAATACGTTGTAAGCCCTAAGCCCTTTTCTATTCAATCTGATAATGAACGAACTTTTAGAGGAGACCCAATCGCTACAACTGGGATATAGAATGAGATAGCATATTGTCAAAGTGGTCTGTTATGCAGACGATGCTATAATCATAGCTGAAAACAATAATGACCTACAAAAAATGCTGAGACAGACTACTTCACGCCTGTAAGAAATACAACACGACTATCTATATCGAAAAAACAAAATGAATGACCTTTTCCAAAACACCCAAAACATGTAACCTGGTTAATAGAAAATCAACCCATAGAACAGGTCAGGACATTCAAGTATCTAGGCATAGACCTGGTGAAAGGATCTGATCTGCGGGAAGAAATTCAAACCCAAATATGGAAAAACAAAGACATGGCCATTAAGAGTAAGATGAGAATCTATAAAGCATGCGTAAGACCAATAATAACATATGGCGTCGAAGCAAGGGCAGGCAGAGTAAGGACCAAACAAGTTTTGAAGACTTCCGAGATGAAGACACTGAGGACGATAGCAGGCAAGACACTGAGAGATCGCGTGAGGAACACCAGAATAAGAGAGATATGTGAGGTTGAGAATATTATAAGATGGAGTAGACAGCGAAAAAGGGACTGATAAGGTCATGTTCAAAGCATGGACACCACCAGGCTCCCCTATATTTCATTGCATAATCAACCTCATGGGACTCGTCCTCGTGGAATACCTCCTAAAAGACGGAAGGACAGCTGGGAGTCTGCCTCACAGGAGGAGCAACACTCTGGAGAACAGACCACATAGGTCTACAACAAGGAAGAAGAAGAAGAAAATATGTTGTATACATTTATTTATTACGAAACACAAGCAAATTCAAAAAAGAATTTAAATAAGTAATGTTATAATATTTTGGACACAGACACAATGGCGAAAATGTACGCGCTAATACTAATATTGTGAATACAAAAAAATAATCCATTTTGCATATGATATACATTTGTTCCTTGTATCCTGTTATATTTTTTTGTAGCTTTATTTCGTTATTCAATGATGAAGTTGATTAATTCATTTGTGAATTAACAACACAAAACAAATGCATGACACGTTCAAATAATTCATTTTAACATCTGTCATTATTGACCAGATGGATGATTTTTTTACATTTATTTAGTAAATATTATATTTAGCTCAATATTCAAGATCGATTGCCCCCAAACAGTGTCAAATGCCGTTCTCTGGACCATGAGAGGCGAAAAGCCAATTAGAGAACAAGTCACTAGACGCAAATGGCAGTGGATCGGTCAACTCTGAGACGGAACCCAGCCTGCATCGCTCAGGGCGCACTAGAATGGTCCCCTATGGGGAGAAAGAGGAAGCAAGGCAGACCTAGAGCCCTGCAGGACGAGATTAAGGCAGCAGGCCTCACTTGGGATGATGTTAAGTAACAGGCGTACGATAGAGTCGGGTGGAAAAAGTTCCTTAAGGCCCTATGCACCACGGAGGTGTGACAGGACAAAAGAAGAAGAGATATTTAACAATTTTGACTTCATATCAACACTGATCTGGTGCATTTGGGCATCTGGTGACACCAGTTTAAAGAATAATTAGTCTTCTGAATTCAGTCTCCTCGGAGATCGGCCTGTATCACATTCCTGAAAGTATGTTCAGAAAACGAAATAATCTTGACTTTAGAGAGTATTTTGTCATCCTAATGTCGATCAATCTCTCATGCGTTCCTGGTATTATCTTTATACGAGTAGATATAATTTTTCTGTACGGGCGTATGTAGTAAAACTCCTCTAAAACGGCTGGATTTTGATTTTGATTAAATTTTTGGTGTGTGTTTGAGTGGGTCCCTGGATGGTTTAGATTTACAATTGGATCCGGTAGGTGGTGCAATGTTCTGGTTCTAGGTAAAAAAAATATACTTTCGTTAGGGCACAACGTGGGGTCCTAACCACTAAACGATTCTAACCACTAGGATTAGTGGCGGTGAGGTTCGCAACCCATCACACCGCGTCTCCCGCGGAGGCGAAAAGAGAAGTATGGAGTGGCGCATCGGTTAAAGTGTGGCAGTCAATTATTTCTGCGTACCCCTTCGGGGAGACGGCGTGATGGTTAATTAATTATTAAGTAATATTTACTCTTTAGGGCAAGATAACGTCTGGTCGGGTCCGCTTGTATTATATATATTATATTTTACCTGTACTCAATATATTCCTCAAACATCAATATTGTTTGGAATGTCTGCTGAGATATAATAATAAACTAATTTGATTTGTTTTAAAACATGTTGTGTTTAAATTAAAATAGAGTTTTGTTAAAGATTTTTAAAATAATATTCTAGATAAATACTACGCAAATTATGTGGTTTAAAACAAAAAATTGTATTTCAGAAGTTTATGTGCAGAAAAGATGTGTAGAATTTATCAATGAAAGCGAAAATGGCCGTTTACAATGGAGTTCTGGTCCCAACCCTTATGTATGGAAGCGAATCATGGAACTGACAGAAGAAAAATGAAAGCAGAATAAATGCGGTAGAGATGAGGTCTCTAAGACGTATGTGTGGTAGAACGATGTACGACAGAATCTTAAATGCTGATACTAGAAAGGAATGTAGAGCAAAAGAAGGTATTATGAACAAAATTATTAAAGGATCGCTGCTTTGATTCGGACATATGGAGCGCACAGGTGAAGAAATAATTGTAAAAAAAGTATACATTAACGATGTAAATGGAATACGAAGTCTAGGTAGACCGAGGAAAACATAGCATGACCAAATTAATCAAATTTTAAAGGTTGGTCATGTTAGAAGCCGGAAAATCGACGTGCGTGTATGACTCGCTGTATGAATGTGAAAGAAGCTAGAGAGGTATGTCAGGATGGATTAGTGTGGCGGTCCATTCTCTCTGCCTACCCCTGCGAGAAAATGGCGTGATGGTTTGTTTGTTTGTTTTAAAAGATGTGTATACTTGTTAGTACATTCTTTTAGAGGAAATCCTCTCGTGTGAAAACTTAGTCAGTTTGTCAAAGACAGCACACTGTGAATCTTCACATCTTATATTATCTGAGCGTAGTATCGCCGCTCACACGCTAGTTACAAAAGGTACAATTTTTGTTTTAACAATTGTAAGTTTGGTGTAAACATGTAAACAATTTCACACGGTGCCAATTCAAAGTTTACAATTTCACACTTGTTTCTCGCTAGTGGCCATACCAGGGTTAGGCTACTGGTATCTTCTAAAAAATAAATAGTTTTTATTTTACTACTAATGTATGTTTATAAATATATCGTGAGATGTGCGTGCAATTCACGATGTATGAATGTTGAAGAATCCAGAGAAGCGTATCAGAAAAGAACAGTGTGGCTGCCCATTCTTTCTGCCTACCCTTTCGGAACGGTGGCGTGATGGTTAGTTAGTTTTAAAATGTTCTAGTTCCCGAAGAACTAATGGAAGTAAATGCTGTGCGAATGAAAGTTTTATGAACAAAATAATAGAAGGGTCCTTAAGATGGTTTGTACACATGGAAATAATAAATTGAGAAATAACGGTGAAATGTCATTAAAATGACATAAAGTATAATAAAACTTCTAGTAAATATACGTTTTCAATTGTATTTATTATTTTATTAGAAGTTTTAAATCATTGTTCAAGAAACAATACATACTCGTATTTTAAAGTTTTCATCTATATTCGCCGTACTTTATGTTGTAGATGTTTTATTTGTATTTTTTTTATATATATATAC
Organism: Lepidostoma basale; assembly: GCA_022606425.2. Classification (NCBI taxonomy): domain Eukaryota; kingdom Metazoa; phylum Arthropoda; class Insecta; order Trichoptera; family Lepidostomatidae; genus Lepidostoma; species Lepidostoma basale. Next base: position 599,436 of record JAHDVF020000079.1, on the reverse strand, counting down.
TTTTTATATACAACACTTACTTTAAAATAATCAAAATTACATATCAGACATGTTTCGAACAACCGATCCTTCCTCAGTGATATTATAAAGATACATATTTCAAATATTTTAAACTTGTAAACTTAAATGTTATCTGTACTAATATAATTTTTTTTTTAATCTTTATGAAATGTGATATTAATAATGTCCAAACAAGGCGAACAATGTCATTCCTATAAAAAAAATCAAACATCGGATGGTGGTCTAGGAGACATAACGCTTGGCATCTGATCCAGGGGGCTTCTGTTCAACGCTGAGCACGACTGGATACCTTTTTCATGATATAGAGCTATTTTCTGTTCATATTGAAGATTGTTAAATAAATTCTAATGCCATTGATTCAAATTCTTGTAAAAAGTAAAAAATAATTACGATTCCTTGAATATTTTATATTAAACTTTTAAAACGTTGAAAACAAAACATAAAAAATTAAAAGATCTTCTGCATAATGCTTAAACCCAATCTTCATAGATGGCGCTAGTGCGTAAATTGAAACTTACATGTGAAGTTTGGTGTTACATATTAACATATATACAAATTCCGAAAATTCGTCAGACATGGTGGTCGTAAGAAAGGTGGAATGGGGAATTTTGTATTACATAAAGCGTGCGCTTAACCCAACCAATGACAGGTCATAAGTCCTGTAAACACCTCGATCACCATATTCTGTTTCCAATTTGCATCTTCGTCTCTATTGAGTAGGGATGGGCAAAATTAATCACTTAAGGGATCTGAGCTGAACGGTTCCGCTCAGCAAAGTGAGCTGAGTCTTTTTAATAATTCATAATCCATTTTGAGTCGTTTGTTGAAAATGAATGAAGTTGGAAATTATTCCGGTGACCGAAAAAAATGCGCTTAAAAAAAAAGGTCACTGTGATAGATTTTTAGTCAATGAGCTAAAAAAAAGGTCACAAACGATTTCCGTCCCCCAATTTTCCGACAAACGATTTTTTTAACAAACGACTCAATAGTGAACCATGAATTATTAAGAAGAGTCAGCTCACTTTGCTGAGCGGAACCGTTCAGCTTAGATCCCTTAAAGAGCTCGCTAAAAAGAGTCGACTCTTTTGCAATAATTTATGATTCACCCAGCGGATTATTGAGCTACCGCCCTTTTTTTATGAATCATCGCTCACTCGCTCACCAAAGTGAGTCGACTCTTTGAGTTAACTCGTGAGCGGATCGCACATCCCTAATTGAGATACAATTAATCCTTAAAACATAAAAACCTGATTCATTCTTTACTTGCGCTTTTAGAATAATAAAATTCGTTCTTTTTTTAAAAAATACGTGAAACAAGCGAAAAGTCTTATTTCGTAGATCTCTTTTTGAATTAATAAACACGCTTTTATTATTCCATCCGCCAGCGCCGTACAGCCTTGCTGTTATTTGACAAGAGTAATATGAGTAACGTAATAGAAATGTTCATTTAATGTAAGCTTTCACATCAACGTTTGCGTACCCCTGTAAGGCGGCCCACACACGGGCACATTTGTACGCAACACATACAGCAAACATCAAAAATATCGCTAAATGGCCCCATACACAACACTGCAGCGGCAGGGAGAGAGATCAAATATTCATATAATTTACGTTGTGCCCGACGCACCGTTATACAATTCCCTTTCTATGTTGCCATTAAAATTACTCATTTTTCCCCATTTCCCTTTTGGTGGCTTTTATTTCCCGATCCAGGAATTATGGCGCGAACGTGGAAATTTTGTTTTTGTTAATTGCGTTATTTGGATGAAACACGGCGGCTGGCGTAATTCTGGCGACAGTAAAATGGCAATTCCCTTTGGAAACGAATCAGGCGATAACTTACAGCGTATTGGAGTATTATGATTGTGGATAGATCACCCATTTCCCAAAAACAGAAGTTTGGGGGCTTTTATTTATTTGTGGAAACATTTTACGACACATTTGTTGATAGTTGAGGTATTAGTTTTGTTAACTCCATTATTATTTTATAATAGTAAACATGATTGTTTAGGGGTTTTAATTGGATTTAATTTATATAAATTGTGACAAATTCGTTTCGCCTTGCGAGGGCATTCTCAAACTGAACCTAATGTGTCGTTTATTGAATTTAGAAATCAAAAAAGGTGGGGGAGAAAGCATATAATGCAAATTTTTGAGTTATTACATAAAACTATTTTAAGATAATCAAATGATTTTACTGAAATCTCTTGATGGAAGTTCATTTTAAATAATAATTAAATGAAACGATGTTTTTTAACTACTTCCACTTTTGTCTTTATTTCGACAGCGACCGGTTTCGCCAGACTCGCTGGCATCGACAGACTGGTCGACAAACTATTTTAAGGTTTTTCTTAGAACCAATGATGAGTAATAAGTAAATTTACAACTGTATTTCTAGGAATTTTTAAGGTTCAATCCATCATAATAAACAGTAAGTTCATAGAAAATTAAGGTTTATTATATATTTCACAACTCAAAAAATTGCATTATTAACTTTCTCCCCCACCCTTAAGATTTCTAAATTCAATATAAGGACACACTGATTGGCGATTCGGTTCAGTTTGAGAATGCCCTCGCAAGGCGAAACAAATTTGTCACAATTTATATAAATTAAATCCAAGTAAAATCACTAAACAATCGTGTTTACTATTATAATTTTTTATCACGACACTATCGCTTATTTCGATTTAGGTTTTACAAATTATTAATAATAGATATTAAAATTCCTAGGATAGGAGTTTATTCTAAATCCAACCGATGTCGGCAGGTCACTACCATCTTCTAGCCTAAAATTTGGTTTCCCTCAATTTGGAAAGGAGCTACCGAAACCGGTCAAACATAACAGAACGAGTAGTATTAAACTGAATTTTTTTCGTGGTTTGACATTTTTAGATATAGCTTAAAAAAACACTTGTTTTTAGCACTTTATTTTTAAAAACTCACAAAACAAAACTTTTTTGGGGAAACGGTTTATTATTTTACACTGAAGAAGCTCCGCTTGGAACGAAACCGGTCGGAAATTTTAAAAATCAATATACGAGTATAATGTTAAACAAAGTAATGAGCAAAAGTTATAATTTATTTACAAAAGTTTCTCAAAAAGTAAAATAAAAAGGTTTCTGTTTATTTTCGCTAATTAATTTGTACACGATTTCTTTATGGACATAAAGTTTGCAGTAAAAATAATAAAAAACATTTTATGTTTTAGTGCTTGCTAAGTTTGCGATAATATATGTGTAAATTGCTACATATGCTGCAATTTGTGTGTTGTTGCTTGTATGTTGTGTATTTTTAATAATTACACAAAATATATGCAGGAATTTGCAAGGGCAGACACAGTCACCACCATGAAAACACTGAGAACGGTAGCAGGCAAGACACTGAGAGATCGCGCGAAAAACACCAGAATAAGATAGATATGTGAGTTTGACGATATTATAAGATGGAGTAGACATCGAAGAAGGGACTGATACAGTCATGTCAAAAGTATGGACACCACCAGACTCCCTTTTATTGCACTACATAATCAGCCGAGACTCGTTCTCGTGGAAGACCTCCTTAAAGATGGAAGAACACCTAAGAATCTACGTCACAGGAGGATCAACACTCTGGAGAACAGACCGCATAGGTCTACAACTAGGAAGAGAAAGAAGAAGATAAAATAATTAAAAAGTATGACATTAAATAAAGTGCAATAAAATGGATTAATCGTCAACCAAAATGCAAATTAAATGGACAAATATCAATTAAAGTATACTAAAGAACGCAGCGCCTCATCCCAATTTCCGTGATTAACTATAACAGCGCGATAACCCTGAATAGCACTCTAACGGTTAAATATTATAAGACTTAAAATCTTTAACACTGAAAAGGCCTTAAAGTTGAAGAAGGCTTCCATGTGTCCGGCCTTATAAAATGTCCGAAGTGGCCAATGCTCCAAAGCCGAGATATTCGAGAACGCTTATGAATTTTCAAAACAAGCTCGGAATAATTATGTAGCTGTATTGTTTATCCAAGAAGCCCGGTCTTAATTATCTATTAAGAGCCTAAGTCCCTTATTTCGGCCTGGCCTAAGAATATTATCAGCAGTGAAAAGGGAGCCAGTCTAAAGGTCCACCCGTGGTAAAATACCCTTATTTTGCTTTGTAGGGATCATAGAATAGAGCCCTTTGCCAGTTATACCAAACCTTTTACGTATATAGAAACAACAGATTATAGTTTAACCTATTAATTTCTCAATTTTTTTTTTCTTAACACGTTAAAATGAAAAATTAAACACGTGTTTATTATAGAATTATACGAATCGTCATTAGCACATAAAAGTTTTGAAGCTTTTCTGCATTACGATTCAAGCATTTTAAGACTTTTCTCGTCGTTCTATTGTATAAAGAACATATACCTATATGTATGCCATAATGGAGGGTATTACCGAGCGGACAAACTCTAAGGGACGCCCACGCCGAGAGTACCTGGAGGACCTATTGGTGGACGTGCGCTGCTCATCATATGCAGATTTCAAAAGAGCCCCACAAGACAGGGAAGAATGGAAGAGAAGAATAGAAGAAGTTGCTGCAAAACCAATCCCAGGATTGAAACTTTCTAACTAACCTACATACATGTACGAGTATTTCCGTTATTATAATATTATCAAAAAATTATATTCCAAATAATTCTAACATATATATATATATATATATATATATATATATATATATATATATATATATATATATATATATATATATATATATATATATATATATATATATATATATATATATATATATATATATATATATATGCTATATATATATATATCTTTTTTTACCAACTTAACCCGTTTTTTATGATTTTTTTCAGAAATTAACTGACTATTGCGCTTACTTACTCTGACTATCGTCGACCCTTAGGGGGGTACTATAATCCTGCAAAATCCTATCCCGAAGTCATTATACTATGTCGTTACATCCCCTTGTAAGAATGTTATTCAAATATATACTTGTATATCATTTACACTAAATATAGGCATATATGGTTTATTTGGCTTTATGTATACAGTTGAATAGAGAAGGCGTTTGTCCAGGAGTGGACGAGAAACGGCTGAAGAAGATAAGAAGAAAAAGAGACGAAGAAGATGTATACAATATTCGATGAGCTCACCAAGATATGGTAAGGCAAAAATATCTCCAACAAGACCAAGATGAGACTGGTTCAAACCCTTGTTTTCTCCATATTACTTTATGGTTGCGAGTCTTGGACTACGCGAAAATTGCAGAGGTTCATAATTGATGTTTTCGAGATGTGGTGCTGGCGACGAATGCTGCGTATACCCTGGACGGTAAGAAAAACAAACCAGTCAATCGTTGACCAGCTGGGTATTAAGGCAAGACTCTCGCGGATGTGCTCTCAGAGAGATCAGGACAACCCTAAAAAGCTCATCATCATGGGCAAAGTGGAGGGAAGGCGACCATATGGACGGCCACCGAGCCGCTGGTCCGATCAAATCAGGGATCAGACTGGTCTCTCATTAGCCTAGAGACTGACGGGTGCCAGGAGCGCACGGCGTGCCATGGTCAATAGTTTACAGGATGGACACGACCCTCAATCATGAGGAATACGACTGAGAAGAAGATACGGTATTCAATTAATTTTTCTGCTAGTTCTGGATTAAATGTGGCCTAGATACCCTTTGCCTTTTGCTTTTTTCTGGAATGGTGCATTCTCCAGCTAATGTAAGTCCTGCGTGGATGGGGGGCGGGCCTAGGGATTGTTTTAGTGAAGCTGACGAAAGGGCGCCGGTGCGTCCTATAACAGCTTCGGGTACGCGGCGGGTAACCTTCTATGTCTTTATTTAACTGTTAGTTTGTTCATTTTGCATTCGTAATAACAATCACTGTATGTTACTCTACAATAAGTATTTAGAGGTATTTTCAATCCAGAAATACTGAGATAGCTAAATCTGTACGTTCCCCATAGTTATAACAGAGCAAGGGGGCATATATTCTTTTATGCCCCAAATTGCCGCACAGAGGCCCTTCGAAGTTTTCCTGTATTGAAAGCGATTCGTCTCTTAAATGAGGTTGCAAAAGAGATAGACCTCTTTGGATGCAATTATGGCGAGTTCGTAAATACCCTTACAATAAAGGCAGCAAGCAAATAACTGGCTTTTCCTATTCATAAGGTTCTTAGTGTGTTTCCTTTGATATTCTTTTTTTTTCACCCTTTACATCGATTTGGCTCGCGCTATAATGATGTAAGGAGTTTTTTCAACAAAATAATAATAATAATAATAATAAATAAAATTTGCTGCTAGTTCATATCAGCTCAAACTTTTTAAAATGCTACATATATTATTTTCAAATAAGTTCCACGAGCTATTACAAATGAAACACTTAACAAACATTATTAACGAATGAGTTTTGCTAAATAAAATTAATATTCACTTATTCCAGCCAATGTACTCGGAGGATATGCATATTAAATGGACATACAGCATTTGAAATGTTGTTCCACCCAATGTTGTTTGACTGTCGGTGGGTGTGTTTATTAGTTTTGGGTGTCCAAATATGAAATGTTGAGGTCGCGCTGAATTTCCGCTGTGCCACCGCTGCCCCAGACTGTGGATGTGTAAACTTTGGGGTGACCACTTCCAAATAATTGTCTGAGCTTAATGCGTATTTGAATAGAACGGCGGCCCTTACATACCTGCCAGATTCGGGCACAATGAACGTTCGAAATTCAAATTACGCAACAACATATAATAATTAATTTAGTTTGGGATATTTAGACGTGCTTAGGCGAAGTTTTCCCAAAGCAACAAACAATATTTTGGTTCCGGCTGAGAGCATAGCAGATAAGCAAGCCGAAAGTGGATTACAAAGTTGCCCCTTCCCTCGTTGTGGAAAAATCTGCTCGATTGGCGGTCATTAGTATAGAGCAGTGATTCTTAACGGGGGCGCCGGCGCCCCTTGTGGGCGTTTTAGAGGTCTAGCGGGGCGTTTATATTTTTTTAGAATATAGGGGGCGCTGCAGGAGTTCCAGTGGGCGTTATATCGAAATACAAAAATAAGATTACGAAAATCGAAATCGATTACAAATAAGCCAAAGAGGCGATTTGAAATTGTATTTAAGTAAATTTTAACCTAAAATTTGTATACATTCAAAATGTTGTATAAATTAACTGGTCCAAGTAGGCATCAAATTGGAGAGACATCTCCAGGCGTAGTCTAGTACTGTATGATTTGCAGAGACTTTCACAGTACATTAATAAAGATTTTCTGCTTAATGCTTTCCAATCTTAATAGATGACACTAGTGTAGAGTGAACATAAATATATATAGATAGGCGTGGAATCCTACCATATATACAAGTTCCAAAAATTTGTCAGACGTGGTGGTCATAAGAAAAAAGGAGGAATGGGGAGTGTTGTTAAACATAAAGCAATCGCACAACCCAACCAAAGACAGGTCATAAGTCCTGTAAGCGCCTCGGCCACCATATTCTGTTCCCAGAAAAAATTTACATCTTCGTCTCTATTGAGGTACAATTAATCCTTATAAAATAAAAATAATTTATCCGCAATGAGTGAAATCCAGTATTTGTCTACAAGAATTTGTATACTCGTACATTCAAAATGTTGTCTAATATTACGAAATTGGCGCAATCACATGAGGCTCAAGCATCTCATTGAATTTTTTTTTTTTTTTAAATTTCATATTTATTATAGAATCGTGTACTTTTTTTTTTTATTAAAATAATATTATAATGTTTTGTGTAATGTTAATATGACAAAAAAGGCACTAAATACATAATGTTTACAAAAATAATCACGTGTTTTATTTTCATTACTACTATTTTTTTATTAACTATAATAACTAACTAACGAACCATCACGCCGTCTCCCCGAAGGGGTAGGCAGAAAGAATGGACTGCCACACTTTTCTTTCCTGACATATTTCTCTCGATTCCTCAACATTCATACATCGTGTCATGCACGCGCGTAGATTTCTCTGACTCCTCCGACATTCAATATTTGATTTATTTGATCGTGCCACGTTTTCCTCGGTCTTCCTCTATTTCTGTTTCCATTTACATCATTAATATATAATTTTTTTTACCATTCTTTCTTCATTCATTCTTTCCATATGTCAAAACCATCTTAATGATCTTTTCATTATTTTGTTCATGACACCATCATTCGCACCGCATTTTATTCTTATATTTTCATTCGACACTCTATCATACACAGAGTATCCACACATACGTCTAAGAGATCTCATTTCTACTGCATTTATTCTACTTTCATCCTTCTTTTGCCAGTTCCATGCTTCACTTCCATACATATGGGTCGGTAGAAGAACACCATTGTGCATTACCATTCTAGCTTTTTTGGATAGGTTTTTGTTTGCGATGACAACTTAAAATCATTTTTTTTATTTATAGTAGGATAACTTTTTTTTTATAGTAGGAAATCTATTGCATAAAATACATACGTGGAGAAAAGTGTAAATTTCGAGGGCGGGGGGGGCGCTGGATAATTTTACCGTGGTAAAGGGGGCGATTCATTCAATACGGTTAAGAAACACTGGTATAGAGCGATAAATGTACAACACTTTGGAACAACGTGTTCGGCTTTACATAAATTCATAATTTAAAAGTTAAATTCAGCATTCAATGCCTATAAGTTATTTCTTTAATAAAGTTTAGATATTATGGTTAGATCAATGTTCACTAATTGCCGCATTTATATAAGAAACCAACAAACCGAGTTCCAAACAACTACAACAACATCAAACGATCACGCTGTTTACTCAAAAGGGTAGGCATAAAGAATGTAACGCCACATTACTCTATCCTGAGGCACCTCTCATGCTTTCTCCACAAACATACAGCGAGTCATACACGCAGTCAATTCTTCCGACATCTTAAATAGCCGACCTTTAATATTTAATCAATTTGGTCATGCTATGTTTGCCATGGTCTTCCGCTACTCCGCAATCCATTCACATCGAGTGATATTAAACTCTATACAATGAGACGACCTTCGTGGCAGAGGGGCAACAGCTATAAAAGTCACACCGAAGATCACGCGTTCAATTCCCGGTTATGACAATGTGATTCTAACACTTTATTTGGTCTGGCGTAGAATTCACGTGAGATTAACTACCTATCACATGTCATGGAATCAATATGTTATCCGACGACTTTCGTGGCTGAGTGGTAAGTGATTTCACTGCCACCCCGAAGGTCCCAAGTTCGATTCCCGCGATGGCAGTGTGATTAATGGACATCGCTTGATTATACAATAACAATGAAAGTATGGTAAAACACCATTTAAATTTAAATTTTTGCCATTAACAACAATATCACGCCGTTTCTCCACAGGGGTAGGCAGAGAAAACGGACCGCCACATAACAATAACAAAGATAATGGCGTTGAATTTTGACTTGTAAATAATAGAAATATAACTTTGAAAAATCTCGAAATTTTAAAAATTAAAAAAGCTGTTAAAAATATAGAAATTTTATAATTAATTAAATAAATTTAAATTCAAGTCTAATAATTTATTCATTTTCTTAAGATTAATAATCGGACCCCAGTAACAACTTCAAAACATTATTTTAGATTTATTAATATTTGTTATGACAAAAGCATAAAAGTTCGAAAAAATAAACATTTTAATATACGAGTATGTCAAAACTGACCACATTCATGAAAAATCTGTTATATTTATAACACTGATGAAGGGCTTCTGTGTTTCCCAAACATGTTGTTGTTTTTTTTTTAAGTTCGTGTTGTGTAAAAAGTTTAAAAAAACTCACCAATTGTTCACCTTATTCCACTTTATTTATGAATAAATTGGATTATACAGTGTTTAAAATTCATTTTCCAAATTCATTTTGATAAAAAAATTATTTATTTAATAATTATTAAACTTGTTCACAATGGAGTTCTAATCCTATCCCTAATGTATGGAAGCGAAGCATGGAACTGACGGAAGAAGGATGAAAGCAGAATAAATGCGGTAGAGATGAGGTCCCTAAGACGTATGTGTGGTAGAACGATATACGAGAGAATCTCAAATGCTGATGTAAGAAAGGAATGTAGAGCGGAAGAAGATTTTATGAACAAAATTATGAAAGGATCGCTGCAATGGTTCGGACATATAGAACGCATGGATGGTGAAAGAATGGTTAAGAAAGTATACGTTAATGATGTAAATGGAGTACGTAGGACGTACGTACGGAGTCGAGGTAGACCGAGGAAAACATGGCATGACCAAATTATTCAAATTTTAAAGGTTGATCATGTTAGAAGTCGGAGGAATCGACGTGCATGTATGACTCGGTGTATGAATGTGGAGGAAGATGGAGAGGTTTGCCAGGATAGAGTAGTGTGGAGGTCCATTCTCTCTGCCTACCCCAGCGGGGAAACGGCGTGATGGTTTGATTGTTTGTTTGTTTATTATCAAAAAAAAATATTCTCTGAAATTTGGACTTTTTTCAGTATCGCCTCTAAAACAAATAAATCTACAACAAATATTTGTGAAATGTATACTTACATCTGTATACGAATCCTGGATTTTCACCTGTGGGTGGTTAATTTAAATTTTTTTTAATTGTATCTCAATAGAGACGAAGAAACAAACTGGAAACTGAATATGGATGATCAAGGTGTTTACAGGACTCATGACCTGTCATTGGTTGGGTTAAGCGCACGCTTTATGTAATTACAACATTCCCCATTCCACCATTGTTATGATCATGTATGATACATTTTTGGAAGTTGTATATATACTCCAAATCCATACTTATCTTCACGTGGCAGTTCCAGTTAGCCATCTATGTAGATTTGATTGAACTAATTAATTTTTTTAAGATTAATCTATACAATCCATCCACTAACGCCATCTATGAAGAATGATTGTTTAGCATTTAGCAAACTACTTTATTAACACAATGCGAAGAGGCTACCGCCTCCTATCACACTGTTAGAAGTCGCCTGGAGTATCCACTCCTATTTTATACGCCAAATAATTGACCAGAATATTTACAAATATTTGTGAAATGTATACTTACATCTGTATACGAATCCTGGATTTTCACCTGTGGGTGGTTAATTTAAATTTTTTTTAATTGTATCTCAATAGAGACGAAGAAACAATGGTGGAATGGGGAATGTTGTAATTACATAAAGCGTGCGCTTAACCCAACCAATGACAGGTCATAAGTCCTGTAAACACCTTGATCATCCATATTCAGTTTCCAGTTTGTTTCTTCGTCTCTGTTGAGATACAATTAAAAAATTTAAATTAACCACCCACAGGTGAAAATCCAGGATTCGTATACAGATATAAGTATACATTTCACAAATATTTGTAAATATTCTGGTCAATTATTTGGCGTATAAAATAGGAGTGGATACTCCAGGCGACTTCTAACAGTGCGATAGGAGGCGGTAGCCTCTTCGCATTGTGTTAATAAAGTAGTTTGCTAAATGCTAAACAATCATTCTTCATAGATGGCGTTAGTGGATGGATTGTATAGATTAATCTTAAAAAAATTAATTAGTTCAATCAAATCTACATAGATGGCTAACTGGAACTGCCACGTGAAGATAAGTATGAATTTGGAGTATATATACAACTTCCAAAAATGTATCATACATGATCATAATAACAATGGTGGAATGGGGAATGTTGTAATTGCATAAAGCGTGCGCTTAGCCCAACCAATGACAGGTCGTAAGTCCTGTAAACACCTTGATCATCCATATTCAGTTTCCAGTTTGTTTCTTCGTCTCTATTGAGATACAATTAAAAAAATTTAAATTAACCACCCACAGGTGAAAATCCAGGATTCGTATACAGATGTAAGTATACATTTCACAAATATTTGTAAATGTTCTGGTCAATTATTTGGCGTATAAAATAGGAGTGGATACTCCAGGCGACTTCTAACAGTGCGATAGGAGGCGGTAGCCTCTTCGCATTGTGTTAATAAAGTAGTTTGCTAAATGCTAAACAATCATTCTTCATAGATGGCGTTAGTGGATGGATTGTATAGATTAATCTTAAAAAATTAATTAGTTCAATCAAATCTACATAGATGGCTAACTGGAACTGCCACGTGAAGATAAGTATGAATTTGGAGTATATATACAACTTCCAAAAAAATGTATCATACATGATCATAATAACAATGGTGGAATGGGGAATGTTGTAATTACATAAAGCGTGCGCTTAACCCAACCAATGACAGGTCATAAGTCCTGTAAACACCTTGATCATCCATATTCAGTTTCCAGTTTGTTTCTTCGTCTCTATTGAGATACAATTAAAAAAAATTTAAATCTACAACATTTTGAATGTATACAAATTCTTGTAAACAAATACTGGATTTTACCCATTGAGGATTAATTATTTTTTTATAAGGATTAATTGTATCTCAATAGAGACGAAGATGTCTATAGATGTTCTGTTCCCAGAAAAACAATTTACATCTTCCTCTCTATTGAGATACAATTAATCCTTATAAATCAAATCTAATTTTAATATTTAATACGAATGAAAAAACTTATGTTTTTCTAGAAGTTTTATTATATTTTTTTGGGGGTATGACATGTTTCGCCCTTCTAACACATTATAAAATGCCTTAGAAGGACGTCATTTGATTTTGCCGACATTTGATAATGCCTAAGAAGGGCGAAACATGTCATTCCCATAAAATATGAAATAAGTTTAAATAAATAAGTTTTTTCATTCGTATTAATTATTTAATATGGAGTTTTACATCATTGTTAAAAAAACAATAAATAAATCTTATTTTGTTTCTTGTTCTAAAATAGCGTTTTTCGGCCTGTCTCAAATTTGAATCTTACGCCATATATAATATAATAATTCCAGTGCCTATTTAGGATTATCTTGTGCCGGGTTGGGGGCCGGGTAAAAATGAATGTAATTTGATATAGAGTCGGCAGATCCGCTGCTTCCCCCGCGGGCCCGGGACCTTTGCGGATGTATGGCTGTGGCGAACGGACATGTAAATACGTATAGCCGTGTATGTGTGTGAGAGTATATGTGTGCGTATCTTAATGTATGTAGGAGCATTGTTTCGCCCGAATGGAGCTAAGCGAGATGAGATGGCTTTTTGAGCACGGCTCCTGAGTAGGGGCAGAACTACACCAGACGGAAAAATGTTTCTCTGCAACCATTTTCTTTATTTGCTCTCCCCTTTTTTAAACAGAATATTTATAAACTTTGGAAAGAAGCTATTACTTGGTGGTTTGACATATTTAAAATTAGAATTAAACACTTTTAATCTTTATTTAATACATCTCCAGGCGAAATCTAGTACTGTATGATTTGCATAGACTTTCACAGTACATTTAATAAAGGTTTTCTGCTTAATGCTTTCTAATCTTAATATAGATGACGCTAGTGTAGAGTGAACATAAAAATGGGAAAATAGGTGTAGAAACCTACCATATATACAAGTTCCAAAAAGTTTGTCAGACGTGGTGGTCATAACGGCGGAATAGGGAATGTTGTTAAACGTGAAGCGATCGCTCAACCCAACCAATGACAGGTCATAAGTCCTGTAAGCGCCTCGGCCACCACCTTCTGTTCCCAGAAAACAATTTGCATCTTCGTCTCTATTGAGATACAATTAATCCTTGTAAAATAAAAATAATTTATCCGCAATGGGTGAAATCCAGTATTTGTCTACAAGAATTTGTATACATTCAAAATGTTGTTGTTAATAAAGTGGTTTTATACAACGTTTTAAAAGTGTTCAATTCTAATTTTAAATATGTATTATAAACACCCTATAGTAAAACTTCTAGAAAACAAACGTTTTCATTTGTATTAATTGTTTGATATGGAGATATACGATACATATACACTATTGTTCAAGAAACAATAAATACCTAATGCCTATATGTTCAAACGTTCTTACATCTCTTGATAGTAGTATAAACGGAAACAACAATTTCTTCAGAAGGTTATCATTATCTTCATTTCTGAAAATAAATATTATTAAAAAATAAGAATTAAACACTTTTAATAAAGTGGTTTTATACAACATTTTAAAAGTATTTAAGTAAGAACGTTTAAACATGTTGGCATTATTTATTGTTTCTTGAACAATAGTGTATATGTATCGTATATCTCCATATCAAACAATTAACCGTCGCGTTGCCATGTGGTCAATTGAGTTTCCACTGCCAATTTAAAGTTGATTTTCTTAAAACCTATGGACCCTAATTTTATAAAAAAAATTGTAATCCTCCATTGAAGTGTTCTCAATATTTCGTAATAAAAAAAAGCAAAAAAATTACTTCCTTCATCCCAAAAAAAAATATTTTCTAAGACTGCCCTCACCTTCATTCGTGTAAAGGTAGAATTTGTTTTGCTAATATTTACAACTTTATCAAAAGTGACAAATACTTACTCGCTGTTTTGAACGTATTATAAATTATATCTTTGGCCTTTTCAATAGGTACGTAATAATACCGCCTGTGGATGGAAACGCAGCACGCAACTTAATAATATCAGAACTGTGAAAATATTAACACTTTACCAAAAGGGACAAATATTAATACGTACTCGTTGTCTTCAACGTACTATACATTTTGCCTAGGTGCCTTTATCATACGTAAAATCTCGTAAAATCTCGCCCCGCCGGCCGCGGCGCGGAGACAAGTTTATACTTGGTGTCCAGTTGCTCGTATGCTGTGACGCATTCCATATCAGAAATCGCATGGTTCCAGAAAAAAATTAATAATGATATGTTTTTCAAATAATCCATGTATGTTATGGATATCGATCTATTTCTAATGAAATTGCCTAAAAGATGACATAAATTAAATTTTGATTCATCGAGTCATATGCTTGATATTTAGATAAAGTTAGCGGTAAACTGAATTTACCACATGGGAGCGAGCGTTTTGTTTTGGACACGGTACGTTAAGGGTTAATACGAATGAAAACGTTCGTTTTCTAGAAGTTTTACTATAGGGTGTTTTTTTTAGAGGTATTCCATACATATTCAAAATGAAAAAAAAACACATTAAATTAGTGTTAATCTCTATGATATTGGATTTATTTAATATAAAATGTTATGCCATTATTATTTAAATATGATTTCGGGCAAATGAGTGCCATGGCTAGCTCGAATGAAGCGCAATCGTGAAGTCCAATTTTCGACAAATGTCGTCTTTGTGAATGCGTATTAACCACTAGAGTGTACGTGGTGCGAAAACGATCCATGGTCTTTCGAATAACTTGTTCGGATGGACGATTATGTCGATATGGACGTATAATGGACGTAGTGCACGATAAGTTTGGCGAACCGAACCATGATTTTCAAAATATATTTGCACAATTCGCAAGAGTTATTCTGACGTCAGTCTATTCATGGTGAAATGGCAAAATAAACTAATTACAAATCAACTATCAACTGTCAAATTAACAGTCTGTAGACACAATGTTGCTAGTTTAAAAATTAAAGATCTAAAAAAAAACACCCTTTACTATCGAGAGATGTTAGAACGTTTGATCGTATAGGTATTATTTATTGTTTCTTGTAAATCTCCATATCAAATAACTAATACAAATGAAAACGTTTGTTTTCTAGAAGTTTTTATATATTTGAAAATGCCTTAGAAAGGTGAAACGTGTCATTCCCTTCTTCTTCTTCTTCTCACTGGCTCTGCAGTCCTGAGTGGACCTCGGTCCTCTCCAAAAGGTTTCTCCAGCTCCCTATCCTAAGCTCTGAACTTACACTCCTTTGGTCTGACTCCCAACAATTGTAGGTCGTTCAGAACACAGTCCAGCCAACGAAGCCGCGGTTTTTCAACGCTTGGTCTTCCCTCCGGTCTTATAAATGTCCGGCCCACTTAAGCCGTTGGAGTTTTATAAATTACGAAACACGTCATTCCAATAAACTATAATAAAACTTCTAGAAAACAGACGTTTTTATTTGTATTGATTGTTTAGATATAAGAGAGTTCATTGTTTAAGCCGAAACACTTTAATATGTCAACATTATTAACTGATTAATTTGAAACACTGTTGTTGTATTTAATAAATTGTGTTTAATAACACACTTTGTTTATTTAATTGTGTGTTAAACAAACAAAATGTGTTTAACAAATTTCCATTAAAGTATCGCTACAGTTTTTTCACCCTCAATGTTGGCATCATCATGTGTTACAATCAACCTTAATCAGTTGATTAAACAAAACATTTATTTGTAAAAATTAATGTAACATGGCCTTCCCTGATAATATTATAATTGCTTATATTAAGACAAATTATTGAATGAGGTCAGAACGTTTGAACGTATTGGTATTAGAATATCCATTATTTTGGCGAAAATACAGTGATACAACATTATTAAATTAATTATTTCATTTGAAACACTGATATTGATATCAGAATTAATTTAATAAGTTTACATTATATTGTTTTTCTCATCCACTCACATAATTAGTTTAGTGTTTACCTGATGATAGTGTAGGTTATTGACCTCGCAGGCAAAGTACGAAATGCATGACCCACATAAGTGGAGGCAATGGACTTCGACTGCTGTACCAGGATAATTCATGATGAAATACATTGTATCGACAAACAAAACACCTGACGCTGTACCTACATATCGCAATGATGAAATACATCGCATGGACAAAAGTGATGAATCAGGGCCCGGATTCATTCACACAGGTTACTAGAGGTTGTCCATCAGAGCATCGTGTGCAAAGGAAGCGAAGCATATAAAAGCGGTACATCCGACCACCCGACACGTCAGTATTTATTTATCATCAATGACTGACATTTTACGGCTAAACTTTACACGCTCGTTTTTAAAAAAAAAACTGACATACCTCTTTTCTGCCATGTTTGACGCCTATTAAATGTGGTGTTGGCGTCACATGCTGAGGATCCCATGGACTGCAACACTGATGAATGACTCGGTCCTTAATGAGCTAGAAAAAAAAAGAAAGACTATATGTTATATGAAGACGTCCAGTATTGAGTCTCTGTGGACACATTGCCCGTTGGAAGCTGGGTAACATGAAAAAAAGTATTGTCACAGTCAAGTATTCCAGGCAGAAGTAAATGCAGATCTCCTTCAGATGGTGTAAGCAATTTAAGGAGATGATTGGGGGAGACCTTTACTCGAAGGTGCGGGCTGTGGAGAACGGAGAGGTGAGGAAACGAAGTAAGAAGATAAACCTCTATACCAAAATACCACAGATATTTCTTTTTAATTAATATTCATTTTGTACAATATAACATATCGATTCATGATCATGAATAAGAGGGGGCAAGGATAGTGTCTTTACGGTGTGGTCCTACCATAACTGTATTACCCGGTGCCTCTGGAAACGACATAAGGTCGGCCAAGCTTTCCACCACAAAATCAAGAGAAATAAGAGAGATGACGCCTATTTAAGGCCAGATAGACTAGTTTGCATTGATACAAAGAAGAAAATGAATTACTAAAGTACTGTTTAATTACTAAATTATAATTTTAATGTGTTTTTTTTTTTCATTTTGAATATGTATTCTATACCTCTAAAAAAAACTATAGTAAAACTTCTAAAAAACAGACGTTTTCATTCGTATCAATAATTCAATATGGAAATTTACATCATTGTTCAAGCAACAATAAAAAAAATACAATTTATTTTTCTAGTAAGTTATCAGTACACTTAAATACATAAGATCTGCTTTAGAGATTAAGTCAAACAAAAAGGTGTAAGCTTTGCTTTATTAGAATTTTCTCAGTATTACGGTGGAACTCAGAAGCAAACTTGACCTGCGGGAACTGTGAATAAATAGCACGTACTCGTAACAACCCCTTCTCATCCTTTCTCCGCAGCTCGCCCCTCTGCTCCCATCCCCGGGGCATATCCGCCATCCACTGCCTCACATCTACGTTTACCGTACACCCGTAATAATCATCTGTATTACACGCGGGTGCCATCGCGCCCGGCGTTATGATAACGCCCCACTTAAATGTGGCGAAAACAACTTCATAGACTTGCAATAAATAAAAACGCAAAGCGCTCTCATAATAAAATAAAGTAACTAACTAACCATCCTCTCTGCTTCTATGAGCGTGGTAGCTTTTTAAGTCAGGCAGGCTGCTAACCTTACCTGAAAACCCTCCTCCACTGTCATCCGGGTTTGGGACCGACATTGGCGGAGACGCTTCTGGCGCGACCACGTACAACGAACGAGCGACGATAGACTCCCCCAAGCAACCTCAAACAACGTGCCAATGGGAACTCGCCAACCCGGAAGACCTGCGAAGAGATGGCGTCCGCAAGGATTTTAAAAAGAGGGTCCCACTGAGCGACTCATATCTCCGCCATTTTTATTGTATTTTTTTTTTCATAATTTTAAATTATTTATAAATCTATTATATGTATACGTGTAATAAAGAATAATTTATATTTTTAAGGGCCAAGTTTATTTTTATGTCTATTTTTTCGAGCGTCATGGTGATGTAGCCCTTTAAAGACGGCAACAGCAAGGGGGTGCCAGACCACATTTAATCTACCCTATTTTTCTTCAATGTTCTTCTGTAATTTATTTAAATACAATATAATAAAATGCAGGTATATAAAGCGGGAAGCACAGGAGAGACAGAGGAGACAAATGCGAGATGGGAAAAATTGGGGAGTACAGTTTGTGACATGGTGACGTGTAGGACAAAGGACGAGACTAAGGAAGCATTTAACAATATTAAATAAATATCAGTATGTCAGAATAGAACAATGTGACAGTTTGTTCTTTCTGCATGCTACTTCAGGTAGATGGCGTGATGGTTAGTTCTTCTTCTTCCTCTTTTAATAGATCTGTGGATCTGTTTTTATGGCGTCGAGGTCTCCTGGGACACAGAACTCCAGGAAAGAAATGTGTGGCAGTCCATAATTTTTGCCTACCCCTTCGAAAAGACGGCGTGATGCTTAGTTAGTTATAAAAGAAAGAATTCAAATTGCTGATAAATGTTTCAAATTTCCTTGAATTAACAGTCGGTTAGAAGCCATTAACTATCAAATCAATGCTAATGTCGTTTCAGGAATCAACACTTAAGTTCCAGAAGCAATATTAAGTGGAATATCTGAACTAACTCCCCTAACACGAGTAAGGATTCTGAGTTATGATCAGGTGAAACTAGTACCCGATTTAATGAAACGGAATAATACCGGGCAATTTCGAGGGAGATAACTCAGCCTGATTTAATATCATCCTTGATTATTTATTGTGAGCCACTATTAGATGTATAAATCAGATCGGTCTCTAATTATTACATAGTTACGTAGTTCGTGGGATTCACAATAGAGGCACTAGCTTAGTTACAATGCCGTACTCATTTATATAAATCAAATGATAGGAAATAATTCAATTTATAAAATGTAATCTTTGTATTTCTTCTATATTCGCCTTCACTTTGTGTTATGGATTCATATTTGAATTTTGAACACTTTATTACACTTAACACAGACATACGGTTTTATAACCGTATGTCTGTGTTAAGTGTAATAACACGATAAAGGTTTTATTATTATAACCTTTATCGTGACAAAGGTTATATTATTATAACCTTTATCGTGATATTATAACAAGTGAAGGTTAATGGGGTTATTGTTAATAACTGTTAATTGTTAACTATTATTTTGTATGTAATTGGCCATATGTTAATTATCCTAAATGTTTTATTAAATATATGTTATTGATGTCGCTGTATGTTACCCTTAATAAATAAATAAATAAACATCAGGTATGCTAATGACACAGTTATTTTAGCTGATAGTATACCCAATCTTCAAGAACTCCTAAATGAAATTGATATAGCAGAAGAGGATCTGGGCTTGAAAATCTACGTTAAGAAGACCAAATGGATGACATTTGGGTGACTTAACTATTCTTCATCCACTCTGCAACTGAATGGTGCGAATGTTGAAATGGTCGACCAATTTAAATACCTTGGCAGCATTATTTCTAAAGCGCTTGACCCGGACATTGATATAAAATGCAGAATTGAAGTTGCACGAGCTGCATTAAATAAAATGAGAACATTCTTTTGCAACGATAATCTTAACTTGAAACTCCGACAAAGAAGATAGGGTCAGTAATGCAGACGTACTACAGAGAGCCAGAGCCAATAGAGAGCTGTTGTCGAGTGTAAAAATTAGAAAGGTCTCATATTTGGGTCATGTGCTAAGGGGAGAAAAATACCACCTCCTTCGACTGATATTATGGGTAAAGTGGAGGGACGTCGCGTCGGGGAGTTAGTAGAAGGCAGCTGTCCTGGCTGCAGAACATCAAGGAATGGACAGGAATAACAAGAGTTCAGAACCTGTTCCAAGTGGCGCAGGATAGAGATGCCTATGCTGTAGTAATCGCCAACGTTGGGGGTACCTGACACGGCACCGAAAGAAGAAGAAGAATAACCTTTATCAATGCACACAATTGTATACATTGATAAAGGTTATGTTGTAACCGAAACATGTCTGTGTTATGTGAAATAAAGTATTATAATACTCAGTGTAATTTTTAATTGTATCTCAATAGAGACGAAGACGCAAACTGGAAACTGAACATGGATGATCAAGGTGTTTACAGGACCCATGACCTGTCATTGGTTGGGTTAAGCGCACGCTTTATGCAATTACAACATTCCCCATTCCACCTTTGTTATTGTGATCATGCATGACAAACCTTTGGAAGATGCATATATACTTCAAAATCCATATTTATCTTCACGTGTCAGTTTTAGTCAGCCATCTATGTAGATTTGGTTGCACTTGTGAATTTTTTCAAGAATTAACCTATACAACCGACCCACTAACGCCATCTATGGAGAATGATTTTCGGCATTTAGCAAACTACCTTATTAACACAATGCGAAGGCTGTCGCCTAACATATTGTTAGAAGCCGCTAGGAGTATTATTCCATTCTATATGCCAAAGAATTTGACCAGAATATTTGAAGAACAAATATTTGTGAATGTATACTTATACCTGTATACAAATCCTGGATTTACACCAAAGGGTGGTTAATTCAAATTTTTATTGTATCTCAATAGAGACGAAGACGCAAACTGGAAACTGAACATGGATGATCAAGGTGTTTATAGTCAGTGTAGTCATGTTTCTTCAAAGGTAAATTTTGTTTCAAAGTCATGTTTCTTCAAAGGTAAATTTTGTAATCCATTATTTTAGGCGAAACACTATGATACTTCAACATATTATACATTGTTTTATTTGGAATACTATTATATTATATTATAATATAATAGTATTCCATTATATTACTACATTTTTTTCACCAACTTACGTCGGCATCATCAAGTGTTACCAATAAGTTTCTACAAGTCATTATAACGAATGAAAACGTCTGTTTTCAAGAATTTCTAATTTACTTATGAGAATGACATGTTTCGCCATGGCTTTGATAATGCATTATCATGGCAAAACAAGTCACTCCCATAATAGATATCTTAAACATTAATTTTGTTTGTAATATTATTTGGAAAAATAAACTAATTTGATTTGAACTTCCATAAAATATACTTTTTTAAATCTATTAAACTATCATATTTATTCGTATTCATTGCTCATACTAAGTTGTATAATTGATCATTTTGCAATCATTTTAATATTTTGAAATGTATTTTTGTTCTGTTATTTATTGTTTCGGCATTTACTTTGTAGTAGGACATGATTAAATTGTAAATAAAACGCTTGTTTTTCACCACTTGAGTATTATATTTTACACGACTAGTTTCGGAAGCTACAGATGCTTCCATCTACAGGTTTCAATATAAACTCTATTTATATTGAAACCTGTAGATGGAAGCATCTGTAGCTTCCGAAACTAGTCGTATAAAAATAATACAAGTGGGGAAAAACAAGTGTTTTATTTTTGTTCATTTAAATAGGTACTGAATAATCCTATAAAATATTATGTGAGCCACATTTCTTGTTTTTATATCGTAAACATTGATATAAACACCATTATACATATTTGTATTATACATATTTCCTTAAAGCTTTCCAATTGAATAATATGCGATTAGCAGCCTTATTTTGGCAATATATGATACCTTCTAAAAAAATTCACATGGAAAAAATTAATGAAGATTGAATGGTAAAAAAAGGATTTGTCAACGATGTAAATAAAACTATAAATAGAGGAAAACCAAGGAAAAAATGGCACGATCAAATAAATCAAATATTGAACGACGGCTACGTGGGGAGTCGGTGAAATCCACGTGCGTGCATGACATGATGTATGTATGTTAAGGAATGAAGAGAAATATGTCAGGAAAGAAAATTGTGACAGTTTTATACAAATATTTCTGCCTACCCCTTCAGAGAGACGGCATGATGGTTAGTTAGTTACATGAGTTATTTTTCTTAAAAAATTATTAAACATCTTATAAATATTCACTTGCATCAGTACTAAAAAATACGAAAAAATTTGATTATTTAAAACTACCCTCCAATTTACTAACAATGCTACTAACATGCTATTTTATGTAGTTGTCACGATACAGGCCATGCCTAGTGTGACAACTACAGTCCATAAACTTTTTTTTTTATCAAATGAATGTACCTATAACATGTAAAAATAAAATAAATTGTAATTTTCGATTTTTCAGATCATTATTAAAACCTATTTACTCATATCATAATCGTGATTTCTCTTCCATTGTTGTATTTCTATGCGTCTTGTTTAGAAGCTCAGTAGCATACAAATTTTAAGGGTTTTCTGAAGTAGACTTTGCATCCGAAATAGCTCATTATTTAGACTTAGCCTGGACGAGTTCAAGTGAGGACGGGTCGGGGCATATTCATAGACCTCTTTCCTCGTCTGGTCTCTGTCTGCTTCCTAATGAACGTATCAAACATTGTACAACATTTCTATCCTCTGTACGTTATTATAATTGAAATATAGATTTATTTCATTCAGAGATTCTCAAATGATCGATGAATAACAAACGGGTTAAATAACTGATATATATCTTATTGTTTCTTAAACAATGATGTAAAACTCACGAATGAAAACATCTGTTTTATAGAATACTTTTTGCCTTCTTATATATTATTTAATATCATTAAATAATACCTTAAAAAGACAAAGGACGTAATTCTCATAAACTTTATTAAAACTTATAGAAATCGGACGTTTTTGTTCATTTTAATTATTTAATAATAACTAACTAACCATCACGCCGTCTCCCCGGAGGGGTAGGCAGAAAGAATGGAACACCACACTATTCTGTCCTGACATACTTATCTCGATTCCTCTACATTCATACATCTTGTAATGCACACACGTCGATTTCTCCGACTCCTCACGTGACCGACATTCAATATTTGGTTGATTTGATCATGACACGTTTTCCTTGGCCTTGGCTTTGGTTCACGCCGTTTACATATACCTTCTTTACCATTCTGTCTTCACTCATTCTTTCCATGTGTCCAAACCATCCTAATGAGCCTTTCCTTATTTTATTCATAACACTTTCATACGCTCCACATTCACTTCTTATACTTGCATTTGTCACTTAATCATATACTGATTTGACACACATTCGTCTTAGAGATCTCATTTCTACTGCATGTATTCTACTTTCATTCTTTTTTGCCAGTTCCATGCTTTACTTCCATACATAAGGGTCGGCACAAGAACATCATTGTGCCACAACATATTTAAAAAAATACATTACCAGATGATTATTATAATCATGGTCAATCATTTAAAGTATGTAACAATAAAATTAATATTATATATCACGCAATTTTGCTTCCTAGTAAATTTGCTGTAAAAATATTTTTATTTATATGGGTATTTTTTTTTCTCCGGCGCTACAACCCTTTGTGGGTTTCAGCCTCCTCCAAGAAACGAATTTCTTGAAGTGTTCGTAACGTTCCATTGGTTGTTTGTCGAGATTAGGTTGTTGGCCTAACCCCCAACCCCCTTACTAGGAGGACCAGGATATTTCTGTAGGGGTGTTCCTTCCCTTAGCTGGGGGTGACCGGTTTTGTGGTGCCGAAAATCGCCATTCGCCCTCTCTCTGTTAGCTACGAGTACGTCCAATATGCCACACCCGGGGTTTGCGGGATCATAAAGATCACACGTGGACGCCAGAGAGTCGGATTATGGGTAAATAAATAAACAAAATATATAGTT
This sequence comes from Lepidostoma basale, assembly GCA_022606425.2. Classification (NCBI taxonomy): domain Eukaryota; kingdom Metazoa; phylum Arthropoda; class Insecta; order Trichoptera; family Lepidostomatidae; genus Lepidostoma; species Lepidostoma basale. The sequence goes on along the minus strand of JAHDVF020000079.1, from coordinate 575,196 downwards.
CTTTTAATATGAATGATAACATCTGTTTTCTAGAAGTTTTATTATATTATTTTTATATACTAGCAGCGTGAGTGGAAAGAGAAACTGTGGAAGACCAAGACCAGATTAATCAAATACTAAAAGGCTATCACATTCGAAGTCGGAAAAATCGACAAGCGTGCATGCAACAATATATAAGAATGTAGATGAATCTAGAGAGTTATGTCAGGACAGAGCAGTATGGCAGTCCATTCTCTTTTGTTGCGGGTGTTTAATTCAATCTTAATGGATGGCGCTAGTGTAGATTGAACTAAATAATGTGAAGTGTTCCGCAACATTGTAGCATATATACATCTTCCAAAAATTTGTCAGACGTGGTGGTCGTAAGACGGGCGGAATGGGGAATGTTGTTAACATAAAGCGATCGCTTAACTCAACCAATGACAAGTCATAAGTCCTATAAACACCTCGAACACCATACTCTGTTCCCAGAAAACAATTTACATCTTCGTCTCTATTGAGATACAATTAATCCTTATAAAAAAAAATTTACCCGAATGTGTAAAATCCAGTATTTGTATACATTCAAAATGTTGTTACTTTTTTTATATCCTTTGTATACAACACACTTCATTAAAAAAATTATTAAAAATCAAACATGTTTCGGACACACAATTCCTTCATCAGTGCTAAATGGTAAATTTTATATAAATATTGTAATATATATTTTTAAATATATATAAAAAATTATAAAAAAATATAATATTTATATATAATAATATTTTTCATACTCGTATATCACGGATAAAGGGCTTGTGTGTCCGAAACATGTTTGCTTTTTAATTTTTATTTTTTTAATAAGGTGTATGCTGTATAGGTACAAAGAATATTAAAAATAAACATTAAAAATATTAAATAGCCCATTGTTTTGGCCGAAACACTATGATACCTTAACATTTTAAAACTGTTAATGTATAAACTTTGTTTTTGTATCACAATTGTATTTTATTTTACACGACAGCTGTTTCATCAACCTATGTTGACATCATCAGGTGTTACAATAATATATCAAAAATTTGATATATTATTGTAACACCTGATGATGAAACAGCTATCGCATAAAATAAAATACAATTGGGATACAAAAACAAAGTTTATTCATTAACAGTATTAAAAATATACTAACTAACTAACTAACCATCACGCCCACCCCGAAAGGGTAGGCAGAAAGAATGGACTGTCACACTTTTACTGATGCGGCACTCCATCCTTCTCTTTTCACCCCGCGGAAGACGCGGTGTGATGGGTTGCGAACCTCATCGCCACCAATAGGCATCTCCCGCGCACACCCACAAAATAAATCTAAAACAAATAATATAAAATACAATGATATAAAATAAAATAACAAAATAAAAATAATTTAACATAAAATGTTCTTTTTAGATGGTGCACATATTGACTATTTAATTTATGTTCCACTAATCCACCTTTTTATTTAATTTAGCACATAATGTAATAACACATAATGTTTTTTTCGATGTTGCACATGTTGACATGGACGATCCGGACTTTTGTGTTTATTTAATTTATGTTACACGTATCCACCGTTTTTTAAATTAGCCGTAATTAGGCACTTTACCAGCAAAAATTAAAAATATTGTTTTAGTTAAAATGAAAAATATCATGAAATGAAGGGTTAATATTGTATATTACCCTTACATTAGTATTCTGAGTATAGGGGAGATAATTAAACAAGCAAGAATGCTTAATTCATAATACTATTCGTTAATAATTATAAGCAGTACGTACTCGTCTCCGGTAAATTAATCGAGCCCAGATGACGAACCCCTTAAATATTCATGCCTCCATTCGGAATGGCGCTTGATTCGTGTAATTGGAATACCGCAAAGAAGATGAGCACTCGGAATAACCTAATTTGTTTATTTAACGATTAACATCAATCGTATCCATTTGCAAGATGATCCGCCAGGACTCGGAGTAACTAACTTATTTGCTTACTCCCAAGTTGGCAAGTGCTCGTTTAATATTAAGTATTTTCTGACTTACAACGCTTCTTTGATATATTTCTAATTAAACGTGATTTGTTTTGTTCAACTTCAAGTCACCTTTTATCTTTTGTGGGAGGTTTGAAATTAATGGGATCCTTAAAAGTAGTTAGTACGAATCCAAACGTCTGTTTTATAGAAGTTTTATTATATTTTGTGTGAATGAAAGGATCGCTGCGTTGGTTCGGACATATGGAGCGCATACATGAATAAAAAATGGTTAAGAAAGTATACATTAACAATGTAAATGGAGTACGGAGTCGAAGTAGACCGAAGAAAAACTTGGCATGGTCAAATTAATCTAATTTTAAAAGTTCGTCATGTGAGAAGTCAGAAGAATCAACGTGCGTGTATGACTCGTTGTATGAATATGGAGAAAGCTAGAGAGATGTGTGTTTCGATCCATTCTCTCTGCCTACCTCTGCGGCGAAACGGTGAAATGGTATGTTGTTGTTGTTCAGATAATGCCTTAGACAGGCGAAACATGTCGTTCACATAAAATATAGTAATTATATTCATTATTTCACAGGTATCCAGCACTTTTGTTTTAAAATTTTATGGCATATCTAATGTGACCAGAAGTCCCGTTTTCAGGAAGAAATAAGTTTCCAGTCCCGTTTTCAGGCAGCTTCGAGACGCCAAAATGTCCCGTTAACGAAAATTTTTTTTTTTTTAATATTAAAAAAAACGCGCAAATAAGAATCCTGGCGGTAAAATCTAGCACTAGTATATGAAGACGTGGGCATGCGCAGTAAAATAATGCAGTATATTCATTGCGATTGTGCATAAAATCTCATAATGCATCCGACCATAGACAAAATATATCTGAAGAAAAAACATACTCCTTGTTGAAGTGATTATGATTTATTGTGTGTGAACCCTTAGCTTCAAAAAGCCAATTTTAGCCATTTTTCGAAGAAACATCACTATATAAGTTTTCCAAATTTATTTTTAATTTTGAGCAATTTTCAAATTTTATTATTATTATTATTAATGTCATTATAAATTTGTTATAATGACATTAACAAAATTATAATGACATTAATTAATTAGAATGGTTAAGAAAGTATACGTTAACGATGTAAATTGAGTACGGAGTCGAGGTAGACCGAAGAAAAACTTGCCATGGCCAAATTAATCTAATTTTAAAGGTTCGTCGTGTGAGAAGTCGGAAGATCGACGTGCGTGTATGACTCGTTGCATGAATATGGAGAAAGCTAGAGAGATGTGTGTTTCGATCCATTCTCTCTGCCTACCTCTGCAGCGAAACGGTGAAATGGTATGTTGTTGTTACATACCATTTGTTGTTAATAATTTTGTTGAATCGCTCTTTACATCATGACAGCATGAGCCAAATCGGTGTAAAGGGTATTATAGCTATCATAGTGATTCTCGTGGCATGTGATAGGTAGCTAATCTATCTCCATTTAATTGTCACGTGAATTCTACACTAGACCAAAGACAGTGTGACATTCACACTGCCCTCACCGGGAATCGAACCCGGAACCTTCGGGGTGGCAGTCAATACGCTTACCACTCGGCCACGAAGGTCGTCAATGTCCGACTTGAAGATGTTGCGCCGCCTTCATATTGCAGAAAAACCGAGCTGTAAGGATAACCGTGATTATATTAAATACGTGTAATTCATATATTAGGTAGAAGGTACAGAAAAAATTCTTACGATTTCTGTACCTTAAAGAGAACGGTTACTATCCTTGGCTGTACCCAACTGATTTCTTGCTGCGTATGCTGGACTACCAATCATTGGAAATTAGACGAACCATCCACCTGGGTGTTCACTTTTTTCAACTGATTCGTGGTCGAATACATAACTCTGATATTTTGAATGACTTGACTTTGTTTGTCCCCGACAATTGTCTGCGACAAAGCAACATAGATTATTTCACCTGCCACTGTGTAGAACCAATCTACCTAAGGTAATGCCCGTGGGCAGGGCAATAATACTATTAAACCGCATCTCTTCGGATGTGGACATTTTTCACGATAGTGAGGCTACCCTCAGAAAGCATCTATCTCTTATGTATTAAATTACTATTTGCTTCTCTACTTATTGTACAAAAATGTTAATCTTTACCAAACTGTTCTCGAATATTTTTTTTTAATTATCTTCTGTTTTTCTTTTTTCTGACTTACTCTTATTTGTTTTCTTGTTATATTATTTGTAAATACGTTTTTTTTTAATTTTTAATTTTATTTTACAAGGATTAATTGTATCTCAATAGAGACGAAGATGCAAATTGTTTTCTGGGAACAGAAGGTGGTGGTCGAGGCGCTTACAGGACTTATGACCTGTCATTGGTTAGGTTGAGCGATCGCTTCACGTTTAACAACATTCCCCATTCCGCCGTTATGACCACCACGTCTGACAAACTTTTTGGAACTTGTATATATGGTAAGTTTCTACACCTATTTTCACATTTTTATGTTCACTCTACACTAGCGTCATCTATATTAAGATTAGAAAGCATTAAACAGAAAACCTTTATTAATGTACTGTGAAAGTCTATGCAAATCATACAGTACTAGATTTCGCCTGGAGATGTCTCTCCAATTTTTTGCCTGCATGTACCAGTTATATTTATACAACAACATTTTGAATGTATACAAATTCTTGTAGACAAATACTGGATTTCACCCATTGCGGATAAATTATTTTTATTTTACAAGGATTAATTGTATCTCAATAGAGACGAAGATGCAAATTGTTTTCCAACCAATGAAGGTCATAAGTCCTGTAAGCGCCTCGACCACCACCTTCTGTTCCCAGAAAACAATTTGCATCTTCGTCTCTATTGAGATACAATTAATCCTTGTAAAATAAAAATAATTTATCCGCAATGGGTGAAATCCAGTATTTGTCTACAAGAATTTGTATACATTCAAAATGTTGTTGTTAATTTTATTTTTGTGATTATAAACGATTTGGATGTGTTATTCTGTAATGTTTATAATTTTTTGAATAAATTGAAATTGAAATTAAGTTGTTTATGATAATTTAATAGTACATAAGTTGAAACCCCATTGAAATCGATCTCCTAAGTGCTGCCAGTGTGTAAACATTATTTGTAACAAAGTACTTGCTTGTACATATGTATATCAGGCCCGCTGTAACGCTACCATTACCACATGCGTGAGTGATCCAATTTACATTAGCTTTGCTCTGCTGCAGCGTGTTATGTTTAATAGGCATTTAATTCCGTACCTAACGCGCCAAATACTGAACATCACCTTGTACATTATCTGTCTATATACTTCAAGCCTTAATTGGGTATGGTTAATTGATATTCGTTATAAATGTATGCAATCTGAATCACTATAAACATTCCAAATATAAGATACTGTTGTATAAAGAAATAAATACATCTAACATATCGCACGCTTAATAGAACCCTGGCTTAACTAAAAAAAGCAAGATTTGCTCAATCTGACATGAGTCGGTGTTTTAACCAAAACAATCGAAAAACACGTACAAATGGATAGCGTTAACATTGTGAACGATTATCATACGTACGAATGGATAGCGTTAACATTGTGAAAAATATATGGATAGCGTTAACACAAGGCTCTGACTAATGTTTACTCAATTATGACCTAAATCATAATCGGTCAGTTTACTATTAAGCGTGCAATATAATTGTCCTACTCTCGTGTTTGGAATCGAAGCGTGGAACTGGCAAAATAAGGATCCAAGTAGAATAAATGCAATAGAAACGATTAATATTTTTAATTGAAATATCTTGGTTTTTTTTTCATTTTAAATAATGAAAACAAAAAAAAAATCATACAAAATTTCTATGTTATTATATATTTAGTGTGCTTCCACTTATGTTTATCGTAGACCAGAAGATAGCAGCTAGCTGCCGAAACCGGTCGACGATAAACACAAGTGGAAGCACACTGAGTGTCAAATGCAAACATGACAAGTGATTTTAGTGATAATGAAAGTGTTATGAACAAAATAATTAAAGGATCATTAAGAAGGTTTGTGCATATGGAATGAATGAATGAAGACAGAACGTTTTCCTTGGTCTTCCTCTATTTCTAGTTCCGGTTACATCGTTTACATATGCTTTTTATCATTCTTTCTTCTTTCATTCACTTTTATTCGCACCGTATTCAATTCTTTTATTTTCATTTGACACTCTGATCATCATTTTGCTAGTTCCATGCTTCACTTCTATACATAAGATATACAAGGCATGCGTCCACCCCATCATGACGTATGTAATACAAGAGGTCAGAGCCGATACCAATAGAACTAAGAATCTTCAAGTAGTAGAAATGCGAACCCTGCGCTCCATCGCAGGCAAAACCCTCAGAGATCGGATCAGAAATTAAACGATATGGTCTGTCTGTGGTGTTGAAGACATAGTAAGATGGGGAAGAAGCAGAATGTGATTTTGGAGAGACCACGCGGATTGCGTGGGGAATACAAGCAAAAATTGTTGAACCAAGCAGCAAGAGATTACTAGGAAGGCCGCCAAAAGATGGAGAGATGGCTGGACATCATCATCCCTGTTAGGTCGTATGACCACAAACAGGTCATACGACCTAAACTAAGAAGAAAAATAAGACATTAGGGTGATACAGTAACAGATATTTAATATTCTGGCACCCTTTCGCGGCTTTATGTTGCAAGTGAAATGTAATTTTCATACTGTCTTACAATCAAACAGAAGGATGACAAACTAAAGCCTGAATTTCTGAGCCCTTTTGTGACGTTTGAAGGAACAACTTCAATTGGAAAAGGCTAAAAGGATCTGAACGCGTATAACTTATGATAAAAGGTTTTTATATATTTTATGAATAAATATAAACTTAAAAATATAAATAATCAAATGATTTAACTGAAATCTCTTGATGGAAGTTCACTTTAAATAATAATTCAATAAAACGATGTGGTTTTTTTATAAATACTTCCACATTTGTCTTTATTTCGACAGCGACCGGTTTCAATGAAAGCGAAAATGGCCGTTCACAATGGAGTTCTGGTCCCAACCCTTATGTATGGAAACGAAGCATAGAACTGGCAAAAGAAAAATGAGAGCAGAATAAATGCGGTAGAGATGAGGTGAGGAGGAAGATATTAGAAAGGAATGTAGAGCGAAAGAAGGTATTATAAACAAAATTATGAAAGGATCGCTACGTTGATTCGGACATATGGAGCGCATGGGTGAAGAAAGAATGGTTAAAAAAGTATACGTTAACGATATAAATGGAGTACTGAGTCGAGGTAGACCGAGGAAAACATGGCATGACCAAATTAATCAAATTTTAAAGGTTTGTCATGTCAGAAGCCGGAAGAATCGGCGTGCGCGTATGACTCGTTGTATGAATGTGAAGGAAGCTAGAGAGGTATGTCAGGATAAGGTAGTGTGTCGTGATGGTTTGTTTTGTTGTTGTTGCGACCGGTTTCGCCAAGCTCGCTGTCGAAATAAAGACAAATGTGGAAGCAGTTAGTTGTAAAAAAACATCGTTTTATTTAATTATTATTTTGAAATATAACATTGAATTGTAGTATCATTTAAGGCATAAAAAAAATTTTAAGTTCCATATTTAAAAATCTATTATTTTTATGCAACAATTGTGATAATTTACAGTTTTCAATTATTTTAAAAATACTATATTTATTAGAAATATTTCCAAATATTTTAAATGACAGCTTTTTCTGTAACGGATGTTAGAATCTCCAATAAGAAATGTTTTTGTTTAAAAAATCATTAACTTTTATTTTTTACAGTATTAATATTTAAAATAACGTACTATAATAACAAACGGAGGGCACACACAAATTTCTATAAAATTTAAAAAAACTTCTAGAAAACGGACGTTTTCATTCATTGTAAATGTATATGGAGTTTTAAATCATGGTTCAAGAAATAATAAAAATACTTTCTCTAATAAAATCATAACATGACGAAACACAAAAGGATTATGAGAGTATTTGAGAAGAGATCTGTAAATTATAATACCAACGGGCAGCCGACCTCCAGGAAGACCTCCCAAAAGATGGCGAGACAGCTGGACATCTACATCTCAGGAACAGGCACCACGAAGTAACAGGATACAGTCTTGAAGAAAGCAGAAGAAGAATATCAGTATCGATTTGAATGATAGAAAGATAGAAAAAACACGTTAGGTACTATCAAATTGAAAAGTTAGAAGGCAAAAAGAATTTCTCCTACTAATTGGAATGATGCGGCTAAAATATACTGGAGATTTATAGAATGTATCAGTCCATGCTTGTAGGATAAATACCGTAGATATCGTTTAGGGAGTCTATTGAGTACAGGTAAATTATAATGTATTCAATATAATACCAGGAACGCATAAGAGATGGTTCGACATTAGGAAGACAAGATACTTTCTTAGTCGAGAGTATTTGTCTTATGAACGCACTATCACTAATATGAAAGACGTCGATCTCCGAGGAGACCGCGTTTAGCAGACTAATTGTTACTCCTACCACCAGAGGCAGGTTGGTTCTGGCGTCTTGGTTTGTAAAACAATCTATACCGTCGTTCTCGGAGATATTTATTAGAGACAAAAAGACCAAAATCCTCCAGCACGGCCGAGTTTTCGAAATGTTCCCTGATTAATAAAAAGAAATGGGTCACTCAGAAAAAATGTACGGGAAAACGATATATGATAGAACACTAACTAACTAACTAACTATCACGCCGTCTCCCCGAAAGGGTAGGCAGAAAGAAGGGACTGCCACACTTTAATCGATGCAGCACTCCATCCTTCTCTTTTCGCCATCGCGAGAGACGCGATGTGATGGGTTGCGAACCTCATCGCCAAATAGAACACCAAAAGACAAAATAATATATAAATAATAAGTAAAATAAGTAAAATTATAAAAGGAATTGAAATGGCTTGGAAAGAATATGGAACGAATAGATGAGAGAAGGGTTGTTAAAATGTTTTATACAAGCATTGTGAGTGGAAAGAAAAGCCGTGAAGACCAGCAAAAACATGGCATGACCAAATTAATCAAATACTAAAAGGCGGTCACATTCGATATCGGAAAAAAAAATCGACACGCGTGCATGTGACGATGTATTAGTGTAGAAGAATCTCGCGAGGTTGTCAGGACAGAGCAGTGTGGCGGTCCATCCTCTCTGCCTACCCTTCCGGCGAAACGGCGTGATGGTTAGTTAGTTAGTTAATAAGCCAAAAAACAAAATATGTACTATCAAATCGTAGAAACCGGAAGACAAAAAAAATACCATTATAATTACAAGAAGAATGTATCAATAGAAAAATAAAGTTGTTATTTAAAAATTTATGGTAGAAGTTCATTGTAAATTATGAAAAAAAAAATATTGTATATTTAATTAAAAATCCTTAGTGGATTTGTGTTTGTGTCATCGACCGGTTTCGGAAGCGATCTGCAAAAACCGGTCGAGGTAACAGCATTAATGGATTTTAACTGAATATACAGTTAAAAAATGTTTTTTACAGAATGTATCAGCCTGCCGCCTTCTCTGGTAAAAGAAGAAATTAATTTATTTTCAAAAATATGCTTTCTCAAGGAAACCAAGTAACCTGCTGACTTCTCAATCTAGCTAGTAAACCAATTAGCAGTTACATGTCCGCCTAATACGACTCCTCCGTGCGGCGGGACTATTCCAGCCGGCGCGCCTCACATCGCACTCCCGCTCCTCGGAGTGACTCAGGACGAATAAAAAGCCAGGATTCTGATTAAACAAATACGTGCAGCTCACGTATTCTCCAAATTGGCTTCGCGTGTCAACAACTACGTGACGTGCAATAAATCTCCCGCCGAGATGAGTTTCCCAGGACACTTTTTCAATTCCGACGCCATTTTGGAGAAAGGCGAGGGGCCATTATTTCATTACACGTCAAGACGCTGCATTTCTATATCTTCAATAATTAATACAGTCAAATGATACCGACAATATTTTATTCTTATTATAAATTTATACACACACAATCATTTAAAAATTCTTATTGTTGATTAAAAATGATTTTTTTTTTCAAGTTTCTTAAAGCCATTTAAGTGGTATACGTATAAATTAATTTTACATTTTTTTAATACATTTAACTCAGAAGATACTGGAATGCGCACGTGCAAAGGAATCAAATCAAATCAGTTATATTTCTCAAAAGACATTACAAACAACAATTATAGTTTAAGGCTTCTATTGAGAGCAGGTAAAACATAAAAAATATATAATACCAGGAACGCATGAGAGATGGTTCGACAATAGGAATACGAGATACTCTCCAAAGTAAAGAATATTTGTATTTGTAAGTAATAAAAAATGTGAAAAATAGGCGCAGCATTCTAGCATATATACAACTTCCAAAAAAATTATCAGACGTGATGGTCGTAAGAAGGGCGGAATGGGGAATGTTGTTAAACATAAACCGATCGCTCAACCCAACCAATGACAGGTCATTAGTCCTGTAAGCCCCTCCGCCACCATATTCTGTTCCCAGAAAACAATTTACACATTCGTCTCTATTGAGATACAATTAATCCTTATGAAGAGTATTTGTCTTCTAAACGTACTTTTAAAATGAAGGATCTCTCCAGAATCCCACACGTTGTGGCGCATCAGATTCTTGTTGGTTACCGTCTCCCCGGAAGACCGTCAAAGAGATGGAGGGGTAGCTGGGACAAGAGAAGCCAGCCTGACTACAGGAACAGATCAATGATCTAAAAGCAAAAGAAGAAAAAGACATTTAACTCTGAAGTTTTTTAGCAACATTGATCTGGTGTAGAATTCACGTGACAAAAAAATTGCGATACATTACCTACCTATCAAGTCATGAGAATCAATATAATAGCAAAAAAAACTAATTGTATACAGTAATTGGGTTCAAACGAACTGTTGTACACAAAAAAAAGAATGGGGAGGCCTACGACCTTCGTGGCCCAGTGGTAAGTGCATTGACTGCCACCCGGAAGGTTCCGAGTTCGATTCCCGGGGAGGGCAGTGTAATTGTCACACTCTCTTTGGTCTGGTGTTTGGTTAGCACTGAATAACATCAGCTGTATAAGTAAGTTAGTAACCCTAAATACACGCATTTTTCACGAAATGTCGTCACACAAGATCCAAATAATTATAGTTTCATACTTTTTTATATTCTGACAAAGATTCGTACGACATTTTCCGTATTTGGGTGCACTTTAAAATCGTATATTTTAAAAAACCGTCCACTCCATTCCGCGATTGACGGCACTTCGTCCCAGCGCATATTGCAAGGCGAGTTATTGCTCGAGTTTCAGATCAAACAATACAAGAAACTCCGCGCATTACGTTACCCGAGACAAGAAAACATGTAACTCCGTGGGTTGTTTGTCTAGCGGGTATATTACTCCCATTGTTGATGCGCCTTTAGTAATTCCACTTGTCTTACATACGTACTAATAAACTTTGTCAATGGAAAACTATTTGTGTTGTATTCGCATTGTTCCCGGAGCGAGGGAAGAGAAGAGAGTGTTAATAAATTTACACCAACTCTACTGAAATAAACCCGTTCACGGCTGGCGATACGTCAGCGCAACACAAGTGAATCATATTCCATAGATATGATCAGTTGGAAATAATTTTATAAGATTGTACAACTATTTCTCTTTAAAAATAAAATAAAATACATATTTACTTAGCATAAAAGGCTTGATTGACTTGACACAAACTGTGTATACCCCTGAGGAAGCTTGCTACAGAGTGAAACCGATTGGCGCTACTAACTCAAATAAAGTGGTTTATACCTAGTGAAAATTGGTTTATTTTATTTTTAAATATGTCAAACTACCAAGTAATGGCTTCGTACCAAAATTTAACTATTTACCCTGTACCTGAAATACTAATATTGTAATTTATTTTTAAAGTTTTTAGTTTTTTTTTAAAGTTTTTAGATTAAATGTGGCCTAGAGTCTACCTTGCTTTGATCCAGTCCCATTATGAGCCTAGCAAGTGCGAGAACGAAACTGACGAAAGGGCGCTGCTACGTCCTATAATACGAATGACTTCGTGGCCGAGTGGTAAATGCTTTGACTGCCACCCCAAAGGTCCCCGGATCGATTCCCGGCGATTGCAGTGTGATTGTCACACTGTCGTTGGTCTGGTGCAGAATTCACGTGACAATAAAATGGCGATAGATTAGCTATCTGTTTACATATAGCTTTACCCTTTACATCGATTTGGTTCGCGCTGTAATGATGTAAAGAGCGACTCAACAAAATAATAATAATAATAATAGTTTCAGTGTATAGCGGACCTCTCACACCGAGATGTAACGCCGGGAAGAGTTTGAAGCAGTTGAATCTCTTTGGTTTTACGAAATTGGTGGTTGATTGTATTTCTCGTGTAGGTTTGTTTTTGTTGGAAGAGTAGAAATAACTTGAAACTTTCAATCTTGCGATGTTCATCCCGCGTGATCCTAGATTTAAATTAATTCAAATTTCGAAATGTATAAAAAGTAAAGCGCGGCGTCGCGATCGCAATTTATTGGTCGTAATTTCATCCAATCCCGCCTTGAGCCGCGCAAATCCCGCCAATAGGATTTCGGTACGTCAACTTTCCTCCGTCCCGGCTGCGTTTCACCATGCTTGTGTTATTTTTCCAAAGATAAGTGAGCAAATGCGAAGGAAATGAGATTTCCCGAGGCAAACGTCACTTTCGGGCCGATGTTCTTGGAAGCAAGCAGCGCTGCCTAAAGTAACAAAACAGAGCGAAAACAGCCGCCATATTGGCAGTGTGGAGTCTCGAGATAATTTCAAAGACAACATTCTAGAAATTTCATGGGCTTAAAGGATATTGGCTTTTTTAAATCTATGGTCGAGAGCGTGGGGCCTCGTTTTTTGCTGGAGTTGCTCTTCCAACACTTCCATTGGGTACTCTTTATTTTTTTCAATCAAAATACAAGGCAAATGTTAGTATACGATTTAATTCTAAATTATATAATAGTAGGTATACAAAATTACATCAAATAAATAATTATTCCCCGGTATAGACCAAAAATATCGATGATTCGACAGAAATATCCTTTATATAGCATGTAATAATTGCGGTATATCCAATGATATAAAATTATTAGTGGGAAGAGCAATTAATCTGCTGAACGCGGTCTCCTCGGAGATCGACGCCTTTCATATTAGTGAAATTACATAAATACTCTTGATTTTGGAGAGTATCTTGTCTTATTAATGTCGAACCATCTCTCATACGTTTCTGGTAGTATACAATTTCATATATTATACAATATATTATTTAACCTTTTCTCAATAGATGCATTAAACCTTAATTTTGTAATGTCTATTGATGAAATGAACTTATTTGATTTGAATATAAATAGGCAAAAGGAATACTTCTTTGAATTTTGTTCGATTCTAAATCTAACTAACTAACTAAACTAACCATCACGCCGTCTCCCCGAAGGGGTAGGCAGAAAGAATGGACTGCCACACCTTTCTTTCCTGACATATTTCTCTCGCTTCCTCAACATTCATACATCGTGTCATGCACGCGCGTCGATTTCTCTGACTCCTCACATAGCCGACATTCAATATTTGATTTATTTGATCGTGCCACGTTTTCCTCGGTCTTCCTCTATTTCTGGTTCCATTTACATCGTTAACATATAATTTTTTTACCATGATTTCTTCATGCATTCTTTCCATATGTCCAAACATACTAAATGATCCTTTCATTATATTGTTCATAACACCACCATTCGCACCGCATTCACTTCTTATATTTTCATTCGACACTCTATCATACACAGAGTATTCACACACTCGTCTAAGAGATCTCATTTCTACTGCATTTATTCTACTTTCATCCTTCTTTTGCCAGTTCCATGCTTCGCTTCCATACATAAAGGTCGGTACAAGAACACCATTGTGCACTGCCTTTCTAGCTTTTTTTAAATAGTTTTTTTGTTTGCGATGACAACTTTAAGTGCACCGTTCACTTTGTTGCCTGCCCCAATCCTTCTTTCAATATCCCTCTCCACTCGCCCATCTCTTGTAAACATACTACCTAAATACACGAACTCAACTACTTGCTCCAAATTTTCACCATTCACGCTAATGTTGCACACTGTCATGTTTTCTTCCTTTTCAAAAATCATTACTTTGGACTTATTAACATTCATCATCAGATCATTTCGCATGCATACCTCATACATACAATTCACCAGGACTTGTAGTTCATGCTCGTTGTCAGCAAGTAGGACAGCGTCATCCGCATACAAGAGACAGCTTACTGACACTCCGCTCATTTTTGGCACCTACATCCAACCCTTTCAGCTCTCTCATACAATTGTCCATATACAGATTAAATAACCACGGGGACATTACGCAACCTTGTTTGACACCTTTATTGATATCAAACCAGGCTGTAAGATCTCCATTTACTCTGACACTAGCAGTGCTTTCCGTGTATAGCGACTTAATGGCCGTGATCAGTTTTGTACTTATTCCATATTCAGACAATATTTTCCACAACTTTTCTCTATTAACGTAATCATATGCTTTTTGTAAGTCGACAAATGCACAGAAAAGTTTGCGATTTTTGGCCAGAAACTTCTCTGTCAATGTACGAAGTCCAAAAATTTGATCCATACATCCTCTGCCATTCATAAAGGCACCTTGCACATCCCAAACTTTGTCACTCGTCAATTTTCTTACTCTTTCTATTAAAATTCTGCCATAGACTTTACCAACGACACTCAAAAGACTAATAGCTCTGTGGTTTCCACATTCCATACGCGATCCTTTTCCTTTGTACAGGGGCATAATTACTGCTCTCCTCAGTCTAGCGGCGTATATCCCTCCTCCAAGCACTGGTTAAATAACTTACATAACCATGTAGAAACCATTTCGCCACCGCTTTTAATAAAGTCTATGGCAATACAATCAAACCCAAAAAAAATATTTCAAAAATGTAGTAAAACAAAAGTAGAACAATTTGGTATTGTTAATTGTGAAATATTAACGTGTCAGGAAAAAATTATAAATTTCTTTGTCATATTTCGACCGATTTATACAGCTCGCTACCATCTTCTGAAAGAATAACCAAAAATGGCATTGAGCTGCCGAAACCGGTCGATACTAGAAGGACAAGTATAAATTATATTATATTTTTTAAATAAATACTTTTTATCTTTACCTAATTATACTTTTTATAATTTTCACTATTTTTTACAAAAAAAAAACAAATCAGTATTTTAAAAACATTAAATTATTGCAACTAGCTGATTATGTGGAATTAATGTAACCGGTGGATAATTTGAAAATGATATAAAAAATGGGGTTTTTTATTAGCTCGGGTGGGCACAACATACATAGGAAGAAAATAGGTCATATATACCTGAGAGTGTTATATATTTATAAGGATAAGTGTACACGTGAAGTTAGAGGGTAAAAGTGTTACGACGTCACTATTACAACGTGAAATAATAACTGTTTCATCTCCAAACAGCCTCCCTCGGCCGCCATCTTCCCTCCGGGGAATACTTCGTTTATCCTCGTATTCATTTTGAAATTACCGCCCGCACAAGTTGTATTGCCCTATCAGAAAAATAATAAAGGAAAATGTTATTTCGGCCGTGGAACAATACATCTCGATAGTGAGCGCCCTTTCAGCGGGGGCGGGGGTGGAAGCGGGCGGAGTCAAATAGATTTAAGCACTTTAACCAAGGATAAGAACAAAAAATAATATACTGGCCGATTTCGCTGAATAATCTTGACACTAAGTGTAATAAAGACTTTGCAAGGGATTCCGAATTAATTGGAATTTCTTTCTACGTGCGAATTTAATGACTTTCTGAGCCTCTTCCAAATTGAGTATTATATTTTTAGCTAAATTTGACGTAAGCAGATTATACATTACCGAGAGATTGCTCTTGCTTATTTGGGACCTGATTTTTATCACAAGACAATTCATTTATATCAGCAATTGTGATTATAAAATTAATAAAATTGGGTTGAGGAAGGCAACAAAGTGAATGGTGCACTTAAAGTTGTCATCGCAAACAAAAACCTATCCAAAAAACCTAGAATGGCAGTGCACAATGGTGTTGTTCTACCAACCTTTGTGTATGGAAGCGAAGCATGGAACTGGTAAAAGAAGGATAAAAGTAGAATAAATGCAGTAGAAATGAGATCTCTTAGACGAATGTGTAGATACTCTGTGTATGATAGAGTGTCGAATGATTATAATATTATTATACACATACAACATAATACCAGGAACGCATTAGAGATGGTTCGGCATTAGGAAGACAGGATACTTTCCAAAATCGAGAGTGTTTGTCCCCTGAATGTACCTTCACTAATATGAAAGACGTCGATCTCCGATGAGACCGCGTTCGTAATTCTACGATCACACGCCGTGATATGCACGCTCGTCGATTGTTCCGTCTTCCAACATGGTTTAATTAATTATAAAGAAATTTTATTATATTATATATTATATTATACAGATATCTCGGAAGCGAAGTAACCAGCTCTAATGACCTCCCCAGAGAAGTAAGGTCACAGGTGGATAGGGCTGCAGCGGTTGCAGGCTGCCTGAAAGATGTCATATGGAGAAACAAGGACATGAAGACTGACAGCAAGGTACGCATCTATCAGACCAGTGTGCGACCAATCCTCACATATGGCATTGAATCGAGGGCAGACACTGTCAAGACAAAGAGCATGCTCAAGACAACCGAGATGAAAACACTCCGCGCTATAGCTGGCAAGACCCTACGTGATCGAGTTAGAAATACAGCAAACTGAGAAATCTGCGAGGTCGAAGATGTGGTCAGATGGGGACGTCAAAGACGGCGATACTGGCATCAACACGTAGAAAGGATGGGCTCAAATAGGATACCACACATAGCCCTCCATGGAATGCCAAACGGACAACGCCGACCAGGGAGACCCCCGAAACGGTGGAGAGAAAGCTGGAGTTCAGCGTCTCAAGAGAACCCGCCTGAAATAACAGACTCCTGAGTCTACCAAAAGTGAAGAAGAAGAAATTTTATTATTAATCAGATCAAGATAACATAGTTTTTTATTAAAACTAGAAAAAAACTATTCACTCAAGTCCTGTAAAAGTACACGCTCGTAGAATGGAAGATGTCGCTCTGGAATATGAAGCCCGCCCTGGCAATAACAAAATCTTATTTTTACGAGAAGGGCGAATAATATGAAAATATAAGAAAAACTTATTTTACTAAATGACGAGCTCTGGCTTCCCTCGAAAGGAAACATGGCGATGAAGGCAAACTTTTCATTATAAATTTTAAATAACTTCAGTCATAAATCCCAACAAATCGAGGACTTTTTCATAAAATTCTTTTGCTTAGTTAACAAGCCTGGAACAAGCGTCAGCAGGTCTGTTTATTATTTATTCAAATTCATGTGACTGCCTCATGCTTCCTGGAAACTCTTGAGAGGTGAAATTAATTTTTCAGTTGTTATCAAAGTAAACAGAGAGATTCAAGATCATTCAACAGAATGGTTTCAAGATTACAGTTAATATTATTGATGGTTGAGGTTTTTGTTTTGTAAAACTCCATTATAATTATTGTAACTAACTAACTAACTAACCATCACGCCGTCTTCCCAACTGGCAAAAGAAGGATGAAAGTAGAATAAATGCAATAGAAATGAGATCTCTTAGACGAATGTGTGGATACTCTGTGTATGATAGAGTGTCGAATGAAAATATAAGAAGTGAATGCGGTGCGAATGATGGTGTCATGAACAAAATAATCAAAGGATCATTTAGATGGTTTGGACACATGGAAAGAATGAATGAAGAAAGAATGGTAAAAAAATTATATGGTGTAAATGGAACCAGAAATAGAGGAAGACCGAGGAAAACGTGGTACGATCAAATAAATCAAATATTGAATGTCGGCCACGTGAAGAGTCAGATAAATCGACGCGCGTGCATGACTGATGTTGAGGATGCGAGAGAAATGTGTCAGGAAAGAAAAGTGTGGCAGTCCATTCTTTCTGCCTACCCCTTCGGGGAGACGTCGTGATGGTTAGTTAGTTAGTTAGTTCTTATTTTTAAAATGTACAACTTTTTTTTGTTTTCATTATTTAAATTACAATTTCCCTTACTCTTAAACAATTTACTGGCAATATTGTATAGTAATCCCTGCGAGCATAACACACCTCCTGCATAAATAAGGTCCCTTTTAAGCCTCCGATATTAGTTCCGATTACCAATGCTACGCATGCATCGTAAGCCTCGCCATATTTCCCCGGGAACAAATAATGATAGGGCCAAACAAAATTGGGAAAAATAAGAACCAGCAGAGCGCCTTACGAGACAGCGTGCGACTGGATTACGGCTACCCTAGCTGCCTTAAGGCGGCATCTACTCGTATTCTAACAACAACAAAATCAAAATCATATTTCTTAACTGTTATTATATAATATATTAATATATTAATATCATTATTATTATTTTGTTGAATTTGTTTATCTGGGAAGCATGTTTACAAGAGATGGAAGAATAAAGAAAGATATCGGAAGAAGCTGGAAACATAATAAATGGTGCACTCAAAGTCATTACCGCAAATAGAAATATATCTACTGAAGCAAAGATGGCAGTGCGCAATGGAGTTCTAGTCCCGACCCTTATATATGGAAGTGAAGCTTGGAGTTGGCAGAAGAAAGATGAAAGTAGGATAAATGCCGTAGAAATGAAGTCACTAAAAAACAATATATGATAGAACATGTAATAATGAAGTAAGAAAGGAATGTAAGGCGGATGAATGCATGATAAATAAAACTAAGAAAGGGTCACTAAGATGGTTTGGACATATGGAACGAATGGATGAGGAAAGAATGGTTAAAAAGATATATGCAAGTAGTGTGAATGGGAAATGAAGTCGAGGAAAGCCAAGAAAGACATGGCATGACCAAATTAATCAATTACTGAAAGACGCCCATGTTCGAAGTAGGAACAATCGACGAGCGCGCATGTCACGATGTGTGAATGTAGAAGAGACGCGAGAATTATGCCAGAATAGAACAATGTGCCGATCCATCCTCTCTGTCTACCCCTCCGGGGAAACGGCGTGATGGTTAGTTAGTTAGTTTGTTGAATCGTTCTTTACATCATTACAGCGCGAGCCAAATCGACGTAAATGATATAGCTATTGTATTGATTCTCATGAAATGTTATAGGTAGCTTATATATCGCCTTTAATCGTCACGTGAATTCTACACCAGACCCAAGACGATGTGAAAATCACACTATAGCAACGCTCATTTCACCCTCTACTAAATGCTCCAAAACAGTCACTTCAAAAATCATTGTTTTTCAAGGCTGGAAGGCAAGGCATGACCAAATTAATCAAATACTGAAAGGCGACCACGAGCATGTATATTACGATGTATAAATGTAGAGGAAGCTAGAGAGGTATGTCAGAACAGAGCAGTATGCTGGTCCATCCTCTATGCCTACCCCTGCGGAGAAACGGCGTGATGGTTAGCTAGTTAATTAGTTAAGATAAATAATTAATTAATTTTTCCTACATTACGTTATTTACTTCGACTGATATTAATGGGTAAAGTGGAGGGACGTCGGGGAGTTGGTAGAAGGCATCTGTCCTGGCTGCGGAACATCAAAGAGTTGACAGGAATAACAAGAGATCAGAACCTGTTCCAAGTGGCGCAGGATAGAGATGCCTTTACTGCAGTGATTGCCAACTTTGGGGGGACCTGACACGGCACCTAAAGAAGAAGAAGACATTACGTAGTGAAAATTGTATCAGTGACAAAACTTGGGTTGAAAACTGGGTTAAAAAAGTGGGTTTTTTTTGTTTTGTTACACCAAAGAAGTATAACTTTTTACGTGCGTACATAATTACACAAGCAGTTTTTTTTTCTGTTTCATCATGTTTTAGAATATTTGTAAGGCAAGACATGTAACAATCATAGAAAATAATAAAAAAAACCTTTTCATTCGTATTAATTTTGAATAATTACTTAAACGGAAAATACCGATCAACCTGAAACCAAAATATTATGAAGCCTGTGTTCTGCCAGTTGGTAATTTATAACGTTGTCCAAACAAAGTGCCGAGAAACTGCGAGTGACCCAAATAGCCATTTTAGGAATAAGCCTAAGAAACAGAGTCAGACAGTGAAAGAAAAAACAAAGGTCACTGACATCATCCACCGGATAGCGACTTTAAAATAGCAATGGGCAGGTCACGTAGCCAGAAGCTCCGATGAAAAATGGACAAGAAGGCTGTTGACTTGGAGACCGTGGACGGCAAAGAGAAGTGCAGGGCGACCGCAACTACGGTGGAAGGATGATCTGAACATCATGTCGAAATAACCTGG
Organism: Lepidostoma basale; assembly: GCA_022606425.2. NCBI lineage: Eukaryota > Metazoa > Arthropoda > Insecta > Trichoptera > Lepidostomatidae > Lepidostoma > Lepidostoma basale. The sequence goes on along the minus strand of JAHDVF020000079.1, from coordinate 554,788 downwards.
ATGCAGTCTGCACAAGACAGAGTGACATGGAAGCGAATGGAGGAGGCCTTTATCCAGGAGTGGACGGGAATAGGCTGAGTAAGAAGACGAAGAAGAGAATGTAATTCACATGGCAGCAAGAGATTTACTTTATTGAAGCGAATCAAAATGATTCACGTGGCATTGTTGCACTACTTTTGTTAAAGGGGCCATAGATTGTTTTGTCTCCCACGATGCAGAACCAACCTGCCAATGGTTATGCCGGTAGGTAGAGCAATAAATATCTTTGCTACAAAGTATCACCTCGGAGTTTGATGTATTTTGTGATAGTTTGGCTCATCTGAGAGAAGTACTATCTTTATTATAATTGTTTGGTATATTTATTTTATTAATTTGTCATGCATCATATTTATATTATTAATTTTTTATTAATCTATTATGTATTACTTATTATTTTGTATCTCTAACTTGTATCTTTAGTGCATTGGAAAAAAAATCTGTAATGCTTTAGATATGTTTAAAATAAATAAATGAAAATGAAAATGAACTATTATATTTGCTGTCTGCACAAGATAGAGTGACGTGGAGTAATGGAGGAGACCTTTGTCCAGGAGTGGACGCGAATAGGCTGAGGAAGAAGAAAAAGAAGAAGAAGAAGAAGAAGAAGAAGAACTTTGAAGAAAAAAAAATTGCTTGTTTGTATAGGCCTTAAGTTTTCTCACATATGAAATACAAAGAAAATCGTTTGTCTTCTGTGTTGGGATGTGTCCACGCCTTAATAGAATACCAAAATCACATCCCACGTGTAATGTGTGGGAAATAATAAACACGTGTTCCATTATTTGTAGCCCAGAGACACACATAATCTGTACGGCCGCAATAAATGTTCGATTTTATATCCCTTATCGGGCCTCCCTCGGTTTATGGAGGTCCCGGCTTAAGCCTTCATAACAAACACATCCAATCGGATTGCCCGAAATCCTACTTTTTTTTATTATTCTTCAAATATTATTTCGATATCCTAAAAATTATTATGATTTTATATTAATAAAAAATTCTCCTATGCCGATGAATTTATCATGACGCCGTCTCTCCGAAGGGGTAGACATAAATAATGAAGCGCCATACTGTTCTATCCTGACATACTTCTCTTGAATCCTCTACATTCATACATCGTCTCATGCACGCACGTCGATTTCTCCGACTCCTCACGTGACCGACATTTAATATTTGATTAATTTGATCGTGCCACGTTTTCCTCGGCCTTCCTCTATGTCTAGCTCCGTTCACGTAGTTTACATATCGTCACCTGAGAGTAAGAGGGTTCCAAATAACAAAATTTCACATTTGGCTTTTTTTCGTGAAAAAGGTTTTTACTAACCTTATCTATACGTACAATTAAAAAAAACATGTAAAAGTATCGTCATTTTGATGTTACGAAAAGAATCAAGTTCCATCTGATCATTCAAAACACACGATTCACTGAAGAAGGATTCATTTAAACTTAGAAATTTATTATTCCAACTATTGCCAGACAAAATTTACACGTTTCTCAGTAAAAGAATCTCCGGAATTTAGAATAAAACCTTTTTATTTCAAGATACACACCCGAAACCAACAAAACTTTGACTTCATTTTTCTCAGCTTTTTACTTTTGTCAGTTGGAACCTTCTTACTCTCAGGTGACGATTTACCTTCTTCGCCATTCTGTTTTCACTCATTATTTCGATGTGTCTAAACCATCTTAACGACCCTTTCATTATAATTGTTCATAACACTTTCATTCGCACCGCATTCACTTCTTATATAATACTAGCTGACCCGACGAACTTCGTACCGCCTCAGAATCAATAAATGTTGTGTTAACTTATAAGCTAAATTTAATTCACCTTTTTATTGAATTACAATTAATACTTAAAATGAATTAAGTTCATGAAATGTGCAAAAGTCAAAATTAAAAATATGAATTACAATGGAATATAATTCACGTGGAAGCCTGCATTAATACCTACTTAAAATGAATTATAAATTGTTAATTAAAAACTTTGTTTTATGTATCACAATTGTGTTTTTATTTTTTCGCGACAATATATTCAACCAAAGTGGAATCTACCAGATTAATTGTGATGATTGTGATGCCGTGTATATTGGAAAGACGGGTCGATCATTTTGAAGAGGTTATATGAACACAACATTTAATACAAAAACAGAATCATTGTGTGAATTTTGACCATCATTTCAATTCCAAAAACACATTTTTTTTGCATATAACAAACAATTTAAAAAAAAATTGATAAATTAGAAAATTTAGAAATTTTTAAAGCAAAGGCACGTGAATTGAATGTTATAAATAACCAAATTCCAGCTTATTCCCCCTTAGTATATATGTAGTACATTAAAAACTTTTCCTTTATACAATCTACCAAAAAAATATTAATACTACCTTCCATTTTTGTCCCTTTCTTACTAATATAATCTGCTTCCTTATAATGTTTATCGTCTTTAATATATTAGGATTCATCGTTTTTGACTCTATATTATGTATGATTGTTCCTTCTAATAATTGTTTGAATTATTATTATGATTATTATCATTCTTATTATTTTATTATTATAAATAAATGAATTTCATACAACAACACAACAACAACAACAAACCATCACGCCGTTTCTCCGCAGGGGTAGGCAGAGAGAATGGACCGCCACACGACTCTATCCTGGCACACCTCTCTAGTTTCCTCCACATTCATACATCGAGTCATACACGCACGTCGATTCTTCCGGCTTCTGACATGACCAACCTTTAATATTTGATTAATTTGGACATGCCATGTTTTTCTCGGTCTACCTCGACTCCTTACTCCATTTACATCGTTAACGTATACTTTTTAACCATTCTTTCTTCACCCATGCGCTCCACATGTCCGAACCAACACAACGAACCATTCATAATTTTGTTCATAATACCTTCTTTCGCTCTACATTCCTTCCTAATATCAGCATTTGAGATTCTGTCATACATCGTTCTACCACACATACGTCTTAGGGACCTCATCTCTACCGCATTTATTCTGCTCTCATCTTTCTTCTGTCAGTTCCATGCTTCGCTTCCATACATAGGAGTTGGGACCAGAACTCCATTGTGAACGGCCATTTTCGCTTTCATTGATAAATTCTTGTTTCCAATAACTACTTTTAAAGCTCCATTCACTTTGTTACCCGCACCAACCCTTTTTTCAACATCACTGTCCGTTCGGCCATCCGCTGTGAACATGCTACCTAAATACACAAATTCCCTCACCTGTTCCAAGTTCTCTTATTATATTACAAACTGTCATTTGCTCTTCCCTTTCAAAAACTAACACCTTTGACTTTCCGACATTCATGAAAACACGTTAAAACAATTAAATAGCAGACAACATAATTTTGAATAAGTGTGATCCATCAATGAAATCCGTTTTCATCATTAGCATCATCATATTCATCATCTGAAGAGTTTGATGATTCAGTGTCCGTATCAATTGAAAAAAGAAATTCCTCGTCTTCATCTAGCCAAATATTTCGTTTATTAAGTACTCGCGGCTGAATTTCCTATGGTAACAATTCTTTGGACCGAATGTACACAGATACCTACACCTATAAAATCAATACAAAATATACAATACGTATTTTTATTATTATTCACTAATCATAAATCGGTTTTTAATCTCTACGGAACACTCATCTGTCATCTTTTTCGAATGGTAGGTATTAATGGCGCAAATATTCTCTGCTCTCCTTCACAAAAGGGGTTTAACTTTTAGAATAGTCTCTCTTATACTGATTTTTATAACTTTGGGCATTGTTAATCTAAAATTAATAAAGAAAACCAAAAATCCCGGTGACGATTAAAAAATAACCTCAAATCTTTCACATTGAGTATTGACATCTGGCATCAACAATACACCACCTACGGGCGTTTTCGAAACTAAAATGGAAGCCATGATGTTTTTTGTACTTTGTCTCAGAAGTCAAATATAGTCAAATTTATGACAAATATAATTAATTTTAAATCATTTAAGTGATTTTTTTCAAATGTTTTAATGATTATTCTGTTATCCGAAACGGAGATAAATCCAGCTAATATAAGATCTTCAAAATTGGTCCAGCCGTTCTCGAGTTATAAATGGTGTAACTAACACGATTTTTGACTTTGTTTTATATATATAGATTATATTTGCATTTGACACTATCATATCCAGATTCTTCACACATTCGTCTTAGAGGTCTCATTTCGGCTGCATTAATTCTGCTTTCATCCTTCCTTTGCCAGTTCCATGATTCAATTCCATACATAAAGGTTGGCACAAGGACACCATTGTGCATTGCAATCTTAGCTTTTTTGGATATGAATTTGGATTGAACATTAAGCAAAAAAAAACACCATCACACCATTTCTCCAAAAGGGTAGGCATAGAATAGACCGCCACACTACTCGATCCTGACACACCTCTCTAGATTCGTACACGTTCATACAGCGGGACATACACGCACGACGATTCTTCCGACTTCCAACATGGCCGACCTTTAAAATTAGATTAATTTTATAATGCCAAGTTTTCCTCTGTCTCCCACGACTCCGGACTCCATTCACATCGTCAAAGTATACTTTCTTAACCAGTCTTTCTTCATACATGCGTTCCATGTGTCCAAACCAACGTTAATCAATGCATTAGATTAAAACAAAATTATCGTTTTCAATTCTTGGGATTGGTTTGCAGCTAAGTGTAATATTTTTCTGGTTCATGTGATGCCACTTGGCCCTTTTAATTTGGTAGTTTCCCGTTGCTTCCCGTATTTTTATATACTGCTTATTTGAACCCAGTTACTGTTTATATTTTATTAGCTATTGATTCTCATGACACGTGATAGTTAGCTAGTGTATCGCCATTTTTATTGTCACGGGAATTCTGCCAGACCAAAGACAATGTATTTTTTTTTACACTGTCATCACCGGGAATCTAACCCGGGACCTTCGGTGTAGCGTCACTTCTGTTACCACCCTACCAAGAAGGTTGTCATTTGCATTGTTTATAACCTGAAACTATTTATTATTTAAATATGTTGAAGTATCATAACAAAACAGTTTTAAAAAATTAAAACATTCAAAAATGTTGAAGTATAATAAACTAACTAACTAACCATCACGCCGTCTTCCCGAAGGGGTGGGCAGAAAGAATGGACTGCCACACTTTTCTTTCCTGACATATTTCTGTCGCTTCCTCAACATTCATACATCGTGTCATGCACGCGCGTCGATTTCTCTGACTCCTCACATGGCCGACATTCAATATTTGATTTATTTGATCGTGACACGTTTTCCTCAGTCTTCCTCTATTTCTGGTTCCATTTACATCATTAACAAACAATTTTTTACAAGCATAATAAAACAGTGTTATATAATTAAAACAATTTAAAATGTTAAATTATCATAACACAACAGTGTTTCACATTTAAAACATTGAAAAATGTTGGAGTGTTTCAGCCAAAACAATTGAGTATCTGAAAAATATTTATCTTTTTTATCCAATGTGTGCTTTGATGGAAAGTTCGATATTAGATTTTTCCTTATGACTCCGTTTAATTATTTGTTCTTGGAATTTTTAAATTACGTCTCCGAATTGTCGCATAAAAATCTATGAGAGTTCGTATTCTGTAATGGAGTAGAAGTCTCTTCGATCTCCGAAATCCAATAATACACGTTATTTCGCAAACAGCTTCAAAAGTAATTGAACGTCCTCAATCGTGAAACGTGTGACGATCGGGTGGTAGTGTCGTAAAACCAGGTGAGTTCTGTCCACCAGGTAAATGTTGAAAAAAGTCCCTGTGTCACGACTTCAAAGAAAAGATTTAAAATTTAAATTTTCATGAATATTTCATTCTAACAAAATATTTACTGATGGCTATTGGTTGTTTAAATTTGTAGAGTTGATAAAAACAAATGAATTTAAAAATATAATGAAATGATTCGACAACTCTTTGATGCTGATACATGATTAAAATCTCCCTGTTTTACGGTTCCTACCCACGGCAAATGTGTGTGTTTGTGTATTCTTTACTTTTCAGCTTTTTACCTCGAACAAATCGCTATAACAACATCGGCAACTGTTTAACTTTGAGTGTATTTTTGGTATTATTACGTACATTTCTTTTATATTATATTAAGTACAGTAATTTAATCAAAACCAATTCATCCAATTTCACAAAATAAACAAATGGGAAACAGTTAACATTTCGTGAACAAAACAGTTATTTCGAATAAAAATTACACAAACAACAACAACAAACCATCACGCCGTTTCTCCGCAAGGGTAGGCAGAGAGAATGGACCGCCACACTATTCTATCCTGACATACCTCTCTAGCTTCCTCCACATTCATACAGCGGGTCATACACGCACGTCGATTCTTTCGGCTTCTGTCATGACCAACCTTTAAAATTTGATTAATTTGGTCATGCCATGTTTTCCTCGGTCTACCTCGACTCCGTACTCCATTTACATCGTTAACGTATACTTTTTTAACCATTCTTTCTTCACCCGATTCCGAATTCTTTCTTCACCTATGTCAGAACCAATGCAACGATCCTTTCATAATTTTGTTCATAATACCTTCTTTCGCTCTACATTCCTTTCTAATATCAGCATTTGAGATTCTGTCGTACGTCGTTCTACCACACATACGTCTTATGGACCTCATCTCTACCGCATTTATTCTGCTCTCATCTTTCTTCTGCCAGTTCCATGCTTCGCTTCCATACATAAGGGTTGGGACCAGAACTCCATTGTGAACGGCCGTTTTCGCTTTCATTATTAAATTATTGTTTAAAATTATATAAACGTAAAAAAAGCATTGATTATTTTAAAATACAAGCTGACACGAAAACGCTTCTCTATTGCTATATATATGAGTATATGCATACAGAATACACGATTTTTTTCAAGTATCATGCAGATTAGTTTGCAGAAAAATCAATCAACAACTTTGCTGGTTCTCGGGAAGCCATTCGGGCCTTTAATGTGGTAATTTCCCGTTGCTATCTATGCTAGGCCGAACGCAACATCAGATGAGAGTAGTGATGTCAGGAGTTCCACAAAAGAACACCAAAGAGTTTGTGTCTACCTCGGGAGCAAAATAACATGGGACGGTTGGTCTAAGAGCGAGGTCGACAGTCGTATACATCAGGCTAGGTTTGCATTTAATAAAAGGTCGAAAATAATATAATCAAATAATATATACCTAAAACTGAGAATACTCCCCAAGACCTATGTATGGAGTATCTTGATGTACGGCTGCGAGACATGGTGCCTATCCGAAAGAGATAAACGGAGACTAGAGGCTTTTGAGATGTGGTCCTATAGAAGACTATTAGGAATTTCCTGGAGAGACCACATTACAAATGAGGAGGTTCTCCGAAGAATCGAAGGAGGAAGGCACCTGCTCAGGACCTAGTCCGAAAGGCGTGCAAGATAAGAAGGCCTCTTGCATGCCATAATGGACAGTATGAGCGAGGGGACAAACTCTAGGAGACGTCCACGCCGAGAGTACCTGGAGGACCTGTTGGTGTACGTGCGCTGCTCATCATATGCAGATTTCAAAAGAGACACACAAGACAGGGAAGAATAGAAGAGAAGAATAGAGGAAATTGCTGCAAACAAATCCCAGGATTGAAACCAGAGAGAAAGATCTACGTTAATTAAACAATTAATATTAATTAAATTAATCAATTCATTTATTCCATCCAACAACGTGTTTCTTCAAATGCTTGACGTCTAACAAGGAAAACTATAAATTATTTCAATGCAGTAATGTCATGAAGATCTACTGATGATTTACAGCTGTCATTTAAGCCGACTCGAGTGCCATCTCTTGGTGTATCACATCATACACAATTAAACACTGCTATTTAACAAAATTAATTAATTAAATTAACATGTTTGCTTACATTATACAGCCTATCTTTAAAGCTGTATTTACTATTTTATTTGTTTTTGTTAACAATACATGTATATATTAAGAGAATTATTATTATCGTCCTTAAACAATATTTCTTGGGATTTCACAAAAATCAACGATTACGATTATATCGAGATTTTTCACGGATTTATTGCAAAACCAGTTGCAGGAAAACTTAAAATAAACTAATGTCTATAAATATTTCATTTGTTTATTGTTTCCAAAACAATGACGTAAAACTTCATATTAACTATTTATTATTAATGAAAACGTGCGTTTTATAGAAGCATTTCACACCGATAATATACAATTTCACTTCTAGAAGACAAACTTTTACATTTATATTAAACGAAAACACTTCTCTGTTGCTATATGAGTATATGCATACAGAATACACGATTTTTTCAAGTATTATGTGAATTAGTCTGCAGCAAAGTTAATCAACAACACAAGGTATATAGAATAAATTATTCTATATACCTTGTCAACAACATGTATGAATGTTGAGGAAGCAAGAGAAATATGTCAGGAAAGAAAAGTGTGGCATTCCATTCTTTCTACCTACCCCTTCGGAGAGACGACTTGATGGTTAGTTAATTAGTTTATTAATAAAAATTCGTAATAAAGTATCTTAATTGGTACGAGTACACGTGTTAATAATTTTAAGTCGATCACTTTGCGAGATTTGTTTGTAAAATGTTAAGTTAAGAAGAGTTTAACAGATTTTGAAAAACAGTATCCAACTGATAAATAAAGTTTTTAAGCGTATTTTGAAAATATACTTGAAGAAAGCACTCGCCTATTTTAAGACTCAAAGTGTAATTTAATCATCTCGGGTTCAATTGAAAAGGTCAAGTTGCTGGACAACAAATCTATCTGATATCTTTCAATTTCCCGCCAACGGCGCCGAAGTTTTCCACCGCCGCCGATACAAAGGATTTGCGGGGCAACAATTGAAAGAAATATTAACGCGGATTACTTTTCTTTTCCTTGAAGTTTTGCGGGAAATGACAAAAGTTTCCATCCGCCATCCTGGACGTCCCTTCAATTAGCCGCCCGCTGTAGCATGTACCGTGACGGGATCTCTGATGGATATATGAAATAACTTGGGCGATATCAATTTGTAAAACTATCGAGGAATTACGATTAACTCTTTGGGAAAGTTTATCGCCAATGAATGGAACGAGGAACCATCAACTTATATTAAAACATTCGGGAACAAAGGGGAAGAGTGACTCTGGCTTTTTCGGAGACACTTTCGACGGAGTTTTCAATTTGACTCCGAAAACTATTTTTATTTACAAGTTTCGGGGGTAGGTTCAGCTGTGCGTTGCATACTTCTATACTTACATCTATATTAAGTTAGTAATTTTGGATTTACGGCTAAACCCAGTAACAAGTCAGGAAGGCGAGTAGAGTTCTTAAATAAAATAATGAAAATTAAAAAAAAATTAAAAATCTATTAAAATGTATATTTAGTTAAAATCCACTGTTTGGATTCGATTGGAGTGGATTTTAACTAAATACACATTTTTAAATGAACTTGACGACCTTCGTGGCGGAGTGGTGCTCTGGCTTCCATGCCGAAGGTCCCGGGTTCGATTCCCAGCGATGGCAGTGTGATTGTCACACGTCTTTGGTCTGGTGTAGAATTCACGTGACAATAAAATGGCGATAGGTTGGCTACCTATCACATGTCATGAGAATCAATATAATAGCTAAAATAAATTGTTGGGATACAGTAACTGGTTTCAAACGACCTGTTGTATACAAGGAAACAAACACTTCTACCATGAAATTTCAAATAACAAATTTAATTCTTAAATAAAACTCTAAATAATTTATCACAGTATAACGTAGTCCAGGCACCCACACGAAATTTGGTTGAAATGCTACATGCCAGTAAGAAGAGCAATTCGGACGTTGAAACTAATCGTCTCGGATTTGGACGTTTTCAGTGTCAGTGAAGCAGTGTTCATAAAAAAAAATATTACAAATTCTGGGAAGAGTACTGCCTCGCTGACGTCAACATATTTGGGTTTCTTCAAATATGTATGATTTTTTGGTTTCATGTCGTTGTTTTATCTTTGTTACACCGTTTTGTGTCCAAATGAGTCGCCTAAATGTTTTTCGTTTGTTTTGTCTTATTTGTGTATTATGTATAAATAAATAATAAATAAATAGGATAAGTTGCATTAGATGTGATGTAAGCAAGGCAAAAACATTCTCCGGGTAGCGAAGTCCCTATTTAAGATCACTAGCAGGTAGCCGCCACACAAGAGAAACTTATAACACGTCCTTACTGCCTAACAGACCGAAGGAGACTATTTTAAAGATGGCGCATCGAAAAGATTGTTCTAACAAAAATTTCTCCTAACACCACAATTGGTTTCCGGCCAACAATCTCCCGACTATGGAAACATACGAAGATAGTAAGATTGGGCAGCATATTTAAACAGACTATTTCAGAATTACAGGAGTTAACTATAACGCTTACCTTCGTCCGAAAACGATGTCTTGAAAAGAAGAATATAAAGTTTTATAAACCTCACCAATCCGTAATTTACTCGTATTAACAACCCCATATCTCTGAACTATCACATTCCGTGTAAAATAACCGCGTCTCTACAAGTAAGATTTGAAACAATACATTTTGTTTGTGGGGTCTAGCTCGATGACACATAGTAGAAAAAATTCAGTTTACCCTAGGTAGACAAATTGTTTCATTTAATTATATTTTAGTTCTTAAGGTTTCTTTTACAATGGGAATATAATGAGAAGGTCTTCCTCGGACATGAGGGACAGCGGATGAATGAGAAGGTATTGACAACGCTATGATAATTGTTTGAAGTGATTTAATTATAAGAATATGTGTACATAGATGCCATTGTGTAAAGCAGACTTTGTGCATCGGGTTTAAGCTTAAACTTAATCACGCCATAGGTGAAATCACCTACCTCAGAAAGAGAAGCAATTGAAAACTCCCATACAAAATAAACTAAGTTACGTTTCATTGTTTGATTTATTTGGTCGTGTCATATTTAATTTGGTCGTCTTCGTCTTCTATTCCTATTACATGTTGTTCATATTACTTTTTGACCGCTATCACTTCATCGATTCGTTTCATAAAAATTATTTAACTAATAAGAATATATTTACAGCCTTACATTATTTTACAAATGGCCCGATTGGTGATCTATTTCCTGTCATCTCTCTGTAAAATCGTTTAGCGTTATTCCATTAGTAAAAATTTATCTTAACTACTTCTTAATTCACTCCCAAGCCTTTTCTCACAATGTGCAACCATTTTCTTTCGAGATTTTTGCATTAGCCGTGAATTAGGATGCTGCAATAATATTTTTTTTTTCTACGCTGGACGCTTCTAATATTGAGATAAAAATTAACGTATATTATTATTCGAAATCAAATGATTATTTTTAATATCTAGAATAAAAAATTAAGTGTTTAAATTATTGCAATATGCGTTGAATTGATAATATAGTATTTTTTTTATTCTTATGCAAAATAAAACTTTTTTATTTCGTTCGTGGTATATCATCATTATTTTACTCTTCAAGGGTTTTTAATAGCGTGTAGTAAGAGAACGACGACTTCAGTACCTAAAAAGATTTAAAAGTTTTTTTTTAATATATAGGGTGTTTTTTTTAGAGGTTAACAAATTTAAAATGAAAAAAAAAACACATTGAATTAATGTTAATGATATTGGCTTTAATTTATGCCACTATTGTTTAAATATGATTGCGGGCATATGAGCGCGGGCTAGCTCGAATGAAGCGCAATCGTGAAGTCCAAGTTTCTGAATTTCTCAATTAATCTATTCACAGTTGAGTTAAAACACTATTCCGATCATATTTTGTATGAAACATTCGAACTGCGGCCGCCAAAATTTCATTATTTTTTAGATATTGTTCAATTATGAAAACACGTTGTTGTATCGTGGAACGCTCCATTTTTACTAACTCTAAACTGTCAGCTACCAAATAGCTTTTTTTCGTTGTTGCCAACAATTTACTGCACAAAAGGCGGCAAATTCAAATCTTTCTTAAAGTTTGGGACATCCTATATATGGAGAGTAGGCTCACTTGCAATAATATATTTTCTTTTGAGACACCACGTACCCGCCACAATACCCCTTCCCAGTGATGAATATCATGATTCCTGATGTCTCTAGCATGTATTCTCGTAGTTCCGGGGACGTATTAGTTTTATTCATAATTCGAGTGTTTTAAATATTTATTGATTCAAAGATCATTATAAGAACTTACCCCTGACATTGTTTGGACAGAAACATCAGTAATACCGGCAGCGGTCAATTGCAGTGGTTCTTGAGCGCGAGTCATCAAGAATATCAGAGAACTCTTCGCCCTTTTGGACATAGAAGGCCAGTCTGTATTGTATACTTCCTCTGATATCAGCTGACTCTGAAAACACGAGAAATTATTATTTTATTTACAAACACGTTGTAAATAACGTTATAATCCTATATGAGTTTTTTGAAGAAGAAAAAACTAACAAAACTTGATGATGGACTCCTGTGTCCAAAACATATTTGTATTTTAATTATTTTAATAAGTTAGTGTACAAGTAAGTTAGTTAACAAAGCGACAGCCGTGGCTGGCTGCTTGCGCGACACCATATGGAGGAACAAACACTTGCTAACAGAAAGTAAAGTCAAGATATACAAGGTATGCGTTCGCCCCATCATGACGTATGGAATAGAGGTAAGAGCGGATACCAATAGAACTAAGAACCTTCTTAGAGTAGCAGAAATACGAACCTACGCTCCATCGCAGGCAAAACCCTCAGAGATCGGGTCAGAAATTAAACGATAAGGTATGTTGTGGTGTTGAAGACATAGTGAGATGCGGAAGAAGCAGAAGGCGCCTTTGGAGAGACCACGTGGACCTCACGGAGAATACAATAATTGAATTGTTAAAGATGAAAACCCAAGCAGCAAGAGATTACCAGGAAGGCCGCCGAAGAGATAGAGGGATGGCTGGAAATCATTATCCCAGGACAGCCCACCGTCACAAACAGGTCATACGACCTAAACTAAGAGGAAGAAGAAGAGAATAGTTTTTGAAGTTATGCTTCCTTTGGAAATTAAAATTGAGAGTTGAGCACGCACCCTGTTACGGAAATAATGAAATTAACCATCAAAATAACGAATAGACATTTCACACATGCCAACTAACAAATTGCGAAAAAACGAGATATTAATGAAGTTAGACGCAAATAGTGTAAAATAGTATCAACCAACTGTTACACATAAGTTCGGTTAATTCGAATAGATTGCGCAATATTATTTGTAAAAACTTTTTTATTAGAAGATAGAATCTGTACCAAATATATTATCATCGTACAATAATTCGAATATTAGTCATACAAATCACAGTTTTAGCAGTTGGCCATCAATGATAAACACTTAATTCATTTTTCTCACATTGTGTAGTGAAATTCATGTTATCAGTGACAAACCTTGTGTTTAAAAACTTTAAAAGTATTTATTTTTGTCACGCCAAAGAAATATAACTTTTTCGTGCGTACACGCACGCATTTTTTATCACTTTCTATTAATTATTATCGAGTATTTGACGTGCTCGTAATAAAATTTAACTTAATGATGGTAATACCAATTGTTCATTGTATTTACACTTAGAAGAAAAATATACACTAACCTTCCCAGCCAATTTTTCACTATACACGCAAAGCAAAACCAATTGCAAAACGGCGCCAATAAAGAAAAGTCCAAAACGAATCACTTTCTCCAGAGACTGAAACAAATTAATTGTATCAATAGACAATCCAACTGCATTAAAATGACAGATAGAAATCATAGACAAATGATTAATTTAGACAACCGTTAAAACGTCAAGACGGCATTGACATAATCGATTTTAATAAAACATTTCAAGATTACAATTTAAAATGATGAAAGCACTAATTTAATGACAGTTCGAATTCTGAATTTTTAAAATAACAGCGATTAGTCATATTCAAATAGTAAATTTCCCATTTTTTTGCATTTTTTCTCCATCTGTCTGTCACTCAAATGCAAATATTTTTTTTAATTTTATGTTATAAAAATAATATCTAAATACGATTAATTAAATAATAGTTTTGAAATCGTGTTGAATGGTGTGATAAGTATAAAAACAATGTTTCAAATTTTAAACATTTAATAATGTTAAAGTATCAGTGTTACGGCCAAAACGTTGTATTATCTAATTTAAAAAAAGATTTAAAATTTTGTATAAGTATTACACAATTTTATAAGATCACTTTTTAATAGTGAAATAATAGTACAGATGGAAATAAATAATTTTTTTTTTTAAAGTTTCTGAATATTATCATCTAATATTTGATGGGTTTTAGGAATATTTCATTTATTTGATATCTAGAATAAATTCAATGCCAAAATATTAAACTTCGCTTACCCTGGATGACAGCTGGAATCCAAGTAGACAAATAGTCGTCAGATCATAGAACAAATTTCCCAGCATGACCACTCCAAAACAAGTTTGCATTTTCTCATAGAAACTAAAACGGGATAAACATTGTAAAATTTGTAAAATCATTTTACAAAACAAACAGTTGGTTGTGTTACCCTAATTAAGCGCCGATGGGATGAAACCAGTTGGTAATTGAGAATCAAAATAAAGCTGGATTAAAACAAGATATTTAAGTGTGATCATTTATTTGGAAATCTCACACATCAGATTAAATGCAAAACAAACATATTTTATTGTCTAGAAAGTAATTACCTATTAGTGAGTGATAGAATGTAATTACTTATTAGTGAGTGATGACTCACTCAACTTGTGATCTGTTAAAATTGTTGAATTAAATAAAAGTAGTTTCTAATTTCAAGTATAAAGTTTTTATAAATAGGTGCCTTCGCTCAATATTCAAAATCTATTGGTCAAATGCCATTCTCTGGACCATGGCAGGCGAAAAGCCAATTAGAGAACAAGTCGCTAGACGCAATGGCAGTGGATCGGTCACACACTGAGACGGAACCCAGCCCGCATCGCTCAGGGTGCACTAGATTGGTCCCCTGTGGGGGGAAAGAGAAAGCGAGGCAGACCTAGAGCCACCTGGAGAAGAACCCTGCAGGACGTGGTTAAGGCGGCAGGCCTCATTTGGGATGATGTTAGACATCAGGCATGCGATAGAGTCGGTGGAGAAGGTTCCTTGAGGCCCCTATGCACCACGGAGGTGTGACAGGCAAAAATAAGAAAAAAGAAGAAGTCCATTGTTTTGGCCGAAACCCTATAATACTTTAATATAAACTGTCAAATTATTAATCTGTTTTTATGTATCACAATTTTATTAATATTTTTCACGACAGCTGTTTCGTCAACCTATATTGACATCATTAGGAGTTACGAAACAGCTGTTGCGAAAAATACAAATAAAATTGTGATACATAAAAAAAGAGTTTTATAATTTAACAGTTTATATAGTAATATAATTTATTTTATACAAAAAAGTGTATATTAGGTATATTATATTAATAAAAATTACACGTTTCGCCATAATTATACTCAAAATAAATTACTTCATAATAGTTAAGAAATAATTATACTTTTATAAAACTAACTTTTTAATCAATATTAAATATTCCACGAGTTTAACATAATTGTTTAATAAGCAATAATTACCTTATAATTATTTGATGCTGAATAATGCATTCCTTTAATTTACTATAGGTAAGTTTCTCTTCGTCTTCGGCGAAATGGACGTAGTCTTCATCAGCTTTAGAGGTTTGGATAATATGTTCATTACCACTCTTATCGTTTGCCAATATTTGTTTATCTTCTTCGAACGATGTCAGCTTTTGTATGTTATCGATCAATAGATCCATCCTCCCGCACGTGTGGGTCACGAGGAAACAAAACATGGCGTCCTGACAGAGTACAGATCCCAAACTGACATAACCGTAAAAAAATTCAATGACATACATAATTGCCCAGTTGAAGGTGTTATAATTCGCATCGAACGGCAGCTCCAGCGTCAAGGGAAGAACTTTAGCCACCTTCGAGTCCTTGGAGAATGACCCAGAGTTATAATTGACAATTATAGGGATTATGTAGAATGTTGACATTCCCACAGCGAAAACTATCACAATGGCATACATAAGAAGTTGGCACACTTGTTGGATCTCTTTGATTATCTAAAAGATATAATTCACGGAATTTAATCAATCGCATTCATTGCGTATGAAAATATATTTTTCTTGTTTAATAATTTACAATTCATATCACACTACTCAATTTCGTACCTACGTCTGACAAACTCTTTCGAAGATTTCACAACTAAATAAAATATGGTGTAATGTGTAGGTACCTAATAAACATTTTTATTCTCCGACAAGAGAACTCAAAATGGTAAACCATAGAACCATAATTAATTCGAATGAAAACGTTAGTTTTCTAGAAGTTTTATTCGTTTCGCCCTTCTAAGGCATTATCAAATGTATTTATATAACATTTCCCATAAAATATAATAAAACTTCTAGAAACTTGACGTTTTCATTCGTATTAATTATTTAATTATTTTTATTTTGAAATTTTAGTGATATTAAGTTAATTTTGTAATATATTATATAATGAATAGTGTAATATATTGTAATAGTTTAATTTAGTTTAATATTGTTTAGGATAGTTGATGTGGATTGTAAAATGTAATTAATGTTAAGGTAGATTTTAGTGGTTGTGGGAAATGCTTAGAGACGGCGATGAGGTCCGCCACCCATCACGTTGCATTTTCCGCGGGGGCGAACAGAGGAGAGTGGAGTGCCGCATTGGTACTTGGAATATTAGAGGAGGTATGGAAGGGAAGTTAAGTGAGATGTGCGATGAATTTAATAACAAGTGTTTGGATATTTTGTGTGTGACTGAATGCATGGTTAAAGAGTGCGGATCTAGAGAGCATGATAATAAGTTCATCTTATGGTCAGGGGTATCACAAGAACAAAGGGGAGGTCAGGGTGTGGCAGCGATTCTAGCTCCAAGGATGGTAGAATGTATGAAAGGATACGAATGTATAAGTCCTAGACTGATGTGGATCCGCTTCAAAATTGGATTGACAAGAGTATTACTCATAATTGGGTATGCTCCTGTTAATAGCGAAGATGAAGCTGTGAAAGATGAGTTCTGGGATAGTGTAAACGAGATAACAGCGAGTAAGAACGTGAACGAAAGAATTATTTTAGCAGGAGATTTGAATGGATGGGTAGGAATCCAAAGGACTAGTTATGAAGAATGTCTCGGTAAGTATGGTGATAGTAGGACGAACGATAATGGAAGGAGAGTGCTTGGTGTATGCCTGGAGTGGAGCCTCTTTGTGTCAAACACGATGTTTGATCATAAGAGGATCCATCAGTATACAGGGGAGAGAGGGAATGAAAGGACGACTATCGATTACGTCATCGTTGACTCTAGATTACGGACGGACACTGTAGATACCAGAGTGTTCAGAGGGGCCGAACTCGGAACTGATCATTTTTTGGTGGTGACAAAGATAAACCTGTTCCGAGGTTGGCGCACCAAGAAGAACAAAACAGTGACCGCCCCATCTAGAGTTAAAATAGAAAAACTCCAAATCGATGACGTAAAAGAGAGTTATATGACGAAAGTGAATGAGAGGCTGAGTGGTCTAGAATCTGAATTTATAAGTATAAACGAGATCTGGAACAAATTGAAAGAAAGTCTATGTGAAACAGCGAAAGAGGTATGTGGTACATGTGTGCAAGGAAGAAGGAATGGAGATGCTTGGTGGGATGACTGTGTAAAAATTCTGGTCAAAGAAAAGAAGGATGCATGGTTAAATATGATATCTGTGGATAAAAGAGATTGCGAGAAATATAAAAGAGCAAAAGAAGCATACAAAGTTTGTAAGATGAATGTCAAGTTGAAAGTGAGAGAGAAAAAGGATAAACTGAAGGAGGAAGACGGTCTCAAGATGACGAGTCACTTTCAGAGCAACATAAAAATGTTCTGGAAGGAAGTCAAAAGGCCCGGAATCCTCCCGAAAATGGTTGTGCGAAAGCAATTTTGAGTTGTGAGGGAAGAATGATTACTGATTTTGACAGTATACAAGGAAGATGGATGGAATACTTTAAAGATGTATATGGCAGTGAAATGACTGAGAGTTCAATGAGAAGGAGCGTTACAAATGTGAGTTGTACGAATAGCGAAAGAGATATGACAGAAATAAGTTTGAACGAAATAGTAAAATCTGTAAGCTGTATGAAAGGTGGAAAAGCTGTTGGTTATGATTGTGTCGCTTTGGAGTTTATTAAAAACGGTGGGCCGGTTGTTGCAGCGTGGTTATACAGACTCTTTAACCAGTGTTTAGAGGAAGGATATACGCCGCTCGACTGGAGGAGGGCTGTTATCATGCCTCTATATAAGGGAAAGGGGTCTCGTATGGACTGCGGAAATCACCGGGCAATAAGTCTGTTAAGCGCCGTTGGTAAACTCTACGGCCGAATTTTAATAGAAAGAGTAAAAAAGACGACGGCTGAAAGAGTATGGGATGTTCAAGGCGCTTTTATGACCGGAAGAGGATGTATGGATCAGATTTTTGCACTTCGAACGCTTGCGGAGAAGTTTATGGCCAAAAACCGTAAGCTTTTCTGTGCGTTTGTCGATTTGCAAAAAGCCTATGATCGAGTGAACAGAGATAAACTGTGGTCAATCTTGTCCGAATACGGAGTGAGCACAAAACTGATACGGGCGGTTGCTTCTCTCTACGAAGGTAGCACTGCCAGTGTTAGGGTAAATGGAGACATCACGCCTTGGTTTGATATCACGAAGGGTGTTAAGCAGGGCTGCGTGATGTCTCCATGGTTGTTCAATCTGTATATGGACAAGTGTATGAAAGAACTTAAAGGTATAAATGCTGGTGCTAAGATGAGTGATCTGTCTGTAAACTGTCTGCTTTACGCGGACGATGCCGTTCTCGTTGCGGATAGTGCGGACGAATTACAAGTCTTGGTGTCGAGAATGAATGAGGTATGCAAGTCAAATGATTTAATGATGAATGTCGGAAAGTCAAAGGTGATGGTTTTCGAAAGGGAAGAGCAAATGACAGTTTGTAATATAAGTGTGAACGAAGAGAACTTGGAACAGGTGAGGGAATTTGTGTATTTAGGTAGTATGTTCACAGCAGATGCCCGAACGGATAGTGACGTCGAAAGAAGGGTTGGTGCGGGTAACAAAGTGAATGGAGCTTTAAAAATAGTTATTGGAAACAAGAATTTATCAATGAAAGCGAAAACGGCCGTTCACAATGGAGTTCTGGTCCCAACCTTAATGTATGGAAGCGAAGCATGGAACTGGCAAAAGAAGGATGAGAGTAGAATAAATGCGGTAGAGATGAGGTCCCTAAGACGTATGTGTGGTAGAACGATATACGACAGAATCTCAAATGCTGATATAAGAAAGGAATGTAGAGCGGAAGAAGGTATTATGAACAAAATTATGAAAGGATCGCTGCGTTGGTTCGGACATATGGAACGCATGGATGGAGAAAGAATGGTTAAGAAAGTATACGTTAATGATGTAAATGGGGTACGAAGTCGAGGCAGACCGAGGAAAACATGGCATGACCAAATTAATCAAATTTTAAAGGTTGGTCATGTTAGAAGTCGGAGGAATCGACGTGCGTGTATGACTCGTTGTATGAATGTGGAGGAAGCTAGAGAGGTTTGCCAGGATAGAGTAGTGTGGCGGTCCATTCTCTCTGCCTACCCCTGCGGGGAAACGGCGTGATGGTTTGTTGTTGTTGTGTTGTTAATTATTTAATATGGAGTTTTACATCATTGTTCAAGAAACAATAAATAAAACCATACTTTCTATTTACAAGGCAGAAAGAATGTACTTTCACACTTTTTTCCATACATATTTCTCTCGCTTCCTCAACATTTATACATCGTGTCATGCACGCGCGTCGATTTCTCTGACTACACTAGCGCCATCTATTCAGATACCAAGGTTTGTAGATTGACCTACCACCAGCGAAGTTATTAAAAAATATTAGCATATATACAAGTTCCAAAAATTTGTCAGACGTGGTGTCGTAAGAAGGGCGGAATGGTGTTGTTAAACATAAAGTGATCGCTTAACCCAACCCATTGGTCATAAGTCCTAAATTCTAAGTCCTGTTTCCAAATAATTTACATCTTCGTCTATATTGAGATACAATTAATCCTTAAAAATGATTAACCCGCAATGGGTAAAAATCCAGTATTTGTTTACATAAAAACAATTTGTATAAATACTTTACCTTATCCGTAAACGAAGTAGTATTGTCTAAACTGCCTAAGTATATGTTATCTTGAAAATAATTCATCATGTCTATAAACACCGACATCCGCAGAAGAATGTTGGTCACTCGGAGCTGATACAAGCTGCCCGTGGAGAATATAATGAACATCTCACCCACAGCGTATATGTTCCCCGGGTGTTTGCAGATGTACGTGAACTCGGAAATGATCTTAACCGTGTAACAAAACGCCATTACCCACTGGTAGATTATGTATTGAATATTCCGGATACCGTCTACTTCTAGAAGCCAACAACCAGCGGATATTTGCTGGAATCTCATGTATTTAAAATACGGATCAACTGCGAAAATCTTCACCATATTGAGTTTTAAAATGTTATGATTGCAATACTGTAATTGTAATTATATGATGTATCAAATTTTAAAGAGCTTGCTAACTTAATTCATCGTGTTTTCTTACTGAAACTCCATTAAAATGTGTGGATTGTGTTCACATATACGTACAACACTTCTGTATCAAATATGCACATGTTCCCTTGAACATTACTCAATCGACGAACTTTGCCAACAGCTTCTCAAACAATAGATTATGTTGGAAATTATTGTTTCCATCCACGCATTACTTTTTAGTCATCTGTAGGCAATCGGTTTCAATATACTAACTAACAAACTAACCATCACGCCGTTTCCCCGAATGAGTAGGCAGAGAGGATGGATCGCTACACTAATCTATCCTGACATAATTCTCGCGCCTCTTTTCTAAATTACAATTTTTATATTTTGTTGATATTATCATCATGTATTATTATTATTTAATATTATTTATTAGTTCTTACTGTTAAAAATTATTTTTAGTACTTATAACAAATAGCTCAGGTTAATTTAAAATTTCAATTATTATATTGAATTTTAAATGCGTTTTTATATTAGACTTTCTTTGTTTAGTTTTTATTGTATTTTTACACCTGAATATCCTCCTAAACATGTCGTGTTTTTTAATATTTTTTTAATAATTAGTATTAATTTAATTATTTTTTTAACAAAGTTATTTTTACTACATTTTGAATGTACACAAATACTTGTAGACGAATACTGGATTTTACCCATTGCGGGTTATCAATTCAAGGATTAAAATCCAATCTTCATAGATGGCGCTGGTGTGAAGATTGAAACTACCGTGTGAAGTGTGGTGTTACAGATTAACATACATACAACTTCCAAAAATTTGACAGATATGGTGGTCATAAGAAAATTTGGAATGGGGTATGTTGTATTACATAAAGCGTGCGCTTAACCCAACCAATGACAGGTCATAAGTCCTGTAAACACCTCGATCACCATATTCTGTTTCCAATTTGCATCTTCGTCTCTATTGAGATACAATTAATCCTTAAAGTTATTTTTAATTTCCTAAGTATATTACTTTGGAATTCCACAGTGTTAATGCCTTAGCGTTCAATAAGTTATTTAATAATTATTGAATTAAATATTTTTTAAATCACAGTTTGTGAGGTACTGATTGTAGAACATTTTCATTGTTTTTTTTTATATTCGCTGGCTTGAATCTATCATTAGGTCGCGGGCTGGAATTGTCGTAAATTAGTTGGACATCGAAAAGTCGAACAGAAGTTAATAGGTACTGAATTCACTTTGTCAAATTTCGCAGCGAATATTTAGTCTGTAATCATTGACATTGGTTATTGGAAGGCTTTTTCTTTCCATCTATCATTAAGTTCCCCACTGTACTTTTCCCCCCGGTATTCGAAAATTCATTTTTTTTATAAAAATGAGATCTTTTTGTTTAATATATTACGCGAATAATGGAATAACTATTCGGAAAGCAAAGTAATTCAAATCTTCTTCTTCTTCTTCTTCTCCTTATAGACCTTTGGTCTGTTCCTGAAATCAGGCTGGCCTCTCTTGGGAGGTTGACTCCCAACTATCTCTCCATCTCTTCGGCGGTCTTCCTGGGGGACGGCAGCCGTCAAAGACAGCACAGATTGTTTTATTTGCCGCGCTGCAGAATCAACCTGCCAATGGTTATGCCTGTGGGTAGGGCAATCTTATTGCTTAATCGGGTCGCCTGGGAGGTCGACATATTTCGTGATAGTGTGAGTTGCCTCAGGGATGCAATATCAATGTTATGAATTTTTCTAATTCTTAAGCTTATTTTTTTTATGCTTCCCTTTTGAATTCTCATAATGTAATTGCAAACGATCTGGAAATATGTCTGTAATGTTTGTAATTTTTATTAAAATAAATTAAATGAAATATGTCCAAATCCAATAAATGAATCTGATGCCCCACAGCGTGTGGGATTCTGGTGGGATCCATCCTCTGCTGTTTTTTTTACAAATTCAACTATAACTATAAAATGAGTTTTTGAAGCTGACACAGTAAAATCAGGCCAATAGAAAAAATAATTCATTGTTGACCTTTTTATTGCTCATTCGTGAAAATTGAACTAGCCGCCGCAACATTCTCAAAAAGTGTAACGTCGCGAAGCTGTTCCAATTTTCAAAAATGAGCAAAAAAAAAGGTCGGCAACAAATTCTCTCTTTTTTTTCTAAAACAAATCAAAAGTTTAATATTCACCTTCAATTTAGGTGAACCATCTCATAAACCGCCAATTAATTTTTCCACTTGTCGTAGACCCCTTGCCAGTCGAAATCGACCCCTGGTGGTCGATGTAGACCACTACTAATTGGGAACTACTAATCTAGAGTGACAAAGTTTGTTTTCCAGAAGGACTGTAATTCTAATATTGACCTTTTAAAATTATTATTATAGTTGCCGTGAATCGTATCGGTCCTTCTCTTACAGATGGAATGGAATACAAATTTTTAGTTAAAATATCCATTTTAAATTGATTTTAGATTTGAAAACGCGAGTGAAACTGCGAAAATCTGTGCCCGAACTGAATTCGGTCCGCTTTCATCCCGCATGATGTATGAGATGACTCATTTAAAACCAACATGCCTCTGGTGGTGTCGGTGGGGAGAGAAATTAAACTGCATTTTCGCTTCGGAGATCGACCTCTTTCATATTAGTAAAAGTACATTCAGAAGACAAATACTCGACTTTTATAGAGTATCTTGCATCTCATAATAAGTGGAACCATCTCTCATGCGTTCCTGGTATTATAACTAACTAACT
Source organism: Lepidostoma basale (assembly GCA_022606425.2). Lineage (NCBI taxonomy): Eukaryota > Metazoa > Arthropoda > Insecta > Trichoptera > Lepidostomatidae > Lepidostoma > Lepidostoma basale. Next base: position 531,345 of record JAHDVF020000079.1, on the reverse strand, counting down.
AACTAACCGTGACCGCCTTTTAGTAATTGATTCATTTGGTCATGCCATGTTTTCCTCGGTCGTCCTCGGCTTCTTTTTCCTCTAATGCTGCTTGTGTACAACTTTTTAACCACTCCACTCTCATCCATTCGTTCCATATGTCCAAACCATCTCAGGGATCCTTTTTTAATTTTATCCATGGTGCAGTCATCTGTCTTACATTTCTTTCTTATTTCATCATTCGGTATTCTATCAAATAAGGTTTTCCCACACATTATTCTTAGTGATCTCATTTCTACTGGTATTATATATTATATTATACCTGTTCTCAATAGACGCCTTAAACTATAATTGTTGTTTATATAGCTTTTGAGAAAATTAACGAATTTGATTTAATTTCAAAAACTAGAGAGAGTTTCGTATCCATTTCGCCTTCACTGCAGTGTGCTAATGGGGTAAAATGTGAAGATTCTCTGAATAAATAATACACAATTGTTAGCAAAGTATTTTATTGAATAGTTACATACAAATTTATTATCATTAAATATTTATAATTACAACAAGAGAGTAAACTAGACTATCATCTCTAACTCGCTAGCGTAGGATATGGTCTGCTCGGCCAGTTCCAGGGCGGGGAAGGGCGCCTTCACTTCCTCCTTCTCCGAAGCAAATTGGTAGAAATTTTCCGGATTCAATTTCCATTTTTTCTGCAACAAACGATTTTGTTTCAGTAAACATCTTATTAGAATACAAATTATTAAGTTTAAAGAACATCGCGGGGTTCAATGATTGGTAGGTCGTGATGGGATATGTCTTGCTGGAAGTTATACTTCTATAAAATATCACGAAAAACCATGTTGCATATACCACCAGCAACACTACCAACAAGTCCTACTCACTGGCGTCCACGAGTGGTCTCTGACCCCGCGAACCCCGGCCAATGTGACCACTGTTATTACTATCAGTATCATAGCAGATAGTGAGAGGGCGAATGCAGAGTGTCCGGTGCCATAAAACCGGACCCCCCCAGCTAAGGGAAGGTGACCCCTACAGAAAAACCCATCGGAGAAGGCAATGGGAAGCAACTCTGATTATCATTCCCAGGATATCACTATGGCGAGAGCCTCCGCCGGAGTGATTGCCAACCTCAGTGGACCTGATACGGCACGCGAAGAAGAAAATTTCAGTAGTATTTAAAAAAATATAGATATAAAGTTTCCAACGGGGGCAGCACTGTCCCCTAGAAGCCGCTGGAACCTTCCATAGGCATCAAGACATTCAAGGAGGGCAGCCGTGGTTACATTTACATTCAAGAAATTAATGATAAAATACAATTTTTATTAATAAACAATTAACCCATCTATCAATTGTAAATCAGAATTATATTATTACTTATTGTTATTGTGTAAATAAGCATTACTATTTTTTTAATTTGCATTAGGCATTCGTATACCTAATTTTGTTTAGTATTGTTGGAGACAAGCCTTTTTTTGTAAGTTTGTAAGCAAAGGCGCAAATCACGCAATCGAGCATGTTATTTATGGGATAGGGGGCATTGGATTTTTTTTTTCTTGTAAAGAAAACGGTTATTACCCTTGGCTTTACCCAAGTGATTTCTTACGTGGAGTGCTGGACAACCAATCATTGGAAATTAGACAAAGTACCCATTGGGATGTTCACTTTTCAAAGTCAAATATATAATTGGGACATTTTGAATTGAACCTGCAACTGACAATTATCTGCGACAACGGCAAAATAAATTATTTCACCTGCTGATATGTAGAACCAATAAACCTGTGGGCAATAATCCTTCTAAACCGCATGACTTGGAATGTGGACATTTTTAAAGATAGTGAAACTACCCTTAATCAAATCTGTCTCCAATATATAAACTTTTTTTCTTGTATTTTTTAAATGTACTATTATGTTTTAATATTAATTATAATTAATAATTATAATATCTAGTTATAAAACTAACTTAACTATCACGCCTTCTCTCTGAAAGAATGGCCCACCACACTGTTCTTTTCAGACATACTTCCCTCGCTTCCTCAACATTCATACATTATGTCATGCACGCATGTCAATTTCTTACTCAGCATGTGGCCGACATTTAATATTTGATTTATTTCATCATGCCACGTTTCTATTTCTGTTTACATTGTTAACATATACTTTCTTTACCATAAACATTTTCTATAGTTATAATTTAAATAAATCAAAAGAATTCTTTTTAAATAACTTGAAAGGAAGTTGAAATTAAAATGATTAACCCATGTGCTAGGGCTAATGCCTTGTGCTAGGGGTAGAAACAACTCAAAACCACAGTGCTCCATCCATCCATTCCATCCAGGCTGCCCAACATGCCCTACTCGGTGTTTATGTATCGATCACATAACAGTCAACATGAAAAAGTTAAAAAATAACAAACCTTTGCACAATAGGCCGTGATGGCGTTCTGGGAAGAAATATTCAATCTCCGTGCTGCTTCATTGATAGACATCTTGTTGTAGGCCTTCTCCAAGCAGGCACCAATCTCATCTCGCACCGTGTCCAGGAGGATGTCCATGAAGAAGTTGTAGCTCTCAGCGGGTACATTTCCCTGCAAAAGCATTACACATATACTAATATTTAAGAACATGTAGGTGAATTTAGCTCAATAAATTATAGAAGGTCTTGGCTCCAAAATACTAGAGAGTTGAAAGGATTGAGAACTACAGAGAAGCTATTTGACAAAGATAAGAATTAGCTGATAACTAGCTGACCCGGCGAACTTTGTACCGCCTCAGAATCAATAAATGTTGTGTTAACTTATTAGTTGAATTTATTAAGTTAAAATGAATACTCAATATGAATTAAGTTCAATTAATGTCCAAAAATAAAAATTAAAAGTATTTGAATTACATTGATATAAATGTAATTCGCATGGCGGCAGAGGGATTTGCTTTATTGAAGCGAATCAAAATGATTCGCGTAGCATTGTTGCACTACTTTCTGTTAAAACTATTATATTTGCTGGACGGGATGCGCTCGGGTCGATTTATTCCAATGTTTTAATAGTTATTCTGCTATTCGGGACGGAGACAAATCCTACAATTCAAAGATCATCAAAATCGGTCCAGCCGTTCTCGAGTTATAAATGGTGTAACTAACACGACTTGGTTTATACATATAGATTTCAGGATCGTTTTCGGCTTGCAAGCACACTTAAGTTATAATGCTTCTCCTTTCTGTTTGCTAATGTTTGTTAAAGTTTTTCATTTTGTAGATGTACGTGAATTGAGTTCAGGAACCCACCTTCGTAACAATATCTCTAGAAGCCATAACTGCTAACCAATAACTGCTTTTCTCAAAGAATAACTCTCAATAATAACACATCGTGAGCTCAATACTCAATACTCATTCTCAGTTATGAGGTCAAACCATAACCGTTCACGAGTACTATAAATAAAGCAATGAAGTTTACTATTTCTTCTATAAGAGATAGCTTTGAATGAAACTCGAATGTGTATTAATTTCAGATATCAACTTAAAGCATTATTTTGTTTCCATATTTTGTGACTTACATTGGAAAGATTTTTCGATAAGCAATCCATTGATGAAAATTATTACAGACAGCCAAATTTTTAGTAACCTAGTTTTGATATTGAGCCCACATTATGCAGACAATAATTAAACTTATTACAGATAATGAGGATACCGGTTGGTAGGCAGGAATAGTGAATTAAAAAAAGTATGGTCTAATACTTAACCTCTCGGGTAGTAAGATATTAATGACAACAATAACAACAACAAACCATCACGACGTTTCTCCGCAGGGGTAGGCAGAGAGAATGGACCGCCACACTACTCTATCCTGACATTCCTCTCTAGCTTCCTCTACATTCATACATCGAGTCATACACGCATGTCGATTCTTCCGGCTTCTGACATGACCAACCTTAAAAATTTGATTAATTTGGTCATGCCATGTTTTCCTCGGTCTACCTCGACTCCGTACTCCATTCACATTGTTAATGTATACTTTTTTTAACCATTCTTTCTTCACCCATGCGCTCTATATGTCCAAACCAACGCAGCGATCCTTTCATAATTTTGTTCATAATACCTTCTTTCGCTCTACATTCCTTTCTAATTTGAGATTCTGTCGTACATCGTTCTACCACACATACGTCTTACCTCATCTCTACTGCATTTATTCTGCTCTCATCTTTCTTCTGCCAGTTCCATGCTTCGCTTCCATACATAAGGGTTGGGACCAGAACTCCATTGTGAACAGCCATTTTCACTTTCATTGATAAATTATTGTTTCCAATAACTATTTTTAAAGCTCCATTCACTTTGTTACCCGCACCAACCCTTCTTTCAACATCACTGTCCGTTCGGCCATCCGCTGTGAACATGCTACCTAAATACACAAATTCCCTCACCTGTTCCAAGTTCTCTTCATTCTATATATTACAAACTGTCATTTGCTCTTCCCTTTCAAAAACCAACACCTTTGACTTTCCGACATTCATCATTAAATCGTTCGACTTGCATACCTCATACATTCTCAACACCAAGACTTGTACCAGATATTATTGACATTTACGAAACAAGGTTTTTTTCAGTTTTTAAAAACATGTAACGAGCCGATAAATTATTTAATTTTGAGAACACTATAAGATGTCGCTGGTAGTCCAAATTTTGGCATGATCTGGGAATTTCTATCTAATCTTGAAGTGTTCCAGCTATGTGATAGGCGTCACCTTGGCCAGGAAGATCTTGTTGTAGCTCCCCTCCATGAGGTACTGCTCCAGGGCGAGGGGGTGGCGCACGTAGGGGTCGGACTGGATGCTCTCCGGCGGCAGCAGCTCCAACTCCGTGTGGAACTCTGCCACGCGATTCAGGGACAGCAGGAAAAGAAGGTTTAGCCCCAACAGTTGATATGTGTATGGGGATTCTGGAAGCTCTTTCCTATAAGGCGTAACAAAAACCATTAATTTGCTTTAAAAGTGTTTTCACTTAATAAACTTATTATATTTATTATTTAATCAATCATCACTGCAAATAGAAATGTATTCACTGAAGCAAAGATAGCAGTACATAATGGATTTCTAGTGCCAACCCTTGTGTATGGAAGTGAAGCTTGGAACTGGCAAAAGAAGAATGAAAGTAGGATAAATGCCGTGGAAACGAGAGAGTTAAAAAGATGTCCCAAGTGTCTAAATGTGAATTAACATGGATTGTGCAGCTATGAACAGAAAATAAAATTCACGTTACATTTCAATTCCATGCGTAATTCAACTGAATCATAGACATAAATACATGTTGGATATAACCAAACGGTCTCGATGATATCTTCAAATGAACATATTTATTGTAGGGTAACATATAGCGATTGTTATTTACAAATACAAATAGATAATTAAAGACATAGAAGGTTACCTGCCGCTTTTATAGGACGCAATGGCACCCTTTCGTCAACTTCGCTCATGCAATCTCTAGCCCCGTCCCCTGTCCATGCGGGACTTACGGTAACCGGGGAATATAATATTCCAACAAAAGCAAGAATGACCCCAGGCCACGTTTGATTTAATTTAATTTCTTTTTCACTTTTATTTACTAATCTCAATAAACAGAGCAAAACATGGTATAGTAGACGCTCTTTTAACCGGTGCCGCTTTAACCGGCCTCTTCTAGGAAGTCTAGGAGACAAGTAGCAACTTGAACGTCTGGCGTCAGAAGTCGACTGTGAGGAGTACGAAGAAGACAACACGGTTAGCCACGACCAAGGAAAAGAGGCTCTACAGGTGGCGGCGATGTACATTCAGCAGCAGAAGGATTCTACTGCAGTAGATGTAATGTTCATAAAGAAATGGCATGACTATGCTTTTAAAAAGTCAATTCAAAACAAGAAGCAGCAGAAAATAACATAATTTTTTAATCCATTGTAGGCTTACTTTTTAAAATTTTTTTGGAGTGATGTGTGGCTTTTTCCTGTACATATTTTTTACAGTTTGTGAAATGTTAATTTATAATGTGCGAGTTTCTAATACAGAATAAAAGTTCTGTTTTCTTAGTGTTTTGAAAAAATTGTGTTTTTTTTCTTCCTTGCGAAAGTGTTTTTTTAAATGTGTTTTTCACTCTTTAACCGGCTTTTTCGTTATCCGCCCTGGGTCGGTCCCGTCAAGGCTGGTTAAGAGAGCATCTACTCAATGGCGGTACTCCCATAGAAGCCCAGAAGCCCGGCTTGCGTAAGAAATTTTGAATCAAAACCCACAAATCAAAGTAATCATGCCCCCGCATAAACCAACAACCCACCAAATCACCTTCCAACAATGTTCCCACCAGACGTAAGAGGAATAGCCACAAGAACTGAACATCTGTAAGCCAGAAGAGGTTTTGATTCAAAATTTCTTACGCAAGCCGGGCTTCTGGGCTTCTATGGGAGTACCGCCACTGCGTCTACTGTATATGATTTTAAAATATGAATTAAAAAAAAAAAATTATGGCCTAACATAAAATGATTTCAGACAGATATTGGTAAGAATAAGACAGATTGAGGAATGGGAGAGAAAATGTGGAATGGCGGAAAATTTGTTACGGGAAACTAGGGACAAATGAACGTACTTATAATCATAATAATAAGTTTTCAGCTGTGCCATATATCTCTCGAACGCTGCGATATCCTTCACAGCCACCGCCCACTGCACGCCAATCTCCAGGATGTCTCGAGCGACCAGAAGTTCCTTCTGACTCGCAACATTGTTGCAGGTGGGAAGAAAAGTTACCTCTATAAGACTAACCTAAAAATAGCAAAAAAAGTTATACAGGGATTCAGAAATATAACTATATTAAAATTATAACGTTTAAATGTCATAAATGCGTCTTTAATACAAAATATATGCAAAACACAATAATTGCTAACCTAAAAGCGCATATTCTAAAAGGTTAAATGTAGGAATTTAAAATAAAATAACACATAAATTCAGATCTGTTACATAACAAATTATGAAATATGACTTTTATTTAATAAATTACCGAAAATTAAACCAAAAATAATTTCTAGCTAGAATGAGAATGCAAAATAAATGACAGCTCTATAAATTTGAAAACAAAAGAAATTTGCTTTGTTGGGGGAAAAAATTCCATGTGTGCAACGTACCTTTAATTTTTCCAGAATTTCTCCGCATTTGTCTAATTTCTGAGGTTTCTTGTTCCATTCAGTTTTTAAAGCTTTATATGAAGCCACAATGTCATTTAGGGCCGCCATCGTTGCTGCTGAAGTTGTTGTTGAGTCAGAAGTGTGAAGTTGTTGCGGTTGCTTCGGAATTTTCGGGTGGCATTTTGAACAAGACATATTTTGACAGTCACGCTCGGTACAAATCATTTCTATAGTTTTTCTGGGGGAGATTGGGATATAAAATCAAATTTGATTTTTTCAAACTAAAAATTTTAAAGAAAAATGTTCACTATAATTTAAAACTTTTATTAAAAAATCTAATTTATTTATTAATGAGCCGACTCTTAAATCGACAACACTCACTACGTATTATGTATAAATTTCAATCTAATATTGACTGATCTCTATCCTGTGTCAATTTTTACAGCTTACAAAAAATTTCTATCTCTGTTGCAATTGATAGATAAGATCTCTTTTTGTTTCAAATATTTATTTTTGAATGAAGAATGTGTGAAAGAATCTCAAATGTAGGTACTATAATTTTTCACGCCAGCCAATTTTTAATCCCCTCCAATAATAATCAGTAGCAGCATAGAGGTGAAGTTCATATACAGAAGTAAGTCAGAAATGAAATAATTATTTTTTTATCATGTTGGGGGGGGGGGGGTATATTAAATAAAATCAAATTTCAAACATATAAATAAATCATTTATTGCAATATTTTAAAAGCTTACAAATTTATATACACGTAAGGGAAATAGCCACAAGATCTGAACCTTTATATATGCCAGAAGATCCAAGTGAAATAGTAATATCATTTTATTAACGCATTTTATACATTTTTTCAAACATTGATTTCAATACTCATATTTTGGGGTTTTATCGTACCATGCCTTAATTGCTGGAATGGACAAAGTACTTTCTTTAACAGCTCGAAGATTAGGGTTATCCAGGAGGACATCCTGTCGACATATCCAGTTGAGATAATCTGCTGCTCCCAAAAACCAGATATCAGCCCAAGTTAACTAAAAACATAAAACCAAACATTATTACAATATACTACTTGTTCTGTTCAATTTTTACAGCTTTATATGAAGTCATAATGTCATTTACTGCCCCACCATTGCTGCTAAAATTGTTCTTGAGTCAGGAGTGTAAAAAATGAAATAAATGTATTCCATTTGTACATTTTATTACACAAATGAAAAACATTTTTAATTTGTCCAAAATGACATTCAAAAATACCTTTCCAAGAGCCATGTGCCCATTATTTGCAGTTGCAATAGCTTCTAGCTTCTTAAGATAGTAAGGAATGACTTCAGCCTTAAGCCGGGGAAATCTTTCTTCTCTCAATTTCTCATCAGTTTCATAATGTACTCCAACTATGCCTGAAAATATAACATTTAACACTTACAATTTTAATATGTATCTATTATAATTTGAAAATAAATTTAAATTTAAATACAATCTTCAAGAAGAAATAACTAGATTGTGTCCAAGTCCTCTGGATCAGGAGCTAAGTGTCCTGTTTCCTAGATCACCACCTGATTCCTCATGATACTGTTTTTCTGCTCACATTGAAGATAGTATAAAATAAAACATGTTTTTAAATGTCAGTGTTGTATTACATAAACTATTTATTGTTTATTTTTAACATTCATTGTTTATCAATAGGGGTAAAATGATAAATAATGTGTATAAACTTACTGTCCACAAAATCATTTATGTTATCAATAATGATATCAATTTCTAAAGCTTCCAAATCATTGTCTCCGATCAGTCCAAACTGCTTGGCTAAATATCGACAAATGGCTCCGCACTGATGGTAAACCTTCCCATCAATCTCAAGAATTGGCATTTGTCTTAAAGGCATAGCTGAAAATTAAAACATTGCCTTAAAAATTGCAAGAATTTTTTTACAGAACTATTAATATTGTTTATCATTTTGGCAGGTTTACTCTTAATTCATACATATTATTGTATAAAATCTATAACAGTTTTTTTCTCTCAATTGTTTGATCCATATCTCAATTTTTTAACATTCATTTAAAAAGCTTCTAAATATTTCAAATAAAATCTTAATACTTATACTATTTTAAATCTGAATGAAACATACAAATACTTATATTTTTAAATGGCCTTCAAAATAATGGACAAATAGTTTCATTGAGAATATAAAGATTGATAATGTTGACATACAAAAGCATGAAAATAACACTGTTTTATGTACTAGAAAAAAAGAGGTAAGAAATAATATTAGTAAGATGAAACAACAGTACATTTTACTGATATAACTAATTTATACTTTTCCAATAGTTTAGTATGTAGTATGTGGAATAAATTGGTAGTATTTTTTATTGAATTTGTTTACTTTTAATACACTTACATTCTCTGTATTTAGGCCACTCTTCATTTGTGATTCGGACATCTTCAAAATCAATGTTTCCATATGATAGAAGTAGACGAATCGGTTCACCGAGTCCTTTGATGTTAAAATAAGTAAGTTTATATGTCGGAGGAGGCATGCTCACTATACTGGTTATTCTGAAAGTGAGATAATAGCAAAAAAATAAGTTTCAGAAATAATTTTCTTCGACTTGTATCTAAATGTGATGTGTACCTGCAAAATATTGCTGTAAGCACAAACAAATTAATTAAAAAAAAAACAAATAAAACATTGAATATCGAATATTTTGAATCAAGCAAAATTAAAATATGAATGAATATTCAAGTATCCAATTATAATTTATATTTTATGTTTATGTGAGAATATTTAAACGGGATGGTTCCTTTTACAATATTATGATGTGGCATTATGTCTTATGTAGTGGTATTAAGTTAAAATTTATAGTAATTTTCTGGGAAAATTCCCGGCATTTGAGGTTATGTCAATACATCTTACAGTATGTAAAATGTAAACACTACATCCTGATGATTTTTTCAGAATTGTTCATTATCTTATTAGAAATAATATAATTTTCGTATGTTGCATACTTTGGGAGTAGTAATATGATTTATTTTAGGAATACCGGATTCTTTTGGCGAACCGCAAACGCAACTGCGCAACCGATATAAATTCAAAGGAGACTAATTATATATAAATATTTTTTAGATATGCGCTAAAGTGACAATGCGCAACAAGTAACTTGATAATGATTCCCGTGATAGGCTGGATTATTCGTTTTACCGACAAAAATAAAAGTGTTTCAATTCAAATTAATACTTATCAATCATACAACAACCGGAGGTATCCGAAATGAAAGATTTACATATTATGATAAGTTTTGTTTCTACCGAGGGTGCAATCCATTTAAATAAAGACACCGAATCGGCGATACTACATATTTTTACACTAAGTATATATTCATGATTTACAAATCTTTCAACTTGTTTACTTTTACTATAAATACGAGTATGCTGTATTTAAGGTGACCCCATTTTTCTTTAAAAAATATTATTTCATTTACACTGAGAATCTAGCTTTGAGAGAGTGTAGTGGAACATGTTTTGTAACTAATCCACATTTAAATTATTGAGATACATAAAATCTACCTAGAGATACCCAAATATTTTATCGCGCACCATTCGAATTTCGAACTCAATCGTTTTGGTATAATAAATTAGGTTTATGGTATTCACTACAATTAATTTTTTAAAATATTAAAACCGTGGCAGTGTTTATTGGGATAAGTTAATACAAATTAATGGCGTACTGGCAAATCACAATTCACTCCGTATAAATTTAGGCGTATTAATGAGAATATCAAGTGTGAAAATAAATTCCACGCCTGTTGTATGTATGTGCGATGTTTGTTCTAGAAGATAAGATATGATTTTTAACTACTTAGTTAGAATCCATATCTGTGCTCGAAGACAATGTATTTATTTACATTTTATTGCATATTAGTACGAACCCAAACACACGTAATATTTTAATACATTTTGAAATTGTTTTTTATTCATTTTATTGTATGAACGATACTATTGTTTTGCTTTAAATTTTCAATTATATTATTACTTCCGAATGATAATCGAAAGAAATCATTTTACACGATGTACGTAGGAAATTCTTTAACAAGTCATTATTAAAAATCATTGAAGCTTGCGTGTTAGCGGTAATTAAATTTTGGTTTTTATATTGTAATGTCAATATTGAGAAGATAAATAATTAAATCCGCCCTCGCCCTTCTTTTATAGGAACACTCCGGGTCACATTGAACAAGCTCCGCATTAACCATCAAATAACCAAATCACATCTCAAAAAATCCTCAGGTGTAAGAAGAATAGCCACAAGAGTTGAAGTTCCCCGTGCCAGATAATAATTCAGGCCTTAGTTCAAGTCAATTTAAAGTATTGTAAAATAACTATTAATCGCCAAAACATCGCCAAAAACATTGTTTCTCGTAAGCAAAGCAATTTGATAAAAACTATCATTTCCACCAAGGAGTAGGCAGAATGTTCTTGGCATTCGTACTTCATTCACATTATTAATTAATACTTTCTTCACCACTCTTTTTTCATTCAATATTTTCGCGTGTCCAAATAATCTTAATAATTATTTTTCTTAACGCTTTCGTTTACACTGCATTCATTTCATTATGTAGTAGAGTCCGTTCTCGTCAGGGTCGTTTGCAATAGTATGAATGACAGTGCGATGTTTGGCAGCCCCTAATATCTGGCCGCCCTAGGCCCGGGCCTACTGGGCCTTAGGGCAAACCGCCTCTGGCTACGGAGGTTCGGCTCTTGTGGCTATTCCTCTAAACGTTTGACAGGAACATTGTTGATAAAAATAATTTGGTAGGTTTTTGATTTGTTTTAGTCATTTTTAATTCAAAATATTTTAATAAATTGTATGTAAAATTTGTAAGTAACAATTAAAAGAAAATGATAATAAATCATCCTTAAAATAGGTATCTAATTGTGATGTTTAAATAGCCTCTTTTAGACACTGACAATAAGGACTATTTTAGTATATCTAACAAACTTTTCCAGGTCTTATTTTAGTGCCACAAATAACTGACAGCTCGAATTTTTTGTAGGTTATGTATAAATATTTTTGTGTTTATAAATGTGTGATATGCGAACGGTTTAAAGTCGGAATATTTATAAAAACTTGCTATTTACCGATTATAAGATAATTCAAGATGTTTTCTAGTAAATCAACTTTATTAATCAATTCAATTTGTCGGGCCAGAGGTTGCAAAGGTGAGTGGAATTATTTTTTTAGATACTTAGAATTAGGATGAGGACAATAATCAGCATATTACCTTATTGATATAAATTGTTTGATTTATTTTAGGCTTTGCCAATCAAGCAGCAAAGTGGGATATTGTCGCGGCCGTGTGTGTGGAAAGATTGCCTCTCGTTACTCCAAGTATAAATAAGCATCAAAAAGAATTCAGGGATCATTTATCTATTATAGAATTAGAGAAGAGTTGTAAATCTGACCATGAAATTAGACACGAAGCTGACCTGTAAGATTTTATTGTTTAATTTTGTTTTAGATAATCCATTGTTTCTGCGGAAACACTTTGATATTTTAACATTATTAACTGTTTAATTAAAACACTGTTATAGAATATCACAATTGATTTTATTTCATTTGAAATTGTCGCGACAGCTATTTCGCTAACCAATGTTAGCGTCATCAGGTGTTACAATCAACTGATATTAGTGTATGATAGAATATCTAATGATGAATTAAGAAAGGAATGTAACACGGATGAATGTGTGTTAAATAAAATCAAGAAAGGGTCACTAAGCTGGTTTGGACATATGGAACGAATGGATGAGGGAAGAATGGTTAAAAAGATATATACAAGTAGTGTGAATGGAAAAAGAAGTCGAGGAAGGCCAAGGAAGACATGGCATGACCAAATTAATCAATTACTGAAAGGCGGCCATGTTCGAAGTAGGAACAATCAACGAGTGTGCATGTCACGATGTGTGAATGTAGAAGAGGCGCGAGAGTTATGTCAGGATAGAACAATGTGGCGATCCGTCCTCTCTGCCTACCCCTCCGGGAAAACGGCGTGATGGTTAGTTAGTTAGTTGTATATATCGCACCGTGAGTGTAAAACCAAATTAAGTGCAAATATACAGTTTGGGGATATGGGAGTTTAAAGATTTCATATTGCTTGGAAAAACTGTTTTTTTAAATAAACCAATGATTTTCGGTTTATAGTAATATACCTATAAACCGAAAATCATTGTTTATTTAAAAAAAAAAAAACAGTTTTTCCAAGCAATATGAAGTCTTTAAACTCCCATATCTCCAAAATGTATATTTGCACTTAAGTCGGTTTTACACTCACGGTGCGATATATTTTATTATTCAGTTTGAAATTCCAAAGAATATGTTTCATAGTGATATAATTTCATACAACAACAACAAACCATCACGCCATTTCTCCAAAGGGGTAGGCAGAGAGAATGGAACTAATTTCATTTGATTATTAATCGTAATAATTGTTTTATTAAAAAAATAACCATCACATTTGTGTACTTATCTAACTAATGTTCATTTTGTGCAGGGCATATTTAGAAAAATTGAAAAAAAGTTCAGTCGATCAGGATTTGGATGGGATTAGTAACATAACAGCACAAGACTTTGAAGATGCTTCCACCGATGAATTATCTAAATTTAAACCGGCTCCTATCCAGACAGGTCAGATTTTAATTCATATTGTTCTTATCGTTTGACCTTTCCCTTGTGCTAAAACAATTTTGTACATTACAGTTTTATGTTCTATTCATTTCAAAATCATATACAGGGTGCGGCAGAGCAGACAGTGCAGTTTTGAAAGGCCGGTAAATCCCGTGTGGTGGGGGTAGGAACCTGGGAGTGGTCTCATTGTATCGGGAGGGTCTTGCCGTTTTCAGTCGTTGCCATGGTTTGGTCTGGACAACACCGGGGCTTTGCCGTCCACACGTTTCTTGAAAATGGCCGTTCTCTCATCGCCACCCAGCGGGCCTTTCGGCTGCACTTCAATCTTGGGCGTTGTGATACCGTCCCTCACTGTAATTTAATCGTGACTTGGGTGCGTACATTAGAAGGAACTCGTTCCACACTAAGACCTAGGGGTTTAGGAAGACCCAAAACCGTAAGAACACCCAAAAATTTAACAAGAGTGAGAGAAGCTATTGAACTGTCGCCTCGGCGCCCCGTCCGGAAGCATGCAATGGCATTGGGCATTGCTGACCGCTCACTAAGGAGGATTTTGCATCAAGACTTATCATTCCACCCCTATAAGATTATGATTGTCCAAAAGTTGAAATCTCTTGACTATGAAAACCGCATTAATCGCTCCCAAGAAATGTTGTACCGAATACATGCGAGGTCAACTTTTTTCAGTAGTGACGAGGCCCACTTTCATCTCTGTGGAGCGGTGAATAAACATATTTTTCGGTACTGGGCCGAAAATAACCCAAGGCAACTTCACGGGAGGCCTCTTCACTCCCCAAAAGTGACTGTGTGGTGTGTGATTTCTAAATTTGGGGTGATTGGGCCGTATTTTTCGAGGAGAATGGACGAACAGTGACTGTCAACGCTCAACGTCATCTTGGAAAATTTTTTTGAACCTCAATTGGAATAACTAATGGAGGAAACAGATCTGGGAGATATCTGGTTTCAACAGGACGGTGCTACGGCCCATACTGCTCGAATTTCAATGACAAAACTGCGACAGATGTTCCCTGCGCGCCTCGTCTCTCTGAGGGGTGACGTGGGATGGCCCGTGCACTCACCTGATTTAAGCATTTGCGACTTTTTCCTGGGGGGCTATCTGAAGGAAAAAGTTTTTAAACATCGACTTCACACCTTGGAAGAACTTAAGGATCGAATTCGGGAGGAAATCGCCGCTATGCCCATTGAGATGTGCCAGAATGCAGCCGAAAACTTCAGAAATCGCCTTCATTAATGTGTCGCTGCTGGGGGCCATCATCTTTCATCTCTTGATGCATAAACCGGCATGATGTACCAAATAAAATATCATTGATAATTTAATTAAATTTAATGATTGTTCTCTAAGTTGCGCCGTTTTTTTTAATAGCCCTTCAAAACTGCACTGTCTATTTGCCTCCACGTTCCTCCTTCCTAGACTTTCTGCATCCAGTTTATTCCAGCATGGCGGTGAACTCTGTCTTGTTTGTGGTTTCTTGATACTTCTTTTTTGTTGTCTTGGTCTCCACTGCAGTAGGGTCTTTGTCCATTTAGTTTTCACATGAGACACTACCTCTTCCGCACTTACGATAAACGCATCAACTAAGGTTTTTGTCAAAATTGAGTTATTACATTATCTGACATCATACGAGATCTACAACTTTCTCAAAGTGACATTTCATAATTTCTTCATTTTCTCGGTTTTTCAGTTTTTATAAACGCATTAACTAAGACTTCGAGTGCAGTTTTACTTTTCAAGAACGCACTAGCTGTGGTCAGTACAGACTTGTTTTCTAGCATTCAATAGCTTCTTAGTCATAAATGCTCTATGTTTGAGGAATTGCACTAATTTTACAAGATTTTACAATATTTGTATTCAAATAACTATTTTCCTTAACATAAATGCATTTTGTGATGTAGTTGCACTTATCATATGTATTGTTGAAGAATTGAGGTATAAGCTTGCTATATAAAATGCATTAAATTGATTTACTAAGCATAAATGCATCAAGTAGGGTAGTTGATGCGTTTATGACCAGTTATTATGGCCTAAAAGTATTAGAGGCTGCTAGCGATAAGTACTTTTTAAAATTATATATACACTATATTATATTTTTATATATGTTTGTATTTTTTAGTATTCTTAACCCTTTTCTCTTTGTTTTGGTACAACTTTCATGTTAGTATCTTATCTAGTTCCTAAGATACAAGTAAAATATAAATAAAAAGTTTAAACATGTTTTTCTCGAAAAGCGTCAAACCCTAGTTAACGCGTTTATCTTAAGTGCGGCCACCCTTTGATTGCCTTAACGCCCCTTTTCTGCCTGTGGGCCCGCTACTGCCTCTATGGATAGCCCCAGCGCCCCCTGGGGGACGGTACCGCCCCCGTTGGGAACGTATGGTCTATCCCGATCACTCTAATTTCAGAATGTATTATTTTGTTTCCCACTCCATCCCCCAAGCATGACACGATGCACAGAGGTCCCAAATTCAAATCTGACGGGAAATTTCTCAAATATGTAATAAAATGGTAATTAATGGTTTAAAAAAAATGTTAACACAAAAACTGCAATATTTGTTGTATGAAATACTTGTTTTATTAAAGAAATGTGAATACACAATATATTTCAACTTATATTAGAAATATCAAAATTTAGTAAATCATCGAAATTATTATGTAGATAAATCTACTAATTATTGTTAGAAAATGCATTTATCTAAGACGAAATTAAACTATTGATATACCGTAAAATACATATGTACAAGTAATTCTTGTTCAAAGGTATAAGTAGTAAAAATATTTAAAAAAAAACGTGAAGTAAAATAAGGACAAAAATGAATATTAAGTAGAATCATTATAACCATGTTATCTCAGATAGATTATCTGTAGTATCTGGTGGTTGCGGATTTTGTAGCAATTTTATAACCTCTTGATTAAAACTACCCTTAGGCCTTTGAGAGTTACTTCTGTAGGAATTTATTAAAGGGTCCGAGGAAATGAGGAGCATGTGAGCATTCCATTATATTGTTCAATATCTTTTGTAAATTTACTTCTGTACAATTTTCAGTTATTTTGACTGAATTGACTGGATAGCACTTTTTTTGCTTCCAAAATATGTTTGTAAGATGGGTAAATATTAGCACCTAGAGCTTTAGCTTCTGATTGAATGAGCATATTTAGTAAGTTTTGCATCAACAAACAAAGCTAGTGCTTTTTCGCGTGAGTACATTTTAGCCGACCTAGGAGACTTTCTATATGTTTTTTTGTTATTCTAAAATAAAAAGCAACTAGTTGCTCTCTTTGGAGAAAACGTAATCTCCTCAATAATTTTTGCAGCATCTCTTCTTCCCGCAGATCTTAAACTAATTTGTGCAGCGTACATTAACTCGTCGCCAGACGCCAACTCAAGTATAGGCTATTTTTCGCTACGTTTTTTGGTATAATTACCAAAAGATTTCTTCCTGCTGGTATTTCCAGAAGTAGATGGTACCTCTGATATATCTTGAATGTCTTTGGAAGTCGATTCAGGAAAAGATATTTCAGCATCCAACCACTTAGAAATTTTTTTCATAAATATTTTTGTGTTCTGTTACTTTCGACCCATTTCGATCTTAACGTGCCACAAAAACGCATTTTTTTGTTTGTTTATAGGCATAATAATCTCTTCATTAAACATTTCTAGTTGAAATTTCTGAGAAATATATATTTTACTTTAGTTTTATTATTTCCCCTTCGCCAAATGTCAAACAAGATTCTTCGAGAAATTGAGCCATCTGAAATAAAAAGTAACATACATTCTAAATAGGCAATTTCCGGCAGCTAATTTCTTATGAATTTTATATCATATATATCACTTCACAAAATAAAATAATAAAATTAATCGGGTGTCTCGGGGATTTTTTTGTAGGCCTTCACAAACTTAAATGATAAACTTTTATAATCCGATAATTCATTGTTTAGTTATTTCCCCTCGAACACATGAAATAAAAAAGCAAAATAATATAATAAAGTGAATTATTAAGAACATACCTTCAATCAAAATATTCACAATGTAAAACCAAGCGATAATGCTAACACTTTGCTAAAAATGTGTCATCAACTTGGGAATGCAAACGCTACTAAAACAATGAGAAATGTTTGGTGCGTTACTTATCAACTTTGGGAACCTCGCATCGCGTTAACACCATTGCCATGTGGTTAATTGACTTGGTTTATGATGCTCCATTTATGTTTTAAGATATTATGTAAGAAATAATTGGAATTAAAAATAGTGAATAAATACCCAATTTCCCGCTAGAATTGACTTTGGTACCTCAGTGCGATGATGCAAATTGCAAACATATTATGTGATTATTTCTTTGTATTGTTTATTCATTTACATGATTATTTCAGAGGCTGACAAGTCTAACGACCAGAAGTCCCTGGAGAGGAGTCTACAGTCTCACCTGATCCTGCTGGTGGAGCAACAACTAGGAAACAAGAGTGTGTATATCTTGCCTCAGGGCAAACACAACGATGGAGAAACATTAAGACAAGTAAGTTATTCCGTGTTCATATGACTGCTATGTAAGCATAATTAAATTTAAAAACTTTTTTGATAAACTTAAGGCTTTAACACTGTGGAATTTCATAAAGACGAATTTTTTTACTAATTAATACGAATTCAAACGTCAGTTTTCTAGAATATTTATTATATTTTATGGGAATGACATGTTTCGCCCTTCTAAGGCATTATCAAATGTTTGATATAATATTACATTTGATAATGCCTTAGAAGGGCGAAACATGTCATTCCCATAAAATATAATAAAACTTCTAAAAAACTGACGTTTTCATTCGTATTAATTATTTAATATGGAGTTTTACATCATTGTTCAAGAAACAATTAATGTTTTTTTTACTGTTTTTTTTTCCACTTTAGAGTTTATTTTTCTTGACATGTTTCGAAGGTTTTACACCTTCATCACCGGGAGAACAATATAAACCAACCAAATTTATTTCAAACATAACACAAGAACATAAAAACGTATGTAACATTTGATAGTTAAACTAGGCAGACTACAAGGGACATAACATTAACACAAGATCTAGATATAGGCCTTTTCCATTATTATTCACTCCTCTCTTTCTTGGCCTTTCCCAACCCATACGATACGGATAATATCACCAGCCCATCTTTTCTCTAGGGGACCTATTCCTCTTCTATTATCCCACGGTCGCCATCTTAGAACTCTGGGTCTCGTCTATTTGTTCCCTGTCTAGCAATGTGACCTGTCTATTGCAACTTCAACATCAACAACTCTTATATCAGGGACTTTTCTCTAACACTTACGCCTAACATTTGTCTCTCCATAGATTGTTGTGCACTGGTTATCTCTAATATTGTTTAAACATTCCATCTATTACCTTTTCAAATTATGACTATTTTCCTTTGTTTGCAGACTGCAGAAAGAGTACTGAAGGAGAATTGTGGAAATGAAATCGGTGCCCAGTTTTTTGGAAATGCCCCAACGGGATATTACAAATACAAATATCCTGAGGAAAAAAATGGTGCTACAGGTGCTAAAGTAAGTCAAATTCAATGTATTCCTACCTTAATACAATTGAAAATGCCTCTTTTTCTAGACATTTTATTTTATGAGAATAACACGTTTTGCCTTACCAAGGCCATATTAGTTATTTAATATGGAATTTTATATCATTGTTCGAGAAACAATAAATAATAAGAATTCCTAACTTTTAGCATAAAGACAATTCAACCACAGAAATATGTAATCTGTAAACTTTATCAGTTTCTATAAAACAAGTAGGGTCTTTCAATAGGAGCGCTCCATTTTTAATCACTTGTGCAGAATGTCCATCGTGGCGTGCGCTGTGCTACGTAGCGCCATCTTGTTGAAACCATATGTTGTCGGTATCCATATCATCCAGTTGAAGCCACAAGAGTCAAATTTATCTATTAAACGGCGTATTGTAAACTCTGCGGGTCGGCCATGAATGCTATAAATTGGCAAACAGAGCACTGATTTTGATGATAAATTTTAACAATTTTAACGCATTGTTGAAGCGTGTAGTGTTCCATAGTGAAATGTCAAGACTAAATAAGTATTCTTGTCAAATTTGACAGCTATCGCTTTACTAAAATGGCCGCTATACGCTGTCAATGTTTGAGCGTTCCTATTGAAAAACCCTTTGACCACCAGGATACACCACTTGCAGCGAAGCCACGGTGGCCATTTGCCCGAAATTATATTCCATACATAATGTCATTGAATTTCCTTTAAAATTAAATTAAAATTGTCGCAATATCACTTAGACAGATTGTTTTATTTTATTTCAAAGAGCGCTCTTAATGAAAAAACCCTAAACCGCTTTACTTTAATTTCAATGTGACTTAACTAACTAACTAACTAACTAACCATCACGCCGTCTCCCCGGAGGGGTAGGCAGAAAGAATGGAACGCCACACTGTTCTGTCCTGACATACTTCTCTAGATTCCTCTACATTCATACATCTTGTCATGCACGCACGTCGATTTCTCCGACTCCTCACGTGTCCGACATTCAATATTTGATTGATTTGATCGTGCCACGTTTTCCTTGGCCTTCCTCTATTTCTAGCTCCGTTCATGCCGTTTACATATACCTTCTTTACCATTCTGTCTTCACCCATTCTTTTCATGTGTCCAAACCATCTTAATGACCCTTTCCTTATTTTGTTCATAACACTTTCATTCGCACCACATTCACTTCTTATACTTGCATTTGTCGTTCTATCATATACAGATTTGCCACACATTCGTCTTAGAGATCTCATTTCTACTGCATTTATTCTACTTTCATCCTTCTTTTGCCAGTTCCATGCTTCACTTCCATACATAAGGGTCGGCACAAGAACACCATTGTGCACTGCCATCTTGACTTCAATGTGACTTGATTTATTTAAATTTACATATATAGTTCTTATGGCCAGTAATATTTTCCATTGTAAACAACCAGTTTACTCTTTAGATATTTGGTAGTACGAGTATAGTGTGACAACTAGTCCATAAACTTTTTTATCAAATGTACATCATGCAAAAGTAAAATAAAATAAAATAATAAATAATATACTTGACTCTCTTTTTAGACAGTGGATACGTTGAATACGTTCCATGCAATACTGTGTAAAAAATCATAAAAAGTAATGGTGGATAGGTTTCCTTGCATAAAAATTTATTCAGGATATCACAAATGAGGGTATTAGTTGCAAACCTGGCAAACTCCATCATTAGATGTTTTGAGTAAATCGCAAAAAACTGATACGCTAATAAAATGCACTTTTTTACGATATTTATATGATTAAGTGTATAGAATTCCATAATGATGATATTAAAATAAACAAAAGTTGTTTAAAAATAGAAGAACTAAAAATTCTATAAATTATATGAAATATTCACGACACGTGTTTCGTCTTATGAGGACATCTTCGAGTGTGCAGGCTTAAATATAATGTGTTACGAGTATATAGACTTTGGGGTATGTCCCCGCCTAGTATTTTAAAAGTAATCAGTCATGAAATAATCATCATTATGTTGATAATTAAAGTAAAATAATGAATTTCATTTTGGAGTTGGCCAGCTTTGCAACACTCAAGTGGAGGTTGCCATGTTTGCAACAAACCCTATATTTTAATAGCAAAATTCTTCAGAATGAAGCCGAATTTGAAACTGAAAATCAATAAAAATTGTGTGCAAATGTATTATGAATAAGACCCAATTCATATCTCACTTTATATTGTTGGTAGAGTTTGGCGGGTTTTCAAATAATACCCTCAAATATAATTAATTATTGCTTATTGTATCTTTTTTTAAATATAAAACATCATCAACCATTAGTTGTCCGGTGTTGGACATAGGCCTGCCTTCCCGACACCCACACCTCTCCATTCCTCGTTACTTCGTGCTATTGACCACATCCCACTCTTTTGATGTCATCAGACCATCTTATTTCTGGTCTGCCCGGATTTCTGTAGCCGGTTCTCGGTCGCCACTCCAAGGTGCGTCCGGTTTACCAATCATCTGTTGGCCTCGCTATATGGCCAGCCCAATTTCACTTCATCGGCAACTTTGATCTTTTTTCTGATCCATGTTTTCTGTCTCGCAGACTGGTATTGTACATCCTACTCTTTATTGCCGGCTGAATCACTCGGAGTTTCTATAATGCTCTTATGTAAATGAGATTGTTTCAAACCCATATTTTTTTTAAATTGTAACAAAGATTATTCACTATGGATAATAGACAAACTTGTTGATGCACTTCCAGCTCCGTTTTCCACATATCCCACTGTGTATAGTACCAGTGGCGGTACTTCCATACAAGCCGAAAAGCCGGGCTTGCCTTAAAATATCTAAGTATAATAAAACAATGTTTTTTGTGTGTTTGAGCCGTCTACGAATAAAATAATATTTTGAATTTTATTTCACTCATACGTACCGTAGGTGAGATGTCCGCAAAATCGCCTAGGTCCACATGTTTTGTTTCATGTTTTCGATGGGCTTCATATTGGGCTTGCAAAATGTAAAAGGGTCTTTGTCGCACTGTATTGTATTTTTGGCTTGTAATCATCATATATATCAGAAGATATCTACAATTTTTTGTATGGATTTGAAGCCGGCTTCATCACTCTGAAGTATGTTACTATTCGATGTGTCACGAACTTCATTTCTATTGTCAGAATGTTATCTGTCATTTATGTTATGTGCGGAAATATTATGAAAAGAAAGATTATGTAATTTCTTTACGAAAATTTATTTATAATTCGTGTTTCAGTGTTAACAACTGTATTTTTATTGTCTATTTACAACTTATTTTTTATTAATTATATTTCTACTTGTATTTGTAAATACATTATTATATTATACAAGAACACGAGTTTGATGACGCAGAAAATATTTTATTGTATAGATTTAAAATACGCCTAAAATGGAATTTAAAATCTTTTAATTCCCGAAATTAATTTAGAAAGATAAAACTCTTTTTAATCCGGAAAAATACATTATCGTGACCCTCTACTAATATTATAACACAAAAAAACGTGTAAAAATGGAGTCCAGTGTATAGTGAAAAAAAATCTTGGTTATAAAATGTTGATCTTAAAATCATATAAGATACTGCAATTTGAATTTGCTTTTAAGATTCATAAACAAACAGACAGTCATTCATTGATGTTACATAATTTATAAACGTTTCCAATTTCATTATTTCAGATATTCTTTTACTATGCCCGACACCGCTCTGGGCAGGTGAAGACGGACACTTCTTACAAATGGCTGAATAGAAAAGAACTTGTTACCATGCTACCATCAACCTATCACTCTTCACTCAACAGCTTTCTTGTAGAAGAACGGGAATAGACAATATAAACATATTATTTATGTACCACTGAGGTTTGTTTGATGAGGGCTCTGCTTTGTTACTCTCAATTATGTTTAAATGAGTAGAGTAGAACACTTTTTTCAATAGAAGTTTTCGTACAACATAACAGGCCTTAGAAAACTTAAATATGTTTTATTTATTTTTCATTTGAATGTGCATAGCAACTATTTATAAGTGTTATGAATGTGTGTTTAGGCATTTAGTAGATCAAAAATAAAGCTTACAAATGAAACATTATTTGTTTATTATAATTTAAATACCGACTTACCTATACACTTCAGTTATCCCGCATACTTACTCTGTAATATTGTTATTTTTTATATATACCTGGAACCTGGATAATTGGCAGAAAAGTTCCGGTCCCACCTCCTTGGAGCACTTAAACCTCTTTAATTGGAAAAAAGAAACCTGTTTAATTGATACTCGACATTCTAGCCCTAAACGAAAGAAAGCACTGCCTTCTCGACCTCTGTAATTGGAGAGCACTGCCTTCTCTATCTGTATAATTTGGAGAGCATTGCCTTCTCGACCTCTGTAATTGGAGAGCACTACCTTCTCGACCTCTATAATTGGAGAGCACTGCCTTCTCGACCTCTATAATTGGAGAGCACTGCCTTCTCGATCTCGGTAATTGCACGGAGTGCCGCTCCCGTACGTTCCAAGATTGGACACACGGTGATCATCACCGGCAAAGAAACCATGGCCGGCGAGGCGATCGAAAGGATCGTAAAAAGCAACGTTAAGGTGTCGTCTCTCGGAGTCGGCATCGCAAAATTCAAAAGATCCGCGACCAAGGTGACCGTCCAGTGCGACACCTTGGAGGAGTGTCGCATTTTCAAGGATGCGGTCTCTAAACAGGGAACTCTAAAAGCGCAAGAGGAAGCCAAGCTCCGCCCGCGCATCATCGTCAAGGGAGTGGACGCGGCCATGTCCAAAAAGGACTTAGTCACGGCCATCTTCGCGCAGAACAGGTCCCTTGGTGGGCTCCTTGGGGAGACCCCGAGCGAGGAGCTGGTGTCGGTGCTCTTCTTCACGGGATTCCGCAAGGACAAAGAGAGAAAGTGCGCCATTCTTTCGGTTGCGCCGCCGGTCTGGCAAATTGTCAAGGACGCGGCCAGATTAAACGTGGGGTACGCCAGGGTCCACGTAGCGGAATACCTGGCACTGCTCACATGTCAGAAGTGCCTATCATACGGGCACACATCAACCCACTGCAGGAGCAAAGAGGCCTGCTGGCGCTGCGGGGGAGAGCACAAGGCGGCCAGCTGCAAGAAGGCAGCTGGCGCGACAGAGTGCTGCATCAGCTGCGACCGCACCAACAGGACGGATAAGACTCGCCACGCTACCAACCATCGCGTTTTCAGCGAGGAGTGTCCTTGCTACCGGAGCCACGTCGTCGCCTACAGAGCCAAATTAGACTATGGGCAGTGACTCCTTCCGGGAATACAAGGTTGCTCAGGCAAATCTCCAGAGATGCGAGACCGCCACCCTTTCGTTCATCAGGAACATTATCACTGCTAAATTTGACATCGCCATAATGCAGGAACCCTACACCGGGCGTACGGGGGCCATAAACAAATCGACGTACTCTGGACCGGTGTACCAGAAATGCAGAGCGAATTCGCCGACTAAAGCGGCGATCATCATCCTTAATCCGAAACTGGCCGAAAGGGCTATTCTGCTGGACGAGCGCAGCGACAGCGAGAACGTATTCGTCGAGATCGACGTGAACGGACCCCCTCTGGTGGTGGGCTCGCTCTATTTTCCTCCCAGTGATGACATTGAAGCCAGACTCCTCAAGGCCGGCGCGCTGATAGATGACAAGAGGTATCACCGCATCCTGATGGGAGCCGACGTTAACGCGAAGAGCATATGGTGGGGGAGCAAAAAGACCGACAAGAGAGGAGACCGGGTCGATCAGTTTGTTTCCCAGTACCAGCTCCACATGTTAAACGAGGGCACCGTCCCCACTTTCGAGACGATGCGGGGCGACACTCTTCTCAGCAGCGTCATCGACGTCACCGTCTGCTCCTCCAACCTCATCAAGGAGGTGGAGCACTGGAAGGTGGATAGGGACGTGGCTTCCCTGTCCGATCACAATGCCATCACATTCACCGTGTTGCTGGGCAAGTGTCCCGATAGCGGGAATAACGAGACGACTTTTCTGTACAAGACGAGCAGAGCGAACTGGATTAAATTTGAAAAGACGCTCAAAGCCAACCTCGCGAGTAGACACCACTCACCGTCGGAAACATCGACTCTAACGAATTGCAAGGCGTCCTCAACAGGCAGGCGGGAGACTACGTCGAGGCGATCGCTGACGCGTGTCGAGTGGCTATACCGACCATGAGGCCGTCCGAGCGCCGTCCGTGGTGGAACTCTGAATTGGACGGCATGAAGAAGGAGGTCATCCGAGCCAGGAGGAAGCTGGGGAATTCCTCCGCGGTCCGCAGGGAGCTCGTGACGTTGCCCGCCTACCTGGAGGCGAAACAAACCTACAAAGACGCGATACGATCCGCGAAGATACGCAGCTGGAAGGAGTTTTGTTGCATCCAGAATAAAGAAACGGTCTGGTCGTCTGTGCAGAGAATTCTGAAGAGCGCCCGCCGACCGCCCCCGGCCACGCTCAAGTTCGGGAATAAAACGTCGGGCTCCGCGCTTGAGACGGCGACCGCTCTGCTTGAACATTTCTTCCCCGAGGACGTAACTTCACGCGAAACGCCTGAGCAGCATTCTATCCGCCGGAGAGCCTGCGGGTCGCTGCTCACGGAAAACGATCTCGCTTTCACCCCAGAGGAGATATACCGGGCGCTAGAGATCATGGATCCTACCAGAGCGCCGGGGCGAGATCATCTCACCTCGGACATCTGTTTGAGAGCGTTCAAAACCTCCCCCGAAGTGCTCACCGGCATCTTCAATGCCTGTCTGCGAATAGACTGCTTTCCATTCCTGTGGAAAGTGGCGAGAGTTAAAATTATACCCAAACCGGGTAAGGACGACTACGGTGACGTCGCCTCGTACAGGCCGCTGGGATTGCTGCCCGTGCTGGGAAAGACGCTGGAGAGGCTCTTGATTGACCGCATCTCCTGGAGATTCGGCAGTCGAGGGGCGCTCTGCGTGTGCCAGTACGGGTTCACTCGGCAGCGGAGCACTGAGGACGCGATGGTCGCCGCGGTCGACCTTATCAGGTCAGCCAACCGCGAGGGATGTCACGCCTGCGTGATATCCCTCGATATCAAAGGCGCGTTCGACAACGCCTGGTGGCCCCACCTGCTGTCGCAACTCGCAAAACACGACTGTCCGGACAACATCTTTCGCGTGTTCAAGGACTACCTATCGGAGAGAATGGTCGAAATCCGATACGCGGGAGCCTACTCAAACAGATCGTCGAGCAAGGACTGCATTCAAGGATCCGCCTGCGGTCCGGTGCTCTGGAACGTAGCGCTCGACGAGCTCCTGCAGCTACCTTTTCGCGAAGTACACGTTCAGGCCTTCGCGGACGACGTGCTTCTGATCGTGAGGCACAGAGACGTCGGCGCCGTGGAGGCGATAGTCAATGAAACACTCTCGCAGATCACCTCCTGGGGGGAGCGAGTCACGAGGAGAAAGGCGTCAGCCCCGAGCCTCGTGATGAACGGGAAGCCTCTCCCGCTGTCCAAGGACTGCAAGGTTCTGGGGATTGTACTGGACGACGCTCTCGACTGGAGCAAACATGTAGATATAGCATGCAAGAAGGCCGTCAATTATACCAAGAAGCTAACGCACATGGCGAAAGCCACTTGGGGACTCAGCCCGGAGGTGATGCGGGCCCTCTATATTGGCGTGGTGGAGCCGACCATCACCTATGCGGCGAGCGTCTGGGCAGAAGCGGCAGGCAGGAATAACATCCAGCTAAAGCTGAACAGGGTTCAGAGAGCGATAGGCATACGAATTTGCAAAGCCTATAGAACTGCCTCTCTGACCTCAGTCCAGGCGATAGCAGACCTGATGCCGCTGGACCTGAGGCTCAAGGAGCTCAAAATGATAGGCGATGTCAAACGAACCGGCTCCAGCGAACTCTTACCGGGGGACCGCGGCTACCAGGGAGTCGTCAAGTGGACGGAGCTGCCGCATCCCGTCGAGCAGATTGGAGAATTGACGGCCCACCCTGAGACATACAGAAGAGACGCATTCCCACCGGATGAAGTAGATATATATACAGACGGAAGCAAGACCGGAGGAAAGGTTGGCGCGGCGTTTGCAGTTTTTGGCGCTACCGGAGAGATCAAGTGCAGGAAGCTGCCTATGGCGGATTACTGCACGGTATTCCAGGCCGAACTCTTCGCCATCGCAGAGGCCCTGAGATGGGTAGTCGCCGACACCTCGTGGAAGAAGGTCAACGTCTTGACCGACTGCATGAGCGCGACGGCGCGCCCACCAATCCGATGGTCTTCCAGATTCAAAAGACTTCCAAAATCCTTAGAGACCGAGGAACAGAGTGCACCTTCTTGTGGATCAGAGGCCACAACGGACTGGAAGGGAACGACAGAGCAGATGAGCTGGCTAAAGCGGCCGCCCTTAGGGTCAAAACTGCCAAGCTCTACTCCGAGTTTCCTCTCAGCTACGCAAAAAGCATGATCCGTGACCAAATGAATCAGCTGTGGGAAGAGAGATACGAGAGCAGCGCCACCGGAAACGGGACCAAAAATTTTCTCCCCTCCGTAAGAGACGCGAAAGAGCTGAGGAAGAGAATCACACCTTCGTTCCAGCTCTCGCAAGTTCTCACTGGGCATGGTGCCACACTCTCGTATCTACACAGATTCAAGATTAAAGATTCACCTCACTGTCCCTGTGACTCACAAACAGACCAAACAATCGAACACGTCATCATTCACTGCCCCATCTACACGCGAGAGAGATGGAAACTGGAGAAGGAATGCCAGAAAAGGGGCATAATTATCAGTGACTTCCCAGCCATCCTCCGCAACACGGAAACACTCCACATCTTCAAAGACTTCGCAACCACGGTGGTGGATCGGTTGCGATCGGCCAACAGATAGACTTATTGTACTTATTGCATGTATCCCTTATTGTAGTCTTCCACAGGTACACCGCGTCCCGGCTGAGGTTTTCCATGGTTCCCTCAGCTGTTAGGCAAATGTCGAGATGATATTAGCTAGCCCATGGACACACAAGGCAGGCACTCTTACAAACACTTAGTTAAATTCGCACACTGACTCACTGTTAATAAAGATCTCAACGCCATGAAGAATTAAAACTCAAGGCATTACTTAGAAAACACAACCAAATAAAAAATAAAAAAAATGGTGTATACATTACTGACGAAGTTACAAACAATGTTTTGCCTAATATTTCACGCGGTAATGTTCTGAACCTGTCTCATATTACCATGTATCCAAATGAGGTACTATCTGGCATTAAGGTATTAAAAATAGGCAAATCTTTCGGTCCGGACAACATCCCTTCAATTTTTCTCAAGTACTGTACAAATTGCCTAGCTGTCCCTATTTGTAATCTTTTCAATGTATCTCTTTCTACTGGTATTTTTCCAAACAACTAGAAAATCAGCTTTCTCACTCCAATTTATAAGATGGACGAGAAAAGTAAAATTTCTCATTACCGTCCATATAGGACGGTACATATAGTATCCAATCAACAATTCCGAAACTATTTGAACGTATT
This sequence comes from Lepidostoma basale, assembly GCA_022606425.2. Taxonomy (NCBI): domain Eukaryota; kingdom Metazoa; phylum Arthropoda; class Insecta; order Trichoptera; family Lepidostomatidae; genus Lepidostoma; species Lepidostoma basale. The sequence continues at coordinate 502,437 of JAHDVF020000079.1, read as the reverse complement.
GTATTAAATAAAATTGAGATTCCAATAAAGCAAATAATAACTTCTTACCAACATGGTTTCGTAACTGGCAGGTCGACTCTAACTAACTTGACACTCTATGAAGACTTCATCTCCAATGCTTTCACCAACAACACCCCAGGTTGACTCTATATATACATACAGACTTCAGCAAAGCATTTGACAAAGTGAGTCATGTCATTCTCATCCATAAACTCAAACAGCTGGGTATCCACGGTTTTCTTCTGAATTGGTTTCATAACTACCTATCAAATAAATGGCTTACCGTCAGAATTGATAAATGTTTCTCATATAAATTTAAAGCCACCAATGGGGTCCCACAAGGATCACATCTCGGCCCGATCTTGTTTATCTTATTCATTAACGATATTGTTTATATTTTATATAACATGATGTCCATGTGTTGCTTTTCGCAGACGATCTGAAACTTTTTAGAACTATAAATGACTGTATAACACTGCAAACCAACCTCGATAGTTTAGATGCTTGGTGCAACGCAAACAAACTCTTCTTAACCCTTAGCCTGCGTGCGTATCGACGTATGATACGGCAACTCCCATATAAGAATTTGTACCGTTCACTGCGCGCGTATCGACGTATGATACACCGACCGGCCGGGATATTCAAATGTTGATAAAACAGGAATTTGTCCCTTTGAGACGTGTCAGCATTGATAAATATTTAGTTTATTTCATAACACCAACGACATCTACAATTATTCATCACAAATATTGAGTTAACTTGACAAAAACTTGTATTTACGGGATCCTTGACATCGACCGCGATCTCTGTAATAAGTAGGTATTCATTCAAAGTTTCCCGCGTTCAGTCCGCTCACTCCCACTACTCAGCATACGAAGCTCGAGTCCGGAGATGTGCGCGGTTTTCAATATCGATCCTCGAGCTTGCTTCTAAATTTATTTTTGTATTTTTTAACATTTAAATTAGTATTATTGTCGCGGATTTCTTTGCAAGGACAAGTTTTTAAAATTGAGTGAAAACAAAAATTTGTTTTGTATTGCGAACTATATTTAATTTTAAAAAATACTAAAAAGCAATAACATAGTTTTTTTGTTTTGAAAAAAAGTAAATTTCAAAAAAGTTTTTAAGTTAATTTTGTATTTGGGATATTTCAAAAAGTTGTGAGTATTTCTTATGCAAATATGGCGTATCAAAATATATCTGACGAAAATATATCTGAAATAATTGGTGAACTAGATTCAGATTATGAAATGGAAGAAGACCTCGAGTCTCGGGAGAGGCATGTTCTTGATATTGACATGGAAGAACAATCTGTTGAGGGAATCGTTGAAGAGCAATTATATAATTGGACATCTGGAACTCATATCCCCATAATTCACGAATTTTATGACTTTCAATCCGGTATTACTAATAATAGCCTTTCCGAAAATTCATCTGAGTGCGATTTTTTTTTAACATTTCTTGAATCACGATATCATGTCAAAAATAGTTACAGAAACAAATAAATTCTATTTATTTACATAAACCAGGAAGGTACAAACGCCGACGACGTATCACATTTTTTTGTGACACGACGTATCCGACATCCGATATGGTAGAACATTTGCCGGAACTTCTCCAATTTAGTACCAGAAAAGCCCCTCGAAGACGTTGCCATGTTTGTGGAAATTCCTCGGTTCGAGGTAAAAAAACAAAAGCTATCAAGATATTTTTGTCCTCCGTGTGACGGCAGCCTTTGCTTAAAGCCGTGCTTTAAAATTTATCACTACGATCCAATTTTTTAAAGTTATAATAAAAACAATCAGTAATTTCTGTGTCCCATAAAAAGACGATTATATTTGTTTGAATATAACACATCAACATTTGAAATTCAAAACCAAACATCTGTGCTTGTTGAATTGAATAGTCCTTTGTAAAATTATCAGTGTGAACTTATAGGTACTTAAAAACGATCGTAGTAAAACAATGTTCCCTTTCAATATTAATTGTGTTTACGTTTAACGGCGACGCGATGTGTAATACCCGCGCAGGACTCCATCTTATCTGTCGGTAGAATTCGGACTTACGAACGTGTCACGTGATGAACAATTAATGGCGCCGCGTCTTTCGTTGAGTGATTTGTATTGAATTTGTTGTTTACATTTATTCAACTATTCAAAGAGTGTTTTTGTTATTTTATCACGCACAATCAGATGAAAAATCTGATTACCAACGTTTCGGCTATGATTATAAATTTTTAGACAACATATTTATCTTACGAACAGGAAACATAAAATCCCTGTCAATACGCCGCGTGGAGTGCTTTTCTTATAAAGTATTAGGGAACGCAGGTGCCAGGTAAATCACGTAAATGTCAAGTGATTAGATTTCACAAAATAAAAAAAAACATTATTCATTATTACAGAATGAAACTACTCTCCAATCTACACTAATGATTAGAGATTTGGGTATTTTGTTGGACCGTGAATTGTCCTTTACTAACCATATCAATCATATTGCGAATGAAGGGATGAAAATGTTGGGTTTTGTTATGAGATCAACTAGAGGATTCAACAGTGCTTATTGTGTCCGATTACTTTACTGTTCTTTGGTTACAAGTCGTATCCGATATTGTTCTCCTGTCTGGTCGCCTCATTATGATTCACATTCCAAGACATTGGAGAGGGTACAAAATAAATTCCTAACACATATTAACTTTAAGCTAAATATTCCCAGGGAGCAAAAAGATTATGCTCTCTTACGAATAGAAATGCGACTTCTGCGATTATCTGACAGGAGAACGGTATTCGACCTCTTGTTATTGTATAATACAATTTTTTTTATTCATTGGTTGATTGTCCTGAACTTGTTAGCCTTAATATCTATACGGGTGCCTCTAACTGTCACACTAACCTCAGAATGTATTCCACAATACCTCGAATTTTGGCTCGAACTTGGCAACATGTATGGACGTTCGTTGGATATGTATAGGAAGACTATTTTCAAAAAACAACTCCTTGCTCTTTTCCAATTCATATAGATTCTTAGGCTTTATTAGTATTAGTATTCATCTTTTTGTTTGTATTCCTTGAACATATACTTTTAAACCGATCGTTTTTTAAGCGGTCACATTTATATTTTTAGATTTAAAACACGTCTTAATGCGCCCTTAAGGTGATTACATCACAAAAACGGCGCTTTAAAAGTTAGCATATTATTATTATTATTTGTGTTTTTTGTATTTAAGTGTGTTTTTATTTTATTTTTTATTACATGGTTTGTATTTCTGTATATTTGGTATTTTTGCGCTTTGTATTTGTACTTTTTGTATTTTAATATGCCATTCTCCATTTTGTATGTTGCCATCTTATGTTTATTTACGGTGTATATGTATTTACTCACTGTATCCATCATTACTCTGCATGTAATCTTTTATTTCTTTGTATCATGCCGGGTATACTCGACGTCGACTATCACTTGAGAGTACATGTCCCTGTCTTATGCAGTTCTAAACAGCGCCTCGACTGTCCCATTCCCTGTCCAATCACATACCTTGACGACCCTCTATTTTGCCCATTATGGTTAGGTGTAGCAGCTCGTACTTCTCTCCTCTAAGCATGGCCCCAGGGTAACACACTTTCGGACCTTGATGTCAGCCAGCAATTGTCTCTCAACTCTTGCTCTCTTCTATTGAAATATGTAGTAATAAACTGGGATGATTTTGATACACACGGCTTACATGGATGTCTTAAGTGTAAAATGTTAAATTGAGAATGTATTGGTGTCTCAGTGGGTAGGTATTTGTGGAAATGAGGACACAGTTGGCTTTCGTAGCATTTTATTTTCATTTTCCTTAACAGTTCCATAAATATGAGAGTTGACAACACAACAGTGTTTAATTTAATTAAGTGTCAAAACATTTAGCGATCGGCAATCGTTAATTTATTGCAATTAAAACAGCACAATGAAAGGAAGGCGTTTCTCATAAAGTACTTTATATATAATGAACTAATATATAGATCAATTGTCAGAATGCTTCCTAATATAATTTGTTAAAAGTTAAAACATTTTAAAATTCATTAAGTTGGACAAGGAGACGAAGATGGGACAAGGCGCCGCCGGCGGGAGGCGCCCCTAAAGTAGAAAGACCGCACGTAGAATATAATATAACCATTAATATCTCAATTCATATCTTCACTTACAATTAAACTCTAAAACCGTCGGTGAGCGTTATTTTGATTTTTTTGCCTTTTTCTTTAGCGGAATATGAACCGATTGGCGTGGGGAACATCTAAGTACAAGATCCCGCTACTCCAACCTACATGTTTCATTACGATGGCACGCTTAACTTTTAGGGTTGGTCTTATACATCTAATAAAGGTTCTACAGTCTGCTAACCGCCAAACTTCAACAATAAATACTTTGCACGCGTCAGTGGGGCTGTTGCTTCACACTTGACTCGAGAACAATTTCATTATTGTCATCTTTGTATCTATCTGTATGATTGTTAAGTACCAAACTCAGCGGTGAATCTTACAAGCCTTATATTAATTATTACTCGAGAAATTTGTTAAGAATTCAATACGGGATTAACTAATATTATACATATTCCACCAAGATTTGTACGTAAAGCGACGAGACAGTATTCCATCCGTCCTATTCCGCGTATCGCCTTCTATACACTGTGAGAAGTTTGTACACTCGAATAATCAAAACACTCGCATTCCATCTCGCCACGACTGCAGATCTGCGACTCCGAGAGACTATCGCCACGCGGCGGGCGGCCGCTGCCCGATTGGCCGATCAGACTATTAAAAATTCCGGTTGCCGCCACAAGAAAAAAAAATGCAAAAAATCTCAAAATCCCACCGGACACTAAAGACTCGCAATAACAATTGTCAGGGTATTTACAGTAATTAAGTATGGGTGAGATTCGGGGGGTAGGGTGGACAGGGTAGGGTCCACAGGGGGGAGGGTCACAGGGGCTCCCGCTGCGGCACCCAGATGCTGGGCCCGCTCTCTCCCGATATCACCTCCTTCACGCGCCCGTAGATGTCCTCCGGCGTGTCCCCGCTAACCACCGCTGCAAACCAAACACAAACATTTTAATACACTAACTCTTTCATGGCCCCGTGCTTGGGGCTCATTTATAACTTCTCCAATATTCCCAGATTATGTGCGACATCTACTGGTGTACACAAAATTATGTTTCATAAATGAGGGTATTAGTTGCAAACCTGGCAAACTCCATCATTAGATGTTTTGAGTAAATCGTAAAAAACTGATACGCTAATAAAATGCGCTTTTTTACGATATTTATTTTTTTCATCTCAACCAGTTAGTATTTTAAAAGTAATCAGCCATGAAATAATCATCATTATGTTGATAATTAAAGTAAAATAATGAATTTCATTTTGGAGTTTGCCAGCTTTGCAACACTCAAGTGGAGGTTGCCATGTTTGCAACAAACCCTATATTTTAATAGCAAAATTCTTCAGAATGAAGCCGAATTTGAAACTGAAAATCAATAAAAATTGTGTGCAAATGTATTATGAATAAGACCCAATTCATATCTCACTTTTGATTGTTAGTGGAGTTTGCCGGGTTTGCAAATAATACCCTCAAATGTCATTGATATCTTAATAATCGAGAGGTTAACTCATTTATCTTCACATCTATAAGAAGTGAATACGGTCCCAATGAAAGTGTTGTGAATAAAATAATGGCAAAGATATGTAAACAACTAGAGGAAATAGAGGAAGACCGAGTGGCACTATCAAACCAATCCAATATCAAATGTCGGCCACATAAGGAGTCGGAGAAATCAATGTGCACCATACATGATACTATGTATGAATGTTGAAGAAGCAAGAGAAGTATATCAGGAAAGAACAATGTGACGGTCCATTATTTTTGCCTATCCCTTCGGGAGACGGCGTGATGGTTAGTTAGTTTAATTTTAAAATTAACACACCGAATCAACCAATAAATTTTAAAATAACTGAAATCAAACACTACAACTAGATAATGCAGTGAAATAACTTGAAGTATATTCCATAAGAAATACTAAATGAAACGTATAGTTATTATACTAGTAAATGGCTAGAAAGAACAAAAAGTAAGTACTCACCAGTGAAATATTCAGCAAACTCTTGCTCCATTTTGATTGCACGTTCATAAGTCTTACGAGCTTGCTCTTCTGTCATTCTTTTATTCATTTCCCTGGAGGAAAAAAAATACAATAATGTATCACGCAATTTAAGATGAAAAATGTTGAATAATAAAAAAAAAACATATACACAAACCGAAAGAAATATGAATAATTCAAACATGGTTTTTAAAACATATGTATCCCTAAAGATGAAAACTGCAACCATCTCCAAAATGGTATTCAAGACATGAACATACCCGAGATGCAAAGAATTTTGCATAAAGATATTAATTTTAGATAAACTTAAGGCGTTAACACTGTGGAATTCCATAATGATGAATTTTTACTGTTTTTCCCATTTTTTAGTTTATTTTTCTCGACATGTTTCGAAGGCTTACTACACCTTCATCATCGGGAGACCGAGAAGTTTATATAGTTCTCCCGATGATGAAGGTCCAAATATGTAGAGAAAAATAAACTCAAAAGTGTAAAAAACAGTGTTTTCATTAATAAAAATTAATTATAAAGATATTAATGTGGATTATCAGATGTATTTATAGTTCAAGCAGACACAACTTTAATCCAAGTACAATCATGAAAATTTAAAAAGTAAATTCCCCGTGTACTGTGTGATCAAACACAGTCAAAGTAAAAAATAATACAAAGAAAAAACGAAAGAGCCATGCTACATACTCGTATAAGACTCTCAGACCAGATAAGAAATATTGAAATACGTAGAAGGTCGAGAGTAACGGATGTCGTCAAAAGAGTGGGTAAACTCAAATGGCTATTTGCGGGACATGTTGCCAGATTGGTAGACGATAGATGGACTAGAATGGCGGTGGAATGGAGACCCCACAAAAATAAAAGAAACCGAGAGACCTCCCACACAATTGGCCTTTGATGTTTGAAAATTTGCTGGTGATTACTTGCAAAAGGCACAAGACAGGAATACGTGGAGAAGTATGGGGGAGGCCTATTTTCAGCAGTGGACGACAACGGCTGTTTAAGTAAAGTAAGTAATTATTAAAAAAACATGAAAAAATCAGCAAACGCTTGCGTTTCAAAATCATCAAGCGAGAGGTCTTCTCATAACAAGCGTCTAAGATCGACTAACGCAATATTAAACATTTCTGAACAAGACTAATAATGTGTCTCTTTCAGGCTCATAGATAAATAATTATCGAGAGTGAGATGTTTAGAATGTATGTGTGTGATAGTTTGATTGTATTAGTAATGTATCTCCGATTTTCAATAAAAATACTTATTCTATTCCCAATAGGTTTTAGAATTATAATGAATTATTTTAATTTATAACAAAGAATACTAAAAATATTAATCCGAATATATTATATTTTTATAGATATTAAAGTTATTAGAAGCAAAGGGTAATATCATATAACACAATGTTAATTAGACTCACATTATGGATTCGACACTCTTTGGTTTGAGGAATATTGCAATAGGATAAAGCTGAGCGACTTGAAGTCTCTTGATGGCATTTCCGCTGACATCGAGAATGCAATGTTTACCCTGGAACAAAAATACAACTCAATCAGCATTACATAAAAATTATCTTACACATAATCGAGTCATTCTAAAATGATTATTTATGGGTTACACATGTTATGGGTTATACACTTGAATGGGCACCATAGAAGCAGCAATCATTTTCCAATCATTACCACATTACTCGACAAAAATGGTCTATAAGTTTTCAAATTTATTTAAGCATCATATCTCTTTATCAGCTTGTCTCCATCCACTGCTGGATGTAAGCCTCTCCACCCCCACATCATGCCTCTCGCCAGTATTCTCCAGACCCTTCCCGCCGTCTGCACAATATCATCGCACCACCTGGTTGGCTGTCTCCTGCCACTTCTTCGGCCCAACCTTGGCCTCCACTGCCACTTCATCCTCGCAATGCGTATCCCTACATCGGTGACCCTGGTGCGTCTTCTAATCTCCACGTTGGGTATGTGGTCTCTAAGCGAGATACTCAACATGGATCTTTCCATGGCCCGTTGTGCAACTTTGATTTTGTACATTGCTTCTTTAGTTAACGTCCATGCCTCGCATACATAGGTCATCACAGGTAACACACACTGGTCCAGCACTTTTGTTTTTAAATTTTGTGGGATGTCCGACTTGAAGATGTTGCCCAGCCTTCCGAATGCAGACCAACCAAGCTGTATTCTCCTAAGCATCATATAACACAAATCAAATATGTAGGAATACAGTAAAGAGAATATTTATTTATTGTTTCTTAAACAATGATGGAAAAATCGAAATTAAATAATTAATACGAATGAAAACATCTGTTTTCTAGAAGTTTTATTATAGTTTATGGGAATGACATGTTTCACCTTTCTTAGGCATTATCAAATGTCATATAATTTCCATAAACTATAATAAAACATCTAGAAAACAGAAGTTTCATTCATATTAATAAACTAACTAACTAACCATCACGCCATTTCCCCGGAGGGGTAGGCAGAGAGGATGGATCGCCACACTGGCCTGTCCTGGCACACCTCTCGGGCTTCCTCCACATTCATACATCGCACGCACATCGATTATTCCGACTTCGAATGTGGCCACCTTTTAGTAATTGGTTAATTTGGTCATGCCATGTTTTCCTCGGTCGTCCTAGGCTTCTTTTCCCACTCACGCTGCTTGTGTACAACTTTTTAACCATTCTACTCTCATCCATTCGTTCCATATGCCCGAACCATCTCAGGGATCCTTTTTTAATTTTATTCAAGATGCAGTGATCTGTCTTACATTTCTTTCTTATTTCATCGTTCGGTATTCTATCATACAACGTTTTCCCGCACATTCTTCTTAGTGATCTCATTTCTACGGCGTTTATCCTGCTTTCATCCTTCTTTTGCCAGCTCCAAGCTTCACTTCCATACATGAGGGTTGGCACTAGAACTCCATTGTGTATCTTTGCTTCTGTGGATATATTTCTATTTGCAGTAATGACTTTGAGTGCGCCATTTATTTTATTCCCAGCACCAACCCTCCTTTCGATGTCTTTCTCCATTTTTCAGTCTCTTGTAAACATGATTCCCAGATACGTAAATTCAGTAACTTGCTCCAATTTCTCGCCCATCGCACTTATATCACAAATCGTCATACATTCTTCTTTCTCGAAAACCATCACTTTAGATTTAGACACATTCATCACCAAGTCACTCTTTTTGCATGCCTCATACATCCTTGCCACTAAGACTTGCAAATTGTCTTTACTGTCAGCGATTAACACAGCATCGTCTGCATATAACAAACAGTTGACTGACGAGGGATGCGACCGCGCGTATCAGTTTTGTGCCCACTCCATACTCGGCCAAGACCTTCCAAAGTTTTTTTCCTATCAACTCGGTCATAAGCTTTCTGCAGATCCACAAACGCACAGAAAAGTTTTCGGTCCTTGGCCAAAACCTTCTCTGTTAGACTGTGGAGTGCGAAAATCTGGTCCATGCATCCACGTCCGCTCATGAAGGCTCCTTGTACATCCCAAATCTTTCCAGATGTCACTTTCCTCACTCTTTCTATCAGTATCCCGCCGTATAGTTTGCCAACGGAGCTCAGCAGACTGATGGCCCTGTGGCTCCCACAGTCTACACGGGATCCCTTACCCTTGTAAAGAGGCATGATAACTGCTCTTCTCCAGTCCAGCGGAGTATACCCCTCCTCCAAACATTGGTTAAGGAGTCCGCAAAGCCATGCAAGAACCACCTGGTCACCACTCTTGACAAACTCTATTGCAACGCAATCATATCCAACTGCTTTTCCACCTTTCATCATTTTCAATGCATTCTTCATCTCATTCATGCTTATCTCTTCTGTACTACTTACTTCATTTGTGTTCACAGCACTTACATTTTCTCTGGCATCCATATCAGCTGCTACGTTACTGCCATACATTTCTTTAAAATAGTTCATCCATCTTTCTTGTACACTCTTATCATCTGTCAGCATTCTTCCGTCTTCTCCCAGAATTGCTTTCACACATCCGCTTTCCGAGGAGTTCCGAGATTTTTTAACCTCCTTCCAGAACATTTTTATATTCTCCTGGAAGTGGTGGGTGATTTTTTCTCCCTCTTCTATTTTCATCTTTTCCTTGCACTCTTTTACTCTCACTTTCACATTATTCTTACAAACCTTATATATTTCTTTCGCTCTCATATATTTTTCACTATCGCCCCTATCCACTGCAAGCAAATTCTTCCACGCATCCTTTTTTTCTGTAACGCTGTTTTTTACGTATCATAAAAAAATTAATCAAATATGCAGTTTTTCCTCAAAATGTCAAAGAAAGGTTTGGTGAAATGATGTATGGCTAGAAAAAATTGTTTGTAGATTTTTTTAAAATATTGTCATAATAATCATGAACAGGTATTGCAAAACTGTATTTGGCTCTCTGACAATTCCAACACATTCTCCGTAATAAAAATAAAATATACGAGGTCTGTTCAAAAAGTATCGCGAATTTTGAATTTCCGCTGGCTACGTATATTTGATTTTTGATTTTTTTGTAGCGTTATGTTGGTACTCATGTCCCTTACTTATGCTGACAAGGTCGGCCATTTTGAATGTTTAGTTAATTTTTGACAGCTGTTTTGCTTAGATGTGTTTTGGCTCGTCTTCGATTTTTGCCTATTCCAAAAAATGGATCAAAGAATCTGTATCAAATTTTGTGTGAAAAACAAAATAAAGTGCGCGGACGCATTTCAAATGTTGACTGTGGCATAATATATGGTGAAGCTACCTTGGACCAAAGCAACGTTTATCGGTGGTACAAAATGTTCTCAGAGGGCCGAGAAGATATGAACGACGAAGAGCGTGCCGGACGCCCGAGCACGTCAACAACAGACGAAAACATTGATAAAGTGAAGAAAATAGTATTAGCCAATCTTCGAATCACCGTCGATTTTAACCAATGATTTGGGCATGAGTCGGGTCGCCGCGAAATTCGTGCCAAAATTGCTCAATTTAGACCAAAAACAGCATCGCGTTAACATTGCTCAGGAGATGTTGGACTCGGTCCGTGACGACCCAAATGTGCTCCAGAGGGTCATAACTGGTGACGAATCATGGGTTTATGGTTATGACGTGGAAACCAAAGCTCAATCATCCCAATGGAAGCTGCCGCATGAGCCAAGACCAAAAAAAGCGCGCCAAGTTCGGTCGAACGTGAAGGTTTTGCTCACAGTTTTCTTCGATTGCAGGGGCGTGGTGCATCATGAGTTCTTGCCACAGGGTAGTACGGTCAATAAGGAATATTACCTGCAAGTTATGCGCAATTTGCGCGAAGCAATCCGCCAGAAACGCCCGGATTTGTGGAAGAACAAAAACTGGCTTTTGCACCATGATAACGCCCCTGCTCACACATCGTTGCTTGTGCGCGAATATTTGGCCAAAAACAACACAGTAATGGTGCCGCAGCCACCGTATTCCCCAGACCTGGCCCCCTGTGACTTTTTCCTGTTTCCAAAACTGAAGAGGCCCATGAAAGGACGACGCTACGCCACGATTGAGGAGATAAAGACGGCATCGAAGGAGGAGCTGAACAAGATCACAAAAATGATTTTTTTAAGTGCTTCGAGGATTGGAAAAAACGTTGGCATAAATGTATTATATCCGAGGGGAATTACTTTGAAGGGGACAAAATAGATATTCATGAATAAATAAATACTTTTTGAAAAAATATAATATTCGCGATACTTTTTGAACAGACCTCGTATATCCTACGTTCCGGAACTAAGAAAGAATGTACTGATAGAAAAAATATGGATGGAAGAAAAAAAATCTACCTATTATAACATCACATTGGGAATTTTCATGTAAAATACCTAATAATGAAAAACGAAAGTTTTTTCTTACACGGCGAAAACCCTATTTTACGTTTTTTAAGGAACTGAGAAAAAAAAACCTAAATGATAAATATAAATGGGGAGATTTATAAAAACATTTAAAAAAATTAAATCAGGTAGATTAGTTCGGGAAACGCGTGCCATAAAACCAAACAAAATCGATGAAAAAAGTAAGAAAAGATTGTAATTAACTTAACGAATAAAATAAAACAAAAAAAGTAAAAACTATGTAAATGATGATCGCGAATAATGTCAAAAAGAACGAAGCGTTAAAAATCAAGTCAATAACCGAATGACAGATGCCGAATGTCCCCAAACACCACGTTGCGTGCCGTATGCTGACCAATCACGTTTCTACTGTGCCGACTCATTGTCAATCGCGGGTAACTCGCATATTTTGACGTAAATTGCGGGTAAAAAATGTACTAAAATATATCGGGACTGAAAAAATTAAACGCAATTGGCGGGAAAACGTTGAATACGGGGATGTAAAATCTTACTGATTGAAAATGAATATTATTTTATAATATACATTATTCTTCGTACATTCATTGTCATGGACAATGTACTTCAAAATTAACCGCCCTGCTTTCACGTTATTTTCTGAGAAACATGCAAAAAATCGCGTTTTTTAATAATTAATTTAATTATATATTAATTTTATTATTTTTCATATTAATTAATTTTATTATTTTTCATATTAATTAATTTTATTATTATATATTAATTTTATTCAAAAACTCGACCGTGCACTTTGCCTGCCCCTTGTAAAACTATCATACTTGTGAAGACTTGTACTCAAGTGCTGTTGGCACACACGCATATCCCTAACAGCTTGTACCTTTTAGGTACATTATTTTTTTTCAAGCGCATACGTGATACGGGATAGCGCAGAATGGTACAGTCAAAGTGTGTATCACGTACATTCATATGCATAGGGCGGTTAAAAAAAGGAATAGTTGTAGAAAATAATAACCTTCTCTGCGACTTGTTTGACGGAAGCCACGGAGGTGCCGTACAGGTTCTCGTTGTACTGGCCAGCCTCTATGAAGAGGTGGTTCTGAATATCCCTCTCCATCTGCTCCCGGCTGGCCACAAAGTGGTAGTCTCGTCCATCCACTTCATATTCCCGTTTTGGTCGAGTTGTATCTGAAACATCATACCATTGTTTCAATCGGGAACATACAATACTTTAAATCTGACAATTTACAAATTAACAAATATAATGATATGTTTAAAAATTTGATATAAAAAAATCACGGTCAAATTAAAATATTAAAAAAGAACATTTATATCTCTGTGGACAAAACTAAGCATAACTCCGTCTCCCTGAGTCAGTTCTACTATATGGCTGTGAAACTTGAACTCTTTAAGTGAATATAAATAATAACCTCTGCGTTTGAGATGTGGATATACTGCAGAGTGCTCCGTATACCGTGGACTAATAAGATCAGTAATGCAGACGTACTGCAGAGAGCCAGAGCCAATAAAGAGCTGTAGTCGAGTCTGAAGGTTAGAAAGATCTCATATTTGGATCATGTGCTAAGGGGAGAAAAATGTCACCTTCGGTTGATTAACATTAATATTGTTTGTAATGTCTGTTGAGATAATAAACTGATTAGATAAAGATAGAGATGGCAGGGAGTTGGGAGAAGGTAGTTGTCCTGGCTGCGGAATATAAGGGACTGGACAGGAATGGGCAACGTTGAGAACCTGTTCCAAATAGCACAGGACAGAGATGCTTTCATTGGAGTGATCACTAACGTTGTGAGGACTGACATGGCAGCAAAGAAAAATATTAATTTATAACTTACGTGGTACGCAGCTTCCGAACTTGTCTGGAAACTCGGAGATCAGGTCATCATTCACTCTGTCCTTAAGCGGGCCGAGAATGATAACAGGGCGCGTGTAGCTAATGGTTAATTGCTGTACAGATTCGTACGATAAGACGGCTTCCTCCTGACCTGCAATCACCGGGGAAACAATCAATACAGCAGCCGATAAGGTCCACCAGCAGTCAATACTGAATTACTATCGATTGAGTTAGAATTAGAATCCATATTGTTTAGGAAGCCCAAACGTTAAAGTTTACGTAAAAAACATAAAAGTAAGCAAACGTCTCCTATGCTATAGATTGTTAAAATTCCATTCTGCTCGCAAGCTTGTTGTTAGGACAACTCTAAGTAGCATCTAACCGTTTATTTATTTATTTTTGTTAAGTGATGTGTACAAAACTAAATATAATAATTTATTTACTACAAGTGACTATCGAAAACTAATTTCTAGCTGAATGATGTTAATACTCGACGTCTTTCATATCAGTGAAAGTACGTTCAGAAGGCAAATACTCATAATTCTGGAGGGTATCCTGTCTTCCTAATGTTCAACCATCTCTCATGCGTTTCTGGTAGTATATTATTATTTTACCAATATATTATTTTACCTGTTCTCAATAGATGCCTTAAAAATTAATTTTGTAATGTCTATTGATGAAATGAAATAAACTGAATACTAGATGACGATTCCAACAAAAATATACAAACTAATGAAACAAAAAAAACTATTAAGGAAAATTGCTTTACACGTTCCTTTTCACTGATCGTGTATCATTTTCAGTTTACTGACATTTCTCCGGCTAACCGGACTAGATTATCAAATCAACTAATATAGTCTACAGATGGTATTCAGTGTCAGTAAAATTAGATCAATCGATATTGTGTTATATATCACCATTTTAAGTTAATAACAATAAAAATATTATATTTCAAATAAATGCGTGTACTTACAGAGTTTAAAGATCAACAAAAATTTGTATTTAAAAAAATATTGGTTAATGTATTGAAATAAAAATGATCAGCGGCGGGTGGAGGCCCCCTGGGCGACGCTGGTGGCGGCAGTCGAGTGCTCGTACCTCGTACAGTGAAGTGAGGAATCAGTGTTCAAGTTACCCAGAAACGGTGTGGACTTATCAAGCATCAAGTCTTGTATGTATGTACTATGCTATTTGTAGTCTTAAACTAGTCTGAATAAAGAACATGGAAAGCTAAAACTAGCAGAGAAGCTTCTGGGTAAGTACATCTACTGAGATGAGATGCGATGAGCACAGCAGATGAGAGAGAGAGAAAGAGAGAGATAGCATGCAGAGCGTGGTCAGCCCGGTGAGGCGAGAGACTGAAGAGGAGAGATACGAGATGAGTGCGCGGCGGTGCAGAGCGATGCTGGAGCGTGATGGTGGCTGACATGAGACTAAGGAAATGAAACAATTGCCTTACAGTGCTTCCAGTGGCCTCAGAACCTTCAGTTCAGTTACACAGTGAAAAACAGTCGGTTTATGAATTCAAAAGTATTCCAAATGACATAAGAAAAAGATCGTTAAAACGTGTTTGCAAAGTATCACAAATATAATAAGAAAATGTTAAAAGAACATTAGAATGCACAAACAGAACAGTCGTATAAGAGTAAAAAAAGATAGCCATTGAAGAGTTGCGGCTAAAGTGGAGAATCTCGTGATAATACAATGTATGGAGGGGTGGTAGTGGAGTAGAGTTACTGGCGTGGCAGTCTCGGGGTCTATCGGAAGGGGCAGAGCGGCCGGCCATTCAGAAGACGTGACAGAACTGTTATTCAATGAGCAGCTACTAGACTAAGAATAATGACAGGACATGATAACAATGCGGGAGTTGAAGGTATTTCTACGGCACGCGCAAACTACACCTTACTCCCTGTCACTTACTGTCGTCTTCTAGATATATGAGCGTAATCTCCTCCATCAACGGAAGTTCCACTCGATACAAGATTTCCCCTACGTACAAACAACAGAGTTACATCACTTGCAATAGTGGGGCGCAGGTCGCGTCCGGCACGGCTACAGCCAACTAGAAGCACTGGCCTGCATGGACTACCACCGGGCCACTGGCCATGCACCCTGCCCGCCCCCACGCCTGAATCCGGACACTTTACTTCGCAATAATGGAAAAAGCAGAAAGCCCGCAACAATGCATAAATAAGCTGATATGAAGTGTCGAGACACAAAACCAGTTCGGCGGTTATCTAATTCAGAGAAACTCAGTTAGAGCCAAACATCCTTCAGTTCAGGTCTGGAGCATTCCCAGAAATGCTCCCGTCCAAGGAGCAAGCAACACTCGCTCAGAGTCAGGGTACTAAAGTCAAGGCGCAACACTTCTGGTAGTCTAGTAGAGGAAAGCATTTTAGTGTGTTAAGTCATTGTAGACAGCTCTACGAGTCTCGTTACTTGGAATACGTTAGCGCGGACGCCCGCCGGAGCGCCCCCGCGTTATGAACATCTCAATAAATTCAACTTTATTGTGGTCATACGTATATGGGTGAAGAATGTGTCAATAAATTATTTAATCAGAAATGATTCTAAAACAATACTTCTACAACATATAATAATGATAGTCTGTTCAAAAAGACAAGTTTCTACGGTTCTAAGCCATATAGCTGGCCACTTCTAAATATTAAACCACATGAACTAACACATATTTATAAAAAGAAGATCCCTGTTTTATCGGCAGATTTCTTATCCATTCTGTTTGTGGACATGTAGAGGAACATTTCTCAATATGCCATTTTCATTTTCTTTCTTTTTAGTAAAGCTTTATTTGACAATTGAAACAATCACTTTATAATAATTCTATAATAAGTTTGAAGCAAGATTTTCACTATGCCCTCGTGAGGTCAGTAGCCACACGGCGGGGGACTTGACCGACACATTGAGCTCGAGTTCTATGACATTAAACATAACTTATTTATACATCAAATGTTTTGTGATAATATTCTCAGTAAAGTATTAAATAAATATTTATGACATACCTTCCGCATTAGCATCGTCCTGAGTGTAGCATAGCATGAATGCTAAAAATAAATAAAATATATTTGCAGGTGCACATTATCCCTTCCATAGAACTAACACTGCCTACTTTTGTATGCAACGGAACCAGCCTTAATGCCTTTCATTCCTGCGTACTAATATTTAAAATCCCCACCAAAGTTTCAACATTTAAAGATCTTCAAATCCACCAAAAAGAATTGTGCTTATTTTTTATATATACAGGGTCTGTTGCAAAAGTATCGCGAAAAAAATTCCTGACTGCGCTAGAAGGGGTAGCGGGATGCGCCGAGTGGTGGGGATGGTAGGGGGGAGTCGCAGCTACCAAACGTGCCGCTGCTCAGTCCTCTCCGAGCAACGGTAGAGCTAGCACAGTGATCCGCGCAAAGTTTGTTTTGTCGTCGCGTCGGAAATCAAGATGCAACGTTTGCTGGAGCAGCGAACAGCCATCAAATTCTGCGTTCGACTGAAAAAAACCGGTATCGAGACCCTGGCCGTGATTCCCAGTACAGTCCCAACTTAGCACCACCGGACTTCTTTTTGTTCCCCCGCATCAAGCGAAGCCTAAAGGGACGCCATTTGGAGACGTTGGATGGGATTAAAACCGCTTCGACGCAGTGCCTTAAGGGGGTTCCATCTTCTGCCTTCCAGGGTGCCTTCCAAGAGTGGAAGAAACGCTACCAAAAGTGTATTGACACCCAAGGGGCGTATTTTGAAGAATATTAAGTGTTTGAACGTTTATTGGCAATAAATGTCTGAAAAAAAAACTTCTCAATACTTTTGCAACAGACCCTGTATATAAAATCATTTCATTTAACACATCCAAAGAATCGGTGAATTAACGTAGCTTATCAAATTACATGCATATTAAAGTCACCATATTTATTTGTGTGAACCCAGAGATAGAATTTTTTGTTAATTAACAATATTGATACACATATGTTTTTAATCACAATGAACGATTATTCCCAAATAGAATTCATGCTATATAAAATACCCGGTGAATGATTGAATTGAATAAAATATTTGTGAATTTAAAACATCCATCAATTGTGAAAAAATATTATGTCAACGCAAAATTAAATTTCATCTTATCAAATTGTCAACAAATTCCACACAAAGTACAAGTTTGTTCCGAAATTCGGCCGATAATATTGAAATAAATACATTAAAATGGTATTAAAATTTATTATACCTATATACTTGAAAAAAAAAAAAATTCAATAAAATGTTGAACACATAAAAAGCCATACATTACGCTAATCGAATACAAATAAATTCGAACAAAATAATCTTGTAGCAAGCATCTTGGGTGTCTTAGGGTTACATAATATAAAAATGGTGTCGAGATCAAGGAGAATAAAAGATCCAAAAGCGGTGAGGCCGGGGGTGAACAAACCCATTTGTGACCTCGGAACTGCCAGTGGAGCTAGCCGACAAAGGTAACAAGGAGAGAAGAGAGTGAACTTACGTTCCTGATCAGATCCATCCTCAGACTTCGTCCCATCATCCCGACTCTTCATGAACGGGAAGCGTCTGCTGAAGGACAATGTCTTCTTTTTCCTCTCTAATGTTGACTGTTGCTAAAAACCAAATGAATATATTTGATCGGACAATAATAAAAACACCTTTAGTAGGCAGTATTATAGCTTTCAAAAAAGATATATTGTTAAAAAAAAACTATACATGTATGGTATTGCATAAAATATATTCATATATTTATGTGCATATTTTATATATCTTTTCTAGAAATTTTATTGCAGTTTACGGGAATGACATGTTTCATCTTTCTAAGGCATTATTAACTAAAATAAAACTTTTACAAAACAAATGTTTTCATTCATATTAATAATTTAATATGACGTTTTACATCATTGTTTTTTAATTCACTTTTGGATGTATTTTTCTCGGCATGTTTCGAAGGTTTTACACCTTTATCATCGAGAGAACAATATAACAGCACAGATTGTTTTACCTACCGGCCGCCAGAACCAATCCGACACCGGTGGGAAGAGCAATTAGTCTGCTGAACGCGGTCTCCTCGCAGATCGACGTCTTTCATGTTAGTGAAAGTACGTTCAGGGGGCAAATACTATTGACTTTAGAAAGTATCTTGTCTTCCTAATGTCGAACCATCTCTAATGCGTTCCTGGTACTTTGTTGTATTTTTATGATATTTTACCTGTACTTAATAGATGCCTTAAACATTTTCCTGTTTGTAATGTCTATTGAGTTAATAAACTGATTTGATTTGATTTGATAAACTTTCTCTTTCTCCTGATGACGAAGGTGTAAAACCTTCGAAATATGCTGAGAAAAATAAACTCAAGAGGAAATAACAATGTTTTAATTCATAAAAAATTCGTCATTATGGAATTCCACAGTGCAAACACACCTTAATTTTATCAAAACAAGATGTCGAATTTTTTATGAATCATAACACTGTTTTTTACATTTTTGAGTTTATTTTTCCTCTTCATCATCGGGAAAACAATATAGATATTGTTTTCCCGATTATGAAGGTGTGAAGCATTCGAAACATGCAGAGAAAAATAAATTGGAAAGTGGAAAAAAAGTGTTTTAATTCATAAAAAATTCATCATTATGGAATTCCACAGTCCAAACACCTTAAATTTATCAAAATCAGATGTATTTATAAAAAAATATAAAATCTTTCGGATTTATTTATACCTGTGCTGGTTGCCCTTGGAACTTGACTTGGCGATCTCTAGCCCGCTGTTTCCTCTCCCACCTCCTCTTGGAGGGGACAATCCCGATTACTTCTGAATCCGTCACACCGTCTCCCGCAATCCTTCTGAAACGTTTAGCACTCAGGACTTACGATAAACAAGACATCCTAATACTATAAACAATATTCTATCACAAGCTCATACAATCAATCACCAATCATAACATTCATTAGTTCTAGTGGAATATGGTTTTAAAAATACAAAAATTAGAAATACAAATATATCTCAAAATTATACTAGCTATAATGTAAGCTAACCATCACACCATTTCCCGGAGGAGTAGGGATTATTATTTTGTTGAATCGTACTTTACATCATTACAGAGAGAGTCAAATCAATGTAAAGGGTAAAGCTATTGATTCTCATGATAAGTGATAGGTAGCTAATCTATTACCATTTTATTGGTACGTGAATTCTGCACCAGATCAAAGACAGTGTGAAAATCGCACTGCCATCGCCGGGAATCGAACCCGGGACCTTCGGTGTGGCAATCAAAGCACTTACCACTCAGCCTTGGAAGGCATACAGGATAGACCGCCACACCACTTTATCCTGACATACCTCTTAAGTTTCCTTTATATCCATACATCGTAACACGCATGATCTTTGATTTTTCCAACTTCAGATGTGGTCGCCTTTTAGTAATTGATTAATTTGGTCACGCCATGTTTTCCTCAGTCATCCTTGGCTTCTTTTTCCATTCATACTGTTTATATATAACTTTTTAATCATTCTTCTTTCCTCCATTCATTACATATGTCCAAACCATCTATGTGATCCTTTTTTAATCTTTTTTGGGATGCAATCATCTGCCTTACATACCTTCCTTATCATACATCATTTTCCTGTACATTCTTCTCGGTGATCTCATGTCTACGCCATTTATCGTAAATGTATCTTTCTTTTGCCAGTTTCAAGCTCCATTAGGATTGGCACTAGAACTCCATTATGTACTGCCATCTTTGCTTCAGTGTACACATTTCTATTTGCATCGATGAATTTGAGTGCACCATGCGTTATATACGCTCAAACCAAAGCAATGATCCTTTCATAATTTTGTTCATAATACTTTCTTCCACTCTACATTCCTTTGTGATATCTTCATTTGAAATTCTATAATACATAATTTTACCACAAATATGTCAATGAGATCTCATATCTACCACATTTATTCTGATTACATCCTTCTTCTGCCAGCTCCAAGTTTGCATCTTGTTTGAGAGGCATCATTAAATGTTTTAAAAACTCTCCCATGCCATTAATATATAAGAATTCCTATAAGCTAAGTACCTCGCCTGCCACCATTCATCGTCGGAAGCATTGGTGACGTGGAGGATGTCCCCGTATCGGAAGGGAAGCCCTCGGGATGGAAGGCCGTCGTCTCTGATTGGATCGTAATCGAAGAGTGCTCTAAAACGTAAAAGAAGAAATGTTTACACTCAACCCTATAATAACTTAAGATTATGTGCGAAACTACTTTTATAATGTTTGCATGTATGTACGAAAACAGAAATAATTAAACTTTAATTCACATGTGTAGGTACTCTGGATTTGAAAAAAAATACCTGCTATTGATAATTTATATTCATAAGCTTTTATTTAAATTTGTGATGCCAAAAAATATTACAATATCTAAAAAATGTTAAATAAATTTAAGGCATTTAATCTATGGAATTTCATAATGATGAATTCTTTTATGAAACAAAACACTGTTTATTTCCACAAAACAGTTGGTTAAGTTTCTCAGAAATACTCACCAAACATTTGATATTACTTGGGTTGGTTAAACTTCTCAGAAAGACTGACCGAACGAAATGCATTGATATTACTTGAGTCGGTCAAACTTCTCAGAAAGACTCACCAAATGAAATGCATTGATATTACAAAGGTTGGTTAAACTTCTCAGAAAGACTCACCGAATGAAATGCATTGATAATACAAAGGTTGGTTAAACTTCTCAGAAAGACTCACCGAATGAAATGCATTGATATTACAAAGGTTGGTTAAACTTCTCAGAAAGACTCACCGAATGAAATGCATTGATATTACAAGGGTCGGTTAAACTTCTCAGAAAGACTCACCGAATGAAATGCATTGATATTACAAGGGTCGGTTAAACTTCTCAGAAAGACTCACCGAATGAAATGCATTGATATTACAAAGGTTGGTTAAACATCTCAGAAAGACTCACCAAATGAAATGCATTGATATTACAAGGGTCGGTTAAACTTCTCAGAAAAACTCATCGAATGAAATGCATTGAATATATATATTTTTTAAAACATTATACTGTCACAACACTTTTATGCACCTTTCACAAACATGTTTCGGGCCACACCTTGGGGTTTAAATTTGTACACTTAGTGCAACTTTAGCTCGAAACGTGTTTATAAAAGGTGCAAAAAAGTGTTGTGAAAGTACAATGTTTTCAAAAAATTATTCAAACGTGAATCCACAAGACAAAATGATGGTGAATAAAAAAAATGCATGGTTAAGCTTCTAAGAAGGACTGTCCGAACAAAATGCATTGATTTACACGGATTAGTTAAAACTTCTCAGAAAGACTCACCTAACGTAAAGAGTTTTCTTTTGTGATGTCCTAAGAAGCGTGTGATGTTGCTTCAATTCATTTATTCGAGCTTCAAATCTGTTGTACTCCTGCGGGCTGTGGACTACGGTGAGCGACACGTGCTGCCCTGTACTCTGGAACGAGAATAAAAATCAATATACGGCATTCATCATTAAAAACCGCCTTCAATCAAGAGCTGAGATCTTTGAAACATGCGAAGCGGAGGAAAATGTGCCATTACTTCGCAAGTAAATTATAACCGGATTCTGATTAGTTTCACGCATGCAAAGCTTTTATGCAAAATTTTGCACCAAATCAAAAACGCGACATAAGTCAAATAAATTAATCTTCTTCTTCTTCTTTTTCTTCTTCACTTTTGGTAGACTTCTGTTATTTCAGGCGGGTTCTCTTGAGACGCTGAACTCCAGCTTTCTCTCCACCGTTTCGGGGGTCTTCCTGGTCAGCGTTGTCCATATGGCGTTCCATGGAGAGCTATGTGTGGTATCCTATTTGAGCTCATCCTTTCTACGTGTTGATGCCAGTATCGCCGTCTTTGACGTCCCCATCTGACCACATCTTCGACCTCGCAGATTTCTTAATTTAGAATTAATATCAACATTCCCCGCCAAATAAGGAACTTGAATAACATACACCGAGTTGTATGCCAATGTAACCTGTTTTACCAGTGTGGTAGTCCGATTGATTTGATCCTGGGCTGTAACTCGGGATCATTTGATTAGATTGAAGCCCCGACATAAGTGCTGTAAGCTGGACGGAGTCTATAGCCAAAAAAGTCATCATGAAATAACAAAATTTTGAATAAAATCATTCGACCAGCATCACAGAATGCAAACGAGTGTTTAATCGGAATATTTGACCTTTCTAATAATTGTTGTAAATTTGTGTACCATCTAGGGGTTTATACAAAACAACGTCTTGAAAAATATATAATTATAAAATACATAATACAATTAATTAAAAAAAATTTAATAGATTACGATGTTTTGAAAACACTTTAACTGATTGAGGTATTAATTATTCCTGCCAGATAAATAGAAGTTTAATCTGGTGTATAAATGTTCTTAATCCATCAACATAAACTAAGCCTGGATAGGGTGAGACCTACTTTAATAAAAAAATAAGAACAAATAGACGGTCACTTAATATAAAAACAAAAACATCTCAATTAATATTTGATTTTTAAATCGTCACGACAGTATTTTGAAATTAATAAAAAACATAATAATAACTATCACAACGTAGCGGTATTGTAGAAAGAATGGATATATTTATCTCACTTCCTTAACATTCATAAATCATGTCACGCACGCATTTCTAAGACTCCTCAAGTGCCCGACATTTATTATTAGATTGATTTGATCATGTCACATTTTTCTTGGCCTTCCTATATTTCATGTTCTGTATGGTATACATCGTTAGCATATACTTTATTTACAATTCTTTCTTCTTTTACTATTTTGTTTACAACACTTTTATTCGCACTGCGTTCACTTCTTATATACATGTTTACACACATTTGTCTAAGAGATCTTATTTCTACTGCATTTATTCTACTTTCTTTTACCAGTTCCATGTTTTACTTACATACATACGGGTTGGTACAAGAACAAGAACTATTGATTGAATTGGTATTTACTTTGTAGCCATCCATTATTAGAAATAATAATTAATAATGATGAATTATTCATGTTACTTATTACATGAAACCATTAATATGAATGAAAATGTCTGTCTGCTAAAGGTTTTATTATTATATGTTTTAGATGGAATGACATGTTTCGTTCATTATCAAATGATAATGCATTAGAAGAGTGAAACATATCCATATTAATTATTTAATATGGACTTGGACTTGGATCTTCTGGCTTACAGAGGTTCAGCTCTAATGGCTATTCCTCTTACGTCTGTAGGAAACATTATTGGAATGCGATTTGGTAGTTGTTTTATGATGGGACTAAATGTATGGTCCGGAGGGTCCCTCCGAAAGAGGGCGGAGGGGGGATTTACCAAAGGGGGAGACCATTTTATTTGGCGGAGTACGTAGTGGGCTATCGGGGAGGATTTTTTTTTTGTCCGCATTGATTGCGGGAGGGGTAAAGAACTGAATGATGGTGGATAACTTGGTGGTAAAGGGTCAATATTTATTTTTACATCATTGTTCAAGAAACAATAAATAACATGAAACCATGTTTTTTATACATTTTAGTCTGCAAAATCAATTTAAAAATAATCTTTTGAAACCGTAAGTGATATTACGATTCAACCAAATTCCGCATCATTTCTAACCTTGAGCGCCTGCGCGGCCTGCTCGTGCGTGGCTCCGGCGAGGTCGGTGGTGTTGACCTTGAGCAGCTTGTCGCCCCTGCGCAGGGCGCCGCCCCTCTCGGCTGGACCGCCGGCCAGCAGGAAAGACACGAAGATGCCCTCGCCGTCCTCCCCGCCCACTATATTGAAGCCGAGCCCGTTGGGGCCCTTCTCAAGCTCCACCACACGCACCGGCTCCTCGACACCCGCCTCCGACGTGTGCAGCGCCAATGACGAGGCCCGAGCTGAATCTGAAACATTTTATTATTTTTCTTAATCACAATTATGGCAGGCGAAAAGCCAATTAGAAAACAGGTCGCTAGACGCAAATGGCAGTGGATCGGTCACACTCTGAGACGGAACCCAGCCTGCATCGCTCAGGGTGAACTAGACTGGTCCCCTATGGGGGGAAAGAGAAAGCGAGGCAGACCTAGAGCCACCTGGAGAAGAACCCTGCAGGACGAGGTTAAGGCGGCAGGCCTCACTTGGGATGATGTTAAGCATCAGGCATGCGATAGAGTCGGGCGGAGAAGGTTCCTTGAGGCCCTATGCACCACGGAGGTGTGACAGGACAAAAAGAAGAAGAAGACTATTATGGTACACCAAGTTAATTCAAATGGTCAATTGCAGAACATGATCACGATGATGATGATGATGATTATGATGATTTTTATAGTGCCCCATTCATGAGAGATACACTTCAAGGGCGCTCATCGTCTGGAAAGTCTCACTTAACTGCCCTACCTGCGGGTAACTTTCTAAGAAACATGCAAAAAAAAAACACCAATTTATTAATTATTAATTGTATTTTTTTTTAATTACGAACAGTTAAAAACTCGACCGCACACTTCACCTGCCCTTGAAGACTACTTTTGAGGACTTGTACTCAAGTGTTGTTGGACACCTGCGTATCCCTAACGTTTTGTAAATTTTAGGTATATTAATTTTTCTCAGCGTGTACGTGATAACGCAGAATGGTACAGTCAAAGTGTGCGTATCACGTACGTTCATATGCATAGTGCAGTTATAAAGGAAAATTTTAAGAAAGCTTCTGAAAACTCCTTTGTTATCTTGATTATGGTAGGGCAGCCTGTTCTAGGCCTCCGGTCCTGCTATGCCAAAATAATAATCAGCGAATTTTGAAGCTCCTTGGCGCCATGGTACGAGTCGTTTGGACCCAATTACTGTACATAATTTTTATTTTTTGGCAATTATATTGATTCTCGTGACATGTGATAGGTAGCCAATCTATCGCCATTTTTATTGTCACGTGAATTCTACACCAGACCAAAGACAATCACACTGCCATCGCCGGGAATCGAACCCAGGACTTTCGGCATGGAAGTCAGAGCTTGTAACCACTCTGCCACGAAGGTCGTCAATCGTTTGCAGATTGTAGCAGGCTTCTTAACGGACTAAACACGAAGGACCCTCAGCTCCAGTGGCATGTTGCAAGAGGTAAGATGTGATGACTTACGCGAGGGTGAGTGCGCTGCAGAGGAGAGGAGGGGGGGTGGAGCGGTGGTGGGCTGGACCATGAGCAGGACCCTCTCGCGGGTGGCCTTCAGCGCGCTCACGGCCTCCTCGTGGGTCACATTTTCTAGGAACATGTCGCCATTCTGAAAATAATATTAATTTTAGAACGGGTTACCCCAGTTGGGAGGTATTAAAACTATGTACAGTAGGACCGGAGGTGTTCCGGATAATCAAACAGGCGCTAATGCTTTTAGCAAAATAAGGTGTAAATATTAGTTTTTTTTCCTCGGCTCATTTATTGATTATGAAATTATAAATTTTACTGGAAAAACAAGTATGTACAACTGCACCTAGAATCGGGAATCCCGGTGATAGATGAATTCATTCTAAAACTTGCCGAACGTTTTTACAAAGGACTCCCTTCACATCCTAACCCCACAATAAAAGACCTCTCAAATTACGACCCAAACACCTTCAGCCGCCACAAGCGCCCAAAATCGATCCTCCTTCAGAGGAACACTCCGGGTCACACAGATCATGCCCCCGCATAAACTAACAACCCACCAAATCACCTTCCAACAATGTTCCCATCATAGTAAGAGGAATAGCCACATGAGCTGAACCTCTGTAAGCCAGAAGATCCAAGTCTATGTAGTACATGTACATAAAAGGCTTACAGTACTGTAAAAATAATGAGAATTTTTTTTTGAACAAGAAATCCTAGTATTTTTTTGCAGCTAAATTGCGGATTTGTTTTAATAAAAGCAAATGAATTATAGTTTAAGGCATCTATGTGAGAACAAATAAAATACCAGGAACAAGATACTCTCTAAAGTCTTGTCTTCTGAGTTTACTTTCACTAAAACAAAAGACATAAATCTCCGAGGTGATAAGCAGACTGATTGCTCTTTCTGCAGGCATCACCGGAGGCAGGTTGATTCAGGTGGTTGATAAATAGAGCAATTTATGCTGGCGCTGTCGGAGACAAATGTCAGGAACAAAAGTACCTATACCCTCCAACACGGCCGAATTCTCAAAATATCCCCTGGTTAATCCAAAGAAACGGTTCTTAGAAACCCTTCTCTTTGAAGCTCCAACTGGACACCAATATTCCCAAAATAAATGCTTTGGGATAGAGCCACAGATAGTTACTATACTTCCTCATGTATCTGGGATACCTCAGATTTTTTTTGTGAGCTCTCTTCGGCATAAGGCATCAGGAATATGAAACAAGATGGCATTCACAAGTCAAATTTACTATTTAAGCCCAATGAGTTGACAAATTTAGTATTTAAGTCGATAAGTTGATGAAACTACTCTGTAAGCCATCGATAAGTTGACAAATTTACTCTTTAAGTTGACAAGTTGACGAATTTACTATGTAAGCCATCGATAAATTGACAAATTTACTCTTTAAGTCGACAAGTTAACGAATTTACTCTGTACGCCATCGATAAGTTGACAAATCTCTTTAAGCCATCGATAAGTTGAAAAATTTACTCTAAGCCATTGATGTATAATATAGGTGTATCATGGTGGTCATATAATTAAATTAACAATTACCACTGTGTTTTTGACTGCCAGGAGTTTGTCTCCGACCCGAAGCCGGCCATCCTGATGTGCCGCCCCGCCGGCCATGATCTTGGTAACGTAGATGCCATTGTCTCCCGGGATGTGCTGGTTGCCCACGCCACCCGCGATGCTGAAGCCGAGCCCCGCGCCACCCTTCACCAGCTCATACTCCAGCGCTACGGGGGCCCCGTTGTCCAAAGCATCCGCCCCCATCCGGCGGCACACGCGCTACACCAAAGAAACAGTATTAACTTTCTTCATAACAGAGTAAAAATAATATAATTATCAATACACGTTGACATATTGATTTATGGGAAAACGAAAATATTGCTAAATATTAAAATCACCTTTCGATCTTTAATTTATAGATGGTAATAGAGAGTTTAACCCTTTTGCTGCTATGATATTTTCAAAATACTAGAAAAAAAAATTGGAAATCATCGTTCACGAAAACTGCTTACCGGGTGTGCTTTCTCTTTCTTTCATTCTAATTTATAGATGATAATAGAGAGTGTAACCCTTTTGCTGCTATGATATTTTCAAAATACTAGAAAAAAAATTGGAAATCATCTTTCACGAAAACCGCTTACCGGGTGTGCTTTCTCTTTCTTTCATTCTAAGTGTTAAACATGTTCTTGTAAAACACAACTGTCCAAGTGTGAAGCACACAAGATTTGAGGTAAAACAAAAACCATTAAGATATATGATGCCTAAATTCCATTTAAAATTGATATATCGCACCGTGAGTGTAAAACCGAATTAAGTGCAAATATACATTTTGGAGATATGGGAGTTTAAAGACTTCATATTGCTTAGAAAAACAGTTTTTTTTTTTTAATAAACCAATGATTTTCGGTTTATAGTAATATACCTGTAAACAGAAAATCATTGGTTTATTTAAAAAAAAGTTTTTCCAAGCAATATGAAGTCTTTAAACTCCCATATCTCCAAAATGTATATTCGCACTTAATTCAGTTTTACACTCACGGTGCGATATAATTACGAGCAAGTGGTTTATTAAATAATTAAAGCATCCTTTTGCACTTGAAATGTTACTAAATATAACCATTACAAATAGTCATCACGATACAGGCCAGTGAAATAGATAGTGCAATGATTATTGTCCATAAGAGTTGATATGAATAAATGTATTGTTCTTGTATGTACTGTTTTACAAACATGCTTACTATGTTTTGATTGGAATTCAGAATTTGTATTTTTATTAGAAGATAAACAGAATACGGCATAGTTACTTAATTTCATCTATCAAATGTGAGTAATACATTTATTTTATCGGAACGGCAAGAGTTTTGGGATTCCAAGCAATAGCCATGAAAAGTTTCATGTAAAGACAATATAAGTGAAGATTGTATGAATTATACGAAATTGAAAAAAAAAGCAATGAGTATTCCATAAGAGCTTCCAAATGCGGGGTAAACCTTTCACTATACCTTTCATTTAATTAAATAATTTACAATAAAAAAAAACTGAATAATTACAATATAAAATGATTTATATTTCTAAATCATATCTATTTTAATTTTCTGATGGTTGTGGTTTTAATTTCGTATAACTCCATTATAAATTATAATGTGAATGTGATTGTTTTATCGGTTTTACAGAGATTTTTTAATTTATATAAAAAAATATAAATACTTGTTCCAAATTTGTTTTGCCTTGCGAGGGCATTCTCAAACATGGAATGAGTTTACATTTTTGCAACATTATACAAAATTTAAAGAGTTTTATTTTTATTAAATATTGATTCCTATTATTAATTATTATGATTCTATGTGCATGCTATGTATAGTATATTATTTATTGGTTCTTGAACAAAGATATAAAATTCCATATTAAATATTTAATATGGATCAAAAATCTGTTTTTTTAGAAGTTTAATTATATTTTACGGGAATGACTTGTTTTGGGTATTAGGTATTATGAATCGCTTTATACATCATTACAGCGTGAGCCAAATCAATGTAAATGGTATAGCTATCATATTGATTCCCATGACATGTGATAGGTAGCTAATCTATCGCCATTTTATTATCACGTGAATTCTACACCAGACCAAAGACAGTGTGACAATCACACCGCCATCACCGGGAATCGAACCCGGGACCTTCGGTGTTGTACAGTCATAGCACTTGCCACTCAGACACGAAGGTTGTCAACATTATGGATAAGGAACTACTTTTTAAATAGTAATAGAAATGTAAAACCATTTTTTGACAAATTATTGTAATAATTATCTTCTTTGATAAGTTGTAATTAAAACAAAATAAACAAATCACTGCATCTTTAAATGCAAATGAGTTAATTTGTTGAAATATGTATTGTTTAAAAACTGCGAAAAGTAAAAGCAAGTTCGAAAATTCAGCAAGACAGCTAATCGCGGCACCTCAATCAGTGCGGGCAAGACGATATACTATTCAATTCATGTTCTATTAATAAAAACGTCACTGTCTCTCACAACTGATTTGTTGGGACGATAAATTGTTGTCAGAGCACATTCTGATTCGGACATTATTGAGATAAATGTGTTTTATGGCTCGCTCGCCACCCCCGAGGTCACACACTTGAACTGCTACAGTCTTGGCGCAGTTTATACAATAGTATTTACACCACATTACAATGAAAAATGACTAACAACGTATCTTAACAATGTGCACAATGTAACATCTTCATTTGGAATGGAAGGAAGGTTGATAAGATTATAATTCAATATCATGTTTAAGATAATATTATAATTTCTTCTTTATTCGCCATAACATTGTGTTGCGGATTCATTGAAATAATTCAATGTTTATATGATACAATGTTTATAACTTTGTATACAACACTTAATAAAATGACGAATCTGATTCTCGGTGGGGCTGTAGAGATGGACAATCAGCTAATAGAAGAAGTCAATGAATACAACAAGTATCTCGGCAACAATATCTTACTTTCCATAGATAATCAGACTGCCAAGCTTCAGAAGGAAGGGCGGCATATAGCAATCTGAAGAAGTTCTTTGATAATAATGTCTGAAATGCAAAATGTATGACCAATGCGTACTTCCAGTACTGACATACGGAGCAGAAACGCTTACCCTCACCAAGTCGACCATAAGGAGACTCCGTGTAGCACAGAAGAAACACGAAAGAGCCTCACCGGATAAGAAATACTGAAACACGTAGGTCGGGAGTAACAAATTTCGTCGAAAGGATAACTAAGCTTAAATGGTCATGTGAGGGACATGTTGCTAGATTGGTAGACGATAGATGGACCAGAAGGGTAGTGGAGCGGAGACTCCACAAAGATAAAAGAAACAGAGAGTCCCCCCATACGATGGTCCAATGACATTCGAAGGATTGCTGGCGACAGGATGCGAAAGGCACAAGACAGGAATACGTGGAGAAGTATTGGGGAGGCCTATGTCCAGCAGTTTGCATTTGTTTTATTTTATTACAAGGCAACATTTATTTTTAAATTTCATAAGAAATTAATATCATTTTAATTGTTTAATACAATGGATAAAAAAATAACATTAGGAAATATTTATTCTATTATCATTCTTGGAACTGTTGTTGAATATTAATACATCAATAACAAACTTTGAAATGTCTGATATCAATTATTATGAACAGAATTAAAATACAATGACGGGATGGAAAAAAGTATTTAGCATAAGGTCAATAAGGTATTTAAATAAATATTTGAAGAAATATATTAATTACAACACTTTCAAGTGTTGTTAATATTTATTCAAATATGAACTCATAACACAAATTAATGTAGGTGAATATAGACGTTATTGTTTGAGATATTTGAAAAAATATTACATCAATGAAACATGGTATAAAAGAGAAGAAATTTCAACTATTAAAAACTTTAATTTTCATACGAAGCATTCACTTGGTTTTTAATTCGCATTTTAAATTTATAAATAACCATCATGACGTCTCCAAGAAGGGGAAGGCAGAGAGAATGGACTTCTGCAATGTTCTTTCTTGACACACTTCTCTCAAATCCTCAACATTCATACAACATGTCATGTAAGCTCATATATTTCTGACTCCTCACATGGCCGACACTCAATATTTAATTGATTTGATTGTGCCTTAGTTTTCTTGTATTTCTTGTATTTTACCACATACCGTGGTTATAATACAAAGTGTTTATTTTATTCTATATTTTTCTAGTTCTAGTTCTAGTTCTTATTCTATATTCTGGATTTTACATTACTCAAAATATACATACATAAATATATATAGTCACGTTTATGCATCAGGAACAATTATTTT
Organism: Lepidostoma basale; assembly: GCA_022606425.2. Taxonomy (NCBI): domain Eukaryota; kingdom Metazoa; phylum Arthropoda; class Insecta; order Trichoptera; family Lepidostomatidae; genus Lepidostoma; species Lepidostoma basale. The sequence continues at coordinate 470,592 of JAHDVF020000079.1, read as the reverse complement.
TAAATAATAAAAAATAAATAAAGTTCCAGAAAACTCTTGAGAATATATTTCAGAAATTTTTTAAATTAATCACCTGGAAATAGAATGTTCGATGGCGACTGTTTTTTTTTTTTTTTAGATATCTGTAATATTTGTTCTACAAAATCTATCGAGACGCGATTAATTTATGTTTTTTTAATCATAAATTGATTGCGGATCAAGACGATTCTGGATTTTTTAGCACATCTTAAAAAAAATCATAAAATTCCCAACAAGATATAAAAATAAGGAAACGGAAAAAAATCACATATACACACATTTGATCTTAGTTGAAAAAAATGAGCACAAGAAATCAAAACACTTAACTAGCAAGCAACATCAAAATATACACGGTTACACCATAATATATACAAGTCTACAGTTAAATAAATAGCCAAATCCACATAAACTACATGGGTGAGAATGTGCGGTATTAATAAGGTGGGGTGAACATTTAGCGAGCATAACACAAACAGCATGCGGGCCAACCGTCACCTCGTGCGAGATTGGAGGAGGCGGCGGACAATACAACACCCGGAGCACAATCGACATGAGGAATGGAACAAATGGGAAAGCTTCGCACGAAAGCCAATATAAGAGGGACGAGCGCCATCCACTAAAAAAACCAGGTAAACAATTAGTACATCATAAAAAGAAAACTATACAGTAAATTGACTACAAACATGACAACGGAATACTCCATAATATCAAACAGGACTCGGAGAATGCTAGTCGTAGTGTTAATAATAATATAAAAGCTACTAATACATACAAGTAAACATTTTTATATTTAGGACAGCTTTGTTTCTAAGAAGGGACCAACCAGTTTGACCGCGGCGCCCGCGCGCTTCAGGGCGTCCACCGCCTCGGCGTGGGTCACGCCCACCACCTTGGTCTGGTTCACCCGGAGGATCACGTCGTTGATCTTCAGCGAGCTGGAGGCCGCCGCCCCGCCCGGGATGAGCTTGGTGACGTAGATGCGCGAGTCCCCGGCCAGGTGCGGGTTGTCCGTGCCGCCCGCGATGCTGAACCCCAGCCCCGCGCCCCCGCTGCGGCTCAGGCTCACGCTCTCGTACTGCCAGCCCGCCTCCTCTTCCTCCGAGCTCGCGTCCGTGCCATTCACCTGCTCCCCAGTTAGCACACCATGTCGGTCAACAGTTCAACCCTCCTTCTCGTACAAACAGTTTTTACAAAATAGGGAGCACTTGATACCTTTCTTATTAACAACAACATTGAAATTTCATTAACAACACATTTTCTTTTATATCCATTTAGATGCATGGAGAGAAATAAACCATGTTACAATATGTAAAGTAACTTTTAAATTCAATAATAATTGAATCAATGCTTTGTTAAAAACTACTTCCATTTTTGTCTGTATTTCGACAGCGACTGGTTTCATCAGGCTGGCATCGACAGACTGGTCTATCGATGCCAGTAAGCCTGGCTCACATAATTTTAATAAGAGATTTCAGTAAAATCATTAGATTATTTTAAATCCAAATTTATGCTGTATGTGTAGGAATCATAGGTAGATACTTGATATAATGGCTGGCTATATATATGACAGCCTTTGTGCCAGAGTGGCAACCGCTATGACAGCAACACCGAAAGACCCCAGTTCGATTCCCGGCGATGACAGCGTAAAAATCAAAATCATGCTGTCAATGGTCTGGTAGAATTCAATAGACTAGCTACCTATCACAAGTCATGAGAATCATTAGCTAAAAAAGTGTGTACAGTAATTGGGTTCAAATAATCTGTTGTATACAAAAGTGTGGAAAGCAACGAAAGGAACTGGAAAATTTTTATACTTTGCTGCAAACCAATCCCTAGGAATGAAACAAAAAAAATGTATCTAAAAATATAATGAATGATTAATCATTCAACATAACAAGATTAAAAGATAAAAGTGCTCTCTCTATTTTTATATAAAAACTCTTTGTTCTCACCCTACCACCAGGGAACGGAGAGTGTCACAGATATAGAAATACTCAATTACTTGCCAGTACCCAATATTAAATTATCATATGAATTTAAAATTAATTGTCAATTAATTAATAATTATAATTAAAACATTGACTGTGGAGCGTTGAGCGGGACAGAGGTATGGGAAGAACATAAATGGCAGACCCTTGTCCAGGTCAGGTCCTATACCGTTCAATTTAAGTATGAACTGGTGAACCTTTCTCCGATGGCTAAACCACCGCCTACTTACTTAAAACCTAACGGTATAGGACCTGACCTGGACAAGGGTCTGCCGTTTGGGTTCTCCCCATACCACTGTCGCAGTCAGTGCTCTGCAGTCAACGTGTTAAAAACTGCTTATGAGCCCAGCACTAAATGTGTGACATCAAATATTCACAAGTGGTTTCCTTATTTCCATAATGGTTGCAGAACCATTTTAGTCAATAGATTAGCATATAAAGTACTTTACTGAAATTTAAAAAATTGGGTGTAAATAAGAATTCTACTAAGTATCCCTAGATCTGTCCACACTCAACGTTGATGAAATTAGCCACAGTGATTTTGAAAATTGTTTAGATTATTAAAAATAGTTAATAAAAACATTCAATCAAATTATCTTGGGAAAATATCTCGATTTCTCTATTCAAAATCTACAACATTCTAATCAGACGAGATCATTGTTCTTTTATTCATTTCTATAATAATTTTTTCAACAATATTCAACACAGAAGAATCAAAAAGCTATATTAATGCGAAACTATATAACATTAAATTTTTCATCTCTATTTACAATATTTAATAAAAAATATTTTACCATTAATAATAAATAAAATATTAATATATCAATGAATTTGGGTGACTTCTTTAATTAACACAATTTTTTAAATGAATTATTAGTCTATATTCTTTAATCCTGCGCATAAAAAAAATACCGATTAGAAAATGAGAAGTTGCCAAATAAAAATGTGTTATAAATAGAATGCCTAGCTAATGGTATTTAATATAGATGAAAACATCAGTTTTCTAGAAGTTTGATTATATTATACGGAAGTGCATGTTTCACCTTGCTAAGATCTGTATCCTTCCAGAACGTCTTGTCCGAGTTAACAGCACAAGCATCCCACTACCTCACAGACCTTTGCAAGGTCATTGATCTGAACCCTCCCAACATCAATGCAGCAGCAAGCCTCATTAAAGGCATTCCAAAAAAGTCCCATATAACACAACTGCAGCGAACAACAGATGCAGCGTTCACATTTAGATTTAAAACACGTCTTAATGCGCCCTTGAGATGATTACATCACAAAAACAGCGCTTTAAAGTTAGCAAATTATTATTATTATTAACGAAGGAGTGTTCAGGAACTCTATTAAAATCTTCCATTTTAAGAGGAGCTTCCCAGGCAAAGAGCACCCTTGAAGTTAATCTCTCATAAAAATGGCACTATAAATATTATCATCATCTAACTAACCATCACACCCTTTCCCGGAGGAAAAGGCAGAGAAGATGGACCTCCATACTCCTCTATCCTGACATATCTCTCAAGTTTCCTCTACATTCATACATCATCATCGTAACATGTACACTCGTAAATTTTTCAGACTTTGAATATACCTGTCTTTTAATAATTTATTAATTTGGTCTTGCCGAACCATTCTTCTAAAAATAAAAATAAAACAGGTAATTACAAAGAATAAAGAAAAATTGCATTTGTTTAAACGTTCTATTTTTTATTCTAGAAGGTCAAACTTGTAAATGATGCAGTGTTCTGTGATAGACGTAAATTATGCAAGGAAAAAAATACAAGAATTTTCATTACGAGTCTATCCATTCAAGTGGTAAATGACTGAATGAACTTGCGTGCAAGTGGAACAATTATAACGACCCTGGATTTTATCACAAGAGATCTACGCCATACATCCTTGATTGCCCAACTAAAACAAATACAATTATCATATTTAGCATTCATGAATGGATATGTTGATATACTATGAATCCTTTTATTAAAAAAAAATTTAAATATTTCTATTTTCAATTACTGTCTTTTGAGTAGACTCATTATTCGATAATTAATACGAATGAAAACGTCTGTTTTCTAAAAGTTTTATTATAATTTATGGTAATGACATGTTTCGTCTGTCTAAGGCATTATCAAATGTAGTGCCACATTTGATAACCACTTAGACGGGCGAAACATGTCATTCACATAAAATATAACAAAACTTCTAGAAAACAGACGTTTTCATTCATAATAGTTATTTTTATGAATTAAAACACTGTTTTTTCCACTTTTGAGTTTATTTTTCTAGACATGTTTCGAAGGCACACCTTCATCCCCGTTTATATCGTTCTTCCGATGATGAAGGTGTAAGCCTTCGAAACATGTCGAGAAAAATAAACTCAAAAGTGGAAAAAAAAAAGTTTTTTAATTCATAAAAATTCATCATTATGAAATTCCAGTGTTAACGCCTTGTTTATCTAAAATTAATTATAATTTAATGTGGAGTTTCACATTATTGGTCAAGAAACAATCAATATTTATTGATTCTTGAACAAACTGTGAAATAATTTACACAAATGAAAACCTCTTACTTAGGATACAACTGCATATCTGCCTAATATTTCTTTCGTATTTTGTCATTAGGTATTCTCTCATACATCGTTTTCCCGCACATTCTTCTCGGTGACCCCAATTCTACGGCATTTATCCTACATTCATCCTTCTTTTGCCAGCTCCAAGATTTACTTCCATGCATAAGAAAAATTGGTAAAAAAATGTATTATATTTATAAAACATATGAAAATACTAATTATGCATTCTTGAACCTTGGAAACAAGAATCTATCAATGAAAGCGAAAACGGCCGTTCTCAATGGAGTTCTGGTCCCAACCCTAATGTATGGAAGCGAAGCATGGAACTGGCCGAGAGCAGAATAAATGCGGTAGAGATGAGGTCCCTAAGACGATTGTGCGGTAGAAAGATATACGACAGAATCTCAAATGCTGATATAAGAAAGGAATGTAGAGCGGAAGAAGGTATTATGAACAAAATTATGACAAGATCGCTGGGTTGATTCAGACATAAGGAGCGCATGGATGGAGAAATAATGGTTAAGAAACTATACGTTAATTATGTAAATGGAGAACTGAGTCGAGGTAGACCGAGGAAAACATGGCATGACCAAATTAATCAATTGTGCAACAAGTGCATATATGACTCGTTGTATGAATGTGGAGGAAGCTAGAAAGGCGTCAGGATAGAGTAGTGCGATGGTCCTTTCTCTCTGCCTACCCCTACGGAGAAACGGCGTGATAGTTTGTTTGTTTGAACCATGTACGCCACGTTCAGTGTAGGTGTAGCTATAACCAATAGCAGATTATAGTATTTAAACGCATAGGTCATAAGTCGATGACTACCTATATATAATTTCATCAGTTTACTTGTTCTATTTCATTGCCCTACAAAAAAAAAGTCTTAAGTTTTCTTTAAATATAGGTTTATTTAATGTTTGTTTAGTTCCGAGATAATAGTGGACCAATGTGCTACGATTTGAGGCACGCGGGGAACTAAAGTGTTCGCTTTGCAATCCTTATCAGCGTCGGTAACTTTACATTCCGAGTTGGGCAATACTCCCATTCAAAATTTCAACCATGGCTAAATGGGACACTAAGTTTTATCACCATATTCTGTGGAAAATTGTTACACAAAAGGAGTACAAATGTACTATTGCAAGAGAACGCTAATCCGATGTAAGCTCATGAAACTCATATAAGATTTACTTAAATGAGTCAGTAATTTTAGTTATGGGTTCTTTAAAGAAAATAATGTGTTTTGATTGTTAACCAATATAATCTGGCACTATCTATACTATTAGCAAGATTAACTTTTAATTTATTGTTATCTATAGGGGCATCTTATCCATAAGGCACAGTTGGCACTGTGTCTAGAACCTACAAACCTACAAAGGACCTATCTTATCCATAAGGCACTGTGCTAAGAGGATATTAACGTACAAAGGGCCTATCTTATCCATAAGGCACAGTTGGCACTGTATCTAGGGCCTACAAACCTACAAAAGACCTGTCTCATCCATAAGGCACTGTGCTAAGAGGATATTAACGTACAAAGGGTCCTATCTTATCCATAAGGCACAGTTGGCACTATGTCTAGAACCTACAAAGGACCTATCTTATCCATAAGGCACAGTTGGCACTGTGTCTAGGGCCTACAAAGGACATATCTTATCCATAAGGCACAGCTGGCACTGTGTCTATGGCTTATAAAGGACAAATCTTATCCATAAGGCACAGTTGGCACTGTATTTCCTACAAAGGGTCTTTAAAAGCCTGAAAATGAAAATTTAAATAGAAAATGTAAACCTTAACATTAAATAACCTTTGAAATAAAGAAACAGTTGAGTCAAAGTTAAATAATCTTTGTGACTAATTAATATAAATGAAAAAGTCTGTTTTCTAGAAGTTTTATTATATTTTATGGGAATGACATGTTTTGCCTTACTAAGTTATGATCAAATGTCATGTGAAAATGCCTTTGCAAGGCGAGACATGTCATCCCCATAAAATACAATAAAATATCTGGAAAACGGACATTTTCATTTATATTAATCGTTCAAGAATTTATAAATGTTGTGACTCTTTGCATTAGATAAATCAAGCATAATATTATTCTGTAAGAATCGATACATTTCCATATCATTATGTGAATGAGTGAAGAGTCTTCATCACACATCCTTGTGATGGAGACTGCGGACACATGGTTAAAGGCAAGTAATGAAAATTTTGTAAATTTTTTATTTTAAAATGAGATTGTTTATTTTATTTAAGTCCATATTCAACTTCTTACAAAAATAATTTAATAGAAAGACAATAATAAGAATTACGACAGCCAATTCACGGTGGTTTGGGTGATGTTTAACACTATGAAATTTCTCAGTTTTTGCTCTGTATGATTAATTTTAATTATAAAATCTTATCTTAGTACTGCCATCGTCTGGTAGTTATATGAATTTTAGTATCATAGGATTGAATGAGTCAATTTGAAATATTACATAAGTAATCCAAATGTATTAGTTCAATGAAATGTGTAATATTGATTTGAGAATTAAAGACACGCCTAAAAACATAGCTGTATCGTGAATGTCTTATCTTCACTCGAGTGTAAACAACCCAAAAGATAAATTTAATTGCTTCGATTTTGTAGGTTATTAAACAAAGCTTATAATAATAAAGTAAAACTCCATAAAATAAATATATACTCGCAGTATCACTCTAGCTGGCGTGTTAATATAGCAAACAGTGCAATGAAAAATATATTATTGAACAATCTTTACATAAAAAACTAACTAACTAACCATCGACCCATCTCTCCAAAGGGGTAGGCAGAAATAATGGACTTGTACAATGTTCTTTCCTGATATACTTCTCTAGCTTCCTCACCATTCCTACATCGCGTCAAGCACTCACGTCGATTTCTCTGACTCCTCGCGTGACCGACATTTAATATTTGATTAATTTGATCGTGCCACGTTTTCCTCGGCCTTTCTCTACTTCTAGCTCCGTTCACGTCGCTTACATATACCTTCTTCAACATTCTGTCTTACGTTCATAATACTTTCATTCACACCGCTTTCACTTCTTATATTTGCATTTGACTCTCTATCTTATACAGATTCGTTTTAGGAATCTTATTCTACTGAATTTATTCTACTTTCATCCTTATTTACCATTTTCATGCTTCACTTCCATAGATAAGGGTTGGCACAAGAACACCAACCTTTATATTATATAATTAAATGAATATAAAGGCAAACATTGTATGTTTAACATACGAGTATTGTGCAATGAATTTTATTCAGACTATCGGTATGTGCCTACAGAAAACTGAAGATTATATAATTCTTTAGAGATATATGAAGGTAATACAACACCCAATGGGTCATGGCTAGGTCTATACGGACGACGCACCTAACATAGCCGGGGTATAAATATTACGAGAGGCACGAAGCGGGCACCAGTAACTGAGGCAAATAATATTCAAACAATGGAAGAGACTGTTATTTGAAAAATATTAATTCTTCTTGAAACAATGCAACATTACCTGTCAGGAATGTAAAATGTCTACCTACAAAATGTGTATACAAATGATCACAGTTTGACTTGTATTTGGTTTTTCATTTGGTTCACAAAAGAAATGGATTAATTAATTTAAATTTCTATTTATTGCACTAACTTGGTAACAAAGTGAATGGAGCTTTAAAAATAGTTATTGGAAACAAGAATTTATCAACGAAAGCGAAAACGGCCGTTCACAATGGAGTTCTGGTCCCAATCCTAATGTATGGAACTGCGAAGCATGGAACTGCCTGAGAGCAGAATAAATGTGGTAGAGACGAGGTCCTTAAGACGATTGTGTGGTAGAAAGATATACGACGGAATCTCAAATGCTGATATAAGAAAGGAAGGTAGAGCGGAAGAAGGTATTATGAACAAAATTATGAAAGGATCGCTGCGTTGGTTCAGACATATGGAGCGCATGGATGGAGAATGGTTAAGAAACTATACGTTAATGATGTAAATGGGATACGGAGTCGAGGCAGACCAAGGCAAACATGGCATGACCAAATTAATCAAATTTTAAAAGTTGGTCATGTTAGAAGTCTGATGAAACGACGTGCGTGTATGACTATTTGTATGAATGTAGAGGAACTAGAGAGGTGTGCCAGGATAGAATAGTGCTTGTTTGTTTGTCTCCCTGGGATAAAACTATCAACATTTAAAAACATATATTACTGTTTATAAATTGCCTAAAATATTATTTACAAAATGAATTTTTTTTTAGTGATTTAAAAAAGTTTATATTTATTTAGGAATATTAAAAATAAGTCAAATCAACCCTAAACTGACGTAAGTCACCTCTGACGTGACAACAGAACTTTGTCGTTGCGGTCGTATGGCACAAGTGAGGTGACATGATGAATCATGTTGATACTTTTTGTTTATGGAATCTCTGCTTAATTACTTTGTCAGTTGAATATTACCAATGGAGCGATTTATATACACAGTGCATTTTTAAAATTAAATATTGATAGAATAACGTGTACAAAGGATACAAAAGTTAGCATCCAATAAGGGTTAATAGTCTCCGTACATAAACCAGAAAAAAATAAAGTGGTAAATAACATTTTTTTGATAAACTTGCGGCATTAACACTGGAAATCCATAATGACGATTTAACGGAAACGCAAAAAAATATTACGTATTTTATATTATACTAAATGTGTGTATAATGAAATAGAAGTCACCCAAATCATATTCGGATATTATAACACGATACAAAACAATGAAATGAAAGTGTAGAATATCCCACCTGTTTCATTTCACCTGCCGGGGTGAGGTGAGCCTGAAATCCAATACAGGGTTAACAACTTTATAAAATAATTTCTTTAATAACATGTTTCTAAACCAGTAAACTCCATTATATATACCTAGACACGATTGATCATCAAAATAAACAAGACAGTTAGATCTTATTGATAAAATAATATAAAAAATATATTATGCAGTAGCTTGCGGGTTAATTTGTAGTAGTTTTACATAATATCGAGTTTCTTATGAATACGTCTGGGAATGCTGGTACTAATTCCTGTTAAAACATGGCTATGAATCCACTTTACGAACTGTCAATGTTATAAAAAGTGTGCATAGCAGTGGAAACAGCACATTAACAGTTTGTGATTGTATCTCATTACCAAAATTGGATTCCGGTGACTCGATATGGTCATCTATACCATAAGCGTATGCATATCTCACATACCAGTTCACACAAGCAACTAAATGATTAATTATCGATGCTAAATGCATACTGCTAATCAAAAATCTTTGGAATTTAATATTACTTTGGGCAATGGTGTCAACTGTATATAAAAATATATATTCACAAAAGGAAATAACTTTAAATGGATTCAAAATCACACTCAATTTATCCAAGGTTAGCAAGTTGAAATAATAATGAAATTTGTGGTGTTTCAGTAAAATCATATTATTTTTTCATTACTCTTCATGGCTCCAAAATAAATATATATTATCAAACATAATAAATAACAAACACAATCCTAGAAACAATATAGATCTCTTCAGAAAAACAATAATATTTTTTTATTTTTATAATTAGTCTCATATCAAGATTCAAATATGGTATCAAAATTACATGAATTAAGAAATTATCTTGTGTAAGTAGGATACCATCTAGGAAAAGAAGATATTCATCTAATAAAATAAATTTACATAGTTATATTTATGTATTTATATCTAAAACCTGTGTGTGATATACCAAAGAAAGAACTTATATTGTTTTAATAAAATAAAAAAATTTAATTCCACCAATAAATTAAAAATAACAAAATAATTATAACTTATAGGAGTAAATCTGCAAGAAAATTATGTTGTTGAATTTTTTTAAAGTTCAAAACCTTAATAAATTATATAAAAGATATCCCAACAAAGTCTACTTATACATTTTTCCGAGAAACAAAGTCATAGAAGTTTTAATGCAGATGAACCAAATTTAGTGTCATTTCTGATTGATTATTCGTATGAATAATACTATCGGCTACAAATAATGAATCACAACTTCTAAAAATGTTTTAGTATATAGAGAGAAAGAACGTAGGTTAAGGTAAAGAGACCGTGAGCTTACCGTTTCCAAGTTAAACAAGGAGGAAACCTTCCTTAGGAACCCGTTGGGGTTGGTCTTCTTCTTGCGTCGCTCAGTCATGGTGGATGTGGAGGTTAGGGCGATATCTTACATAACCCGACAAGCGCCTCTGATTAGACTTGGGATTGCGGCGAAACAGCATGCGTGTTAGTCACAACTCACATCTCTCCGCCGATCGTCACCTCATGCAAGGCACCAAAACCTTCTTTCACCGATTGAACTTTTCCATCTTAACTAATGTAATACTAGAACGTTTCACCAATAGTTTTAGTCCAATTACCATTGTTTGAGCACTTGTTAACTGTATTACGAGGCTGAAAGGAGAAAAAGGAGAATTTTATGGCTACTTAGGAAGGTATGCCGCACGCCTACCATGCAACAGAAGAGAAGAGGTCATATCAAAAATCCGGCATACCCAAATGAGTGGAATAAACTAAACTGTAACACAATACACAATCCTTTGTTTCGTGACTTATAAAACTGAGTCAAGATATATTTTAAAGTTATTAAGCAAATCTTAAAAACTATTCGGCTTAACCAATTACAAATAAATTTATCCGTTTCAATAAATGTAATTATTTAAATTACATCTTGAAAGCTTAAAATGGCACGAAATTAACTGCTATAAATTAGTAAAAAGTTGTGAAATTTTCTATATGATTTATGTAAAAACAGCAGAATAAAGTTGCTATTTCAATTCCGTTAACTGCACTAATCAAGCGATAATGTTAAAGATAAAGACACCATAGTGATGATAAGACCCTTTGGAATCTCTGATAATTTAGATAAAGAAACAAGCCCTCTTTTCATGAAAAGTGTTAACTTTCCTAGAAGACCTACTCACAATTTAATCGGAAAAATGAGAGGCTGATTGGAATGTTTTCCACCGGTCTGTTTCCGCTAATCTTCCTAACAATGAGTAAAAGGCCAATGGCTAATAATAAACATCTATTCGAAGATATGACTAAACGTATATCAAAAATATTTTCGTCTCCACTGCCGGTGTCTTTTAATAAATCTATAACTTAATTTGAACCACTGGAACATTCAATAAGAATGCATGTATCCGAGGTAAATGAAGAAGCGGTATCACTTTTTACAGCGAATCATGTCTGTTTCCACCGTACGCCAAGTTCACTCCATTAAAACTATGTTATTATTTGAAAGAATTAAAATAATAAGCACTCATTTACCGGATGAAAGTATACTCTAATTTGTTAACAAGGTAAAATAATGATACAGAATCAATTTAATGAATGATTCCATAAATAAAACTTATGAAAACACCAAACGTCAAACGCGAAAGAATTCGTTAAAATTGTATTGACAAACATACCTATCGACGGTGTATTAAAAATACCTACAAGTTACTGTCTCTGAAACCGGTGAATCGGTTTCCTAAATTCTCGCACGAAAAAAGACCTCGCAGCAAACTGAACTATAATATTTGACGTACACATTTCCCGAACTTCATCGTATATTTTAGGTTATAAATAGTTCGGTTTGCCTGACGCGAAGGAACGGTCAGACGCCATTTACAAACCACTTGTGGCGTTCACGCCAGTTCCCAGTTCACGTCATCTGCTACATTCGATAGAGGAGCAAGGGGATAAGGGGACACGGCTGCGGGATAATGTCATCACTTTCTAATTTCCATTAATAATTTCGCCGGCTATATTAGGGATAAAATCAATATTGTCTTTTCACAACATGCGCTGAGCTCCGTCAACACTTACTCAATTTAATAGCACTAGTGTTTTATTTATCAAAATAACTCTTCGTCTCTTATGTTTACGCGTGTCGATGTAGTTATGTACAATTATTAATTATTTATAACGCAATTAAGAAAAAAGTGTGAAATAATATATTTGTAAAAAGTTCAAATCAAACAACCAAATCAATGTTCAACTTATAAAGAAATAAAATAAAATAAATTCGTTGAAACTCTAGTATTTCCATTTATATTTTTGAGTCAAAAATAAAATGGTATTTAAACGGCTTTATTTGTGAACATTTTTAATTCCACGTGCATATAAACTTGGTTTTAGAACATAACTACTTGCAGACATTAAACCTTAGCAAAAACAATACATTTTTTTTAAATAAAAAGGTGTTTGGTTCCTCTTATATTTATTTATTTCGTGTTTAGAATATATCATAATATAAAATGTACACATTTGTCCTCATAATGATAATATTGTCATCCTATCGTGTTGATATTAATATTCACTTAGGTGGAATTAAGTGTTTTTAATATTTTTTTATATTACTGACCTTTTTATTTTATGCTTTCAATTATCATTTTTAGTCAAATAAAATCAAAGATGAAAGTATTTTTGGGAAAAATAAAGTTTTTTAATGACTATCCTGTGATGATGCCGATATATAATAAAATTATTTCATTTCGGTAAAATTGAATTGAAACATGCTATATTGCCAATGAAACGACGCTTTTGCTTATATTATTTAGATTAATTGTCCTTGACGCTTTTTATCCTAGTCTCCCCTATACTATCTATACATTTTTTATACGCCTACAAACATTACATTATACTCGCTCTATTCAATGTTATTATTTAAAACGCTAATAGTATCCGCGCTTGATCAACAGATGGCACTAGTATACTACCAATTCATCGCAAAGATTTTGAATTTTTTACGATGATCACTGATAAAATAAAAAATAATAAGAATCGATAACGTTCTGTATGTTCTTTTTAATTCTCCTATCAAGTAGATATTAATCAATGTTAGATAACTTAATTATTATACCGTAATATTATATTATTTAAATATAGTTTTTTGTATGAGCAAAATAAAATATGGGTTTTATGGAAAGTGTAGTAAAAAAATTGCCTTCCTAATGCATTTAAATTCTCCTTTTAAAACCTTTTGAAACACGATTTCATCTGGACAATTTAATAACCTTTTCAGGTTACTAACATGTTATTATTTTATTCCGTGTACACATCTTTAAAATCGAAACAATTTTAAATATTATATTAATTTAAGCTATTGCATAATTTAATTCTACTTACACATTTATTTAAAAATAAGATTAAACTTATAATTAACCTCCATTGACACTTACAGAAATATTATATTATTTACTGAAAAGAAAAACAATCATGTTTTAAATCATTATCAATTAATTTGGAAGAATAAAAATTCTTCGAGTGAATAAAATAGTTTTGTGTAGCGTGCCAACGTGAGAGACCTGTGCGGCCTTTGTGATCATCAAAATTAGTTGCAGATGTGTTTTTTCGACCTGACTCCAAGAGACAAACTAAAAGGTTTTGGCTCAGGGCCCGTGTTTGGTGACCACGCCAGTGTATAGCCGTGAAAATGTTCATCCAAGTGCAATCTCGGTAGAATCGCCGAATGTTGCCAACATCGAGATACGCACACCAACGTGAATACAGTAATAATAGGGCCTTGCTAATCAATCCTGGGGCTGGAGGTGTTCGGAAAAGGTACAGAAAACAACACATAAAAAAAAAACTAATTTCATTGTTGTTTTTTGAAGAAAAAATATTTGGATTTTGTTTTTTAGTTTTTTAAATGAAATTATTATTTATTAATGAAAATAAAATATTTATTTTTATTTAGTTTAATTCCACTTGGGTTTATGGCTTCGACCGGTTTCAGCAGCTCGCTGCCATTGTCTAGATCGTCACCTGAGAGTAAGAAGTTTCCAACTGTCAAAAGTAAAATGTTGAGAAAAATTAAGTCAAAGTTTTGTTGGTTTCGGATGTGTATCTTGGAATAAAAGGGTTCCATCTGAAGCAGATAAAACTCTTTTACCGAGAAGCGTGTAAATTTTCTCTGGCGACAGTTGGAATAATAAAGTTCTAAGTGTAAATGAATCCTTCTTCAGTGAATCGTGTGTTTTGAATGATCAGATGGAACTTGATTCTTTTCGTAACATCAAAATGACTATACTATTACTTTTTTTTAATTGTACGCATAGATAAGGTTATTAAGAACCCTTTTCACGAAAAAAAGCCAAATGTGAAATTTTGTTAGTTGGAACCCTCTTACGCTCAGGTGACGAGATGCTGCTAAAACCGGTCAAAGTCATAAAATAATGTCGAATTAAACTGAATATATATATATATATTATAAAGGAATTTTTTATAAAAATTAATAGTCATTATTATTTTTCGCTTAATTCATTTAATTATGTTCATTTAACAAAAAATAAAACAATTTAGGACAGAGAAAACTAAAGCGTTAACATTTCTCGAATGTCTGATGAAAAAACAATTAATCAAAATGGTCGAATACCTTCTTGACCGAAAGTGCTTAGTGAATAAAACAGTTTTTTTTAATTACTTCAATGACATGATAGGGCTTTATCTGTGATCTGTTTCTTACTGGAAAGTAACAAATTGATTCGAATTCCTACGTTAATACAGAATCGCATCTTTATATAGGATATCTTATATTTCCCATGTATTGAAATTATGGATCAATTGTATCTCAATAGGGACGAAGATGCAAATTGGAAACAGAATATGGTGATCGAGGTGTTTACAAGACTTATGACCTGTCATTGGTTGGGTTAAGCGCACGCTTTATGTAATACAACATTCCCCATTCCACCCTTCTTACGACCACCATGTCTGACAAATTTTTGGAAGTTGTATATATCCTAATATGTAACACCAAACTTCACATGTTAGTTTGTTACATAAAGCGTGCGCTTAACCCAACCAATGACAGGTCACAAGTCCTGTAAACACCTCGATCACCATATTCTGTTTCCAATTTGCATCTTCGTCTCTATTGAGATACAATTAATCCTTGAATTGATAACCCGCAATGGGTAAAATCCAGTATTCGTCTACAAGTATTTGTATCCATTCAAAATGTTGTATTCAAATTATGTTTATGCTGGCTGCTTTATACCTTGTTTTCACCATAGAGCACTTGCATCGAGTACTAACTGGCTTCAGTAGGTACTGTTCACATCTTCATTGGGGTAATTACAAGTGTCGGTGGTTAAAACAAGATAAAAAGAAACCAGAATGAAAATAATTTATACCGTGTGACCATAAAGTTAGCAGTTTATATCTAGAATAATATCATTTGGTAATAATTTTAATCGATAGATTATAAAATGTCATGTAAAATTGGGTATGTCAATATCTTCCCACCTTCCCTCCAGGCTTGAAGAAGCGAAGTCCTATTGTATAAATTGTTAATCGAAAGCGTGTACTTACACTCACAAACTACTTACACCAACACCAAAGGAAATCACCTATCAACTCGTGTTACGGCTGTTCAACCAAAACCAAAAGCTGTCATGCAAACGGTACCCGTGGCGTGAAAAGCGGGAAAACCAAACAAGATGGCGACTCACCGTTCGTTCCTCCTCCGCCTCCCGCGCCGGCGACAGCCGCTGGCTCGGCGCATTGTTCTGCTGTGACTGTGACTGTAACACGATAACACAACACTCACAATTATTTCAAACACTTTTACAGCAGAACATAAACTCGTACGTCACAATGCATAGGTAGGACCAAATAACAAATTCGAAATCAATAAGAAAACTTTAATGGATGAATTCTAATTTATTTACGAAATAAGCACTTAAGTACTCTTGATTTAACCCGACGATCGCCGTACGATCGCCGTGCGCTCTACTTAGACGATCGCCATAAGCGCAGCTGTGCGCGCTTCGCAATATTCGAAAGATGTATTATAAAATTAATTCCGATTTTCTTACAACGACCACTATGAATATTCAAAAATATTAACAAACCAAAAAGGATCGATATTTTTCGATAGTTTGGGAGAAAATACGTGCCGTACCGGCGCGCTGTTTCTACAAACATGTGGCGATGAATGGGTTAAAAATAATGCACTGTCTTGAAAAAAAAACTTTTACACTTAACGATTGTTTTTATGAATTAAACGCCGGTTTTTCCACAATTGAATATATTGTTTCGCCATTTTTAGAAGGTTTCGCGCCTTCGATATCGAAAGAACGATATAAACAAGTTTATGAAGATGAAGATGGAGTTGTAAAATGTTCGAAACAGCTCGAGAAAAATAAACTCAAAAGCGAAAAAAACCGGTGTTAACATAATTATTGTAATAAAAAGTCGTAAATTGTAAATGATTTTTTTATGGGAATGACATTTTCGCCTTGCTCGGGCATTATGAAATTCATCATATTATAATTATGATTTGATAATTGATTTTACTATTCGTAAAATTAATTCACGTATTTTTTCTATCGTATCATATTGAATGCACAAAAAACTTGTTTACTTTTGTACATCCAATGAAAAATGGTGTGTTCTTATCAAAATCACGTGATTGATTTGAATTTTTAAAAACCTTTTGTTTACTTTGAAAGTTTTCAAAAGCAGACGCTGGAATGAGGGGAACAAGTGATTCTCATAAAGTGGCAGGTCCGCCTCTGGTTGTAATAGTTTTAATTTACTTTTAAAATATAATAAAAAACGTTTTTAAAGGCAGAAACATACTATTAACACGCCACGCCACCCGATGCCACGTGATGCGTGTTGAGTCGAATCAAATTGTATTGTTTTCTATGGACAGAATCACACTATGAACACCCGACGCGACGCCATGCGCGCACACGCCACCCGATCCAGACGAGCTAGATCGACGTGTTGCCGGTGGTGGGAGTAAACACGCCACGTCGCGTGTTAATAGTATGTTTCTGCCTTAACTCTTTTATACACCATCTAAACAATTTAGACATTGCATCAAAAAATATTTTAACCTTTTTTGTGTAAATATTTAAGTTGAATAATAAATTTTCTTCATCCAAATTATGTAAAAACTAATCGAATTATTTTAGACAATTTGTTATGTTAGTATTTTGATAATTTCCAATCTATCCAACAAGCGATTTAATGAGATTATAAATTCATCAAAGGTATTCTATACATTTATTAATAGATGTCGTAATTTTCAAACTTCTATCAAAAAACTTTTTTTTTCTTCAGTAAGTCAATTCATCCATAAATGGACTAAATTGTTAATTTATTTTGTATTTGCATTAAAAACACTACCCTTATATTTTTATATGCCAAACTGTTTAAGAACGATCACATATTATCTATGGATAGAATAAGATTTGATTCCTATTTTGATATTTTGATTAATACTGAAAATCATTTGAAATCGGAATGGTAATTAAAAGTGAGGGTTACCATGTAATTTGAAGAAAAGCAGGTAAGTACTAAAATCTTTAATAATGATTTAATTTGACAACTTCTGATAAACTGACATGTACCAAATACCCTTTTTATTTACTAGTTTAGATTGGAATCTATTCGGCAAGCATTAGTACAGGAGAGGCAGGTATGATAATTGCAAAACATCACACATCTACAATATAATACTATGTATATGTGAAAATATTAATAACAATGAACAGATGTACAAATGAATAAACATCCAAATATGACACAGATTCTCCATAACCGGAAACACAGACGTAACCAAACACAACAGGCCGATTTTCGCGTGATAATGAAGCATTCTGTGATGAAAAGCGCACAACAAAATGGCAGTACTTCCGGAAACATAAGCGCGTTTGTTTATCTTCCGTATCCAAAATGTGACGGGGAAATCTACAAGTGACCTGTTTTAATGTCCACTGATGTAACAAGGTTAAATTTGACAGATAAATGATATTATTTTTTTGTGAAACAAACCACCGAGATAAATGCTCTTGAATCAACTAGCTAGGTTCATCATATTTGAAAAAAAAAATAGAATCAATTCCCTGAGATGTTGCCTTTCCACATATTTAAAAAAATCACAAACTTTAAATTAACTAACTAATTATCACGCCGTCTCCCCGAAGCGGTGGACATAAATAATGGACCGCCACGCTGTTATTTCCTGACATTATTCTCTTGTTTCCTCAACATTCATACATCGTGTCATGCACGCACGTCGTTTTCTCCGACTGTTTTTATTTCTATTTAAAACTAACTAACTAACCATCACGCCGTCTCCCCGAAGGGGTAGGCAGAAAGAATGGACTGCCACACCTTTCTTTCCTGACATATTTCTCTCGATTCCTCAACATTCATACATCGTGTCATGCACGTGCGTCGATTTATCTGACTCCTCACATGGCCGACATTCAATATTTGATTTATTTGATCGTGCCACGTTTTCCTTGGTCTTCCTCTATTTCTGGTACCATTTACATCATTAACATATAATTTTTTTACCATTCTTTCTTCATTCATTCTTTCCATATGTCCAAACCATCTTAATGATCCTTTCATTATTTTGTTCATGACACCATCATTCGCACCGCATTCACTTCTTATATTTTCATTCGACACTCTATCATACACAGAATATCACACATTCGTCTAAGAGATCTCATTTCTACTGCATTTATTCTACTTTCATCCTTCCTTTGCCAGTTCCATGCTTCGCTTCCATACATAAGGGTCGGTAGAAGAACACCATTGTGCACTGCCATTCTAGCTTTTTTGGATAGGTTTTTGTTTGCGATGACAACTTTAAGTGCACCATTCACTTTGTGGCCTGCCCCAACCCTTCTTTCAATATCCCTCTCCACTCTCCCATCTCTTGTAAACATACTACCTAAATACACAAACTCAACTACTTGCTCCAAGTTATTTCTATTTTATTTTAAATGTAAATAATAATAAAAAAATTAAATGTCTCACCACAAAGTGAATGCTTCATACGAAAATTCAAAACAATTTAACTGGTAATTACAAAGGTGCTAAGTGGTTTAAACATACAACAATGAAAAATAAAAATAAAACGGTTTGTTGTCATGTATACCACGGGTGACATCTTTAGGGCAACGTTTCAACTAGAGTATATTATTCACTTTGTATGTTAGCACAGTTATTGACCATTATGTCTAACACCAATTGGGATCAAAAACATATTTCTTTTAACTTGTTTAATAATTGATACCTTTGTAATATCCAGCCCTCAATTTACTTCGGTTGCTTTACTTTACTTTTCATTGAAAATTAATGTAATTTATCTGCCATACTTATATATTTTAAAAATGCTTAGGTAAGCTCCAAATAATTTCGGTTTATGTATGTATTTGTGCAAATATGCGTAAAATCTCAACACGCAGGGATGTGTCACTGTAGGCGCACACGACTGGCTAGATATGACTTCGACCGAGACAAAAAAATGGTAACAAAGCAAACAAAAACTAACTTGATCGTCTTTTTCTGGGGTCGCACAACGTTCATCCTCAAAGTTGTTGATGATACTCTGCGCGATGGGCATAAACGCCCCGTCCGGAAAAGCCTGCGAACAAAAGACGGCCCTGGAACTGGCTGGGAGCCCCAACAAAAGGGAAAATTGCGCCCTTGCAAAATAATGGACAAAGGACGACCAAAAAATTTTAACATTGTCATCTTTCTGGCGTTATATCTATAATGCGTGGCCTCTCCAATATATTATATGTAACATTGCAAGGGCACTTACGAAATCGTTATAGTACCCAAATTGTTATCCATTAAATTATAACTTACGTTTTTATGATCAACATTAAATCGAAAAACCGGCTTTATCAGTACCTACGCAAATAAATATAAATAAATGTATTTTTGATTGAAATTCAAATATATTCTAGAACGTTAAAAATATAATACTATTAAGACAAACCACAGAAAACAGCGTATTTTAATCTCATCACAACAGACCCGTTTATTGTATCGTCTAATATTGTCATTATTTATTAAATTATTAAATTTAAAAAAAAACTGCTAAACGAAATATACTAAATATTGAAATTTATATATAATTCCTTTATATAATATCTTTAGTTTTAATTTTGTTTTTTAATTATATAAACGAAACTTTTACCAACAAGTTTCAATTAACAACATTAATATTGTAACTAACTAACTAACCATCACGCCATCTCCCCGAAAGGGTAGGCAGAAAGAATGGACTGCCACACTTTAATCGATGCGGCACTCCATCCTTCTCTTTTCGCCATCGCGAGAGACGCGGTGTGATGGGTTGCGAACCTCATCGCCACAATATTAAAGCATGACAACGGACAATAACGTTTCTTTAATAAATTTAAGAAAGAAAACATCATAAATTGCTTATAAAAGAGTGTTTATAAAGAGGGATAAATTTATTCGACCATTCAAAATTTTTATAATAAAATGCACGAATTTACTTAACTCCATGCAATAATACTGAGTTTTACACATAAATTTCTAAATTAAACAGTGTAATTTAATAAAAAAAAAACGAAAATATGAGTTTGTTGTAAGCTAATTCCAATGTTATGTATCCTAATTAAATTAAATGGTCTCCTTTGGATAAACGCGATAAAATAAAGTGTTTTCTGTTGTAAAAAATCTTTATTTTCAAATAAATTCAAAGCACATAAATTCGAGTAATTGAATCGTCCATCATTTTGAATAAGGCTCTTTGAGTAAAGTCCCAGCTAATTTCAGAAATACCTGCACAAAAATAAGCGACACCAACGAATAATACAAATAAATTACATTTAATACTATTGCGGGACAGACATTTTTGAATATGGTATACGTAAATATTAAAAGAGGCCCAATATACAATATTCTGCTGATTTAATGAGGCTTTGTGCGATATGGGAACAATCATTCTTATACAATAAAAATACAATATTTAATGTAAATATAACATAAAACTGTATAATACAAAGACAATACAATATAATGCGTCTAAGATAAACCACTAAAGTATGTTATTTACTTTATAAGTATTATAACTAAATTAAAACTATAGAAATACAGTTTTAATTTAGTTTATACATATTTACACCTGAGGATGGAAAAGTTCACATCCGAAAAAAGTTGTTTGTTTGTTTAAATATTGTTTTTAATGATTAAAGTGGAAAATACCAATGGAATTCCACAGTGATAACCTTCACGCCTTAACCTTCAATAAAAAACTAAATTACAATTATGTTACATTATTTGAATAATTTGAAAACTAATACCAGTTAATAGTTAAAAGAGCAAAATGAAATTGTATAAAACGTAAAGTAAAATGATGTTTTACTATTGTACTTATGACAAACTATTACATTCATGACGATTTTTTTATGAAATAAAACACTGTTCTTTCCACTTTTGAGTTTATTTTTCTCTACATGTCATTTTTCTCGAAGGTTTTTACACCTTCATCATCGGGAGAACGATATAAAGTTTATATCGTTCTCCCGATAATGAATGTAAACCTTCGAAACGTGTCGAGAAAAATAAACTCAAAAGTGGAAAAAACAGTGTTTTATTTCATAAAAAATTCGGCATTTTGGAATTCCACAGTGTTAACGCCTTAAGTTTATCTAAAATTATTACGTTAATGTTTGCTTTCGTGGTTTAACTTTCGATACATTAATGTTTATACGACTTAACTAAAGTTCGTGTAATACACAAATTTTCCATTAATAGCATTAACAGAGTTAATCATAAGCATCATTTTTAAACTGTCAGACAAATTGATTATCAATTATTCGAGTATATACAAACAATTATTCATGAACTTCACATAAACAAACAAAGAAACGGTGCAATTATCTGTATTAATAAATTCACAAATGAAAATAGTATAATTTCACAAATTCCGGCGAAAAAATAGATATGTGAAACAATAAATTAAATATTTTGAATTGATTTGTTTTCTTGCGTATACTAGACCAAAAAAATATATTTCAAAGGTATTTTTTTTTTTGACAGTTTACGTTAATGACACCTTTGATTTCAAATGAAAATCTTATAGACCAAAAATAATGTGGTCTAGAAATACAGCAATAGGCACACAGATAAGCAAAATGGTCACAAAGGGACGATAGTATTAATAGTGAAGGGAAAAAAAGACAGTTACGTGAATATTACTCTTTCTGTAACAGCCGTTTAATATTGCCGTCCCGTATATTAAACTTTATCTTTTAGAATCGCAGTCTTCTTAATTTAATTTGCCATCTGGAGATGTCCCAGACATTTGTGAAATTATGTAAGTAAAATTTGGAAAAACTCCAACATGAGTGTTAGGTAAATAATCAAGCAATAGGACAGTAGATGTCACAGAAAGATACTTCTAGTTAACACGCAAATTGTCATGGCATCTCTCGAAATAAAGCCTGCGACCCCGATTATTTTTTTAATAAAAAAAAACAAAACAAAACTGTCCCTTAGTATCTTTAATCAAACGCTCTCTTTTAGATTTCTTTTGTTTTGTTTAAACTGTATTTAGAACGTCTAATGGATTATTGAAATTGTGAATACGCTGACGTAGTCTCAGTATCACGCTAACTTGGCGGTGAATCAGGTAGGATCGGAGAAGTCTCATCTGCTACCTACAACGTATTTTCGGTCGTCCGTAAATATGTTAACTATTTTAATCTTGTTCTAAAAACCGCCTAACCGTCACAAGGTTTACGGCCCATTGAATAATCGGGCACAAATTTTAAAATTAAATATTCCGTCACGCCAGCGCATGTGTGAGAAGTTTGTGTAAAACTAACGCAAAGGGAGAACCAAAGTTTGGAACGAGCTTTTTGCCTACGCACGTCCCTAGCAGTTAGCGCGGGAACAGAAAATTGGATGCGAAAACAAATTAAATCATTTATAATCTAGACGGGATTACTACACACATTTCGATAGAATAGTGTTGCCTGCGCGAAAATATTTATTTGGCGCTTTAAATGCGTGAACAATAAAATATATTCTTGCATATCTACGCGGAAGCCTTACGCGCCTGTCATCCTTTTTTACTTAAATAACAATACACATTAAAATAAAGGAAGCTATTCTTTGATAAACTAATTTGTAAACAAACAAAAAAGAGCCCCGGTATAATGAACAGCCATAAATTAATATTATTTGCTGCCTTACGTAAAAACTTAATCTAAAGTCCCGCGTTGTTTTTGTACCATTCGTAAGTTTGTCAGGTAAAATGTAGATTATGTTCTCAGTGCTTATGTCTTAGTGTACAGATGGTTTCCACTTAACTGAAACTTATGATTATTTATTCTTGTTTGAGAGCAAAATTCTAAATCAGATTTATAATTATTCATTTCTAGTAAAGCGTGAAATCCTGTAACACCTACTGCATTTTCGTCAATCTAAAAGATAATAATTAAATAAAACGATTTAACTACTTTTACTTTTGTCGTTATTTCGACAGCGAGCGGTTTCGCCAGGCTTGCTGGCATCGACAGACTAGTAGAAATAAAGACAAAAGTGGAAGTAGTTAAAGAGCATCGTTTTATTTCGTTATTATTTCAAATGAACATCCATCAAGATGTTTCAGTAAAATCGTTTGATTATCTTTAAAAAATCTAAAATATGATCGTTACACTTATATAAGGTTGAGTAGGATATCTTCGATACATGTCAAAATAAATAACTCATAAAAGTGGAACAAAAAGTCTACTGTAGTTTATTTTAAGACTGATTATTTTTTACACTAACTAACTAACCATAACCCCGAAGGGGTAGGCAGAAAGAATGGACTGCCGCATTTTTATTTTCTGACATACTTATCTCGCATCCTCAACATTCATCAATGTATCATGCACGCACGTCGATTTCTCCGACTCCTCACACGGCGGACATTCAATATTTGATTCAGTAAATCTATTTTGATATTATCTGTGTAATCATTTTGGAGAATACTCTAATAATAACGTACTTAAGTGATCGTTCTCGTGAAGATTAGGAAAAATACGAACCCGTTCTGTGGTAAAAATGATAAATGTTTAAAAAAGTGATTAAGACAAAGTGTGCTATGAAGTAAAGTATAATGTGGAACCATACAAGTAATTAATAATACGAATAAACAAGTCTGTTTTCTACAAAATTTATTTTATTTTATGGGAATATGTTACCGCTTGCTAAAGCATTATCAAATGTTTGAATTTATAATGAATTAGCGAGGCGAAACATGTGATTCCTATAAAATAAAATAAAACTTTTAAATAACAGACGTTTTCATCGTATTAATTATTTAATATGCAGTTTAATATCATTTAACAAGAAACAATAAATAAAATAAATATTCAAAGTATACAGTGAAAACATTTGTTTCCAATACATTATATTTTATAATAGTTTACTTTATTAAATCAGTCAATCACGGGGTCGGTACTGCCCACTGGTAGACAATGAAGAGATTTAAGGGGGCGTTTTTAGTTCAAGACAAATTAAGGAGGCGTTGAAGATTAACTACCGCCCCCGGTCAATAATCGCAAAAAACTTAAATGTATGATTAAAAGTGTTTGACGGAAAATAAAATATAGTGTAATTCACCTAAGAGGGGCTTCATCGAATCAATACCTGAAAAACGGAATATACCCGAATTTTTTTTAATGGATTTTTAAAGGGGCGATTAGTTATCCTCATTGAATCAATGCTTGAAAAAGCGGACTTTACCCGAAAATTTTGTATAATATGGGTTACATTATTGATTTCATTGTGAGTTTTTTTATGAAAAGGGGTCGATGGGAGTTTAAGGGGGCGATTCGTTATTTTATATCTTTAAAGGGGGCGTTATTTTATATCTGAAAAATACTAAAAACAAGAAACGAAGCTTTCGAAAGTTCGCATATTTTATGCAGCAGCTACAGGGGTAATTTATTTCAGTACACGGAGCTTTTTGATCATTCATCCGAAAATCGGAAGTGCAGAGAACTCCGCATAGCACGTATGGCAGAGAGAGCCCTAGCCGTCGCGTTCTTATTATATAAACCGGGGGGCGTTCCCGGATACCGTGTAGTCTGGATGTAACGACACCCGCGGGGAATTACGCGTCGCTGTAGTGCAATATATTCGACAATAAAAGAAGGAATGACTTTATGACTACCGTTTCGGACGTCGTCAAATCGACTAACACAATTCCCTATGAAATATTTCAGACTAAATGAAAAATTGTCCCTGAGTTATTATGAATACAGCGAATGAAGCTGGAATACTTGGGTACATTATGAGAAAAATCTTCTTCTTCTTTTTGTCCTGTCACACCTCCGTGGTACAAAGGGCCTCAAGTAGCCTTCTCTGTCCGACTCTATCGCATGCCTGATGCCTAACATCATCCCAAGTGAGGCTTTAACCTCGTCTCGCAGGGCTTTAACCTCGTCCTGCAGGGCTCTTCTCCAGGTGGCTCTAGGTCTACCTCGCTTCCTCTTTCCTCCCATAGGGGACCAGTCTAGTGCGCCGTCTCACAAGACACTAGCTTCCGTCTCAGAATGTGACCGATCCACTGCCATTTGCGTCTGGCGACTCGTTCTTTAATTGGCCTTTCGCCTGCCATGGTCCAGAGAATGGCATTTGACACTCTTTGCGGTCAAAAGATCTTGAATATTGAGCAAACTGATTGTAAAATGTAAAATTAACGGAAAACGAAGTGTCGGGAAAAGATTAAAATCCTGTCTAGAAAACCTTCGTGAATGGTTCAGTCACAACACAACATATTTGTTAAGAACTGCTGTATCAAGGGTAGAACTAGCCATGAAACTGTGCAACCTCCGATAGGAGAGGAACAATAACAAGAAAAAGAGTTTTTATTTTTATTTTTTAATGTGATAGTTTCCCATTGCAGTTTTTTTCGCACTGCCATCGCCGGGAATCGAAATCGGGACCTTCAGAATAGCAGTCATAGCTGTTGCCACTCTTTCACGAAGGCCGTCAATTTCAGTTTATATATATTTTCTAAGAATAATACCAAGGATTTAAATCAATGATATTAGAATTTATTTTACAATCTTCAATATTAGCAGAAAATAGCTCATTATTATGAAGAAGGAATCTGGTCGTGTCCGGGATTGAACCCAAGTTCCCTTGATCAGAAGCCAAGCGTTCTATCCCCTAGACCATCACTCGATAACTTGATGTTACTTTAATATATATATTTTTTTTGTAGTGAATCAAAATTTTTGAGACTTTAGGTAATTATTTACTGTTTCTTGAAAAAATATGAAAAAAAATCCTTATTAAATAATTAATGAGGATGGAATGGCATGTTTTTTCTGTCTAAGGCATTAATAAATCAAATCATTTTGTTAATATCAAATTTAACTAACCGTTTGTTTTATTACCATAACTAAGCTCCGGTGGGAGCAAAACTGAACTGTTTCGAAAAAACTAATAAAAAGTGTAAAAACAACACAAATATTATATTTTTACATAGTTTTTACTTATCCCACACCAAAAAATTGATATTTCATACTAAAGCAAATAAATTTATTACATTGATGAAAAAAACGTTTTGATCAATGATGTAAAACTCCATATTAAATATTAAGAATTGAAAGTATTTTTTAGTTAATAAAAGATTCATGTCGTCTACCAGATCAAAATATAAAATATCATTCCCATAAAATATAATATAGCCTATATTATATAGGTAAACTGAGTTTTTATCAATATTTAATATGCATAGAAATCGTTTTCTTTGCAATCAGAGTTTGTGGTAATTTTAAAAAAAGAACACGAAAATGATTGTGATTATTTCAAATTTATTTTACCTACCTACTTGTATTGCTAATATCAACAAGAATCGATGCAAAAGTATCGAAGATATCTATGGTATAAAATAGATAGAAATTATTTTTAGACGTTTTCGAAAGCGTCTCGTTGGGATCAAGTTTCTTATTTATTTTGACAAGATTTGTCTGTGTGAAGTGTTAAAGCAAGTGTATAAATTGTATTTACAGTGTGAACGCGGGCATTTAGCTCTCCAATGACAGTTTGCGTGTTTTGGCGGGATTTCTCCCAACTTACGTCATGAAGGGCGGCAACTTCTGCGCTCACCTCCCATTTGTTCGCTATCCGAATAGTCTCAACAGTTTTCTGCTGTACCGACTTGGATTCATCGAGTAGCGTGAGCTCGTAGAATTCTTGGATATCTGCGAAAAGAAATAAAATTTATGAATTATTTTTTTACGACAAAGTACCTACTCAACAGCACATTGATCGCCTAAAATCTTTTTTTTTTAAAGTCTAAAACCAAAGATTTAAATCAATAATATTAGAATTTTATTTACAATCTTCAATGTGAGCAGAAAATAGCTCATTATTATGAAGAAGGGATCTGGTCGTGTCCAGGCTCGAACCCAAGCCCCCTTGATCAGAAGCCAAGCGTTCTATCCCCTAGACTACCACACTATTGTTGAAACATGTTATGAAGGGTTAGGTTAGGCTTGATGAGATAACATATATTGTACGAAGTCAGGTTATTTAAATAGGTAAAGATAGGTCAAAAAATTAAATTAAATAGATTTAAAAAATCTATTGATATTGCTGAAATTTCATAGTACTCATTAATTAATAATACAAATTTTAAAGACATTTTAATTTCATCAAACAAAATTTATTTTAGGAAGAAATAGGAAAGGTCTTTTAACAATTCATTATTTATTAGACTTCTTCTTCTTTTTTTTTATATGTCCTGTCACACCAAATTTCATACCAAAAAAAAACGGACCGAACTTTCCGAAACACCCAATACTAAAAATAAATTATGCATTTAAAAAAAACATATTATCCAAACAATAATAAATATTTCGTGAAATTTCACGATAACAAATTTAAAAAATCAGGGCATGGTCAAATGTTTGATTTTTTTTATATAATGTTCTAGCAAGGCCAAACATGTCACTTCCATAAAATATATTCTCATACAATTTGGAGTAAGTCGACCTTTTATGTATTTATTATATTTTGAAGGTTATTTATGGTAAACTTTATTTATTTTTCACTTTCAATTCAGACTGTTAATAGCGGTTCGCTAACCAGACGATTTCGGACCGCGAAACCAGTTGAAGGTGTTAGAAAAAACTATTATTTCTACGTCGTTTTGAGAAAGTCTTGATATGAGTCAATGAGAGTTAACTAATCTCAAATGTATAGAGGCAAGATTGTCCCGCGTTAAATGAATCGCTTTTAAGATAGAGTAAATCACAGAACGCCACTGGCGCGAGGTAAACTACGATATAAATTTATCATGTTTCCCAATGCCAGATTTTTTCAATACTAGATCGTTTAATCAACATTTTAATTTATTGTTCCAACAAACACGGAAGGCCAAATTGAGGTTAGGTCGGAAAATACTAGGAACGAAAATTACCGGGCGGAGCATTTAACATTGTTTGTATGAAAGTCTTTGAAGCAGTGAATAGGATATTAACACTCGCATTTATTATAGATCAAACAAGTTAAGACGCTAGTCGGAATAATTGTATTTATTGTTTCTACAACAATGAGGTAAAATTCCATATGTAATGTGAACGAAAACATCCGTTTCCTAGAAACATTATTGCGTTTTATGGGAGTTATAGAAACTAGTTGAAAGAAAATGTGTATAAAACTGTAGTTAGACCAGCATTGGTCTACGATTAGGAATGCTGGAGTGAAAGACGCCAAGAGCAACAGACACTGCATGTTATAGACACGAGCATGTTGAGGTAGACTGCAGGAGTGACCAGGTTCGATAGAATAAGAAGCAAGTATATTAGAGGAAATTTCAAATGGGCCTCTGTGAAGAAAAAGGCGAGGAATGGTCGTCAGCAATTTTACTAACATGTACACAAAAGGGACGAAAACCACGTCGTAAAAAGGCCCTACAATTAGACGGTGGAAGGAGAAGACCGGTTTGCCTCTGTCTACTCGACTGTCAATCGTCAAAATGACTCGAAATACTGCAAATCGACAGAAGCATACCCCAAGATCGAGAAGCCTGGCAAAGTTCAAATAAGATACCTGAATCTAAATTAATTAAAAATGGCTAGGAGAGAAGAAACTGCATGCATCATTTAGTGAAGGCATTATCAAATGAAACATGTCACGTACATAAAAAATATTACATATGTTTTAGAAAACAGAAGTATTGTAATTATTATGTTTCTTCAACTCTCCGCTGCTAGATATAGGCATCTTCTAAACGTTTCCACTATTTCCTTTCTCAACCATCGTTCACCAGCTGTTGAAGCTACATCGTCAGTCCATCTCTTCTGAGACATTCCGACACGTATTTTGTTTTACCAGGGGTTACTTTTATTAATCACATCAATATTAATTAACGCTTTTAAAGGAAGCATGTAAAAAATTAGTTAAATGTTTTTAATAAACGTGTTTTTCTAGTGTTTCAAACAAAGCGTTGTTCGAAATCAAAATGACCTTCCAACGAGGTTTAATTTTTCACGCTAGCGCTCTCTTCAAATTCTTGAAATAGTTAAGGCGGAGAAAACATTTTTCAGAAGGGCTATCGGGCGATCTTGGTCGAACAACTCCTGTTACACTCGACTTATTAATATTTTTATTTTTATCGCGAGCCTTTTGGACGTCTGATCCCAAGTAGATTGCGATTGAATAACTTAGAAGTGTTCCATCTTAAGAATTCACGACATTTTAATAATATATTATTTCTACTACAATCACAAAACGGAACCAAAATAGTGTTCGAGTACAGAAATAGCAGCCACGAACGGCGGCGGCCACGAGCACTCCTATTTATACTTTAGAATCGTCATTTTTTGCTGTTACATACTTGCTTTTATAATATAATAGTATTTAAAACCATTAAACAAATATTTCAAATAAATGGCATAGAAATGTATTTTGTTTTTTACATAACTTAAAATGACAGAAAGAAAACAAAGCATTTTGTTTTGTAACCTTGACGAAGCTGCGAGTACCAACGTTGGAGGGAAACAGGTAAGTACGAGTATTATAGACTTTCCCTTACCGCACTAAAAATGTCGCATTTTACGGTGCAGTGTAAATACTATACAATTAAAAATTAAAAAATTTGTAATTAAAAAAATGAATATTCACAGCGATTTTTTTATTATATGATACACAATATTTAGTCACAAATTTTAAATTAAAAATTAAATTACTTCTTTATTGATATCAAACCAGGCTGTAAGATCTCCATTTAGCAGTGCTTTCCGTGTATAGCGACTTAATTGCCGTGATCAGTTTTGTACTTATTCCATATTCAGACATTATTTTCCACAACTTTACTCTATTAACGTAATCATATGCTTTTTGCAAATCGACAAACGCACAGAAAAGTTTGCGGTTTTTAGCCAGAAACTTCTCTGTCAATGTGTGAAGTCCAAAATTTTGATCCATACATCCTCTGCCATTCATAAAGGCACCTTGCACATTCCAAACTTTGTCACTCGTCAATTTTCTTACTCTTTCTATTAAAATTCTGCCATAGACTTTACCAACGACACTCAAAAGACTAATAGCTCTATGGTTTCCACATTCCATACGCGATCCTTTTCCTTTGTACAGGGGTATAATTACTGCTCTCCTCCAGTCTACCGGCGTATATCCCTCCTCTGAGCACTGGTTAAATAATCATGCAGAAACCACCCCGCCATAATGTGATAATGCCTTAAACAGGCGGAATATGTCATTCACATTAAATATAATACAACTTCTAGAAAACAGACTTTTTCATTCGTATTAATTATTTAATATGCAGTTGAACATTATTTTATTTCTCTTTTTTCATCCATCAAAAGATTTCAGTAAAATCATTAGATTATCTTAAAATAATAAATTCAATAGCTTATATATACGAGTTTATAAATCTCGTATAATTATTGAAAGCTGATTGTCACATTACTCATAAACTTACTAACCAACTAACCATCACGCCGTACCTCCGAAGGGGTATGCAGAAAGCATGGACCATGCTTTTCTTTCCTGACATATTTCTCTTGATTCCGCTACATTCATACATCGTGTCGAGCACGCATGTCGATTTCTCACGTGGCCGATTACTTTCATTTGATTGATTTCGTGCCACGTTTGCCTCGGTCTTCCTCTATTTCTGGTTCAATATAGAATACACCGTTAACGTAAACTTTATTTTCAATTCTTTCTTCATTCATCCTTTCTATGTGTACAAACCATCATAATGTTCCTTTCATTATTTTGTTCCAAACACTTTCGTTCGCACTGCATGCATTCACTTTTTATATTTGCATTTGACACTCTATTATATACAGATTTTCTACACATTCGTCTAAGAGATCTCATTTATTCTGCTTACATCTTTCCTTTGCCAGTTTCTGATTATTCGGTGCCAATTTTGCATTCGCGATATTGGATATTTAAATAGTGATAAGAAGTATTTGATATATCATGAAATAGAATAGAAAATTTCAGAACAATCCATTGGTTCTTCCCTGAATTACAGACTCTTTTGAAATTAGGTAGTTTACAGGTGTCGGGGGCCATAAATCATTGCAAGCAACGAAAAATAAGCTTATTGTATTAAATTTAATAATATTTTCAGGTTAGTTATAGTTGTGAAATAACCACCCTAAAACATTAACACAAATTAATTAATAAAAAAAATATTGTACATATCTAAGCCACGCGGTCGTAAAAGCTGTCAAGGTTAGAATGTTTAACCTCAAAATAGTCATAACACGTTAGAGGGGAGTTAAATTTAGAATCTAAATTAATATCGTTGTGGATATAACTCCACTGAGAATCCTAAACAAACTAATAAACAATTAGGTAAATAGGGTGGAAATATTAATTGAAAGGCGGTAAAATTGAAGTATCCACAATATCGATCGTTTTATTTGGTTACTGGAATACCTAAATGATGTACAAAAATATATACGAGTATAAAATAAAATATTGGAAAAAAAAATACTTAAAATTTAATTAAGTATGTATGCTAATACTGAGACGGAAGCCAGCCTGCATCGCTTAGGGCGCAATAGAATGGTCTCCTATGATGAGAAAGAGGAAGCGAGGCAGACCTAGAGCCACATGGAGAAGAACCCTGCAGGACGAGGTTAAAGCTGGAAGATGTTAGGCATCAGGCATGCGATAGAGTCGGGTAGAGAAGGTTTCTTGATGCTCTATGCACCACGGAGGTGTGACAGAACAAGAAGAAAAAGATGTATGATGTAAACTAATGCTCGCGAGCCATGTACAGTACTTTGAATATTTGAGTACTCGTATATCTCTTTCAAAAATGACGTGCTTAAAATACACATTGAAAATTAAATTCAAAAATTATTTTTATAAATTTTTGTAATACATACAAACAAACAAACTCGTTGTTTCTCAGAAGGAGTAGGCAGAGAATGGACCGCCACACTACTCTATTTTGACACACGTCTCTAGATTCCTCCACATTCATACAGCGAGTCATACACACAGATCGATTCTTCCGACTTCTAACATGGCCGGGAATCGAATCCGGGACCTTCGGAGTGGCATTCATAGTTGTTGCCAAACATGCATGCACGTCAATTTCTATCAAAGGTTCTAGCAAGGCCGAGTTGAGAATTGGTTTGAATTCAGAGTGTCATGTATTCGTGTTAGTCCACTATTTCAAACGCGGAGTCCGAGTACACTCTGTATCCCGCGATTGGGGTGACCAAATGACCAAGTGTATCGGTACAGGTCCGGTCTGCCAGCACAGCTATGCTTGCTGCAGACCTTGCCCCATATGCGAGTGTTCTAAATATATCCGCGCCCCCCGCCCCGCGCGCTCCTATTGTTTGGTGACCGCAATCAATCCGCGCTTCAGAACCAGCCGATTTTACCTACGTCAAATTTATTTAAAAATGGATTGTCGAGAATTATGAAAAATCCTTTTACACGAAGTACCTACGCTGCGGTGAAAATCTCGTTAACCTTCCCATGACGGTGCTGTATAGCCAGTACACTTTGCATCTATATAAACATAATAGATACGTAGTTAAGATTATTAGAATTCTTTCGTTTTACATTAACGCATCGATTGAAATAAAAAGCTAAAAAGTAGTACACAATGGTGTTCTTGTGCCTTCTTGTGTTGTTCTTATGTATGGAAGTGAAGCATGGAACTGGCAAAAGAAGGATGAAAGTAGAATAAATGCAGTAGAAATGAGATCTCTAAGACGAATGTGCGGCAAATCTGTATATGATAGAGTGCCAAATGCAAGTATAAGAAGTGAATGTGGTGTGAATGAAAGTGTTATGAACAAAATAAGGAAAGGGTCATTAAGATAGTTTGGACACATGGAAAGAATGAGTGAAGACAGAATGGTAAAGAAGGTATATGTAAACAGCTTGAACGGAGCTAGAAATAGAGGAAGGCCGAGCAAAACGTGGTACGATCAAATCAAATCAAATATTGAATGTAGGTCACGTGAGGAGTCGGAGAAATCGACGTGCGTGCATGACAAGATGTATGAATGTAGAGGAAGCGAGAGAAGCATGTCAGGACAGAATAGTGTGGCGTTCCATTCTTTCTGCCTACCCCTCCGGGGAGACGGCGTGATGGTAAGTTAATTAGTTAGTTAGTTGAAATAATTTGATTTTCGAGCCTGGTCACTCCTGCAGCCCACCTCAACATGCTCATGTCTATAACATGCAGTGTCTGTTAGATGTTGGAAGAATCAAGGTGCTTGTATGACTCGCTGTATGAATGTGGAGGAATCTAGAGAGGTGTGCCAGGATAGAGTAATGTGGCGGTCAAATCTCTCTGCCTGCCCCTACGGGGAAACGGCGTGATGGTTTGTTGTTGTTCGTAAAGAATATTTTTTATTTTACAAATATGTCCTTTTTATTGCATGTTTCTATATTATCCCTGGCAAAGGGAGACTTGTAGATGTGTACAAATGTTTACAATTAATATTTTCTTAGCAATTTAATGTTAACACGAATGAAAAAGTCTGTTTTCAAAATGTTTTATTATACGATATTTTATGCGAATGACATGTTTTGTCTGTCTAAAGTATTATCAAATTTGATGTGACAAAATTGATTTGATTCGATAATGCCTCAGACAGGCGAAACATGTCATTCACATAAAATATAATAAAACTTCTAAAAAAGAGACGTTTTGATTCGTATTAATTATTTAATATGGAGTTTTATATCATTGTTCAAGAAAAAATAAATAATTAAATGATTTTAATCCTACTTATACGTGTATAATAATACATTACACCAAAGACATGCCAATGGATGATAAGGTATGCGAGTGATGTTATAGATAGTCCATATTCTCTACTTACCACATTAATATGGGTGTAATGTATTTTTAATTTAATATTAGATTAGTTTTGCAACATCCACCCTAATCGCCAAATCTTGCTCCAACCGACTACCACCTTTTCTGTTCCTTTTAGATTTTTTTAAATGGAAAAACTTTCATTAATAATAAGCAAGTCTATCAGGCCCTCGATATTTTCTTTCACACCAAACGCATCTAATTTTACCTTGAGGGGATTGATAAGTTGCTAATAAGATGGGAGAAATATTTAACAGAAGTGAATACAAAACAGATTGATATAATTCCGAGAAAAAATTTAAGCAAAATAAATGTATGATAAAAAATCGAAAGATGTTTATGACTCTACCTAATATTTTTTGAAAAAGGAATAGAGGTTGCTAAAGGGTGGTTAGAGTGTGGGGAAGAAGGGAGGGGGTTATGGTAGAATTATTCCAATCAAGTACACACCTGTTTAATAAATTTAATCTCTCTAGGTCCAAATAACCCATTGGTTCCTAGAAAAATCTTAATTGTTTAGTTTAATGACCCCATCTACTAACATTATATAAATTCTTCAAATGGCTAATCAGTTCCTGGAAAAACCTCAAATTGTTTAGTGTAATGGCCCCTTCTATTTGCATTATATAAATTCTTCCCCCACCCTAATTTCTCTAAAATCAATATAAGGACACATTGTTTGGCGACTAGGTTCAGTTTGAAAATGCCCTCGCAAGGCGAAACAAATTTGTAACTAATATTTGTATAAGAGATTATATGAATAAAAAACATAGTAAAACCATTAAACATTCACGTTTATTATTATAACTGTTATGGTAGAACCTAAGGTCACTTGCTCACATCCATTCCCCTGGGATTATCAGATACAATATGTATGTATATACGATACCTAGGGTGTAATTTATACATGTAGATATTTTTAAACGCAATACCCACATGAAAGATAAACTTGTCCCATTTAAAAAATATTTTTTTTAAATGTTCCTTTTCCATAATAAAAAGATGTTATTATTGTGGCGAAAATCTGTTTAGAAGTTTTATTATTTTTATGGGAGTGACATTTTCCCCCTTGCTGAGGCATTATTTAATGGTAAAGCACGATATTCCCATAAAATATAATTAAACTTCTAAAAAGATGACATTTTCATTAAATATTAAATATATACTATACGAGATATGTTTTCAATGGTGTTCTTCTACCGACCCTTATGTATGGAAGCGAAGCATGGAACTGGCAAAAGAAGGATGAAAGTAGAATAAATGCAGTAGAAATGAGATCTCTTAGACGAATGTGTGGATACTCTGTGTATGATAGAGTGACGAATGAAAATATAAGAAGTGAATGCGGTGCGAATGATGGTGTCATGAACAAAATAATGAAAGGATCATTAAGATGGTTTGGACATATGGAAAGAATGAATGAAGAAAGAATGGTAAAAAAATTATATGTTAACGATGTAAATGGAACCAGAAATAGAGGAAGACCGAGAAAACGTGGCACGATCAAATAAATCAAATATTGAATGTCGGCCATGTGAGGAGTCAGAGAAATCGACGCGCGTGCATGACACGATGTATGAATGTTGAGGAAGCGAGAGAAATATGTTAGGAAAGAAAAGTGTGGCAGGCCATTCTTTCTGCCTACCCCTTCGGGGAGACGGCGTGATGGTTAATTAGTTACTATATTCATTATTTTCTCTTAAACAATAATGTAAAATAGCGTTTTAAATATCAAATATTGGTGAAAAAAATACGTTTAAAAAAATAATAAAAAATCAATTTTTTATTATTTTCATTATTTATTGTGCAATGAATTTCTACCGGCGCTTTTTGAAAGACCACGTGGACCGCACGGATAATACAAGAATTAGAAAAATTGTTAAAGATGAAAACTTAAGCAGCAAGAGACTACCAGGAAAGCCGCCAAAAAGATCGGAGAGATGGGAGAGATGGCTGGACATCATCATCCCAGAACAACCAACCGTCACAAACAGGTCATGCGACCTAAACTAAAAGGAAGAAGAAGAAGAAATTCTACCATGAAATTTCAAACAACAAAATACATATTTTTAAACTTACTAAAAAATTGGAGAAAAAATAAATTAGTCTTCTCCATGATCTCTTTTCCTCTTTTTTTTCTTGTATACAACAGGTCATTTGAACCCAATTACTGTATACAATTTATTTTAGCTATTATATTGATTCTTATGACATGTGATAGGTAGCCAATCTATCGCCATTTTATTGTCACGAGAATTCTACAGCAGACCAAAGATAGTGTGACAATCACACTGCCATTGCCGGAAATCGAACCCGGGACCTTCGGTATGGAAGTCAGTAATAAATGTGTTTCTCGTCAAAACACTAAAAAATTTAACACCTTTTTACCTCAAATGATTTAATTCAAAATGGAACTATGCCCTTTTCGTGCCATATAATGAAGGTTTATTTATTATTAATACATTTATTGTACAGAAGTTTAGTAGCCTGGATGAAAGAGCGACGAAACGTTGTTATTTTAACTCTTTTCCACACGAAATTATTCAATATTTTATATTTTAACACGTTAAAATGAAAGCTCGCGGGAAACTAGCGCACATTGGAGTACTGAGCAGACAAGGCCTACCTTGTTCACACATTACCTCTAACGGGGGTGAAGTGCGCGCGGGCGCCGTGAAGAGGGTAGGGGTGGAGGTGGGTAGGGGGCGACATTATATGCGGGACTTTGTAGCCCGCGAGAGTGTCGGTACATGCGCGGTACTTATAAATTATTAACCCCTTAGAACCCAAATTAGGAAAGTAATGTAAAACGTATTGTGAATCCTAATTATCAGAGTTGAAAACACAACAAAATAATGCGTTATCTACGTGTAAGATAAATATTAATATGAATGAAAACGTCTGTTTACTAGGAGTTTTATTATATTTAAGGCATTATCAAATATAGACATTAGATAATGCCTTAGAAGGGTGAAACATGTCATTCCATCTAAAATATAATAAAACTCCTAGAAGACAGACGTTTTCATTTATATTAATTATTTAATATGGAGTTCTACATCATTATTCAATAAACAATAAATAAATAAAACTACATTATTAGTTAACTGCTTCTTGAACAAATATGTACAACTCCTTATTAACACGTCTACGGCAAAGATTCCCAAACTTTTTTGACCCGTAAACCCCTTGCTGATTTCTTATTTCTATTTTATCAAATCAAATCAAATCAAATCAAATCAGTTTATTAACTCAAAAGATATTACAAACAGGAAAAATGTTTAAGGCATCTATTAAGTACAGGTAAAATATTATAAAAATACAACAAAGTACCAGGAACACATTAGAGATGGTTCGACATTAGGAAGACAACCTAATTTATTTTGTGTAAACCCCTGCTTTCGCAAAGGCTGAATGTAATCAACAAGTGTAATGTCGCGACAGCTCTTCCGATTTTTGCTTATTGAGCAACAAAAAAAGGTCGACAGCGAATTCCGGATTTTATTTATTTATTTGAACCATCTCGTAGACCCCCATTTATATCTCTTAGACCTTAGACCCCCAAATTTTTTAGTAGTAGACCCCTTGCAAGTCAAAATCGACCCCTGGGGGTCAATATAGGCCACTTTGGGAATTACTAGTCTACAGGAAGCGCGTTAATACCAGTTTGCTGGACTGGTGGTGGCCGGCGGGAAGAGTATAAATACCTCCTTAGAGGACTCTGCGTAAACTTTTGGAAGAATTTTTTTTACTTAATTTTAGTGAAATATTTTCAAGATATTTTAAAGTACACGGAAAATGTTTTGTTCTCATATATATTTGTATTTCAAGTTATGCGTGTTAATAAACGCGTCAATCAACCTGTAGACAATGTGTTAATTGATTTATAATAAAAACATTATTTTGTAGAAGTTTTATTTTATTTTATGTGAATCACGTGTGTTGTCTTGCTAAGACAAGTGCTTCGCATGAAAAATTCTTTATTCATTAGTTCTTTCCATGTATCAAACCATAGTACGAGTATCAAACCTACTCGGTATTCATTTTGTTGTTTTGTTCATAACTACAATATTATTCGTCCAAAAATACATTTTTTTGTATTTTATTTTGCTTTAACCACTAAAACCACTATTTTTATTTTATTCAATAAGAGATGTGCTGGAACGCACTTATTATCAAGCTAAGAAAATAGTGACATGTCAAAGTTCTTAAAAAAAATACATTGAGAAAAGGCGTCTGTGTCCCGAAACATGTTTGTGAAAAGTGCAAAAAAGTGTAGTGAAAATACAATGTTTACAACTTGATAGCGAATATTGAAGAAATGTTAAAACATGTTACTTCTATAACTAGTATATTCTTCTTCTTCTTCTTCTGATTGTAGATCTTGCGATCTGTTTATGCAGGATATCAACTTTCTTCCAGTGATGAAGA
Source organism: Lepidostoma basale (assembly GCA_022606425.2). Lineage (NCBI taxonomy): Eukaryota > Metazoa > Arthropoda > Insecta > Trichoptera > Lepidostomatidae > Lepidostoma > Lepidostoma basale. Next base: position 431,393 of record JAHDVF020000079.1, on the reverse strand, counting down.
CGACCAGCCTTCTCTCCATCTCTTTGGTGGTCGTCCCGGTGGTCGACGGCCCTCTGGAGTCTCGTGCATCACGATATTAGGAATTCTCGCTGGATCCATTCTCTCGATGTGGTCCCTCCAGAATCGTCTTCTTTGCCTAATCCATCTCACTATGTCTTCAATTTTGGAGGATTTGCGAATTTCTTCATAACTAGTATGCATGACAATATTAAGTAATCTATATGCTTTGAAACATTTACTATTTGAATACCTTTTCAAAAACTGTGTTTTTTGGACTATACACATATTTCATTAGTGTAATTTTTTTTAAGCTTGCGTACAGTTCTTCAAAATAACTACAACATGAAGATAGATAAAGACAAAACAAAGCTGCTGACTGTAGGCCGAACGCAACATCAGATGAGAGTAGTGATGTCAGGAGTTCCACTAAAGAACACCAAGGAGTTTGTCTACCTCGGGAGCAAAATAACATGGGACGGTCGGTCTAAGAGCAAGGTCCACAGCCGTATACATCCGGCTAGGCTTGCATTTAATAAAAGGTCGAAAATAATATAATCAAATAATATAGACCAAAACTGAGAATACTCCTCATCAAGACCTATGTATGGAGTATCTTGATGTACGGCTGCGAGATATGGTGACTATCCGAAAGAGATAAACGGAGACTAGAGAGGCTTTTGAGGTGTGGTCCTATAGAAGCTTATTAAGAATTTCTTGGAGAGACCACATCACGGATGAGGAGGTTCTTTAAAGAATCATAGGAGGAAGACACCTGCTCAGGACCTTGTCCGAAAGGCATGCAAGATGGATCGGTCATGTAATACGTCAATAAGGTCTCTTGCATGTCATAATGGAAGGTATTACCGAGGGTACAAACTTTAGGGGACGCCCACGCCGAGAGTACCTGGAGGACCTATTGGTGGACGTGCGCTGCTCATCATATGCAGATTTCAAAAGAACTCCACAAGACAGGGAAAAATGGAAGAGAAGAATAGAAGAAATTGTTGCAAACCAATCCTAGGATTGAAACTTTCAAACAAACAGACCGAAACACTTTTAAAGTGCACAATGTGTTGTGAAAATACGATGTTTTCAAAAAGTTATTCAAATACGATTCCACAGCACAAAGTGTATTGTTGATTCACCATGTTTTCCGTTAAAAAATAAAAGTGATGACGTCCGAATACTAGCAGAAGATTCTAGATTTCAGATCTAGTAACTAGGTGTCTCCTCGTGACGTGAATTAATTTCTAATTATACTATTACATCATTACACGGCTTTCCTCGGCGGAGAATTAGCGCCGCTTGGCGAGTTATTCTAGACAAAAATCATAATGGGAAGAATTTGGAGCAGGTCCAAGAAGTAATAAATGTCATGATGATTCCTAGACTCTCGCGCCGGCTCATTATACAACGGGCGAACCCGCGAGTTCAGAGGAACGGAAAAAAACATAACCGATTCATGCATTTTCCATACACAAGAGGAAAATTCCCCGGCAGCGGCTTCTTGGTTAACCGCTTTATGACCCATTGCGGATGCGGAGTTTTTTTATCCTTCCCAAATGATCTTTTTGCGGAAAATCTGCAAACGGCGACTTTAATAGTCGATTTGAAGTTTAAATGGTTGTTTTTTAACAATGTTTTACTCTAATTTATAGCAAATGAAGACTACAGGGGAAAAACAAGGAATGTCAGTAGAAGGTTAATTTGAATAAATTGAGAATAAAGCTAATCAAAGTCTATACATTTCTTAGCAATTAGCAATCGATTATCTGGCCATAGTTGATGACACAGATGATTTTTGAATATGAAAATTTTACTGTGGATAGATACGTACAAATGCCACTAGATGGCATTATTACATATATTTTGAATTTTAACTGACATTCCTTGTTTTTCCCCTGTAGTCTTCAAATGTGATAATCATAACTTTATGCTTCGACACTAATGTGACACTTTAAGTGACACATGAAACTATTATAATCAACACTTGAAATTTAAAATTAATTGTTATTTGAAATTTCCGAGTTAAAATCTTGTCAGCGAACAGAACACCAGAAGATGGCGGCGAGCTGCCGAAACCGGTCGAAGACACAAGCATTAGTAGATTTTAACCAAATATATATTTAAAAAAATACATTTTTTTAATAACTTTTTTGTAACATTGTATTATTACAACACTTTTTTGCGCTTTTCACAAACATATTTCGGGACGCAAAATTCACTTCGTCATTGTATGAATTTTTTTTTTTTTTTTTATGTACATAACAGGTCGTTTGGACCCAATTACTGTATACAAATATTATTTTTTTAGCTATTATATTGATTCTCGTGACATGTGATAGGTAGCCAATCTATCGCCATTTTATTGTCACTTGAATTCTACACCAGACCAAAGACAGTGTGACAATCACACTGCCATCACCGGGAATCGAACCCAGGACCTTCGGCATGGAAGTCAGAGCTTGTAACCACTCTGCCACGAAGGTCGTCCGACATTTAGGTTAAAATACATACAATGAAGAAGGGAAGTTTGTGTCCCGAAACATGTTAGTGAAAAACGCAAAAAAGTGTTGATAATAAAATATTTCCAAAATGTCTGTTTAATATGGAATTTTTCATCACCGTTTAAGAAACAATAAATATATAAATGTTTACAATACCTTAAGCTAAAATGGTAGTGCACAATGGTGTTCTTGTACCGACCCTTATGTATGGAAGCAAAGCATGGAACTGGCAAAAGAAGTATGAAAGTAGAATAAATGCAGTAGAAATGAGATCTCTTAGACGAACGTGTGAATTCTCTTTGTATGATAGTGTCGAATGAAAATATAATAAGTGAATGTGGTGCGAATTATGGTGTTAAGAACAAAATAATGAAAGGATCATTAAGATGGTTTGGACACCACGGAAAGAATGGTAAAAAGTATGTGTTTAAGATGTAAACGGAACTAGAAATAGAGGAAAACCGAGGAAAACGTGACAAGATCAAATAAATCAAATATTTTATATCGGCCACGTGAGGAGTCGAAGAAATCGACGTGCGTGCATGACACGATGTATGAATGTTGCAGAAACGAGAGAAAAGGTCCAGGAAGAAAAGTGTAGCAGACGGCGTGATGGTTAGTTAGTTAGTTTATTCAATAGTACTTGTGATATGAACTATATATATAAAACAATATATACTTCAGTACACAACACAGAAAATTTGGTATCCAATCTTAGTAGACTTCGTTGTACCAGCCCGTATGGAGTGTGGTTGATTCCTAAAGCGTGGTCGTCTACAAAACGACCTCGGTGACCTAAATTTTTGTGTTTACTTTTCATATCCCCGTTCTAAGGTCGCTTTGTACAAATCCCAGACGAGATGGGATCTCGTATTAACACTTCAACCTTAAAATCTTTTAGTAAGAGAACGCTGTAAGGAAGAGGAATTCGGATATTCAATTCTATAGCCTCAGATTTAGACATTTTTAATGTCAGTCTGACAGTTTCGTACACAATGTAATATTTTATTTACATACATAATATTTTTATAATATACTAAGACGACCTTTATGGCAGATTGGCAAGAGCTATGACTACCACATCGAAGGTGCCGGGTTCGAACTCCGGCGATGGTAGTGTGATTGTCACAATGTCTTTGGTCTGAAAGAGTAGCTATCTATCACATATCATGAGAATCATTAACTAAAAAAAAATTCCATGATTTTTCCATGGAATTTCCATTAAAAAAAATGTTAAAAAGATGTTCTGCTTAATGCTTAATAAACATAAATCTTCATAGATGGCGTTAGTATGTAGATTATATAGGTTAATCTTAGAGATTAACATATATATATTATCAAAATCTTCATAGATGGCGCATTGAAACTGACATGTGAATTCTGGCGTTGGACTTTAACATATATACAACTTCCAAAAATTTGTCAGACATGGTCATAAGAAAGGTGGAATGAGGAATGTTGTAATTACATAAAGTATGCACTTAACCCAACCAATGACAGGTCATAAGTCCTGTAAACACCTTGATCAACCATATTCAGTTTCCAATTTGCATATTCGTCTCTATCGAGATACAATTAAATTATAAAAAAAATGTTTACTGTAATTGGGTTCAAATAACCTGATGTATACAAATGTGGAAAACAACGGAAAACTCTCTTATGAAAGGCCCAAATGGTATCCCAAGAACCAGCAAAAAATGTTACACTTTGGTGCAAACCAATCTAAATGGCCGGTCATGTTAGAAGTCAGAAGAATCCACGTGCATGTATGACTCGCTGTATGAATGTAGAGGAAGCTAGAGAGGTGTGTCAGGATCGAGTAGTGTGGCTGTCCATTCTCTCTGCCTATTTCTCCAGAGAAACGACGTGGTGGTTTGTTGTTGTTCTTTTCGTAAGTTATGTACCAACCCTGATGCTTTGTGAGATTTTTAGTTTTTTTTTTTTAATATAAATTACGGCATAAATGACGCCATAACGACGAAGAGTAATTATTTGGTCTTTACTATGTACTCTTAACATATTTCTAAAAAGATGAATGTATTCAGTTTTGATTTTTCAAAGAAATGAATACTGTCCGGTATTTCAAAGGTTAAATAGATTATCACAAATAGTCCATTGTTTTGGCCGAAACACTATGACACTTCAACATTATAAACTGTTAAATTAAAAAACTTTGTTAATGTATCACAATTTACGATTTTTTTCTTTATCGCGACGGCTCTTTCGTCGACCTATGTTGACATCATCAGATGTTACAATAATCTTTCAACTGTTAAAATTAAATTCTCGGGATTTTTTCAACCTTTATGTGTGTATTTGTTCCGATGTCAATTTGAATAATTTCTTTGATATACTCGTAATTTTGAAGTTCTTGCTTGAGTCGAGTTAGGTACATTTAGTTAATATTTATTGGGCAAAACACATATCAGTGTGAAGTCATAGTTAAAATTAAGTATGCAAAATCTGTTGACAATTTTATAAACAAATATTATATTAAAAAAGGTGGGGGGAAAACACTTGTGATTAGAAAGGGCATTTATGCACTAACTAACTAACTAACCATCACGCTATCACGCATTCATCCGCCTTACATTTCGCACATTCTTTTGTAACCTAATTTCTACGGCATTTATCCTTCTTTCATCCTGCTTCTGCCAATCCAAGCTTCACTTCCGTATGGTACATTAGGGTCGGCACTAGAAGTACATTGTGCACTGGAATTTTTGCTTTAGTCGATATATTTTTATTTGCGGGAATAACTTTGAGTGCACTATTTATTTTGTTTCCAGCTCCAACCCTCCATCGATATCTTTCTCTACTTTCTCCATCGATATCTTTCTCTTTAAACAATAGAAATTAAAAAGTATTGTAAAACAAACAGTAATTTGAAAGAACAATAACACATAATATAAATTCAAATACGATGAGTCATAATAACATACATTAAGGATTATAAACATTATGAGGAACCAGATTACATTAGTATGAAAAGGGACAAAAGTGGAAGGTAGTATTAATATTTTTTTGAAACATATTGTATAAAGTTGGTACTTATGGTTTTGAAACTGTAACATTGTCCAAACAAAGAGCCGAGAAACTACGAGTAACCCAAAGAGCCATGGAAAGAACCATGTAAGAATAAGCCTAGAGTCAGAAACGATACGGTGAGAAAAAAAACAAAGATCACTGACATCATCCACCGGTTAGCAACTCTAAAATGGCAGTGGGCAGGTCACGTAGCCCGAAGCTCAGATGAAAAATGAACAAGAAGACTGCTGACTTGGAAACCGTGGACGGCGAAGAGAAGTGCAGGGCGACCGCAACTACGGTGGAACTGATTGTTGGCACGTTGGAATAACCTAGATGAAGTCTGCACAAGACAGAGTGACATGGAAGCGAATGGAGGAGGCCTTTGTCCAGGAGTGGACGGGAATAGGCTGAGGAAGAAGAAGAAGGAGATTGTATAAAGGAAAAGTTTTTAATGTATTATATACTAAAATGAATAAGCTGGAATTGGGTTATTCATAACATTCATTTGACGGAATGTATGGAAGTGAAGCATGGAACTGGCAAAAGAAGGATGAAAGTAGAATAAATGCAGTAGAAATGAGATCTCGAAAACGTGGTACGATCAAATCAAATCAAATATTGAATGTCGGTCACGTGAGGAGTCGGAGAAATCGACGTGCGTGCATGACAAGATGTATGAATGTAGAGGAAGCGAGAGAAGCATGTCAGGACAGAACAGTAAGGCGTTCCATTATTTCTGCCTACCCCTCCGGGGAGACGGCGTGATGGTAAGTAAGTTAGTTAGTTCATTTGACATTTCTTTGCTTTTAAATCAGCTGCCGCGAAAAATAAAAAATATATAAATTGTGATACATTAGCAAAGTTTTTTTTTAATCTAACAGTTTAAAGATTATAATAACACTGATGAAGTGATGTGCATCACTTTGACCCATGTCTGTCTCAACGAAAAAAACATTTCACGTTTTATCCTAGGTCTTATTCATCCGTCATGTTATACATTATTAACTATAATATTTCCCTCGCAGTCTCTCAGGGAGGTTGCTTGTTTATTATTTTTCTGGACTGACTGACCAACGTTGAGAAGGGTCGAAAAGATCCATGAATAAGCACACTATCAAAGAAAAATATTTATTCTGAATAAATTGTGTTTTTTCTTTATTAGTTTACGGCTATCTAAATAATCTTGGTGCATTTATTATTAAAACGTTCGTTTTCAAGAATTATTATAATATAATGATTTTCCTGAAATCTCATTTAAAATAATAATTAAATAAACCGATGTTTTCTTAAAAACGAATTTCACCTTTTGTCTTAATTTTGACAGCGACCGGTTTCGCCAGGATAGGTGGCATTGACAGACCGGTCTCTCGAAGCCAGCTTGCCAGGTGCACCGATGAACGAGTATTTTTTTGGTAAATCTTTATTTTTCATTTATTTGTTTATTAATATCAATAGCATTAGAGAATTAATTTCCAATACACCAAAGATACAGATTCGTGAGTTTAAAATAGTAATAATAAATACACATATACACAATAAAATGAACTTAGTGGAAAAAGCCATAGTTGACAGAGAGTTGCTGACCAACATCAAAGTCCGTAAGGTGTCCTACTTGGGCCATGTTCTGAGAGGCGAAAAATACGCACTGTTACATCTGATCTTAAAAAGTAAGATTGAATTGATTGAGAACTCATCCATTCGTTCCATATGTCCAAACCATCTCAGGGATCCTTTTTTAATTTTATCCATGATGCAGTCATATGCCTAACTTTTCTATCTTATTTCATCGTTCGGTATTTTATCATACAACGTTTTCCCGCACATTCTTCTTAGTGATATCATTTCTACCGCGTTTATCCTGTTTTCATACTTATTTTGCCACCTTCAAGCTTCACTTCCATATATGATGGTTGGCACTAAAACTCCATTGTGTACTACCATCTTTGCTTTTGTGGATATATTTCTACGCTCTTTTGTATTCAAAATATTATCGTACTCTAGCGTGATTTTTTGTTTTTTTTGCCTATTTATATTACGATTAAATCTTGAGTTAACTAACTAACTAACTAACTATCACGCCGTCTCCCCGAAGGGGTAGGCAGAAAGAATGGACTGCCACACTTTTCTTTCCTGACATATTTCTCTCGCTTCCTCAACATTCATACATCGTGTCATGCACGCGCGTCGATTTCTCTGACTCCTCACATGGCCGACATTCAATATTTGATTTATTTGATCGTGCCACGTTTTCCTCGGTCTTCCTGTATTTCTGGTTCCATTTACATCATTAACATATAATTTTTTTACCATTCTTTCTTCATTCATTCTTTCCATATGTCCAAACCATCTTAATGATCCTTTCATTATTTTGTTCATGACACCATCATTCGCACCGCATTCACTTCTTATATTTTCATTCGACACTCTATCTTACACAGAGTATCCACACATTCGTCTAAGAGATCTCATTTCTACTGCATTTATTCTACTTTCATCCTTCTTTTGCCAGTTCCATGCTTCGCTTCCATACATAAGGGTCGGTAGAAGAACACCATTGTGCACTGAGTTTTACATTATTATTCAAGAAACAAATAAATATGATAAAAATTCACTCTTCACAATATTGAATAAATCTCTGCACAAGTATTGGAGTACTCCAGCGTGATTCAGCCAGAAGAAACAGTTTACCCACTGGAGGCGAACCGGTAAAGGAATACAGTGTCTGTCAGCTACAAGCTAATAGAGCACACTCCAGCCGAGCTCCGAGCTTAGCTCAGCAAACAAACCGTTTTGTATGAAAGCACTTTCCTCGAGTCGAGGTGAAATCCAGAAAACGGGGTTACTTTACTATAAAGCTATTTTTTGTATGTTTAAGATTCATAATAACAAAGTAAAACAGAATCGATACTCAAATGGATACAATCCTTGTAAGGTTTACTAAAATATTTATTGTTTAACATTTTGAATGTATACAAATACTTGTAGACAAATACTGGATTTTACCCATAGCGGGTTAATCATTTTTTAAGGATTAATTGTATCTAAATAGAGACGAAGATGTAAATTGTTTATTTTAGGAAACATCATATATGGTGGTCGAGGCTTTTACAGGACTTATGACCTGTCATTTGTTGGGTTAAGTCATGTTTCTTGAACAATGGTGTAACTCCATATTAAATAATTAATACAAATGAAAACGTCTGCTTTCTAGAAGTTATATTATATTTTATTAGGATGACATGTTTTGCCTTAAAGGCAATATCAAATGTTTTGATAATGTCTTAAAAAGTCGAAACCTGACATTTCTATAAAATATAATAAAACTTCTAGAAAACAGGCGTTTTCACTCGTATCAATTATTTCATATGGAGTTTTACATCATTGTTCAAGAAACAATAAATAAGCTACTTCTTCTTCTTCTTCCTTGTTGTAGACCTATGTGGTCTATTCTCCAGAGTGTTGCTCCTCCTGTGAGGTGGACTCCCAGCTGTCCTTCTATATTTTAGGAGGTCTTCCACGAGAACGAGTCCCATGAGGCTGATTATGTAGTGCAATATAGGGGAGTCTGGTGGTGTCGATTCTTTGAGCATGACCGTACCAGTCCCTTTTTTGCTGTCTGCTCCATCTTATAATATCCTCAACCTCACAAATCTCTCTTATTCTGGTGTTCCTTACGCGATCTCTCAGTGTCTTGCCTGTTATCGTCCTCAGTGTCTACAAATCGGAAGTCCTTAAAACTTGTTTGGTCCTTACTGTGTCTGCCCATGCTTCGACATGCATTCGGTCTTACGCATTCTTTATAGATTCTCATTTTACTCTTAATGGCGTCTATAAATAAGCGATATTTTGTATTTCTTCTTATGGTGCCACGTCAGACCTCCCCAACGTTGGTGATCACTGCAGCGAAACCATCTCTGTCCTGCACGAACAGGTTCTCAATTATTAATTTATACGATGTTATTTTATTATAAATATATATTACGTGAGTCTTAGGTGAACTTCATAAATTTACTTATAAATTTCTAAGCATATTATGAAGATAAAATGCACAATGCGAGATGGGGATGCTTAGATGGCTGCTTAACAAAATCGAGTAAATATCCACGGCATTCGAGTGAGGCCAATCTCAGATAAACTTGAGGAGAACTGAGTGAGATGGTACAGCCACGTTATGCGGCGACCTGCTGACCATGTACCACAGAAAGTAATAGAGACGGATCAGCGACCCAGGGGACGTGGCAGACTCAAATTGACGTGGATGGAACTTAGAAAATGAAGTTTCAAAAGAAACCGGATCCTACCAGAGGCCACATAGGACAGAGAATCCTGGAGATGCCATATGTGAAGAGGCGACCACTAAGTCAATGGGACAAAGTCTAGAGAAAATAAACGAAGATGTCCTACGTGTATACTGACACCATAACAAAAGCAATAAAACCAACTGACGGTTTTGAAATTTATTTACTAATTATTGCATGAAGTGATTCAAAGAAATGGGTTTAATTATTTCTTAAGATCTGTGAACGTGCGGTTTATAACACCCGTGGGCAATGTATATTAACAGCTCTTTTGCGGAAGCTTTATTTGCTCGTTCGATGTAAGAACGGTGTACCATTAGGACACACAAAGCTATCGGCGAAACCTAAGCCGTTTTTGCACAACTCTAACGACATTTTAATGTGTTTACTGCTTCTTTATAGGGCCACAGCACGAACAAAGGGGAACATCAATATTTAATTCGACCCACAGAATTCTTAAATTAACACAGAAAATCGATCTTCTTAACCAGGGTGAAACTAAACTAACTATAATACCTAGCCAGAAAGTGTGGACCCAGTTCTCTTTCCTGGCTTATCTCTCTACTCATCAATATTCAAAGTTCGCATCATGCAAGCACGTCGATTTCTCAAACTTTTGACGTAGGTAGCCTACATTTAATATTTGAATCATTTGATCACGCCAAATTTTTCTCAGTCTTCCGCTGTTGTTTATCCCATTCACATCATTAACATGTACTTTTTTGCTTTTATTTTTTCAACTTATTGAAACAAACTTGAAACTTTAGAAATCCTCAAGTCAATAAAATATAATAAAACTTCTAGAAAACAGACGTTTTTCATATAAATAAGCGATATTTTGTATTTCTTCTTATGGTGCCACGTCAGACCTCCCCAACGTTGGTGATCACTGCAGCGAAACCATCTCTGTCCTGCACGAACAGGTTCTCAATTATTAATTTATACGATGTTATTTTATTATAAATATATATTACGTGAGTCTTAGGTGAACTTCATAAATTTACTTATAAATTTCTAAGCATATTATGAAGATAAAATGCACAATGCGAGATGGGGATGCTTAGATGGCTGCTTAACAAAATCGAGTAAATATCCACGGCATTCGAGTGAGGCCAATCTCAGATAAACTTGAGGAGAACTGAGTGAGATGGTACAGCCACGTTATGCGGCGACCTGCTGACCATGTACCACAGAAAGTAATAGAGACGGATCAGCGACCCAGGGGACGTGGCAGACTCAAATTGACGTGGATGGAACTTAGAAAATGAAGTTTCAAAAGAAACCGGATCCTACCAGAGGCCACATAGGACAGAGAATCCTGGAGATGCCATATGTGAAGAGGCGACCACTAAGTCAATGGGACAAAGTCTAGAGAAAATAAACGAAGATGTCCTACGTGTATACTGACACCATAACAAAAGCAATAAAACCAACTGACGGTTTTGAAATTTATTTACTAATTATTGCATGAAGTGATTCAAAGAAATGGGTTTAATTATTTCTTAAGATCTGTGAACGTGCGGTTTATAACACCCGTGGGCAATGTATATTAACAGCTCTTTTGCGGAAGCTTTATTTGCTCGTTCGATGTAAGAACGGTGTACCATTAGGACACACAAAGCTATCGGCGAAACCTAAGCCGTTTTTGCACAACTCTAACGACATTTTAATGTGTTTACTGCTTCTTTATAGGGCCACAGCACGAACAAAGGGGAACATCAATATTTAATTCGACCCACAGAATTCTTAAATTAACACAGAAAATCGATCTTCTTAACCAGGGTGAAACTAAACTAACTATAATACCTAGCCAGAAAGTGTGGACCCAGTTCTCTTTCCTGGCTTATCTCTCTACTCATCAATATTCAAAGTTCGCATCATGCAAGCACGTCGATTTCTCAAACTTTTGACGTAGGTAGCCTACATTTAATATTTGAATCATTTGATCACGCCAAATTTTTCTCAGTCTTCCGCTGTTGTTTATCCCATTCACATCATTAACATGTACTTTTTTGCTTTTATTTTTTCAACTTATTGAAACAAACTTGAAACTTTAGAAATCCTCAAGTCAATAAAATATAATAAAACTTCTAGAAAACAGACGTTTTCATTCGTATTAGTTATTACATGTTATATTATTTTTATTTTGTTTTTTATTTTATATCATTGTATTTCATATATTTTTTAGGTTTATTTCGTGGACGTTGAACGATCGCAGTGTGCGCGGGAGATGCCTATTGGTGGCGATCAGGTTCGCAACCCATCACACCGCGTCTCCCCCGGGGGCGAAAAGAGAACTTTCTGCCTACCCCTTCGGGAGACGACGTGATGGTTAGTTAGTTAGTTGATTATAAGAGTCAGCACAAGAGCAACATTGTGCGTAAACAAGTTTATACTCGTATATTTAATACACATGAACCATCTTATAAATTTAATAACCTCGGAGTATAAAAATATTATAAAATTCGCACAGCATTCACTTCTTATATATGCTTATGCCACTCTATCGTGTAAATATTTCTTCTTCTTCTTCTTCTTCCTCAGCCTATTCCCGTCCACTCCTGGACAAACGCCTCCTCCATTTGCTTCCATGTCATTCTGTCCTGTGCAGACTGCATCCAGGTTATTCCGACGTGTCTCTTTAGATCATCCTTCCACCGTAGTTGCGGTCGCCCTGCACTTCTCTTTGCCGTCCACGGTCTCCAAGTTAGCAGTCTTCTCGTCCACTTTTCATCTGAACTTCTGGCTACGTGACCTGGCCATCGCCATTTTAGAGTCGCCACCCGGTGGATGATGTCAGTGACCTTTGTTTTTTCTCTCACCGTATCGTTTCTGACTCTGTCTCTTAGGTTTATTCCTAACATGGCTCTTTGGGTCACTCGTAGTTTCTCGGCACTCGGTAAATATTTACCACACATAAAATTAAGAATTAAAACACAATCTTTGATAAGTTTTAATGCCCACTGTTTGTAAAAATAAAAAATATATAAAAAAAATATCGTACAATAAATAAAGCGGAAGAACTTTAGATTGTTACCCGAGTAACGTTAAGTATCGGTTAGGGATATTTCAATGACAGAAAATTATAAGTTAGTAACACTTACCACGAATATTTTGACATTAAATATTATTGTTTAAAACGCGGGTGCCAAATTGTTGAATTTTGGCACAAGAAAGCCATAATAAACACCGATAAAATCGTAACGCTATCAAGATAGCGCGTGGGTCCTACAACTGTTTTTCAGTAAGCCACGCTTTAATTCTCCACATACATTAAACGCCGACATTTTTACTTACTTATCGATGAAAAAATAAACAAGTTTGGCGGTTGCGTGCCTAGATTAACTCCACCAGACTGCTCTTTGAACTGTTCCATTGCAAGAGTTTCAGTACTCGCCAAGGGGTCGCTAATTCTGGTCTAGAATTTTTAAAAACAGATTTTCGATTTTTTTTAAGTTTAGACCTTTAAAGCCGTGCCACACTGTTTTAAACAACAACAACAAACCATCACGCCGTTTCCCCGCAGGGGTAGGCAGATAGAATGGACCGCCACACTACTCTATCCTGGCACACCTCCAGCTTCCTCCACATTCATACATCGAGTCATACACGCACGTCGATTCTTCCGGCTTCTGACATGACCAACCTTTAATGTTTGATTAATTTGGTCATGCCATGTTTTCTTCGGTCTACCTCGACTCCTTACTCCATTTACATTGTTAACGTATACTTTTTAAACCATTCTTTCTTCACCCATGCGCTCCATATGTCCGAACCAACGCAGCGAATCTTTCATAATTTTGTTCATAATACCTTCTTTCGCTCCACATTCCTTCCTAATATCAGCATTTGAGATTCTGTCGTACATCGTTCTACCACACATACGTCTTAGGGACCTCATATCTACCGCATTTATTCTGCTCTCATCTTTCTTCTGCCAGTTCCATGCTTCGCTTCTATACATAAGGGTTGGAACCAGAACTCCATTGTGAACGGCCATTTTCGCTTTCATTGATAAATTATTGTTTCAAATAACTACTTTTAAAGCTCCATTCACTTTGTTACCCGCACCAACCCTTCCTTCAATATCACTGTCCGTTCGGCCATCCGCTGTGAAAAACAAGTTGCTGTTACAAACCGCTGTTTTAAACAAGCTCTCCACATCGGTCTCCACCGGCGGTTTAAAACTGTGTAGACACATTTTTAGAAACCAAAATTCGTTTGACCTTCAACAACCTTTGTGGACGGACGCGCATAGTATGCGTGTTGTAAACCGTTGTAAACACGCATTCCACATGTGGGGCTCCACATTCCACCAAGCTCACCCTTGTGGAGAGCTTGTTTCAAACAGTGTGGCACGGCCTTTAGGAATATGTCCTCAAGTAAAAAATACCAGGTAGAAGAATACTAGGTCGGATAAGAATCTCTTGGTCTCACAATTTAAGACAATGGTTCAGAAGAAGCAGCGCATTGCTGTTCAGGGTCGTAGTCAACAAGGTGGAAATAGCCCTGATGATCGCCAACCTTCGCAGAGGAGACGGCATTTAGAGAAGAAGATAATAAAGTTTTAAAAAATACTTATAAAGCAGCAGTTATCTCCGGATCCCTGAAGGAACCTGCTTGTTACAATCAGCATATGTAGGTGGTAATAGTCAGGATCTACAAAACATACATCAGACCCGTTATGACATACGGAATCAAAGCAAGAAGATACACTGCCAGAAAGAAACATCTCCTTAGAACAGCAGAAATCAAAACATTTTGACCTACCGTGGGTACCTTTAGAGGTAGGATACCTAACGGAGATATTCGAAGAACAATTAATATTGATGACATTGTGAGATGGAGTAGATAAAGAAGACAATTCTGAAGAGACCACGTGTTGAAAAGGTGGACCCGGGGAAGATTCCCAATATCGTGATACACGAGACTCTCCAGGGGGTCATTGACTATCAAGATGACCACCAAAAATATGCAGAAAATGTTGGACCCCTTCATCACCGTAACAAATTTCTTTACCTGTCTGAACAGACTTTAAAAAAACAAAAACGATCGCGCGGTTTCTCCGGAAGTGCAGGCAGAGAAATAGAGCGCCCCACTACTCTATCCTGAATTACCTCTTTAACATCCTCCACATTCATACAACGAGTCATACACGCACGTCGATTCTTCCGACTTTTAACATCGCCGACCTTTAAACTTTTATTAAATTAGTCATGCCATGTTTTCCTCATTCTTCCTCGACTCCGTAATCTATTCACATCGTTTACGTATACTTTCTTAATCATTATTTCTTCATCCTTGCGTTTCATATGTCCAAACCAACGGAGTGATCATTTCATAATTTTGTTTAAAATACTTTCTTCCACTCTACATTCCTTCCGATATCAGCATTTGAAATTCTACCGTACATCATTTTATCACACATACGTCTAAGCGATCTCATCTTTGCCGCATTTATTTTTATCACATTCTTCTTCTGCCAGTTCTATGCTGCGCTTCTACGTATAAGATTGCAAGATCTACAAAAATAAGATAAAAAATTAAAGAAAGAAAAATAATGTCTTCTCATTTAATTTGTTTAAAAAAAACATATATTTGTTTAATTAGCGTGGATCTGTTTATAATTAACAACCAATTTAACGACCTATGGATAATCGCTTCAGCAATGATGTGTTTTATAGTGAGATAGGAAACAGATATTCGCCACGTTTAATACTAAATGTAGGCGTGAGAATCTTGCATATTTGTTTGTACGAACTTTTATTACCCGGTACAAGAAAGTTTTATTTTGTATTTTCGAATCAAAGAGATTTTGCGAACAAAATTCGAATCATTGTTTTACGAGTACATAGAGATACGACCGTGTTTTATTAACAAAATGATCCATAGGCAATCGAACCCGATATTCTAAAAAAAAAATTTAAAATTAATTTATTTAAAAACATCAGAATCTTCATGTGGAAAGAGCATGTTCTGAAAGTGCGATCAATATAGCCGCAAATAAGGTACCAACAAGAAAACTAAAACTTCTTATGCGCGAAGACATTTCTACTATCTTGGACCCAAACTATATAACCTAATAAACAAAACTATAAACGACCCACAAAAAATGACAATGCACAATTACAAAAAACATGTTACTACGGAGACATTAAAAAAAGGGCGGCTTGAATGTAGTGTAATTTTTAAAAATAAGTAAATAATTTAAATAGTGTTTAAACAGTGTTATAATATATTATTATATATGAGACAATTAATTTCAAGTTATACACTTTAGGATATGTGTTGCTCTCCTGTTCATTAATTGTTTCCTAAATTTAGAAATTATATATTGAAAATATATAGAGTGCTAGGAATGCCTCCCTAGAACGGGCTACCCCAGTTAGAAGGTATTAAAACCATGTACTTGGTAAATGATCAATAAAAAAAAAAAAAAAAAAAATCGACCGGCAGGAAGACCACCTAAAAGATGGCGAGTCAGTTGGACATCTGTATCCCAGGAACAGGCTGCGAGAAATAACAGGACACAGTCCTAAATAAAGCAGAAGAATAAGAAGAATAAGAAGAATTTTCTAAACACATACAACCGTACCCTTGCCGTACTGTGATATCTAAGGAGAAGTATCCAGAAAAAAATACTTAGATATTATAAATCTTAGAATATTGTATTTCTATTATATTTGTTTTATACCCATTGGGAGAGAAAAAGGAATTGATTTATTATTGCATCTTTTAAGTTTGCCGTTTCACTCGACCGACTTTCCCGGAGCAGGGCCGAAAGTTACACAAATATAAATTCGTATCATCTCTCAGAGTAAAGGAAAACCTTGATCTCAGTGACCGCAGAGGATTGCGAAAACGAAAGCCAACCTATTTTCTTTTGATTTTGAGCGGAAACTCTTTGCGCGGAATTTCTTACAGTCTCTTCGTTTTTAAAGCACGAGATTTGGCAACTTAAACTTTGTATTACAAATAACAAACGGATTTTATTTAAAACATGTATGTTTTTTACCAAAACGGAATTTTTTAGTTTTCAAACCGATATAAATATAATAAAATGATCAAATATATAATATACGTTGTAGTCTCCATCTTCGATCTCCAACATCGTGTCATGCACGCGCGTCGATTTCTCTGACTCCTCACATGGCCGACATTCAATATTTGATTTATTTTATCGTCCCACGTTTTCCTCGGTCTTTCTCTATTTCTGGTT
The DNA here is from genome assembly GCA_022606425.2 of Lepidostoma basale. Lineage (NCBI taxonomy): Eukaryota > Metazoa > Arthropoda > Insecta > Trichoptera > Lepidostomatidae > Lepidostoma > Lepidostoma basale. The sequence continues at coordinate 414,339 of JAHDVF020000079.1, read as the reverse complement.
CCATTTACACCGTTAACATATATTTTTTTTACCATTCTTTCTTCATTAATTCTTTCCATATGTCCAAACCATCTTAATGATCCTTTTATTATTTTGTTCATTACACCATCATTCGCACCGCATTGACTTCTTATATGCTCATTCGACACTCTATCATACACAGAGAATCCACACGTTCGTCTAAGAGATCTCATTTCTACTGCATTAATTCTACTTTCATCCTTATTTTGCCTGTTCCATGCTTCAATTCCATTCATATGGGTCGGCACAAGAACACCATTATGCACTGCCATCTTAGCTTTTTTGGATAGGCTTTTGTTTGCGATTACAACTTTAAGTGCATCATTTACTCTGTTATTTTTTTAAATTGAAGACAAAATGGAACGGACATTGTACAGGGAAGACTTAAATGAGGGTATTATTTGCAAACCTGGCAAACTCCATCATTAGATGTTTTGAGTAAATCGCAAAAAACTGATACGCTAATAAAATGCGCTTTTTTTTACGATATTTATTTTTTTCATCTCAACCAGTTAGTATTTTAAAAGTAATCAGCCATAAAATAATCATCATTATGTTGATAATTAAAGTAAAATAATGAATTTCATTTTGGAGTTTGCCAGCTTTGCAACACTCAAGTGGAGGTTGCCATGTTTGCAACAAACCCTATATTTTAATAGCAAAATTCTTCAGAATGAAGCCGAATTTGAAACTGAAAATCAATAAAAATTGTGTGCAAATGTATTATGAATAAGACCCAATTCATATCTCACTTTTGATTGTTGGTGGAGTTTGCCGGGTTTGCAAATAATACCCTCAAATATATTGAGAGGATGGCTCTAGCTGGAATTGTATCTATCTTAGTCACTTTTTAAATGTAAGAACATTTTTTAAAATGCATTACTAAGTTTGTGAAATTATGAAGATTTTCTTTTCTCTGACATCAGTAGACAGAGAACGGGAAGATGGACTCGAGAAGTATCATCCGTAGTCAGGACGTAAACATCTTATTCTCCCTGCTGAGGTGGTGTGGGTTCACCGTAAGCCCGAACGCTGGAAGATTTATGACTTCAATATCTATTTTTACGTAGTCCTGGAAAAAGAATCCACCCCGTGTTTTGAAAATAAACTCACCTACATTATTACGGTTGGAAAAACTTGTGTTTATTTTAAAATTTTAAGTGACTGAAGACGTCTCTTCGATTTCGAATTTCGAATCTGATTTGATTAGAATTGTTCCTGTATACACAATATCAAAAAAATATTTTTATTTTATAAGGATTAATTGTATCTCAATATAGACGAAAATGTAAATTGTTTTCTGGGAACAGAATATGGTGGCCGAGGCGCTCACAGGACTTATGACCTGTCATTGGTTGGGTTGAGCAATCGCTTTATATTTAACAACATTTCCCATTCCGCCCTTCTTACGACCACCATGGCTGACAATTTTTTGGAACTTGTATATATGGTAGGATTCCACGCCTATCTTTACATTTTTAAGTTCACTCTACACTAGCGTCATCCATTATCATAAAATAAAAATAATTTATCCGCAATGGGTGAAATCCTACAAGAATTTGTATGCATTCAAATTGTTGTTGATCAAAAAATTATTTTACTCTAAATATATATATTTTTCAAATATGAAAAAATAACAACTAACTAAGCATCATGCCATCTCTCCGAGGGGGTAGGCAGAAAGAATGAACTGCCACACTTTCCTTTCCTGATATATTTCTCTAGATTCCTCAACATTCATACATCGTGTCATGCACGCGTGTTGATTTCTCTGACTCCTCACTTGGCCGACATTCAATATTTGATCGTGCCACGTTTTCCTTGGTCTTCCTATATTTTTGGATCCATTTACATCGTTAACATATAATTTTTTTACCATTCTTTCTTCATTTATTCTTTCCATATGTCCAAACCATCTTAATGATCCTTTCATTATTTTGTTCATAACACCATCATTCGCACCGCATTCACTTCTTATATTTTTATTCGACACTCTATGATCCACAGAGTATCCACACATTTGTCTAAGAGATCTCAAATATGAATCTTATCAATAAATTAAAACACGTATATATTTCATCTTAACACAATCTACCGGTTTCGCTCCAAGCGGTATTTTATTCGGAGAAATAAAACAAACTTTGTGTAAACAAAAAGCGTTTGTGACTTGGAGCGAAACCAGTTGGCAATGATAAAAAAATATATATTGAAACGACGTAGGGTCGAAGCACCAGTATTTGACCGCCCCCCAGTAAATGACCGTTGGTTAATAAAACAAAATATAATAAGAATTGCTCTATGTGTCCAGTCAAAAAACTTTAATCCCAAGAAACTATGACAAAAGAGGTAGGCAGAGACAACTGTTGGTAAGAAACATAACTATCAGTTTTGAACTGTGCCTTGTCAAACGGTAAAAGTGCGTCTTCCCATTGTTGTTCTGAGATTGTTTTTTGTAAGGAAAAGTGTGGTAAGTGTTTTTTTAATGTTATTTCTTATACAATTCTTTGAATATTTACATATTTTTATATGTTAGGATGTTTTATAATGTGACAATGTAACAAAATCTATGTATTGTATCAATATAACCTGAAGTAGTCAATTACTGGTGATTGTGTTATTTTTTAGAGAAATATTAATTTAAATAGAAATATTTATATTTCAATAAAAAAGTTAGAGAATTTAGAGAAGTCAATGTGTTCTTTATTGTTTTATTTTTTTTTTACACTGAAATAATGAAATTAATGCCTTTAATGTGGATTTCAGTACAAGAATGACATTCATTGGTGCTTTGACCCTACATAAATATTTATTTCGTAAAATGTGATACAATGACATGAATTTACTCAATAAATGAAATCTCACTGAAATATCGCTGGTCCCGTGTTCGATTCCCGGGGATGGCAGTGTATTGTTAAACTGTATTTGATCTGGTGTAGAATTCACGTGACAATAAAATGGCGATAGATTAGATATCTATCGCATATCATGAGAATCATTTGCTAAAAATAGTTGTTTACTGTAATTGGGTTCAAATAAAATAAAATGATCATTAAGATGGTTTGGACATATAGAAAGAATGAATGAAGAAAGAATGGTAAAAAAAATTATATGTTAATGATGTAAATGGAACCAGAAATAGAGGAAGACCGAGGAAAACGTGGCACGATCAAATAAATCAAATATTGAATGTCGGCCATGTGAGGAGTCAGAGAAATCGACGCGTGCATGACACGATGTATGAATGTTGAGGAAGCGAGAGAAATATGTCAGGAAAGAAAAGTGTGGCAGTCCATTCTTTCTGCCTACCCCTTCGGGGAGACGGCGTGATGGTTAGTTAGTTAGTTAGTTAGGGTTCAAATAACCTGCTGTATATTATACAAATATAGAAAACAACGGGAAATTATTATATTAAAGACCAAAGTGGTATTTCAAGAACCAGCATAAAATGTTTCACTTTACTGCAAACCAATTTTAATGGTCGGTCGTGTTAGAAGTCGGACAATTTAATTGTCATAAGAATCAATATGATAGCTACCTTTACATCGATTTGGCTCGCGCTGTAATGATGTAAAGAGCGATTCAACAAAAATTATAATGCAATAAATCATAATAATGATGAAGGTGTAAAACCTTCGAAATATATCGATAAAAATAATCCAAAAATAAAATATTTAAAAATACATATTTTCTCGGTAGAAGTTCATTTAAAATAACGAATTTTTTTTTAAATTTATTATTATATAAAAGTTTTACCAAAGCTGCGGAGAAAGCTATGGAAGTAGCCCGGAAAAAGTGGATTACATACGAAACAAAGAAATGTTACCAATAGGTATTTACCTTCTAAAGAATGTGTGATCTGCCGTTATTATCTTTGTTTTAGAATTCCACGGGAAATTCGCAGAAACCACGAACCCGGCCACAAGACCTTTGAAATATTTAAACTTAACTAATCCTAACACAAAAAAATTACATTAACTATATAGAATCATTCCGAGAATTAGCCACCCTTGTAATTGCTTTTTAGTTATATGGTAAACAAACTAACCCAAAACACAATAAATGTACATGATATGGAATCATTTCAAAAATTAGTCCCCTGGTAAGTGCTTTTTAATTATATAGAAAATAACAACACTTACAACTTAATAACAGTAATGGATTATTTAGAATTCGTAAAAAAAATTAACCCCCAACACTTTCTTTTCTTTATTTCTTTGCTAGCCTTCTTCCTTTCACTGCCGGATATAGGCCTCTTCCAATTTCCTCCACTCGTCTCTATCCTGCCCCCTTTGTATCCAAGATTTTCCAACCCTTTTGACAATATCATCGGTCCATCTCATCGGTGGCCTTCCGACACTTCGCCTATTCGCCCATGGTCTCCAACTGAGTCTCCAAAAACTAACCCCCTAACACTAGGATTAGGTACCAGAAGATGGCAGCAAGCTCCCGAAACCGGTCGACGTTAGACACAAGTGAAAGGCCACTAAATATATAAAAAGAAAGATTTTTTTTGTAATTTTTTTTTATCTTCATTATTTAGTGGAATTTTTATTAACCACAACACTGATTTGAATTCCAGTGTTATTATTAATAAATAAATAAAAACATTAGGAAATTCCACGGTGTTTTGGTTTAAGGGTGTAAGGGGTATCGGCTTAAGTTTATCAATAATTTAAATACTTCTAATTTAAAAACAATATTTCAAAAGCCAGTAACCCGGTGTAAACTTTGTTAGAAACTATATAGATCAACGTAAAAAGTTAAGTCGTTCCAGCAGCCACGTTGGGTGGATCGCCTACTATGGAAACCACTAGACTACCCCACACAAGAGAATATATTAGACATTAATACTAGTAGGATTCAGCGGTACGAGTATTGTAAATAAATTATTTCACAGCGTTCGAGAGATATATTCCTCTAGGAGAACTCATTGATATTAGATAAAACGATGCTATAATCATAATACATTTTGACCAATTCAACAGGTACTATTATTTATGACTTGTGTCACAAGATGATAAATGTTTTAATAACGTTGGCTTTCGTTACTACTCGTGTACAATATTAATTAATAGCCCGTAATATTATATACTGAGTAATATGTGCACCTATAGATCAAAGATAGTCTTTGTGGAGGAAGAGTTATTTATTTCATTACTAATTAATACAAATTGAATTAAAATTGAATTTTATATTATTGTTCAAGAAGCAGAAATATTTCATTAATATTTATATCGTCGATACGACGGAACTAAATGTATGAAAGAGGTAAAAAGGTTGAATGCTAGCACCAAAATAAGTTTTCATCAATATCTATTATTACATATAGTAGACGCTCTCTTAACTAGCGCCGCTTTAACCGGCCTTTTATTCCATTTTTTATCCATTGTAGGCCTACTTAAAAAAAATTAAGTGATGTGTGGCTTTTTCGTGTACATATTATTTACAGTTTGTGAAATGTTAATTTTTAATGTTTGAGTTTCTAATACAGAATAAAAGTCCCGTTTTCTTAGTGTTTTGGAAAAAATGTGTTTTTTTTCCTTGCGAAAGTGTTTTTTAAATGTGTTTTTCGCTACCTTCTCTTTAACCGGCTTTTTCGTAATCCGGCCCTGGGTCGGTCCCGTAAAGGCCGGTTAAGAGAGCGTCTACTGTATTTTTAATAAATATTATTATAATATCGAGTTTAACATATCACTTTCACTGTAAACTAATTAACATTATTGTTTATGAAACAACACATATACATTATTAATATGTATGAAAAAACGGTAGTTTTCAAGGAGTTTTATTATAATATTTATGTATGACCTGTTTCGCTCTTCATTAGCCATTTAATAATGCCTTAGAAGGGCGAAACATGTCATACATAAATATTATAATAAAACTCCTTGAAAACTATCGTTTTTTCATACATATTAATAATTTCATATGGAGTTTTATGTCATTGTTCAAGAAACAATAAATAACACATATAAAATTAATTCAAAATTTAAACTTTTTAGTTTTTGAGACGTAAATAGTTTATATCGTTCTTCCAATGATAAAGGTATAAAACCTTCGAAACATGTAGAGAAAATTAAATTTTAAAGTGGAAAAAACAGTGTTATAATTCTTAGAAGAATCGTCATTGTGTAAATCCACACGGTTAACCCCTAAGTAAATGAACAATTCATTATAATACATTTATCTTTGGTAATATTAATATTGGTACTGGTCCCCTATGGGGGAAAGAGAAAGCGAGGCAGACCTAGAGCCACCTGGAAAAGAACCCTGCAAGACGAGGTTAAGGCGGCAGGCCACACCTGGGATGATATTAGGCATCAGGCATGCGATAGAGTCGGGTGGAGAAGGTTCCTTGAGGCCCTATGCACCACGGAGGTGTGACAGGACATAAAGAAGAAGAAGAATATTACTATTACGGTGCCGTATATAACATTACCAATGTTGGCATCATCGGTTGGCGAAACAGCTGTCGCGACACTAACAGTGCATAAAAGGAAATTGTGATATTATAACAGTATTTTAAATTTTAATAGTTATAGTTAGTTATAGTTAGTACGGTGGATACGTGTAACATAAATTAAATAAACACAAAAGTCCGGATCGTCCATGTAAAGATGTGCAACATCGAAAAAACAATGTGTTATTACATTATGTGCTAAATTAAAAAACGGTGGATACGTGGAACATAAATTAAATAGACGATATGTGCACCATCTAAAAAGAACATTTTGTGTTAAATTATTTTTATTTTGTTATTTTATTTTATATCATTGTATTTTATATTATTTGTTTTAGATTTGTTTTGTGGGTGTTGGACGATCGAAGTGTGCGCGGGAGATGCCTATTGGTGGCGATGAGGTTTGCAACCCAACACACCGCGTCTCCCGCGGGGCGAAAAGAGAAGGATGGAGTGCCGCATCAGTAAAAGTGTGACAGTCCATTCTTTCTGCCTACCCTTTCGGGGAGACGGCGTGATGGTTAGTTAGTTAGTTAGTTAGTTATTATAGTTTTTAAAAAATATATTGAGTTTATGCTTGTTTCTGTGAGGCGTGTCACAGTTGATCTGATATGCATATTTTACTACAGCTATAACATCAAAACTCTATTAACCTGACCGTATAGTTGTGTTTGCTGGTTAGTGTGGTATACCTCGAACGCTGGCACAAAGGAAATACAAATGTGTTCCTTTATTATTCATACGAATGGGTACCTGTATGGTGCTACTCCAGTCCCGCGTACCCCGCGACATTCCCTATTGATTTTTAAACAGGGTTAGAAGAAAAGTACCATTTCACTTTGTATGAACACGAACATTTGTATTACATGCCATGAATATTCACTATCGGGTTCACAGTACAATAGATACTTTTGTTCGAGCAGGAGTCCAAATATTTGCGGAAAGAGCTGAAATCAATTTTTTTTCACTTGAGTTGAATCTATTGTTTGATGTCCTGCATTTTATTTATCAGGGCGGTGTGGACTTGTTTAATTTGCAGTTCTGCGAAGTAATATAGCTTTAGGGTGGCAGCGATTGCCAAAAAGAAGTAAGAAAGAATTTACAGGGTGAGAAGAAAGAATATGAAATTGAAGTGGAGTTCCTATATATGGGATTCCATGGACTAGCTAATAAGCATCCCCCGACATTTGCCTTACAACTGAGGGAACCATGGAAAACCTCAGTCTGGACGCTAGGCTGAAATCAAATAGCAACAAAACACAATTCAAGATTTGCCCTTAATGTGAAAGAACAACAACAAACCATCACGCCGTTTCCCCGCAGGGGTAGACAGAGAGAATGGACCGCCACACTACTCTATCCTGACATACCTCTCTAGCTTCCTCCACATTCATACCGCGAGTCATATACGCACGTCGATTCTTCCGGCTTCTGACATGACCAACCTTTAAAATTTGATTAATTTAGTCATTCCATGTTTTCCTCGGTCTACCTCGACTCCGTACTCCATTTACATCGTTAACGTATACTTTTTTAACCATTCTTTCTTCACCCGTGCGCTCCATATGTCCGAACCAACGCAGCGATCCTTTCATAATTATGTTCATAATACATTATTTCGCTCTACATTCCTTTCTAATATCAGCATTTGAGATTCTGTCGTACATCGTTCTACCACACATACGTCTTAGGGACTTCATCTCTACCACATTTATTCTGCTCTCATCTTTCTTTTGCCAGTTCCACGCTTTGCTTCCATACATAAGGGTTGGGACCAGAACTCCATTGTGAACAGCCAACGGCTTAATGTGCATTTTCCAAAAGTTTTACTATAGCTTATGGGAATGACTTGTTTCGCCTTTCTAAGGCTTAATTAAATAACAGAAAGTCTAACATCTAAATCTACCACATAAATCATCTTAAATCTTAAAATGGCATCTCAAATCCAAGGCTTTATCAAATGTCTTATTCGTATAAAATATTTAAGATGGAATTTTACATCATTATTGAAGAAACAATAAATGCAACAGCAATGCTTCTTTTTAAATGAACGCGAAAGCTGAACTATCAATCCAAACGATATCGAATAAATGACGAACGGTGACTGGAATTTTATGTGATCCGAAAATGACAAAAAGGACAAAGGGCAAGATCTATAAAACAGCTATCCGACCGGTTTTACTATACGGAAGCGAAGTATGACAAAATGAACAAAATCTCTATACGGAAGTATAATTGAACTAAAAGATTTTTTTTCATGGCTTAAATATATCTACTTTTTTCGCAATGATTCCATGAATATCTTGACCTCCCGTCCTATTATGAGATCAAAAATCTTCAACACGCAGAAATTCAAAGTTTCAAAAACTTGAGCCCTCCGAGGTTCGGGCGGCCGGAACCCTGAATGTTCGCGTGCCGAGTGAACTTTAAATTTATTAACGAGAGCCGATGTAAAGTTTTTGGCTGGCGAAAATCCACCAGAGAGTGATGATTTTCCCTAACTGCAACATTAAGGCACACATAGATTATCTAAAGCAAAGTTATGAGCTTCATAGTACAATTTACGAATTTAACCGTTTTATTTTTTTGCTGTTGAAAGAGGTATCACGAATAGCAGAATTGCTACTGATTTTTTTCTAGTTTGTTTGGGACAACTCAAAGAGGCAATTTGTATTCAAGTTTTAGAATATGAAAAAGTAATTATTATAATATAAGAATTAATTGTATCTCAATAGAGACGAAGATGCAAATTGGAAACTGAATATGGTTGATCAAGGTGTTTACAGGATTTATGACCTGTCATTGGTTGGGTTAAGCGCACGCTTTATGTAATTACAACATTCCCCATTCCACCTTTCTTATGACCACCATGTATGACAAATTTTTGGAAGTTGTATATTTTTTACAACATCCCCATTCCACCTTTCTTATGACCACCATGAACAAATTTTTGGAAATTGTATATTTTGTCATACATGATGGTCATAAGAAAGGTGGAATGGGGAATGTTGTAATTACATAAAGCGTGCGCTTAACCCAACCAATGACAGGTCATAAGTCCTGTAAACACCTTGATCAACCATATTCTGTTTCCAATTTGCATCTTCGTCTCTATTGAGATACAATTAATTCTTGAATCGATAGCCTGCAATGGGTAAAATCCAGTATTTGTGTACTAGTATTTGTATACATTAAAAAAAAATTATAATATACATTAAGTTTTATTCCACTTGCTATTCTAGTCTCGACCAGTTTCAGCTGCCCCCCTTTATCTTCTGTTTGCCGTAGACCAGACGATATCAGCTGGCTGCCGAAACCGGTTAGTTCAATAAACAAAATAAGTGGTATAAAATCAAAGTACACAAGTGTAATACATTATTTTTTAAGTATTATAAACTGTTGAAACGTTGTGGAAATACAATGTTTTCTGATAATGGTTCGAGCACATTTAAAACCGTTGTTAAAGAAAGCACAAATATATATTTTTTAATTTTATCACTTTCCCACCCCCTAACTATTACAATTGCCATACTATTAATATTATATAATAAATCATATTGTGAATATTGCGCGCAACATTAGTGCTTAATTAATTCATAGTTATGTTTGTTTACCATAGATGGCGCTGATGTCGAATTCCTTGTTCGTTGTTTAAGCATGCGCACATCACTTGCGTTGTAGCGAGGCGTAGATTTAAAAATTAAACTCAATGTCAAATGTCATTTATTATGTACTCGTATGTATTTTATTGAAAATACGAATACAGATCATTTGTTTGCTTAATCAGCTAATATCAGCTAAATCAACGTTCGGGCAGTGTCTGTCAGGTCAATATAATCCAAGTGCCAGGCTGATTCATCCAATATGTGGAGTTGAATAAAATTTGCTCTTGGCTAGCTATGCGTCTGCCGTTTTATCAATGTCGTTGATAGCGCTAGAGAAAAACCACTTATCTATTATTTATTCGTCCTCTGAGTTCGCGGAAGTTGGAAAGTTCCCGAGACGAAATCGGGGATCACAACACATGTTACTTTAGTATCTCGCATCTTGGATTTCCGTAAGGAATTTATAGCCATTCTCTTGCTTGCGTACGCGGCCATTACGGTACGTACACGAAACGATTTATTTCCCGCAGAAGGTTACCTGGACCCGTTCCTCAGCAAATGCTTTACTAAAATAATTTGTTTACAAATTGGAACGTATTGTGGATTGAAATCGGCTCACGCGGAGGGAATTTGGTTTTAATTAACGGATCGGTGGATTGGAAATGTGCTTTTTCAATTTGTTCCCTAAATAACATAATCCGTCGAAACGTGAGGAGATTGAGGAGATGATCAACTATCAGGGAGGTGGATTATTATCTCATTAGTAATTGTATTCTGAATTTGAATTATATTCATAGTGGAATTGAGATATTAATATTACAGAATTAGCCCTGTTAGATTCGAAGAAATATATTTTAAATAATTAAAAACCCTATGATCAAATGCTATGTGTGGTCTGTTTTATTGTACGGGTGTGAAACTTGGACCCTGAAAGTCAACTCAATGAACAGACTGAAAGCATTTGAAATGTGGCTCCATCGCCGAATTCTCGGAGTTCCCTGGACAGACATGGTTACCAATACCGAAGTCCTGAGGCGAGATAGAGTTAACAGGGAATTGTTATCAACTATCAAGGTTCGAAAGATCTCATATCTGGGTCATATACTGCGTGGGGAAAAGTACGGACGTAAAGTTGAGAACCCGGAAGGAGACAAATGACCTGGCTGCGAAACGTGAGGGAGTGGACCGGCATCCGAAGTGTTGAGGAACTGTTCTGAGCGGCGCAGGACAGGGACAGGTTCGCCGAGGTGATCGCCAACGTTGGGGGGACCCGACAGGGCATTTGAAGAAGAAGAAAAACCCTATGTAATTTGTTTTTACTCCACTTTACTCGTTTTTTTATAGAACCAACCGTTTTCTCTCGGTACAAAAAACAAAAATATCATTCATGTCGTGGTATATTTATAAGATTACAAATTGGTATATAAAAATCTACGACATAATTAATAGGTATAAAAAGCGTCGGCTTTCTAAAAGTTTTATTATACAACATTTTGAATGTATGCAAATACTTGTAGACAAATACTGGATTTTACCCATTGCGGGTAAATTTTTTTTCATAAGGATTAATTGCATCTCAATAGAGTCGAAGATGTAAATTGTTTTCTGGGAACCGAATATGGTGGTCGTTACCTTAATGGATGGCGCAAGTGTAGATTGAACTAAAAATATGGAGTGTTCCTCAACATTGTAGCATATATACATTACGGTGTCCCTTATTTTTCAAAGTTTTAATTTTACAATGCATAGGCTATTATTTTATTCATTTGGGCCTAAAACATTCGAAAACAATTTTTTTCCTTATTCGGAACAGTGTAACCCGTGCCGACTTGCGCGCAAAGATGTCCCATACAAATTGCGTCACAGGAGCGGCGCGTTGTCGTAGTTATTATCATTTAGTCTCGGCTTGCCGGGTAGCAAGCACAGATTGTTTTATATTTCGAAGATATCAGTGGAATTAAGAAACAATTAAAAAAGTATTTTCTTGGTTGGTGAAGTAAATCACCAAATGATAGGTGTAAACTACCATCTAATCGTCAAGTTCTCGCAGGTATATCTTTCAACATACGTGAAGTTAATTTGACTGTTAATGAAAGCGCACATCTTGTCATTCTGGAGTGCAATATATTCTGAAAAAAGGTTAGAATAACTACCAGAGCTGTTCTTAATTATGCTAAGAAGTTAGTGGATCTTTATCAGGTCTGACGAGAACTGCAAAAAATAGCAAGAAGATTCAGGGCTTACATAGGCGCCGTGAAGAGAACTTTCAACTTGAATTAGATAATTTATTCGATATCGCACACGCCAATGCTCTTGAATGTGCTGTGATACGACAGCAACTTATACAGGATGCTTGAACGGAGCTTGTGTGCAAAAACTAGAAAGAGATTTGTTACTCTTTGGTTGCCGCCCTTATATATACGAATTGATGCTCAAAAGTGCGTTTGAATCGCAAAATCGATTGTACGAGATGATTATAGTGAACTCATTGAGCTTGTTATTGTTTTTCTGGGTAGGGGCAATGAAAATAAAATAAAAATCAGATCTGCTGGCCCAATGCATCAAGCACGATGGATGGCAAGAGCTATTTACTCCTTAAAAATACGGTTGCTGCAGTCCCAGTTAAAAATGTGCGCTAAAGACAAACAGGCTTTACGAGATGTTTGTTTATTTATTGTGGCAGTTTATGTGTGAAGCCTTGGCTTGAATGTAGTTTGTCGATAAAAGCTCGGAATCATGATTTTTGTATTTTAAAGACCTTAAAAGATTACGAAGAAGTTTACAATTTCCAAAGCGGCCTTAAACAAATTCAGTGAACATTTGTGGTACTTGTCAGAAGAAATAGCCGTCATTTTAATTTTTGATGACAACGTTGATGAGCAGACTAAAGGAAACATTGTAGAAAACTGAAAAAAATAAAGTTTCGGTGATTCGGGAAAGAAGTTCCTTCGAAGGAACAGATATCTGGCTCTATATATGGTACGTAAGTAGTGTTTAATCTGGTATTTAATTGAGAACTTATTTGTTTTATTTAAAGATACTACAAGTATTTGTTATCTTGTTTCATGGAAATCTTTGAATGATTTTGTTTCTGTCAAGAGTAAAGATTTATTTGTACGACTGAAACTTGATTATAGTTTCCTTCAAGAAATTGCATCTTCATAGAAAGACAGCGCGGCGTTTGTGGAAGCTAAAAAGAAGGTTACTAGCTTAAAAGCAGTAAATGACACAGCTGAAAGAGCTGTTAATCTAATGACACACGTTCATGATTTGATTACCGCAGATAAAGAACATAAGCAGTTCATATTATGTTGTCTGCAAGAACATAGAAAAATTTACCCAGACTCTAAAAAAAGAGACTTTGAAGAGGAAATATCTTAGGAAATAAATATAAATTTGGATCTTATTTTATAATTACAAGAAGAACATTATATGAATATGTGTTTTCATAAATATTTATCTAACATAATGGTTTTAAGTGATCATCTACAACTAATTTTAAGAGACACTTAAATCACCTATTTTCTAAAACTTTGAGGGCAAGTCGGCACGGGTTAGAATTAACGTAGGAAGTTGAAATTCTGTATTTGGATAACTAGTAGACTATTAAACACAATTAGGGGGTATGTGTTTCAATAATCCCAAAAAAAAAATTTTTACCATATAAGGGACACCCTAATATACATCTTCCAAAAATTTGTCAGACGTGGTGGTCGTAAGAAGGGCGGAATGGGGAATGTTGTTAACATACAGCGATCGCTTAACCCAACCAATGACAGGTCATAAGTCCTGTAAGCGCCTCGACCACCATATTCTGTTCCCAGAAAACAATCTACATCTTCGTCTCTATTGAGATAAAATTAAGTTTTATTATATTTTAAGGAAATGACATGTTTCGTCTCGCTGCTAAGGCATTATCAAATAATAATGATAATCGTTGATGGTTGAGGTATTAGTTTTGTAAAGCTCCATTATTAATTTATAATAGTAAACACGATTATTTAGTGGTTTTACGTGGATTTAATTTATATAAATTATATATTGTGACAAATTTGTTTCGCCTTGCGAGGGCAAACTTGGTTTGAGAATGCCCTCGCAAGGTGAAAGAAATTTGTATTTTTCATTATTTTTATACCTATTAATTATGTCGATAGATTTTTATATACCAATTTGTAATCTTATAAATATACCACGACATGAATGATATTTTTGTTTTTTGTACCGAGAGAAAACGGTTGGTTCTAAAACAAACGAGTACAGTGGAGTAAAAACAAATTACATAGGGTTTTTAATTATTTAAAATATATTTCTTAGAATCTCACAAGGCTAATTCTGTAATATTAATATCTTAATTCCACTATGAATATAATTCATATAATTTATATTAATTAAATCCAAGTAAAACCACTAAACAATCGTGTTTACTATTATAAATTAATAATGATAATACAAATTGATAATGATTTAGCAAGGCAAAACGTGTCATTCCCATGACATATAATAAAAATTATAAAAAAACATAAGTTTTCATTAATGTTAATAATTTAATATGGAGTTTTACGTCATTGTTCAAGAAACAGCAAATGAAAAGTAATGTAGAATAAGACTTGCGTATTTTATTTTTACACCACCTTATTTTGTTTTGTCGAATCAACCGGTTTCGCTCCCGCCGGAGCTTCGTCGGGGTTACAAAATTAAACTCTTTATCCAAACTTTGGCGGGAGCGACACCGGTTGGTTAGATTAAACAATATAATGGTGTTAAAACAAAATACACAAGTTTTATAAATTCTTTTTAATAATGCCATACCGCAAAGTATATGCCTCATACGTTAGTATAACCATAAATAAGTTCTAGGAATGATATACCATATTTATTTTTGACCCATAAGTTTCAAATATAGCGTTCTATTACTTATAAAAGGAATTAAGTTCATGGAGCCCAGGCAGTGGCGTGCCTAGGGTTAACCAGTAAGGCAAGCTACACAAAGTAATTTTCTATCGTTCTGAACCCATTTTTCACTGACAATTAGCGAGAAGTTAAATAAATAATAAAAATATATTGCGGTAAATATTGCAGTTCAATATATTTTTTTATGTTTGTTAACACTGAAACGTAAAGTACTGCGATAAATAAATGTTGATTTGTGTAAAAAAATATTCCTGCGCACCAGATGATAAACGGAAAAAATCTGACGTTTTTAATTGAATGCCAATGTCAAAAGTACTAACTTCAAGTTGAAATCTGGCTTCAAAATTCATACAAATGAACTAGGAGAATTTCTTGAATTCTGGCGTACAGTGTACAATTTACATAAGTGCGAAGAGTACATTGCAAGCTTAGGCTGCACGGCATTGTATTGGGCCGAAAGAGACGCAATATACACACGTAAGTGTTTTCGCATTTTTGGCGTTCAGTTTACGTGCGGGCGCTACCCATCCAGAAAGAGACACAATATACGAGTATACGAGTATATAACATACATATACGATCGTATTATGGCTCTTTCTGTTTGGGTAGCGCTTATAGTAGACAACAAATATTGACGCGCGTGAAATATATATTTTTTTTCTCTTCTATAAAATCGCTTAGATTAGGGGGTTAAGATTCAATTTTTTTTACGAAAGCCGGGCTTCTGGGCTTCTATGGGAGTACCGCCACTGTACCGAGGTACGATTTAGCTGGAGGAGCTGAATCGACCGGTTCGATGAATCATAATAATAATTGTTAGGAGTTTTCCCTTTACTACAAAATATTCATAATTTTCACCGAGGAATACCGCAAGCCATTATGATATAACATTATTTTACCCTTGTACCTTAAAGTTCGAGGCCGAAGTAGAGAAACCAAAATCCCTCGTTTTTATATATGTGACCAAATACATACATCCCTACTTCATACATTATATTATTTTAACTACGAAACAAAGCTTGATATTAAATTTACATAATTCAAACTAAATTACAATTAACCCTACCACTAGACTTAATTGTTCCCCCCTCCTGTTTTCATTTATTATAGTACATAAGAAACGATTTTGTTTCATAATACAATTTAAATATCTACACTAAGAAAGGGCTTCTGTGTCCCGAAACATGTGTGTGAATAGTGCAAAAAAGTACTGTGAAAATATAATCTATTCAAATAAAAATCTTAAGACTGTAAACATTTTACCACGTTTTCTATGCTTTCGATATTACACACACACTTTAAGAAACCTTATATAAGCGGGAATAAAATTTTAAAACTCAATGAAATTTACAACTTTTGTGCATTCGAGTCCGTAATTTTAGAAGCGATTATCAGTAACACGAAACCATGAAGTAAGGGCAGGAATGTGTAGGTAAGGGCGGAGATATTGAATGACGAATTAATTTACTGTGTATATTCCATTATAGGATTGTATTCTTTTTACAGATTCGTAAAACCAAGTTAAGTATTAAATAAATTATTAAGTACTAAAACCATATAAATATTAATGTACATAATAAATAAATTTGTATAATAAAGAAGGACGGAATGGGGAATGTTGTTAAACATAAAGCGATCGCTCAACCCAACCAATGACAGGTCATAAGTCCTGTAAGCGCCTCGGCCACCATATTCTGTTCCCAGAAAACCATTTACATCTTCGTCTCTATTGAGATACAATTAATCCTTATAAAAAAATTATTTATCCGCAATGGGTAAAATCCAGTATTTGTCTACAAGAATTTGTATACATTCAAAATCGTGTAAAAAATAACTGGTCCAAGTTAAAAGCATAAAAATTGGAGAGACATCTCCAGGCGTAATCTAGTACTGTATGATTTGCAGAGCCTTTCACAGTGCATTAATAAGAATTTTCTGATTAATGCTTCCCAATCTTAATAGATGACGCTAGTGTAGAGTGAACTTAAAAAAAATTTAAATGTGAAGATAAGTGCAGAATTCTAGCATATATACATCTTACAAAAAATTGTCAGACGTGGCGGTCGTAAGAAGGGCGGAATGGGGAATGGGGTTAAACATAAAGCGATCGCTCAACCCAACCAATGACAGGTCATAAGTCCTGTAAGCGCTTCGGCCACCATATTCTGTTCCCAGAAAATAATTTACATCTTTGTCTCTTCGAGATACTGATATAAAAAATAATTTATCCGCAATGGGTAAAATCCAGTATTTGTCTACAAGAATTTGTATACATTCAAAATGTTGTATAATACCAATTAAAAGCGCGAAGATGCAGTTAGAACCGGCGTGAGACAGTCATCTTTGACCTTTTCAGATCTGTGTATTTACGTAATACTCGCGCAACTCAAATCCGCGCATAACAGGTGCAGTAAAGAACAATTCTAGAAAATGAACGGCATCTTGGAAGGGTGCCAGAGCCAGTTGGTACCTTCGTGTGATAAGCCGAGCGTGTTCCGGGTCCTAGTTTCTCTAACGAAGTCGCATTCTGCCGGAATCTATTTTGAATGTCCCATTGTTTACGTGTTATTGGTTTTGCAGAAATCGATTTCCAGCACAAGTAGAGCGCGATAAAGTTATTCGTGGAGTTTCATTTCATTTCCACCAAGGGAATTGTGGACGTATCAAGGGCAAAGTGCTTGCTTCTGCATTCTTGAGTTTAGAAGACTGTCGCACTCTGGGTAGGCGACTGTAACACTCTGGATACATAACTGACACACTCTGGGAAGACGAATTTCAGTCTGCGTAGATGTCACAAGTACTCGTATATTACTGTCGCACTTAGGTAGTTGATGTCATGCCCTGGGAAGACTTGGACTTGGATCTTCTAGCTTACAGGGGTTCAGCTCTAATGGCTATTCCTCTTAAGTCTGTAGGAAACATTGTTGGAATGTGATTTGGTAGTCGTTTTATGATGGGGCTAACATACTCTGGGTGTCATATGTCACAAATAGATTATAGTCTAACTTTGAGTGCATGTGTAAAAAGATTACTATCACACTTTGGGTAGGTGACTGTCACATTTTGAGTGGATGACACAAATGACTGTGACATAATGTATATATGACTGCCACACTCTGAGTAGATGTCACTGATAGATAACAGTCACATTGGGTAGATGTTACAAATATATTAATATCACACTTTGGATAGATGACATGTCACACTCTGAGAAGATGACACAGAACGATGACTACAACATACTAGATATATGCATGCCGTACTCTTGAGTAGATGTCACAAAAATATGATTATCACACTCTGGGTAGGATTGAATAGACACAATTGAAGGTAAATGACTGTCAAAACCCGAAAAAAAATTGTGTTTTAGAAGTTTTATTCAAATTATTTTGATTAAGGCTTTGTCATGCCATTTTATATGTAAAGATTATTTTAATATAGTTTCAGTTACAAGCAATGTATTGAGAAAAAATATTGATTTGAAAGCAGTGATTGAAATTTACTATTTGATAAGTATGTTTATCGTATTGTAGCGATAAATATAACTTGTGTATAATAATAAAACTGTGACGTTTTTACGATAATCTAATGATTTTACTGAAATCTCTTCATGAAAGTTAATTTTAAATAATAATTAAATAAAGCAAAGTTTTAGCCCATCCATAATTGCCCAAAATTTGTTTTTCGTTACGCTTCGTTATAGACGGAGACACCAATGGGAAGGCCAACCAGCGGACCAAGATATATAAAATATTGTATTTAAATTCATTAGTGTTAAAAATAAAATTAATTCAAACAATATTGTACATAAATTTCAGCAGTAATCAGCTGAAATTCCATTGTACTAAAAACAAAATTTAAAATAATATTAATAACAGTATTTAAAATTAGTACATTTTACATAATTATTTTTACCATTCTTTCTTCATTCATTCTCTCTAGAATGGTAAAAAAATATATATGTTAACGATGTAAATGGGACTAAAAAAATAAAGGAAGACCGAGGAAAACGTGGCACGATTAAATAAATCAAATATTGAATGTCAGAGAAATCGAGGCGCGTGCATGACACCATGTATGAATGTTGAGAAAGCGAGAGAAATATGTCAGGAAAGAAAAGTGTGGCAGTCCATTATTTCTCCCCACCACTTCGGGGAGACGGCGTGATGGTTAGTTAGTTAGTTGTTTTTTTTTACATAATTATTTAAATATTCTTTTTATAAAGAATCTTGTTTACCACTCCCGATATGTATGTATATAGCAGAGCAACGGGGCATATATTATTTTTTGTCCCAAATTGCCGCACAGAGGCCCTTCGAAGTTCTCCTGTATCGAAAGCGATTCGACTTTTAAATGAGGTTGCAAAAGAGATAGACCTCTTTGGATGTAATTATGGCGAATTCGTAAATACCCTTACGATAAAGGCAGCAAGCAAATAACTGGCTTTTCCTATTCATAAGGTTCTATGCATATTTACTTTGATATTCTTTTTTTTCACCCTTTACATTGATTTGGCTCGCGCTGTAATGATGTAAGGAGTTTTTTCAACAAAATAATAATAATAATAATATAAAGGAGTAACTTTATAACAGTGTCACCAGTCTGCCAGCTAGTGTGGTGAAACCGGTCGTTGTCTAAATAAAGACAACTGTGATGTTTCTTATAATTACTCTAGGTTCCCCTCAATAAAGTTTACGTGTATTAAATATTGATTTTCTCTCATTAAAACGATTGCACTGTAATTTTCAAGAGTTCCGACATCAAACAGAATGTTACTCAAATCTCAAATTATCTCAAAACATTTATTCATCTATCGATTGAGCACGATATAAACTACGCAGAGCAGATCTCGAAAACCGTCCATCTGTCAGTCTTCGCCTTTCAAGGACTCGCATATTGTAGACTAATTACACATTTTCTCATAATTCATACTTGGAATAAATCATCAAAAATCATTTAAATTATTGTTTAATTAGAAACCAAAACAAAATTATTCTTCTTAAAGTGCCCTGTCAGGTCCCCCCGACGTTGGCAATCACTCTGGTAAACTCTTCCCTAACCTGCGCTGTCCGGAATAGCTCCTCCTAAGTTCCGATTCCCGTCCATTCCCTCACATTGCGCAGCCAAGAGATCTGCCTTCTTCCTGCCCCCCTGCGGCCCTCTATTTTTCCCTTCAAAATTAGATGCAGCAGGCGATATTTTTCTCCTCGTAGAACGTGACCCAGATATGAAATCTTGCGGAATTTGAGCAATGTCAGCAGCTCTCTATTTACTTCTGCACGATTCAGGACTTTTGTGTTCGTCACTCTGTCTGTCCATGGGATCCTGAACATTCTTCGGTGAAGCCACATTTCAAATGCCTCTAACCGGTTCATTGTATTTACTTTTAATGTCCATGTCCAATAAAATTATAATTTCAAAAATAAATACTCTTGAAAGGATATAGTGTAACACAAAAATATTATTAAAAACGTAGCAAACGAAAGTGGCATGAAAAAAACATGAAAAGATCACTAAGACGGGTTCAATCACATAGAAAAAAATAGTGATAAAGGTGAACTATACGTTACGACCTGAATGGAAAGAAAAAAATCGAGAAATACCGAGGAAAACGTGACGCAAAAAAATTAATCAAAAATTAAATATCGACCACGCGAAGAGTCGGTAATATAGGGCGTGCATGACAAAATATATTAATGTTAAAGAGAATGTCCTCTTTGCTTACCTTTCCAGAAAATGGCGTAATGGTTATTTAGTTACATAATATGCAATTGTCCATCCTAGGCGATGAAATTCCACTTTCAAATTACGTAAAAATATATATGGAAACACCTCACTCCAAAGTTGTATAAAAATATGTTGTCTTTTCTGAAAAAAATAATGGCATATAAAAGTGTATGGCACAAAGTGTTATTATATATTTTAAAGCATTGCAAACTGCACGGTAGTCCTGCAACAGAGTGTTCCTTATCATACACTCATGAAATAGACACTGCATCGATCTCCGAAACGTCAATTAGATTGTTTTAAGCGAAAGAACATTTTACGACAGACAAAATTTTAATACAGTATACCATTTCCACAACAGATTACTTTTTAATGGTTTCATTACAGACTTGTATCTAATAAACTGACAGAAGCTAGTCAATCATCAACCAAATATCAAAGTATAACTGATTTAGTAAACTTAAAAGGTAGACAGGAATGTAGAGTGTAGAGTACAACAAGAAAACTAACTAACTAACCATCACGCCATTTCCCCGGAGGGGTAGGCAGAGAGGATGGATCGCCACAATTTTCTGGCCTGGCATACCTCTCGGGATTCCTCTTCATTCATACATCGTACCATGCACGCACGTCGATTATTCCGACTTCGAATGTGGCCGTCTTTTATTAATTGATTAATTTGATCATGCCATGTTTTCCTCGGTCGTCCTCGGCTTCTTTTTCCACTCACGCTGCTTTGTACAACTTTTTAACCATTCTACTCTCATCCATTCGTTCCATATGTCCAAACCATCTCAGGGATCCTTTTTAAATGTTATCCATGATGCATTCATCTGCCTTACATTTCTCTCTTATTTCATCATTCGGTATTCTATCATACAACGTTTTCCCGCACATTCTTCTTAGTGATCTCATTTCTACGGCGTTTATCCTGCTTTCATCCTTCTTTTGCCAGCTCCAAGCTTCACTTCCATACATGAGGGTTGGCACTAGAACTCCACTGTGTACTGCCATCTTTGCTTCTGTGGATATATTTTTATTTGCAGTAAGGACTTTGAGTGCGCCATTTATTCAAATATTCTATACAAATATTAGTAGATTATCAGTTTGTAGCAAATTTGCTACACCATATGAAGGGTTAAATACTAAAATATTAGCCCGTCCACCTTCACAATGGGGTAAGAACATGCTTCTTTTTTGGCTGATTCGAGCTATTTATTATATATTTTATGAAAAAAATCGACACTTTAAATAGCCATAGCCTGGAAACGATTTGAAATAGGCTCCCAAAAAACTCCAATTTCCTGCCAACGTAACTAAGACATATCGCTTTTCAACTATCTAATGAAATCTCTCACCGGTTCGCTTAATTGGATCCCAGGCGATGTGAGAGTTTTTTTATAACGATTAAATATATAAGGCAGTAACAAAGCTACATTCAGAGATTATTGCGAATTCTACAATAAATCATTGTTCGAATTATATAATTTCTCTCGTGATCGACATTTCGAAGACCGTTGCATTTTCAATCTTCGAAACTGGTTACTGCATTACTGCAGGAAAATGATTTTATATTATTTTATTTTAATTTAATTGTGATCACTTAATATACGTAAATATGAATAAAAATGTTTGTTTTCTAGAAGTTTTATTATTATATGTTTTATGAGAATGACATGTTTCGCCTTGCTAAGACATTTTTTTTTGTTGCTAAAAAGGTGTAGTAACTAACTAACTAACGAACCAGCACGCCGTCTCCCCGAATGGGTAGGCAGAAATAAAGGACTGCCACACTTTCATTTCCCGACATAATTCTCTCGCTTCCTCAACATTCATACATCGTGTCATGCACGCGCGTCGATTTCTCTAACTGCTCACGTGCCCGACATTCAATATTTGATTAATTTGATCGTGCCACGTTTTCCTCGGTCTTCCTCTATTTCTAGTTCCATTTACATCGTTAACATATAATTTTTTACCATTCTTTCTTCATTCATTCTTTACATGTGTCCAATCCATCTTAACGATCCTTTCATAATTTCGTTCATAACACCATCATTCGCACTGCATTCACTTCTTATATTTTCATTCGACACTCTATCATACACAGAGTATCCACACATTCGTCTAAGAGTTCTCATTTCTACTGCATTTATTCTACTTTCATCATTCTTTTGCCCGTTCCATGTTTCGCTTCCACACATAAGGGTCGGTACACCATTGTGCACTGCCATTTTAGCTTAAGGTATAGTAAACATTTATATATTTATTGTTTCTTGAACGATGATGTAAAACTCTATATTAAACAGACATTTGATAATGTTTTAGCAAAGCGAAACATGTCATTCCCATGATATATAATAAAACTTCAACCAGAAAATAAACATTTTAATATAATAGTTTGATAAACTCAAAACACTCAAGTTGTGGGATTTCTTATCTTAGATATAATTATGTTTCTATATAATTAATTGAAATTTTACCTGTAAAATTAAACAATCTGATGTTTGTGCCACTTTCATATTGCTGAGAATGGTGCAATACTTCACTACTCTTTTGTATGTTTATAAATTCACCCGTTTTTATCTCGTTTTATCGTGAGGCCTGACGCCAGACTGCTGTCAGAAGCGGTATAGTCTCATCATAACAAGATATATTCACAAATAAATTGCATACTAGACAGAAACAAGAAACTAAAATTGTTTTTGTTGCAATGCTGTGCGTGTTATGACAGCGTACGACCTATCGGCGACGTCCGCCATTTTTCTTCCGCCCGGCTGTCACGCTCCCCCCCTCCCCCTACCAGCACTACGGAAGTCAAACAAATAAAACACTGTCAATACTGATAAGGTTACCGATGTTCTCAAAGCGAAAGAGAGACCAATCACGTTTTCACGAACTGTAAAAGTGTTATTAAGAACTTGCAGCTGATCCCTCAATTAAAAACTAACTAACTTATTAATTGTTTCTTAAACAATGATGTAAAACTCTATAATAATTAGTACAAATAAAATCGTCAGTTTTCTAGATGCATCAACATTTGATAATGCCTTAGAAGGGCGAAAAATATCGTTCCCATAAAATATAATAAAACTTCTAGAAAACTGACGTTTTCATTCATATTAATTAACTAACTAACCATCACGCCGTCGAAAGGCAGAAATAATGGAATGCCACACTTGTCATTCCTGACATAATTCTCTCGATTCCCCAACAATCATACATCGTGTCATGCACGCACATCGATTTCTTCAACTTCTTGCATTTACGGGCATTTAATCTTTGACTGATGTAATCTATTGACATGTAATTTATAATTATACTTTCTTATATATACATTTGACACTATCATACAACAATAATATTCTAAATTTTCAATTGCCGTTTTTTGTGATGTAATCGCTTCAAGGGCGCATTAAGACGTATTTTTAATCTTAAAATGGAACTAGAAATGGAGAAGGACCGAGGAAAACGTGGCACAATAAAAAATCAAATACTGAATGTCGGCCACGGAGTCAGAGAGATCGACTCCTCACGTGGCCGACATTCAATATTTGATTTATTATATGGTGTCACGTTTTCCTCGGTCTTCCTCTTTTTGTTAGTTCCATTTACATCGATCACATATACTTTTTTTACCTTTATTTCTTTATTAATTATTTCTGTGTCCAAACTAGCTCAATTTTCCTTTCATTATTATGTTCATAACACCATCATTCGCACCACATTAAATTATTATATTTTCAGTTCTAATTATTATTATAATGCTATGAAATTATAATAATTAGACAGTTATGAATTAAAGTTGTTTTTTTTTACTTTTGAGTCTAGTGTTTGTTTAGTCTATGTTTCGAAGGCTTTACATCATCATTAGGATAACGATATAAACGAGTATAATGAAAATAAACTCAAAGGTGGAATAAAATATGGTAATACATTTAAAAACATGTCAATAATAATATTGTATAAAGTATTGCATAACACTTTCATTCGCACCGCATTCACTTCTTATATTTTCATTCGACACTCATACTCAGATTTGTCGAACATTCGTCTAAGACATCTCATTTCTACTGCATTTATTCTACTTTCATCCCTCAATTATAATCGCTTTGTTACGAGTAAACGCTCACAACCAATTTGCAGAGGCCGGACGATAGCATTGTGACAGCGGGAAAGATCTACTGAACTCAGCTTCGGGTGGGAATGAAATGGAAGTAAAACATGGAGCTGGCAGAAGACGGATGAGAGCAGAATAAATGCGGCAGAGAATATATCCCTAAGAAGTATGTGTGGTAAAACGATGTACGACAGAATTTCAAATGCTGTAGAGCGAAATGTAGAGCGAAATAAAGTATTATAAACAAAACTATGAAGGATCACTACGTTGGTTTGGACATATGGAACGCATGGATGAAGAAAGAATGCTTAATAAAGTATACATAAAGAACGGAGTCGTTGGAGACGGAGAAAAACTTGGCATGACCAAATTAATCCAATTTGAAAAGTCGGAAGAATCAAATATATGACTCGCTGTGTGAATGTGGAATAAGCTAGGGACGTGTGTCAGGTTTAAGTAGTGTGGCTGTCCATTCTCTATGCCTACCCGTTAGGGAATATGGCGTAATGGTTTGTTGTTGTTTATTAATAATTCACAAAAATTTCTAAATATAAAATGATTTATTATTAATATTGAAACGAAACGATTTATTTCACATCAGCTGAAATCGAATTAGGAATTACGAATTCCACGCGTGAACACGAGTAAAATGTAACCCTTCTGATGAGATCGAATGGGGGTGGGACAAGGGTGAGGAAGCTCTTAAGGGCTGCACTATTTTTAGAAAATCTTCAATCAAAGAAAAACGTTATATTCAATGAAGACCTTCCATCGCCTCCTTTTATCCGAAACACTGGAGAAATTGATAGGTGACTCAATTTGAGGGTGCCGTACCCGGTAAAAACGACACTTAAAAAATCTTTTGTTAGCGAATACTTATAAACATAATATTATGCATGTATTTTTGTGATTATAATTTATTGAAGCTAAGCAATAATGATCAAAAGTAAATTTTATAAATTGCCGCTAGAATATTAATTAGAAAATCGGCATTGTTATTTTCATATTGCTCATGACTCACCGTTCTACCACACTTATTGACATCGTGCACGCTTTAACATCACCCCCCCCCCCCTCCATCGCACCACAAATATTATATTATTATATATTGTGTTATTCTCTGATTTTATATTTAGTGTCTTTTGTAACACCGACGAAGGCGGGAGCGAAACCGGTTGGTTGTTAATAAATAAATTGGTCTCAAAACAAATTAAAGGTGTATTAATTAAACTTTATATTTCATAATGCCACACCACAAATTAAGGGATTTATACGAAAATAAAAAATATATTTTAGTAGTATCTATTGTTTCTGGAACAATGTTGTAAAAACTCTATAAAAAATGTATGTTGTTAATTAAAATTTATAGTATGAAGTTCTTTTCAAACAATAAAAGAAAAAAAATATGACAGAATACCTATTTTGTTTTAGCCCATTTGAATAAATAGAATTATATTTGATATTTTCATGATGGTTTCAAAATGGCATCCAGGGGTGGCTGTCATTTGAAACTTTCATATTTGACCAATGTAAAATAACTATTCGGAAGTGTACTACATCATCATGGATGGTTAATGTTTTATTGTGCTTCAACAAAGAATAAATATCAAATGGTACACGCTCTCATATCCAAGTTGTACAGAGCTCTGAACGGCTTCCCGTCAGCCAGCCAGCTAAAATGACAACCTCTGCCTGAATAGGCTTCTTGCCTCCGGTGCCACCGCCACAGGTCCTGACCATCGTAATCGCTCACTACTCCATTTTGCCGTTGCCACCATCTTCCCGACCAGCTGCTATCTTCGAGTCTGCTGCCGTTCCTCGAATGCCTCAATTCCTTGCTTCTCCTGCTGCCGTTGACTTCGCTTCCTCCTGCACCGCATTCTCCTTCTGCCCCGCCACTGTCATCGTTGCCGACCCGCTGATTTACTCCAATGCCCCATTTCCCACCTCCTCCCTTTCCACCAACCTTATTCCACATTGTTTCTCAACCCCATTTGCTATATTGGTCCTCACACAAGACTACCGGCCCACACCCATGGCCACTCTCGTCCCACTCGGTTTTGTACCCAGGACCAACAAGCCCCCACCCAAGGCCACTTCCTGTCACCGTCCCTCGGTCTCCATCCAAGACTATGGCCCCTATCCAAGGCCACTCCCGACCACTCCACACTCCTCCCTACCCGGATAGTCAGATCCGAATGTCGGACCCGACCCACCACATCTTCCTCTCACCATCCAACAATATTCAACCTCAAAATCCAAGAAATAAATTTCGAACATGTGGGGAAGCAAAAGCAACCGGGTTGGTACTCCCGAAAAGACATAACATACTTTCACAATATTAAAAAAAAAAAAGACTAATACCAAAGATTCAAATCAATGATACTAGAATTTATTTTACAATCTTCAATACGAGCAGAAAATAGCTCATCATTATGAAGAAGGAATCTGGTCATGTCCAGTCTCGAACCCAAGTCCCCTGAATCAGGAGTCAAGCGTTCCATCCCCTAGACCACCACCCGATTTAATTTTTCTTTTTGCAGATATGTTTCAGTTGTGCTCAACGTTCTTCTATGTACAAATTTTAACATTATATATACCGTAGAAGGTTGGATCGCAACATGTTTGTATAAAAAAGAATAAAGTATCGTTAAAATACGTAGTGTAATTACCCGGAAGACCACCAAAAATATGGAGTGATAGCTGGGAGTCAATTTCCAAGAGAGGCCAGCCATAAAAATTGACCAAGGGTATAAAAGGAGAAGAAGAAATATTGTATTTATTACAGTTACTGGTCACTCTACCCTGCGTTTCTCTCCCTAAGAAGACGAGAGAGGTTCACTTATTCGATAGATTATTTGTAAAAAGAATTCTACGTTTAAGCATTAAAAGCTATGGAGCTTTCTGATAGCTGGAGGGAGTCGAAGCTTATACCAAATGTACTGTTTATATTTTACATTCTCCCGAGAAGAATAATCCTGTCGATCGATCGGAAACTAGTGTATATTTTTTCTCAGCATCATTATTAATGAAATTGGTCCATTATATAAGGAAACAATTATATTCGTGAGTGGCTTCATAAAAGTAGGGAATTCACATTTTACAATAGTGAAAATAAAGCAACAGATAACTTTTTATTACGTCACTTAAACATTTTTGATAAACTTAAAGCGTTAACACTGTGAAATTCCATAATGACGATTTTTTTATGAATAACACACATTGCATTGTTTAAAAGTTGTTTTGTTTATTTGATGGGTGAAATGGCCATTTACTTGTCATAAAATATGAAGAGTTTCTTTACTAAATCAATAGCTTTAGTATAATAAATCATTGTTAACCAAAAATTCCTTTAAAAAAATAAAATATTTTCAAAACATAAAATAGTAACTCATTAAGCTCTTAATATTTTAATATTTGAAAATCAGAAGTTGAGTCTCATCCGAAATATATTATGTCTGCAAATCGAAAAAGAATGTGTTTTGAAAATACGAAGTTTAATTCTATTTACAAAAACTAACTAACTAACCATCACGCCGTCTATCCGAAGGTGTAGGCAGAAAGAACGGACCCGCCACACTTTTCTTTCCTGACATATTTCTCTCGCTTCCTCAACATTTACACAACGTGTCGTGCACACGCCTCGATTTCTCCGACTCCTCACGTGGCCGACATTCAATATTTGATTTATTTAATCGTGCCACGCTTTCCTCGGTCTTCCTCTATTTGTAGTTCCATTGACATCATTAACCATTTTTACCATTCTTTCTTTATTCATTATATTCATGTGTCTAAACCATCTTAATGATCCTTTCATTATTTTGTTCATAACTCTTTCATTCGCACCGAATTCACTTCTTATATTTTCATTCGACACTCTATCATACTCAGATTATCGACACATTCGTCTAAGAGATCTCATTTCTACTGCATTTTTTTTTACTTTCATCCTTCTTTTGCCAGTTCTATGCTTCGTTTTCATACATAAGGGTCGATACCAGAAAACCATTATGAACTGCCATTTTAGCTTTGTTAATTCTATTAATTTAAATGTGAATCTACAATACAAAGTGGAGAAGTTGTATATTTTGGCTTATATGAATTTGAAACACGTAAAGCGAGTGTTAAAGTCGAATGTTTGCTTTTGCGCTTCTGATCTGATATATTGTCACTTGACGTCACTAACAGTTCACAATTTATTCTAAATAAGTACTCGTATCGGGGTATGTCATCAATCAACCCCTATTTCGAAACACCGTGTACTAAATAAATTATTAACATGTAGATTGGTATGTAAATGGCAAACCTCGCAATGGTAATTTGGGGTCCTACCAAGCCCCCCTCCACCGGCAAATAACAACAATTAATAGTTGCGGGAAGGTCAATAAATGTTCCATTTGCATGCCTCCAATAGCAAAAACCTAATGTCATTTCATGTAACCTAAATCGAGTGCTTTATTGCGAACAAAATAATAACGACCACAATAATTGTATCAAACACCAAGTCAATCAATGGCGCATTATTATTATGTATTCTACTTGTGCCATTCGATCCTTCCATTAAACCTAATTCGCTCTAATATCGAGAGCACGCAAAAGCTATTGAGACCGAAATATAATATAATGTGTTTCAAGCATTGCAAAATGTTCGACTCGCGCAAGTACTTCGGTAATGCGTAGAGATGTTCCGACCTCCAAGTGCTGGCCTGTACCTACCTGTGTTAGAATCGAGTTTTACATATTTTTAAATATTTCAATTGTCAATATTCCTGTCGAAAGATAAAGACAGATTTTTAATTTTGCTAAATGGCAGTGCATAATGGCGTTCTTGTGCCAACCCTTATGTATGGAAGTGAAGCATGGAACTGGCAAAAGAAGGATGAAAGTAGAATAAATGCAGTAGAAATGAGATCCCTTAGACGGATGTCTAGATACTCTGTGTATGATAGTGTCGAATGAAAATATAAGAAGTGAATTCGGTGTGAATGATGGTGTTATGAAAGAAATAATGAAAGGGTCATTAAGATGGTTTGGACCCATGGAAAGAATGAGTGAAGACAGAATGGTAAAGAAGAAGAGTTCATAAAGAGTAAACGGCGCGAACGGAGCTAGAAATAGAGGAAGGCCGAGGGAAACGTGGCACGATCAAATCAATCGAGTCGGAGAAATCGACGTGCGTGCATGACAAGATGTATGAATGTAGAAGAATTGAGAGAAGTATGTCAGGACAGAACAGTGTGGCGTTCCATTCTTTCTGCCTACCCCTCCGGGGAGACGGCGTGATGGTTAGTTAGTTAGTTAGTCACACTGCAGGTATTTTTTTCCAAGGAGTTTAGGTGTATCTTATTCTTCTTCACCATTTTCCCGTCCACTCCTGGATAAAGGACGGAGGCGTCTTATACACAACTTCTCTCTTGCAATCTGTTTAAACAAGATACCAAAGTTGGTCCTATGTCCATCATCGCTTTGGTGATCGACGGCCCTCTGGAGTGTCCTGCGTCACGATCTTGGGAATCGTCGCTGGGTCCATTCTCTCGATGAGGTCCCTCCACCTGACGATTGAAGGGAAGATCAAAAGAAGAAGTGCTGTGCGAACCAAAAGAAAGTCTGGGAAACATCATACAGTGGAGTGGATTGCAGACCGTGTGTAGCCTCATAGACGCTTCGAGGGACAGGAAAGAAATGGGGAAAATTATTCGCAAATATTTACTAATGGAAATACAGCGAAATAAGTAAAAGAAGATAAAAGTGTTTAAAAAAACATATTAACTCTGTTGAACGTATCCTTCCAAGTTATCATACTTACTTTAATAATATTTTAACTAACAAACTAACCATCACGCCGGTTTCCCAGAGGGGTAGACAGAGAGAATGGATCGCCATACTGCTCTGTCCCGACATATCTCTAGATTCCTCTACATTCATACATCGTAACATTGCACGCTCATCTATTTTTCCGACTTCGAATGTGGCCGCCATTTAGTGTTTGGTATTCAACGTTTTCTCTTTCCAATCACACTACTTGTACATATACAACATTTTAACCATTCTTCTTTCGTCTATACGTTTCATATGTACAAACCATCTGAGGGATCCGTTTTTAATTTTGCTTATTATGCAATCATCTGCCTTGCATTTCTTCCATACTTCGTCGTTCGTTATTCAATTATATTATATATAATATCCCAGCACATTATTTTACAGTCTCATTTTTACGGCATTTTCCCAACATTCATCCCTTTTTTGCCAGCTCCAAGCTCCACTTCCATACATAAGGGTTGGCACAAGAACTTCAATGTGGAAAGTCATCTTTTCTTCAGTGGATATATATATAATATTTTATACGCAAGTATATTGAAAATATATGTTTAAAGCTGTAAGCTTGTATAGAAATTCAATGTTTATATTATTTGCCATAATATAATACGGCACTGATCGAAATCAATACATTATTTTTATATGGAAGCAAGAATATTAAATCCCCAAAAGAAAAGAAAGTATCATTTTTTAATGTTCGTCTTTCTATTTAGTCTTAATGTATCATAGATTACCTTGAAGTAGAGTTCAGTGCCATTATTTATAGCATTTTTTACAAATAGCAACACGCTAGAGTTTGCATCTCGTTCCTTTAAGACATTCGAGTCGGTTGAGATCTTGAAGAAGCTGTGATATGTGAGAACTACTTGGCCATAAAGTTGGATTATTATTGAGTTTAAAAAAATAATAAAAATATTATTTTATCTACAACGTGGATAAATATAATATATCAAACGAAAGCATTATATAATAAGACGACCTTCGTGGCCAAATGGTAAGTGCTTTGAGATTCCCAGCGATGGCAGTGTGATTGTCACAATGCCTTTAGTCTGGTGAAGAATTCACGTAACAATAAAATGGCGGTAGATAAGCTACCTATCACATGTCACGATTTGGCTCGCGCTGTAATTATGTGAAGGACGATTCAATAAAATAATAATAATAAGTTGTTGGCATCGTTGATAACCCGCAATGGGTGAAATCCAGTATTCGTATACAAATATATGTATACATTTAAAAAATATTGTAAAACATATCTAGTTTAAGATTGGTATATATAATAGATAGGAGTGACATCTCCAGGCGGCTTCTAACAATGCGCTAATGGCGAGGTAGCCTTTCACATTGTGTTAAAAAGATGTTCTGCTTAATGCTTAATAAACATAAATCTTCATAGATGACGTTAGTGTGTAGATTATGTAGATTTATCTTAGAGATTAACATATATAATCAAAATCTTCATAGACGGCGCATTGAAACTGTCATGTGAAATCTGACATAGGACTCTAACATATATACAACTTCCAAAAATTTGTCATACATGGTCATAAACAAAGTTGGAATGGGGAATGTTGTGATTGCATAAAGCGTGCGCTAAACCCAACCAATGACAGGTCATAAGTCCTGTAAACACTTTGATCAACCATATTCAGTTTCCAATTTGCATCTTCGTCTCTATTGAGATACAATTAAATCATGATAATAAGTATTTTAATAAAAAATTGTTCGTGTGATTCAATCGAACAGCAAATTCGAGTGTGGCCACATCCCTATTGTCATTACTGTACTACAAGAAATATTATCATCAAAGTAAATACAATCTTGGCACTAATACTCACAAGCTTCCCCGTATTCTGGAGGACCAGCTATAACGGCCATTATTCTGTACTTCCTGATAGCAGAGAACGTATTTTACAGAATCCCGATGGATTTAAGGATACGTTTTGGGTAGGGAAATAAAAATGTGGTAGCGGCAGTATTACCATATAAAGAGATACAAGTCATAAAGTGATTGCATGAATTATATATACTTGTCTCATTTGAGTACTAATTTATTTAAAACGCATGTGACTCTTCATTTTCACGGCATACAATTCGTGATAAAACATATTTCATGAAGAAAATTATAAATTTGAATAAAAAATATATACCTAATAAAGCAAGAGCAGACACTGTCAGAACCAAACGTTTCTTAAGAGCAGCAGAAATGAGAACATTGCGACCTATTGTGGGGAGAACCCTTAGAGATAGAATAGCCAATGAAGAAATTCGCAAATCCTGCAAAATTGAAGACAAAGTGAGATGGAATAGGCAGAGAAGACGATTCTGGAGGAACCGCATCGAGAGAATGGATCTAGCAAGAATTCCTAATATCGTGATGCACGAGACTCCCGTGGGCCGTCGACCACCAGGACGACCACCAAATAGATGGGGAGAAGGCTGGTCGTCTTCATCACAGGAAGAAAGTTGACATCCTGCATAAACGGAGTCACAAGATCTACAATCAAAAGAAGAAGAATAATAAATATGTTCATTAAAATTTTTTGGTGAATTTTCTAATGATTTTACTTGTTTAAACTCTTGAAAATAACTCGAATATAATTATTTCTATTGAATATATTCATGATGACCTTCGTGGCAGACTAGGAAGAGCTATGACTGCCACACCAAATGTCCCGTGTTTGATTCTCGGCGGTGGCAGTGTGATTGTCACACTGTCTTTGGTCTGGTGTAGAATTCACGTGACAATAAATTGACGATAGATTAGCTATCACACCTATCACACGTCATGAAAATCAATAGCTAAAAAGTAGAATACAGTATTTGGGTTCAAATAATCTGCTGTATACGAATGTGGATTACAACAGGAAACTACCACATTAAGATCTCATGTGGCACCCCAAGAACCAGCAAAAATATTACACTTTGCTGTAAACCAATCCCTTGAACTGAAACTACCGAAGAAAAATATATTCATATTTGCCAACAATGTATATTTACGCACTAAGGCATTTGAATACAAATTTCGTATATAATATTGTTTTTTTATAAGGCTAATGCTTAAAATTCAATTAAATAGTGGCATTTAATAAATAAATGGTTAGTTTTTCAAAGTTTAAAGTAGCTATTAAAAATCGTAGTTTAATTTCTTTATAAATTTTCAATTATTATTGCAGAAAAATGAGATCTCTTCGACGAATGTGCGATAATCTGTGTATGAGAGTATCGAATGAAAATAAAAGAAGTGAATGCAGTGCGAATGAAGGTTTGGGCACATGGAAAGAATTAATGAAGAATGGTTAAAAATATAAATGTTAACTATGTAAATAGAACTGGAAATAGAGGAAGACTGAAGAAAATGTGGCACGATCAAATAAATCAAATATTGAATGTCGGCCACGTGAGGAGTCGGAGAAATCGACGTGCGTGCATATCACGATCAGGATAGAAAAGTGTGGCTGTTCATTCTTTCTGCCTACCCTTTCAGAAGACGGCGTGATGGATAGTTAGTTTGTTTATTTTTAAATTGAAACTGCAATATTAATTATCGCATAAAAATCAACGTTTTGGCGGCAAAGTCTCATAGATTGTTTGAAGACATGTTTTATTTTGATATCACGATACACGCGTGTACACCATTGATTTTTAGGATAATCGTATTTCAGGAGGAAGCTATGTAAGTTTCAGGTTTCCGAGCCCCGCGCTAAAATTCAACCTAAGTGCCCACAAGGAACACGCATTACTCCAGAGCATAAAATATGTAGAAATGTGGTTCCAGAATTTCATTGCATAGAAGGGGTAGGGATATTTATTTCTAATCGCAGATGTGTGGAACAACAGGGTGTTTCGAACAAAACTACAATACTGGATATCTAATTATTATGATTATATTACAAGATGGTGTGCGATTTATAAGATGGTGTGCGACCCATCATGGCATATGGGAACGAGTGCAGGGCCGACACCACAATCACAAAAAACGCGCTCAGAGTGTCAGAAATGAAGACGCTCAGAAACATATCTGGCAAGACACTATGAAATATAATAAGGAACTTAAGGATAAGGGAGATATGCGAGGTCGAGGATGTCGTCAGGTAGGGAAGGCAAAGGGGAAGATACTATTGTAGTACGAACACGTGAGGAGAATGGATCCATCCGTAAGATAGACGATCCCTGGGCAGACCACCAGAGATGGATCGGCAGTGAGAAAATGAGGACAATATTCTGCAATGATAAACTAAATTTGAAACTTAGTCAAATAATGTTAAAGGGTTACGTTTGGTCCGTTATGTTGTATGGTTCGGAAACCTGGACTCTGAAGGAGCATACTATGAACCGGTTAGAGTCATTCAAAATGTGATTGCATAGAAGAATGTTTCTAATACCGTGGACAGATTTCAGGAATTCAGAAGTCCTGAGGAGGAAGGTCCCAGGTTATTCCGACGTGTCTGTTCAGATCATCCTTCCACCGTAGTTGCGGTCGCCCCGCACTTCTCTTTGCCGTCCACGGTCTCCAAGTCAGCAGTCTTCTTGTCCACTTTTCATAGAGAAATATGTCAGAAAAGAAAAGTGGGGCAGTCCATTCTTTCGGCTTACGAGACGGCGAGATGGTTACTTAGTTAGTTAGTTTTTTACCAAAGAATTGAAATTCAATTCTTTGGCGTATAAGATAGGAGTGATACTCCAGGCGACTTCTAAAACAGTGCGCTAGGAGGCGGTAGCCTCTTCGCATTGTGTTAATAAAGTAGTTTGCTAAATGCTAAACAATCATTCTTCATAGATGGCGTTAGTGGGTGGATTGTATAGATTAATCTTAAAAAATTAATTAGTACAATCAAATCTACATAGATGGCTGACTGGAACTGACACGTGAAGATAGGTATGGATTTGGAGTATATATACAACTTCCAAAAAAAATTTATCATGCATGATCATAATAACAATGGTGGAATGGGGAATGTTGTAATTACATAAAGCGTGCGCTTAACCCAACCAATGACAGGTCATAAGTCCTGTAAACACCTTGATCATCCATATTCAGTTTCCAGTTTGCGTCCTCGTCTCTATTGAGATACAATTAAAAATTTGAGTTAGTTTTTTATTTATTTCATAAAACAATATACGAGTACATATAATATATGGGAGCGAGTATTCAACTGACAGAAGAAGGATGATAGTTGAATAAATACATTAGATGTGAGATGAGATCAGGAAGGAATGTAAAGCAGAAAACATTATTATGAAAAGAGCACAGCGTTTTGAACGTATGGAACGCACGTATGAGTGGTTAGAAATGTAAAAATTAACTGTGTAAATGAGGTGCGAAGTCGAGGAAGACCGAGGAAATCGTCACATTACCAAAATAATCAAATTTTACAAATCGGCCATTAAGAAGTCGGAAGTATCGATGTGCGCGTATGAGGTACGTTAGGATAGAGTAGTGTGGCGGAACACATTTTATATCTCTATAGTATATGTTAACGATGTAAATGGAACTAGAAATAGAGGAATACCGAGGAAAACGTGGCACAATCAAATAAATCAAATATCGAATGGCGGCCACATGAAGCGAGAGAAATATGTCAGGAAAGAAAAGTATGGCAGTCCATTCTTTCTGCCTACCCCTTCGGGGAGACGGCGTGATGGTTAGTTAGTTACTTATTTTACTAAAAATGTTTACACCTATCATATTGTACATCCTGTGTGTATTTTATATATGTATGCGAACGTTTGATAAAATGGTGTATGTGTATAATAAGGTGAGGAGGGTGCGATGACGGGGGTGGTAGCCACCCAGAGATCACTTGACCCCCCCTGCGATCTTGCTGGAGTTTGACGATAACTCCAATATACCTTACAAAACTAAAACGCCGAAGTGATTTAGATATATCTTCATGGCATATTTCACTCCATTAATTTTAGTTTATATTAATTTATTTTTCACTTAATTTAAAAATGCCATTACAAGGCGAAATATATTATAAATCTTATCAATCATGAATTAAAACATAATAACATCGATACGCATAATAACAGTGTTTTAAAATTAAAAAAAAACTAACTAACATACGCCGTTTCTCCGGAGAGGTAGGCAGAGAGGATGAATTGCTACATTGTTCTATCCTGGCACAATTCTCGCGCCTCTTCTACTTTCACACATCGTGAGATGCACGCTCGTCGATTGTTCCTACTTCGAACATGGCCGCCTTTCAGTAATTGATTAATTTGGTCATTCCATGTCTTCCTTGGCCATTCTCGCTTCTTTTCCCATTGACACTACTTGCATATAACTTATTAACCATTCTTCCCTCATCCATTCATTTCATATCTCTAAACCATTTTAGTGACCCTTTCTTAATTTTATTTATCACGCATTCATCCGCCTTACATTCCTTTCTTACTATCATTAGATATTCTATCATACATTGTTTTCTGCACATTCATCTTAGTAACCTCATTTCTACGGCATTTATCCTACTTTCATCCTTCTTCTGCCAGCTCCAAACTTCACATCCATACATTCTCACCTTATTTTAATATAATATATTAAAATTTAAAAAAAAACTGAAATATCATGGCGTATGGTGTCTTCCCACTCGCGGTCAGAACAATTTTCGTACCACTTGCGGTCAATCAATATAATAAAATGCAAATAATGTCAGGGGTGAATTCACTCGCGGTCAATAAAATAACTTCATAAATCGGCAATTCCAAATTGCGGAACGAATCATCAGTAAGATTAAAATAATGGTCAAATTGCCCTCCATGCTAGTTTTATTTATTGCGTAGAAAGGTGGATTTTTCCTACAGAAAAAATAAGTCATTAAGATTATTATTTTATAAAGCAATGCTATGTTGCCAGAAAAAGAGCTCCGATTCAAAGAGAGTACCGCTGTTCAACAGAGGTTAGTTAAGGTTAGGTTAGATTAGATAGATATCTCCGACAGCGACAGCATAGATTGTTTTACCTATCGGCCGCCAGAACCAACCTGCCTCTGGTGACACCGGTGGGAAGAGTAATTAATCGACGACCTTTGTGGCAGAGTGGTTACGAGCTCTGACTTCCATACCTAAGGTCCCGGGTTCGATTCCCGGCGATGGCAGTGTGATTGTCACACTGTCTTTGGTCTGGTGTAGAATTCATGTGACAATAAAATGGCGATAGATTGGCTACCTATCACATGTCATGAGAATCAATATAATAGCTTCAAAAATAAAAAATTGTATACAGTAATTGGGTCCAAACGACCTGTTGTGTACATAAAAAAAAAAAAAATCTGCTGAACGCGGTCTCCTCGGAGATCGACTACGGAAACCGTCTGAAACCTTTGTCCTGACTCTTATGTCCTCATTTCTGAGTCTGTCCCGTAAACTGATACCCAACATGGCTCTCTCCATTGCTCTCTGAGTGACTCTTAGCTTGTTGGCAGTTTTTTGTTTTCACAATAAAACTGTAATTAGAAGTAACAATTACGCATAGTATAGAGGCAAAAACGATTAATAAAATACAATTGTGATACAAAAAACAAAGTTTATTCATTAACAGTTTAAAATATTAAGGTACCAAAGTGTTTCAGCCAAAACAATGGACTATTTTAAAATGTCTTATTTTATAGAATTACTATTCTCGAAGTGAAAATTCTGATTTTAAATTATAGCAGTTACTTGTATGAGTCTAATACAATCTAGCAACTCAGTCAGTCAGCTTGGTACTGTTAAGGTAATAATTATCCCTTCAGTGGGCGCTATCCTCGCTATCGTGCCGCCGGATCGTTCAGCGGGCACCAGAGCCATACGGAAGTGGGCTTAAAGCCTTCCAATAATCTCATTACCCAACACGCGAGGCGAGCGAGAAAGTCGATAGACTGGAGCGCGCCACCCCGCCACCCCAAACCCCTTCAGGAAATCTCGGCGGGTGCAATAATCTAATAAGGATTCTCGTTTTAGAAAATCCATAAATATTTTTACTGCTACATTAAAAAAAAAATATTAACTAACTAACCATCACGCCGTCTCCCCGAAGGGGTAGGCAGAAAGAATGGACTGCCACACCTTTCTTTCCTGACATATTTCTCTCGCTTCCTCAACATTCATACATCGTGTCATGCACGCGCGTCGATTTCTCTGACTCCTCACATGGCCGACATTCAATATTTGATTTATTTGATCGTGCCACGTTTTCTTCGGTCTTCCTCTATTTTAAGTTCCGATTTCGTTGTTTACAAATACTTCATTTACCATTATTTTTTCATTCATTGTTTCCATGTGTCCAAACCATCCTAATGACCCATTGATTATTTTGTTCATAACACTTTCATTTGCACTGCATTCACTTCATATATTTGCATATACAGGTTTAAAACACATTCGTCTAAGACATCTCATTTACACATTTACCTTATAAATGAAATATCTGGAATGTTTTTTTGCTCGTCAGTGACATAACAATGTTTAATGTAAAAAGTTGTTATGATTCTCAAACGGATTATTTAGAACTGAATCTGTTTGGTTTATTTTCAAGTTGTATTTGATCATACTGATGACTGGTGCATAACAATTGTACTATCAGTATTACGAATTAAGCGTATTAACTATTGTCAAACGTGTGTTTATCTGATATAAATATAACTTATTTTCAAACAACGGTGCTTCAGTATACACGTAGTCTAGTGAGGTGTTATGCGGATTGCAGGCAGTTTAGGTGCTACGGGTCAAATCGCTCTCTACCTTATCGACAGCATTGTATTCTATGTGTAGGTACATATTGTAATAAATGGAATAATATGAGTTTATCGTAAATTGTTGAAAACAGTACCCGAAAGTCCAGTGCTTTAAATCCTATTTGACCATTTATTCTTGTTTTTTGCTGGAGATGTCTATTGGTGGCAATAAGGTCCGCAACCCATTACATCGCATCTCCCGCGGGGCGAATAGAGAAGGATGTAGTGCCGCATTGGTTAAAGTTTGTCAGTACATTCTTTCTGTCTATCCCTTCGGGAAGACGGCGTGATGGTTAGTTAGTTAGTTAGCTAGTTCTTGTTTTTGAATTTTGTTTATTAGATGTAAAAATTCATATTAAATAATTAATGCGAATGAATACGTCTAGAAGGTTTATTTTATATTATGAAAATAATTTGCTAAGATATTGATAAGACATTAAATAATGCTTTAGCAAAACGAGACATGTAATTCCCATAAAAGATAATGACAACAACAACAACAACATTAAACCATCACGCCGTTTCACCGCAGGGGTACGCAGAGAATGGACCGCCACACTACTCTATCCTGACATACCTCCCTAGATTTCTCCACATTCATACAGCGAGTCATACACGCACGTCGATTCTTCCGGCTTCTGACATGACTAGCCTTTAAAATTTGATTAATTTGGTCATGCCATGTTTTTCTCGGTCTACCTCGACTCCGTACTCCATTTACATCCTTAATGTATACTTTTTTTAACCATTCTTTCTTCACCCATACGCTCCATATGTCCGAACCAACGCAGCGATCCTTTAAGATAATAAAAGATTATAAAACTTCTAGAAAACAAACATTTTCATTCGCAGTAATTATTTGTATATTTAACAGAGTTTTTTTTTTTCAAATTGTTTAAACTTCAAATTAGACCGGTTTGCAACATGAAAACAGAGAATAATTCGCATAATAATATTTTACGTAAATTACACAATCATAAATCAAGTAGACACACACATAACATCGTTTTAAATATGGCCCTTGATAAAAGTTAACAAATTATCATATTTCACGACTCCGCGTCAACAGCGTAAAAAAGTACTCAAATGTGTGGGTACTGCGTGTAGAAGGGGATATTCTTGTTAAATTTACAAAATTCTCATTACGCCGCAATATTCCAGGGTATGCAAAACCAGTTTCTGCAAATATAATATTCATTTCGCGCCATAATACGGGCGCGTTGTGTAAAATGGAAGTTTCATTGCAAGTGTCATGTTTATGTTCCATTTTCAAACAATATCTAAACGCCCGCCGCCGTCGACACGACAGTTTCCGCCAGATGAAAATTCAGTGTTGCCAGACATAAACGTTGGTATGCTTCCTTCCCGAGGTATTACTATCGCTTTTACATAGGTACCTACCTACAATAAGAATGAGCCTTTACTGCCGCAATATATCTATACGCAGCTGAAAATGTTACCCTAGTGAAAAACGTTTCTAATACCATAGATGGAATTCAATAAATCAGTTTATTTTCTCAAAAGATATTACAAACAAAAACTACAGTTTAGGCCATTTATTGAGAACAGTTAAAATATAATGTATAATACCAGGAACGCACGACAGATGGTTCGACTTAGGAATACAAGAGACTCTGTAAAGTCAATTGTATTTGTCGGAATTGGTTATATTTAGTTAATACTGGTCTAACTGTCACGCTAATTCCTCTAAGGAATAACCAAAGAGTCTTACCGCCTTAAACTTCTTACTTTATTCATTTTTTCGTTGTTTTTTACGATTTCAGAGTCTTTAGTGATAGTTTTATTATTTTGTTCGTCGCGTTGGGAAGACTATGCGTGATCGAGTAAGGAACATCAAAATCCGAGAGGTCTACTAGGTTCAAGAAGTGCTCAGATAGGGGCGACAAGGTCTATGGTACTGGTATCAACATGTTCAGAGAAAGAATCCTACAAGAAATGAGAAATAAAGAGGGAGCATGGTTATTATCCGTGACCCTTTCTGACCGAATTCTTGCTAGGCATGATAATCTACCAATCATTGGGGATAAGGATTGGCGGCCGTATGCATAACTCGGATGTCCTGAGTAGGTCTATTTGTCCCTAATAATTACCTTCATCAAAGACAGTACAGATTGTTTTATTTGCCAAGCTGAAAAACCAATGGTTCTGCCTTTGGGTAAAGCAATCTCATTGCTTAATCGGGTCGCCTTAGAGGTCGACACATTTCGTGATAGTGTAAGTTGCCTCAGGGATGCAATATCAATGCTGTGATTGTTATCTCTGATGCGTAGTCTTTGTGATTTTTTAATGTTTTTTATTTTTTAATAATTAATTAATAATTTTTAAGAGGTTGCAGACGACAAGAATTGAAGCATCTGTAATATTTATGATCTTTGTGTAAATAAATGATGATGAATCCCAAACATTGCTCCGCATGGAATACCAGGTAGACGGCATCTTACAGGGAGACCCCTAAAACAATGGAGAGATAGTTGGAGTTCAGCATTACAGAAGAATCTTATTTTTACAGACTTTTAAGTCTACAACAAGTTAAAAAATAATAAGAAGAAGAACGAATATAACGGAAATTTTAATAGTTTACTGTTTACAATGAGGCTCGGTTATTAGACTAGCGATGAGAAACTAAATGTAAACCTTCAATTTAATTCGAAAGCAAAAAATATACCATAAATTTTTTGACGAAACAGGATCACCCGAATATGTATGCTTTCATGTTTTATCTGTTTTATTAGTATTTTATTTATTATCTTTTCCATCCCAAATAAACAATAAATACATTTCATCCGCAAATAATTTATTCGAGAACGATAATGTAAAATAATAAAACATCGGATAAGGCGAGCTTCGTTGTGTTTGTGATAAGAAAATAAAACATTTCCACAAAAGGTTTTTTGTAAGAGGAGGGGGTAGGTACCACGGAAAAACAAAAGACCCTTTCTTTTGTCTATCTTTGCGTGCATCTCGCTCATAATTTATTCCGTTCAACAAATGATTCGTGAGGTAATGTATTATCAGAATTATTTCTCGATATTTATGAAATTGATATAATCAATAAACTTTGAAGCCTTCCCTCAAACAGATTTTTTCTCGCTACTTTAGTAATTGTGGTGAAAATCATTTATATTATTAATATCATGATGAGGCGTGGAAAATGTGTCTTAATTGAGCGCTAATGATCCGATATAAGCACAAAATCAAGGAACAACTAACATACCATCACATCGTTTATCCGGAGGGATAGACAGAGAGGATTATTTATTTATTCATTTATTTACTTATAATCTACATAAATATTATAATAATATAAGGTTAAATTGTAAATAAAACACTTGTTTTTCACCACTTGAGTATTATATTTTACACGACTAGTTTCGGAAGCTACAGATGCTTCCATCTACAGCATCATGGAAGCATCTGTAGCTTCCGAAACTAGTCGTGTAAAATATAATACTCAAGTGGTGAAAAACAAGTGTTTTATTTACAATTTAATCATGTCCTACCACAAAGTGAATGCCGAAACAATAAATAACACATAAGGTTACATTTTGATAACATATTTGTTTAATTCTTTTCTAAATTTGTTCATGTTCTGCTCACTTCTGACTTCCCCCAGAATATCTTTAGACATTTTAAGAGTAATTGCGTAGATTTTCACGGTTGGCAGCAATATGTTCGTTGTGTTTTTGGGTAACACCGTGTGATTTGGTAAACTCCTTCTCGACCGACGTTTCGGAGATCGTTGCAGTCTCCATCTTCATTACCCTTCATTACCCATTATATCCTTATATAACTCTCGCGTATCTTCTACATTCATACACGATGACACGCACGTTCGTCGATTGTTCCGACTTCGAATATGGCCGCCTTTTAGTAATAGATTAATTTTGACATGGCATGTTTTTCTTGGCCTTCATCTACTTCCATTCACACAGCTAACTAACTAAAGAACCATCACGTCATCTCTCTGGAGGGGTAGGCAGAGAGGATGGACCTCCATACCATTCTGTCTTGACATACCTCTCTTGCTTCCTCCACATTCGTAACATGCACGTTCGTCGATTTTTCCGACTTGTATTCACACAGCTTGGATAAATATTTTAACCATTCTTCCATCATCCATTCGTTCCAAACCATCTTAGTGTTCCTTTCTTCATTTTGTTTACTACGTATTAATCTGCCTTCATTTCCGTCCTTCATCCTTCTTAACGATCTCATTTCTACGGTATTTACTTCAATTTCATCATTCATCTGCCAACTCCAAGCTTCATTTTGGAAATTATATATTTTTTAAATTTTAAATGTCCTAACCTCGGAGTGAGTGTTAAGAAATGAAAATTAAAAAAAAATTATTAAACCTAAACTTATAAATAGTTTTGGATTTATTTTTTAATTAGGAAATCTTTTTATATGTATTTAATATTAAATAACTAAACAAAATCACAAGAATATGTCTTCATAAGAGGCAAAGACAATATTTTTCTAATCTCAATTTAAACATGGAGTTTGTTATTTTTGGTTCAAGTTTGGTTAACAGGAACAGGGGAGGCTACGAGGGACTAGAAAAATATTTTCCAGGCGTATATTAATCGATTCGTTAGTTCCTGACCTAATTAACCATTGGAACAGCATGCCCGTATCCCTCATATTCCCATGCAAGTACTCACCCACCTACAAGCGAGTGTACAGAAGTGCTCTGCTCATTAATTAAACGTAACATTAAATACACATTTAAAAAAACGGTAGACTTATTTAGAGGCGATTTGATTTTATAATTGAAAAAATAGATATTCATTATTCTTTTTTTTATCAAAAAATATATGGCCGAGCCATAGAGGGCTCCCTCTGCTTATCCGAAGCTGTTATAGGCGCAGCGGCGCCTTTCGTCAGCTTCACTCGTGCACTCCCTAGGCCCGTCCCCCGTCCATGCGGGACTTACGTTAAAAATAATAATAATAATAAAAGTATATTTGCAACCAAGGGGGACCCAGACCACATTTAAGCTAAGGTTTTCTATTCTTCTAATTGACTCACCGAGTAGCGCCTGGAAGAGCCGGGACTTGAAGATGCGGATAACCCTCTCGATGGCGATCCTGAGCTGCCTGTCCTGGGACTTGGTCAGCTTGGAGTGGTAGTCCTCCAGCAATTCTAGCGCACGGTGCGCTTCTGAAAATATAAAAAATATCATTCTTAAATGGATAATGCTTAAATAGGCACAATTTGGAAATAAAGAGTTTTTAAAAATTAAACTCAGATGTAACTCCTAATTAATGACATTCCCTTATTCATTAATTTGTTAATTACACATATGAATTAAAAAATTGTGACTGTTGATCTCGATCAATGTTGATCTCAATCAATGTGGATCTCAATCAATGTTGATCCCAATCAATGTCGATCTCAATCAATGTTGATCTTAGATAAACTTAATTTTAGATAAACTTAAGGCGTTAACACTGTGGAATTCCATAATGAAGAATTTTTATGAATTAAAACACTGTTTTTTCCACTTTTGAGTTTATTTTTCTCGACATGTTTCGAAGGCCTTCATCGTCAGGAGAACGATAT
Source organism: Lepidostoma basale (assembly GCA_022606425.2). Taxonomy (NCBI): domain Eukaryota; kingdom Metazoa; phylum Arthropoda; class Insecta; order Trichoptera; family Lepidostomatidae; genus Lepidostoma; species Lepidostoma basale. The sequence continues at coordinate 369,372 of JAHDVF020000079.1, read as the reverse complement.
AACCCGATGATGAACGTGTAAGCCTTCGAAACATGTCGAGAAAAAAGTGGAAAAAACAGTATTTTAATTCATAAAAAATCGACAATATCGATCTCAATCTTATCTTATCGTATTTTCGCGCGCAAAACTTGACACGTGTCGTTGTTTCTTGTGATTATTCGTTAAAAAAACATTTAATTTCACGTTTTAATAAGATTTTGACTGTTTTCCGTTTTTATTTTACTATAAAATAATCCTTGCAAATTCACATAACCTAAAATGGCGGGAACTTCGCGTGATACGTCATGCAGAGGAGCGATTACAGTACAAGCCTAACTTCATTGCAAAACTGGATAAAGATTCTAAAGACTGTACTGTGTGCAGTAACAGAAAGATTCCAGGGGGAAGACGGGAAACAGTGTGGCTTTGTGAAAAAATACAAATATTTTGACAACAACAACAACAACAAACCATCACGCCGTTTCTCCGCAGGGGTAGGCAGAGATAATGGACCGTCACACTACTCTATCCTGGCAAACCTCTCTAGCTTCCTCCACATTCATACAACGAGTCATACACGCACGTCGATTCCTCCGACTTCTAACATGACCAACCTTTAAAATTTGATTAATTTGGTCATGCCATATTTTCTTCGGTCTGCCTCGACTCCGTACTCCATTTATATCATTAACGTATACTTTCTGAACCATTTTTTCTCCATCCATGCGTTCCATATGTCCGAACCAACGCAGCGATTTGACATTATTTAAATTAGCGTTGGCTGACAAACAATGTCAAATAATAATGGAGTGGTAAGGGTTAATGTGGTAGTTAGTAAAAATAAAATATAATGGTCAGGTGTAAATATAAATACTATAAACAATTATAATAATTTAACCTCAAAATCCACACCTGGCGGTGGTCTTGATCTACCAATACGACAAATTAATAATATCAAGAGACGTTGCCTTTGATCGGCACAGTGTCGTCGGTAATGGCATTGACGGCCAACATACTTGGCAAGGGGAGCGATGTGGTAAGGAGACAATGTGAGTCTGCTACACCCGCCGCAGTGTGCGCGCTATCCCAGGGGAGGGGGGGGGGCTGTGATGTCACGGGCGGCCTGTTTTGGACACGTGACGTCAGGCATTTTGTCAGTGATGGAAATATTTTTCTTGTCGGTGCAAAAAATCTCTGTAACCTGTGTTTTTTTCCTCTCGTGAAAAAAAACTCAAATCTCCTCTACCGATATTATTTTGTTAATACTCTGTGCCTTATAAAAAGTGATAACAACAACAAACTATCACACCGTTTCCCCTAAGGGGTAGGGAGAGACAATGGACCGCCACACCACTCTATCCTGACATACCTCTCTAGATTTCTCCACGTTTATACAGCGAGTCACACACGCACGTCGATTCTTCCGGCTTCTAACATGACCAACCTTTAAAATTTGATTAACTTGGTCATATCATGTTTTCCTCGGTCTACCTCGACTCCGTACTCCGTTTATATTGTTAATGTATACTTTTTAACAATTCTTTCTTCACCCATGCGCTCCATATTTCCGAACCAACGCAGCGATCATTTCATACTTCTTTTGCTCTACATTTCTTTCTAATATCAGCATTTGAGATTATATCGTACATCGTTCTACCACACATACGTCTTAAGGACCTCATCTCTACCGCATTTATTCTGCTCTCATCCTTCTTCTGCCATTGAGTAAGAAGTGATTATGAATAGAATAATAAAAGAAGCATTCAGACAAATAATATGAACGAAGACGTCTATTTTATTTCAATCTTTTGGCAACGGGAATGTGGAAAACATCGGTAAACTACTTCATTTTGCTATTGTCTTATTTTAATTAATTTGTTTGTTTCTTTGTCTTACATTAATGTCTTGTTTTGCCTAACGGTGGTACTGCCAGTGTTATGAACTTGGTGTGCACATCTAACTGAGGTGTCTTCTTCTTAAAGTGCCCTGTCAGGTCCCCCCGACGTTGGCGATCACTCTGGTAAACTCTTCCCTATCCTGCGTTGTCCGGAATAGCTCCTACACAGTTCTGATTCCCGTCCATTCCCTCACATTGCGCAGCCAGGATATCTGCCTTCTCCCTGCCCCCCTGCGGCCCTCTATTTTTCCCTTCAATATTAGATGCAGCAGGCGATACTTCTCTCCTCGCAGAACGTGACCCAGATATGCAATCTTGCGGACTTTGATTAATGTCAGCAGCTCTCTATTTACTCTTGCACGATTCAGGACTTCTGTGTTCGTCACTCTGTCTATCCATGGGATCCTGAACATTCTTCGGTGAAGCCACATTTCAAATGCCTCTAACCGGTTCATTGTATTTACTTTTAATGTCCATGTCTCACACCCATATAACAGAACAGACCACACATAACACTTTAACATCCTCTGTCTTAGTTTTAAGTTGACATTGTCATTGCAAAAGAGTGACTTCATTTTGTAAAATGCTGTTCTTGCTGCTTCAATCCGACATTTCAACTCTACATCTGGGTCAAGGGTGATTGTAAGCATGCTGCCGAGGTATCTGAACTTTTCCACCTTTTCAACATTGCAACCGTTCAGTTGTATCACCGAATAAGTATAATCCAGTCGTCCGAATGTCATCCACTTAGTTTTAGTGACATTAATAGTTAAGCCCAACTGTTCTCCGGAATTATTAACCATATTCAGTAGGTCCTGAAGATCATCAATACTGTCAGCTAGTAATACAGTATCATCTGCGTAACGAATGTTGTTAATTATCTTCACACCTTTCTCGGTAGTACTGAGGGCTTGTTTAAAGACATAATCGGAGTAGAGATTAAACAATAAGGGGGACAGAATACATCCCTGTCGCACACCTCACTGAATGGTGATTGCGTTAGATCTCTCACTCCCATGTCTTATCTCGGCTGTTTGAAACCAGTAAAGATTTTTGATGAAATTCTGGTCCTTCGTATCAATGTTGCATTCCCCAAGCATTCTCATTAAATCATCATGTTTCAACCTATCGAATGCCTTCTCGTAATCAATAAAGCACCCGAAGACTTCTTTTCTTTGATCGCGGCATTTTTGTAAGAGTACATTAACGGCCAACAGCGCCTCTCGGGTTCCGAATGATCTTCTGAAGCCGAACTGTGAATCATCCATATCCTGTTCACATTTGTTACGAATCCTGGCATGTATTATTTTAAGAAATAATTTGAGAAATGACTCATCAAACTAATCAGTCTATAATCACTGCATTTTTTAGGGTGTTGCTTTTTTGGTTATGTCACAAAGGTGGATTTAAGCCAGTCTTGGGGTATGTTCCCTGTGTCGTAAATTGTGTTAAACAACCTAACAGGTAATCAATATTATCATCACTGATTAGTTTCAACACCTCAACTGGAACATCGTCTGGTCCGCAAGCCTTTCTATTGTCTGAAATTTGTGTCGCATGTAAAAATTCCGATCTTAAAATTGAAGGTCCATAAAGCTGTTCCATAGGAGCATTCATATCGGATCTGTTATCCTTAAATGCGTCAGAAATGTATTTCTCCCATGTTTCCAAAATATTCTTCTCATCCAATATCAATCTATTGCACTCGTCAATTAAACATGCTGGAGTAGTCTTTCTAGTAGTTCCTGTTATTTCTTTCAATTTCTTGTGGAGTTTGAATGCATCGTGACTGCGATTGTAGGACTCCAGTTCTTCACACTGGGCTTTCATCCACTCCTTCTTCGCTTGAGGTGTCTAATCTGATTTAATGTATGTTTTGGTTACTTTTTACTATTGTACATAAGATGATTTGTTAACGTATCAATAATAAATAAAAGGTCATCCCTGTGTGAGGCATCCCAAGAACTAGCAAGAAAAGTTTGAAACTTGGGAATGGGATAATATGTTTCATCCTGCTAAAGCATTATCAAATCAGCACTGACAACCTTAAGAAAGCGAAACATATCATTCTCATATATTATATAATAATATAATAAAACTTCTAGAAAACATGTTTTCATTCGTATTAATTATTAAATATGGAGTTTTACACCGTTGTTCAAGAAACAATTTAGATCATTTAGATGGCTTGGGCACATGTAAACAATTATATAAGAAAAAAAGGTGAAATAAGTATATAAAAATAATCGATTGCTGAAAAAACGTGGTAATAATAAATTAATGAATTAATAATTAAATAAAACGATGTTTTTTAACTACTTCCACTTTTGTTTTTATTTCGACAGCTACCGGTTTCGCAAGGCTCGCTGGCATCGACAGACTGGTGACACTATTACAAACTTACTCCTTTATATATCTACATACAGATCAGGGGTGGTAAGCATGATTCTGTACAAAAATAAGCTTAAAATATTTATGTAAAATTTACTGAATTAATGTATTCAATATTATGGAATTTAAGTTTTATTACACCTGAAATACGTAAATATAACGTTTGAAAAATTGATAATTTTATTTTTAATATTAATGAAGATAAATATAATATGTTATATTTTTTGGACCGTCTGGTTGGCGTTCCCTTTTTGGATTTTTCCATCCATTAGTCCATATTTGAACTGTAAAGGTCTGGAATAGGTCGCTCACATAAATCAATTAATTTTTACATGTCACACAAGGAACTGGAAAATCGACGTGTGTGCATGATACGCTGTACAAATGTATTATATCTTTAGATGAGTGTAGTAAAATGTCAGGATAAATGAGTGTTGCGGGCAATCTTCTTTGCCAACCCCAAGTGCTATGATATAATGATATTGTTGTAGACTTATAATAACCGATCTTTTTCTTTACATTGAGAGTTAAGAACTAGAATTTCATAAATTCTCGTAAAATTTGGTATTTAAAATTAGTACCCCTATTTAATTAAATATATGTTATAAACAGTGTTTTATATGAGAACTTCTCTCTTGAAACTAAACTATATATTATATTATAATATATACAAAATTACTGCGAGGTCGAAGATGTGGTCAGATGGGGACGTCAAAGACGGCGATACTGGCATCAACATGTAGAAAGAATGAGCTCAAATAGGATACCATACATAGCTCTCCATGGAACGCCAAACGGACAACGCTGACCAAGAAGACCCCGAAACGGTGTAGAGAAAGCTGGAGTTCAGCGTCTCAAGAGAACCCGCCTGACTCCTGAGTCTATCAAAAGTGAAGAAAAAAAATTACTTCTCTGTGACAGTACTTGAACTGAGAAACTATTTATATATTTGCAATGCGATAGCAAAATAAATCGATTTGAATTATTTTTTTAAATATTTAATCGTTCAATCAATTTTGCAAATAAATTTTATTTTAACATTGATGTAATACCGTGTGAAGTTTCTTTCTTTATGATGCGTAGTAAAGTGTAATGTTGAGAGACAGAAGTGTCAGGAAACAAAAGTTTATATTCACTAAATGGCATGACGATTAGAAATGATAATAATTTTTAAATCACCGTCACTTATTAAGAACACCGAAACGTGTTTTTATTTTAACTTGTAATATCCTTCTAGAACGATAAAAAGCTAACGACTTTCGTATACCATATATAATATAATATATTACCTCGAAAAGTACAAATGATTACCATTCCAGATTTTGCCTTTTCATGTATCCAGTACATTCACCATAACTTGTATTAAATTGAGATTGATGATGGGGCATGAACATTAATACCGAGAAAAGTCTTTAGTGGAAAATGTAGGAAAAACCAAAGAATTAACCGATTGGTTGAAAAATGCAAAGTAACCCACGAAAGGGATGAGATGTATTATATTATAAATTGTATTTGCTTAATGAAAAAATGTAAGTGATTCAACTATATTCGTACATGAAATCGTTTTAATATTTTAACCAGTTAACGCCTGACTAGAAATAATCTGCAATCGCTATAGCATCAGGCACCTGAAACTCGCAATCGTCATAGCACTAGGCGTCTCAATAGGAATAAACTACCAAACGACATAGCACTAGGCGCCTGAATAGGAATAAACCCGCAATCATCATAGCACAGGGCGCCTGAATAGGAATAAACCCGCAATCTTCATAACACCGGGCGCCTGAATAGGAATAAACCCGCAAAATCATAACACCGGGCGCCTGAATAGGAATAAACCCGCAAAATCATAACACCGGGCGCCTGAATAGGAATAAACCCGCAATCTTCATAACACCGGGCGCCTGAATAGGAATAAACCCGCAATCTTCATAACACCGGGCGCCTGTATAGGAATAATGTCGCAATCGGCATAGCACATATGGGGAATTCCGCAACCAACCAATACCAAGGGGCTTAATTTGACTAACTATAAACTCACAATCACCATACCACGAGGTGCCTGACTGATAGTGGTGAGCAAATTCTTATTCTTCTTTGTATAAATCTTTCGACCAGTTCAGACAGGATACCAATTTACATTCAGTGATCAGACACCTAACTTTCTCCCCATCTCTTTTGTGGTCGATGGCATTCTGAAGTTCCGTGCATCTCGATCTTAAGATCTCGCAAGATCCATCCTTTCAACGAAACTCTCTCGAGAATCGTCATCTCGGCCTACTCCATCTCAAAATGTCATATATATTACAGGTTCTGTGAACCTCATCGTTACGTTTCCTATATTTAAGCGATCAAACCACGATAGGCCACAAAATTATTTCATTTTTACTGTATTTTAAATTAGTTTAAGTGGAGTTCTAGAAGAGTTAACATTCCATAATGTTCTAAATGTCATTTTTTATTAATTTTAATCGGTATATAATGATTATTATTTTTGTTTTTTCCAGTAAAATATTTAATTCTCTAATTTAATCCTTACGTTTATCAGATAAATCCATTTTTGTTTGTTTTCAAATAACTTTATTGAACTTAATATTTTTATGTATTTGAAAAAATGTTTCAATAGAAATGATGATATACGGTCACTTCAAATTGCCTCATACGTAAGTTGTTTTAAAAAATATACATATACATTTTTTCTCTGAAGCTACCATGTTCTATTTCAAAATGCCCTAGAAAGGCAAACCATGACATTCACATAAATTTTAATAAAACTACAAATTATATTTTATTAAATGTTGATTTTTTATTAACATCAATATGAATTCGGATTAGTTCAATGAATCAATCGGTATAAGAATTGGAAAGGAGAATAAATATTGTAGATATCAGATTCCTTAGACGAATGTATGCTAAAAACATGTTATAATATAATTTAAAATGCTGAGATCAGGAAAGAAAGCTTCGAAAAAAAATAGAAAATATTAAAGGATCACTATGTTGGTTTTAGAATGAATGGATAAAGAAAGAATGGTTAAAAAAAGTATATTTTAATGATGTAAATGGATTAGGGAATCGAGGATTAAAGGTCGGCCATGTTAGAAGTCGGAAGAATCGATGTGCGCGTATGACTCACTGTATGAATGAGAAGTAATTCCTTCCGGGAAAACGACGTGAAGGTTTGATTTTTTAATTGCGTGATTTAATTAAGAAAAAAATAACATTATTTTATACCTTCGGCATGCTCCGGCAGCTATTCAGCCGTCATCTGAATCAAATCGGTTATTCATCATGTCTAACTAATCATCGTCCGATTGAAAGTCCGAGTGAAGCCAAGAAATTAAAATTCTAAATTCAAAAAGTGTATTTCATCTGTAACCACCTGCCCATAGAATAACCATCGCGCCTACAACGAATTAATCCTAATAGTTTTCAGCCGATTTTCCGACGAGATCGTAAAAGTAAAAGCTTCCACGGCGATCAGTAAACGTGACTTTGACGAAATGTATTAAGAGTCGGATATTTTTCTACTACGACCAAACATTTTATTTGTCAATTGGATTTGCCCCTTTAATGTGGGCGTCGAATTTTGCTGCCCGTCTACTATACTTACTGTTCACGCGAAAGAATATAATTATCCGTACAATAAGCTTCCAATTTGAATCACATTTTAAACGTCACAGATTTTTTTTTATTTGGATTAAAAATGTATAAACATCATTTTATATTTGAACTAGCTTGAACTAACTAATTACATCGTGTAATATATAATACATGGACGAATAATAAAATTTATAATAATAATTTTGAAAATTTATAACATTAAAACATTACATACTCGCAGATATCTTCTGGTCTTTAAGCATTAAAAAAATATTATTTATATTTACTTTCAATTGGGATCTAAGAAACCGGATGTCATCAATAAAATGAGATACAAAAATATACGTAAAAATGATCTTAATTACATCTTCTGAATTAATATTATTTTCATTCCTTAGAAAAATATGTAAATTTTTGTAAAACAAAATTTTGTGGGTAATACTTATATGTAACTATAGTTATACGAATAACATTTTCCTTTGGTCCAATATTGTTATTAACCCGACAATCGCCGTAAGCACACATGTGCGCTCTACGTAGACGATCGCCATAAGCGCAGCTGTGCGCGCTTCGCAATATTCGAAAGATGTATTTCAAAAATAATTCCGATTTTCTTACAATGACATCTATGAATATTTTTAAATATTAACAAACCAAAAAGGATCGATATGTTTCGATGGTTTGGGAGAAAATACGCGCGCTGTTTCTACAAATATGTGGCGATGAATGGGTTAATATTGACAATGATATTTATAATATCTTAATTGAGTTTATTTTTAATGGAATAATAATGTAAAATTCCATATTAAATAATTAATACGAATGAAAAACGTCTGTTTTCTAGAAGCTAAGTCATTCGATGATGTCTTAGCAAGGCGAAACGTGTCTTTCCCATAAAATATAATAAAACTTCTAGAAAACAGACGTTATCATTCGTATTAATTATCATAAATGTTAAATTAAATGATCTATTTAACTGCTAATCAAGGTTAACGCAGAGATTGGTATATTAAATATCCATAAAACGACCTTCGTATGACAAATTACCTTATTATACAGAGCATTCTGTATTTTATCATAATATCCTCCTTGTAGACAAAAAATATCATTTGACTTTGTAGTGTTTATTTGATTGCATATATGAATAATAATTTAATTAAAACATGTGCACGTGTTGGTCGTATTAGATATTTAAAATAATAATTAATACGAATGAAGTATGTTTTCTAGAAATTGTTTGATAACTGTCTAACTATAATCATCACGCCGTCTCCCCGAATGGGTAGGCAGAAAGAATGGACTTCCACACTTTTCTTTCCTGACATATTTCTCTCGCTTTCTCAACATTCATACATCGTGTTGATTTCTCTGACTCCTCACATGGTCGATATTCAATATTTGATTTATTTGATCGTGCCACGTTTTCCTCTAATTGTTTGATAATTTATGGAAATTAAATGTTTCCCCTTTCTAATACATTATCAAATGTCTTATAAATGCGATACATGTCATTCCCATAAATTTTAATAAAACTTCTATAAAATAGTATTTTTTATTCACATTAATTATTGAATATGGAGTTTATACATCCTTGTTTAAAAAACAATAAATTAAAAATAAGATTAGAGTACGCATTAGTCACAAAATATTAATGATTGCTTTTTTTAAACTTATGTTAATCTTCCTTTAGAAGTAAGAAGTTCTGAAGATTGCCTTTAAATAGAAAACTGATATTTATATTTCGTTAAGTAATAGTGTAGAAGTGAATCCAAGCCACGAGAGCTTCGAGCTTCAAGCTTTTGCTTCTGCGATCTCCAAGAGCATCCGGGAGTGAGCGTTTGATGAAATTTCCGAAACTTCATTAAAATAAACGGAATCGGGCGGCCCTGTTTTTTAGAATCCCCGCCAAGAACATTTTTAGAGTGTCTCGGCCTTTGAATAAGTCCCGGCAAAAACTATTTATTACAATAGACTAAACTTAATTTATATCGTGTCTCCGCTGAAATAGCCAAACCGTGATCACTGTTTCGATTAATTGGGAGCCCTGACGGCCAACTTGCTCGTTTTGAAATCAGCATATTCATTTACCACTGCAGCTCTCGCTCTTCGAGAATAATCTCTCGAAATCTTCGCTCTCCGAAACGAAAATATTTTGAAACTAGACCATAACCCTCTGACATTTGAAGACCGAAATAAAGAGCAACTTCTAGATTTACATATGTCAAATTTAATTTTAAATCACTAAAAATCGATTAACGAAATTTTTGACACTTTTATTCATCTCAAGTAACGATGTTATCACTTAGAGCCAAACGTTTTCAATGAAAACAAAGGTTATCACACTCGGGAGCGCCATGACTGCGGTAAACCTAGACTCGGAAGGTGAACGGCTTCTTACCTAACGACTCGCAATATCCTAACTTAAATGAACGCGCCGCGTGTGATCTGTTATTATAATAAATGAATTATTCGTCGTGCTAATCTTGAATTTTAACCAAAGTTATGGCAACACTTTTTTTATTGATATCCCCAATAGTACGGCAGAGCGCTAGCTCCCCTCTCGCTGCTCGCCCCGCGCCCGTTACAAACAACCCTTATGAGGGGTAAATGTACGCGTATTGACAATCCGTGACAGGTGACGTAAAAGGTCCCGGCGTAAATATTCGCGATAGCTAGCTGTGGCCTTAATACTAAATAACGTAATAATGTCATCACCTTGCTTACGGACTGGCATTCCTAGACGTGGTCGCTGTTTTCCCGGATTATTTTCACCTTTTCACTAAAATCATAAAATAAAACCACACATTCGCTGGCACAGAACGCACGAGGCGTTCTCACTCGATTTAACGTTTAGGTGGTTGTCATTATTTTTTGGTTTAACATCGATATTTACAGAGCGGACACTAAAAATAAAAGTAACAGATAACCCGATGTATACCGCCACAAGGCGAAAGCTCCCCGCGCACGACGACACCTCTCGCGGCCAGACACCAGGCACACTGTGGACTGTGTGTGTGTGGCGTGTGCCACTGTGGGCCGCGCGACTCGGCCTGGCGCGCGGCGCCCGCAGCGACCCGTCATCCCGGGCCACCAGCTCGCGCGGCGCGACCCAGCTCGCGGCGCACCCCCTCTGTACATGTACGTCTTTATACCTTTCTGCGAGGTAGCTCCCGCCTGGCTGGATTATTTCATTGCGGAGATCCCAACGGGAACGGACGGGATTGGTCGATCGCCAAAACAGAGATGGGGGTTGTTCGCAGAAGGAAAACTTATTATATATTTATGTAACTCGCTTCGGAAAAAGCTTTATTCTTTTAAAAATATATATTTATTCGACTATCAATCGTATTTCGAGAAATGATTTCCAATTATGATCATAATCTTATTTATAAAATATTCCGTCATTTTCTAAGGGGTACGCAGAGAAATTAAAAATCGCGTATTTACATTTGTTATAGACCTTTTTAAAATTATAATATTACCACTAACTTTATGAGAACATTTTGTAATTTTTTTTTTAATTAATCGTTAATTTCTATATCTGTTCACTAGTTTCAATTCTAAGCGAATTCGTGTCTTGGCAATCTGTTAAGTCTTTAATTAATTTTTAATGAGATACGAAAATATACAAATATGCAATCATAATCAAAATAAAAGCATAATTATTTGGTTTTTGATTTCATAAGGATAAAATTCGTGGTCATAGACCGATTATCCCCAAAGAGCAATTTATTAGTTAACAATGTTTTAAAAATATCCGATTAATTTTATCTACCTCAGAGCGATCTCTGAAGAAACTATAATACACAAAGTCAATTACTTCGGTATTGACGCTGATGAAGATATGGAAATTTTGAAACCTGTGTCATTAAAAATAATCAATGTTTAAATGTTATTTAGGCATTAATGTATGTGTATTATTATTTTTGAAAATATAATAATGATTTGGTTTCATTAAAAAATAATTTAAATGTTTAAAAATATGTTTTCCTAGAATAATAATACACTTTTACTATTTGTATCTAAACCACTTGATTGGGTAACACCAACCGGTTTCGCTCCCGCCGGAGCTTCGTCAGGGTGAGAGAGTAAACTAAATATTGCATTTTCTCTCTCACCCTGATGAGGCTCCGGCGGAAGCGAAACCGGTTGGTGTTACCAAATAAAGTGATTTAGATACAAATACTAAAATATATTATTATTTTATTTAATAATGTCATACCTCAAATTAAGTGCTTCATATGAACGTTTAAATATTTTTTTCTGTTTCATTACAATAATTCCGGATATATTTTTTATATATTATATATAAAGTTTTCCATATTGATCCATATTATTGTCCCGTTAATTACTGCATTACGGATAACTGGAGCCGCAAGTATTTCAAATAATAATATTTTAGTAGTATTTCAAATAGTATAGGTACACTTTGGAATTGAAAAAAAAACTGTGTTTATTTTCCACTTAAATATTAAATTTCGCGACATGTTTCGGAGGAGCCCTCCATCTTTAGGTGTAAATATATAACAAAAAATAAACAAAGAATGACTTATTAAAACCCACTAAAACATCGGTACAATATAAAGGAACAATACATATGAATTTGAAAAATTACATGGACTTACTGCTTTAAGAACTAATAAATAATAATACATAAGAATTATAAATGATATAATAATATAAAATTGTAATGTGGAAAAAACATGCATTTGAAAATACATATTTTGCCTAGATATTAATAATTGATTAATTTGCGCTGAAAATATTCCAAATCATCTAATGGATTTATTAAATACACTTACCCAAAAATTAAACATCCCGCCACAAATTTTCGTAATCAAGTTTTTTTCATTTAATATTTTTTTCGTATTGCAACACAAGATAAATGAAAGGAAAATGTCATTATTTTTACGTTGAAAACAATGTCGGTTGCCGCTTTTCTACGGAGGTGCATTGATGTTATGGCTCCAATTTGGTCCCTTCTTCAAGACTAATATAGTAATACTTTTTGGGCCTATTTTCCCCCCTTCTACATTAGTAAATGAATCCTTGTATGTCCTTCGACTTTTTTCAGTTCGAACAAATCTATTACAATATACTCTTCGATTTGCTTTGAATGCAGAATGTTAGTTTAAATAGTTTTATCAACATCATCATCATCAGCCATTAGTCGTCCAGTGTTGGACTTTGCCTCCATTCCCGACTTCCACAACTTTATCCCTTGACATTGACCTCCTGCCACTCTTTTGATGTCATCAGACAATCTTGCTGCCCGGAATTCTGCGGCCAGCTTCGGTCACCACACCAATGGCGTCTGGTCCACCGATCATCCGTCGTCTTCGCTATATGGCCAGCCCAATTCCATTTCAACGAAGCTATTTTGCATGCTGCATCGGTAAATTTGATCCTTTCTCTGATCCATTTGTAATTGTGAGGTGGTTCGGTGTGCAAGTGAAAAGTTACAGGTTGGTTGGTACACAGTTATTTATTTCGGCACATACACAAGTGTATAACAATAGATAGGGCGAGAGCGTAAGAGCGGACGCATGTTGCTCGGCGGAAGGGAGCGGTAGTTAGCCCTGAGGAAAAACGGGGTCCTTGTCTCCAGGGGGTGCTATGCTGCTGCCAGCATACTAGCGCCATAGGTTAGATAGGGGGGATGGGATTAATCCTCCCAGTCCCACACACCCTCCTCCCTTAGTGATCACGATCTCCAGGAGAAGGCTCTTTATTGCCTGCTGGGTCACTCGGAGTTTCTATACTGTTCTTTTTGTGAATGTGATTGTTTCAAACCCAACTTTTTGCGAACGTGATTATCAGTATAGGAAGGATGGACATGTCTTGTGTTTGCGAATTGTTTGGACTTGTGAATATAGGATAGTTTGCCGAAAGCAGCACATGCAAAGCCCTACCTAAGTATGATCTCCGCTTCTTGATTGTCTCCACCAAATTTGACCATATGTCCCAGATATACATATGCATCAACTTTCTTAATAATTTTTCTCTCTACCATTATTGATTGCAGTTGCTTTGAAGTACACACAATTTTATAATTTTTGTGCATTCATTTGTTACTTTCCTTTCATGTAACTATGTTTACAACTAACTAACCATCAAATCGTTTCCCGGAGGGGGTAGGCAGAGAGGATAAACCGTCTCTCGAGCTTCTTCTGCATTCACACAACATAACATGCATGATTGTAGATTTTTCTGACTTTAAATGTAACAATCTTTTAATTATCTATTAATTTGGTCGTGCCATACTTTCCTTAGTCAGGTCATGGCATGGCATCTCTTTCTACTCACACTGCTTGTATACAGCTTTTTAACAATTCTTCTCTCATCCATTTGTCCAAAGGGAACTTTTAATTTTACTTATGATTCAATTACCTACCTTACATTTCTTCCTTATTTAGTTGTTCAGTATTCTATCGCATATCATTTTCCTGCACATTCTTTTCATAGATCTCATTTCTAAGGTATTTATCCTTCTTTTGCCAGCTACAAGCCTTTCTTCCACACTTAAGGGTTAACGCTAGAACAATGTTCACAACATATGAATAATTCCATTAGCCATCACCAGTCACCACCACCAAAAGTCGGAATGATTGGAATCAACAAAACTTCTACAGGATTACATTATCCTCGCATAAATTTAGCTGACAGTGCCATAGAGAACTTTCCATAATTTAGAACAAGGCCAAAAATATTTTTTTTCAAACTATCTTACCCTAATGTAAATATTGATGGATAATATAAAATGCAGCCCACATTACAAAAAATGCATCTACAACACAAATTATGATCACTTTACTACCACATTCTTAAGGTGATTTATCCTTATAACACATCGCACCTTCGGTAAGACAAGGGCATAATTGTTCAAAATTCTCAAAATGAGTTAAGTATGCCAATGTATTTTAAAAACATCCCTTTATCTGGAGGAACAAAGTCACTAATTAAGTTCAGTCTCATTTTGCCAGAGGGCGATAGTGTATGATCAATTCTTTAAAAATCCTAAGATGTCTAATGAAAAATTACAAAAGTGCAATTGTGCCCTTGTCTTACCGAAGGTACGATATATAAACAGGGTTTTATATGTCATTTATTTTGTTGTTATTACACAATCTATTTTTATTTATTTAAATAAAGATCTTCTGCTTAATGCTTAATCCAATCTTAATAGATGGCGCTAGTGTAGATTGAATTTAAAAAATGTGAAGTGTGGTGTTACATCTTCCAAAACTTTGTCACACGTGGTGGTCGTGTGAAGGGCGGAATGGGGAATGTTGTATTACATAAAGCGTGCACTTAACCCAACCAATGACAGGTCATAAGTCCTGTAAACGCCTCGACCACCATATTCTGTTTCCAATTTGCATCTTTGTCTCTATTGAGATACAATTAATCCTTCAAATGATAACCCACAATGGGTAAAATTCTGTATTCATCTACAAGTATTTGTATACATTCAAAATGTTATTTTTTTTTAGTTTATTTACCTTTACAACTTCTTTTCTCCATTTTCAGTAAAAACATCCAAAGTTTCAATCACTGAAAAAAACATTTTTAATTTTTTTATGATAAATGAAATGAATAATTTCTTCAATATTATTTTGAAGTTCTTGCTGGTTAAGTGCCTAATGACAGCTAATTTAAAAAAACGGTGGATACGTGTAACATAAATTAAATAAACACAAAAGTCCGGATCGTCCATGTCAACATGTGCAACATCGAAAAAAACATTATGTGTTTTTACATTATGTGCTAAATTAAAAAAACGGCGGATTCGTGGAACATAAATTAAATAGACAATATGTGCACCATCTAAAAAGAACATTTGTGTTAAATTATTTTTATTTTGTTATTTTATTTTATATCATTGTATTTTATATTATTTATTTTAGATTTATTTTGTGGGTGTTGGACGATTGAAGTGCGCGCGGGAGATGCCTATTGGTGGCGATGAGATTCGCAACCCATCACACCGCGTCTCCCGCGGAGCGAAAAGAGAAGGATGGAGTGCCGCATCAGTAAAAGTGTGACAGTCCATTCTTTCTGCCTACCCTTTCAGGGAGATGGCGTGATGGTTAGTTAGTTAGTTAGTGAAATGAATCCTTACCACTGATCCTATATTTGCTGAAACACTGTGATCTTGAGATAGGAGCACACCAATGTTTATATATATCATGTATAATAAATAAAACTCAATTTGTAAAAGTAACAATGTCATTTATATAAATGTTTATATTCACAAACAAAATTGAAAATGTGATGAATAACAATCTTAAAATTATCATTCAAGTGACAAATGAAACAATGGAATAATGCAAATAACATTAAATATAGAATGTTTTTTATTGACTTATTCTTTGTGTCACAACACTTGAATTTTTTATTATTGTCTATTGTTTTTAATAGAAACAAGCAAGTACCTTACATTTTTTTCATTAGTGAAGTATTTTATTAGAATATTCTTATCTCTATGATTTAAGGTTAGGATATTGTTTCATTAAGAAAATATTATTCTATTTTCTTCCTTTCATCCATCCATCCAGGATGGAAGAAGAAGTGAAATAGACAGCCGCATACACCAGGCAAGGATTGGGTTCAACGAAAAATCTAAGATTTTCAAATAACTGGATCTGAAGCTCCGAAAACAACTTACTAAAACATATGTATGGAGCATCTTGATGTACGGCTGCAAAACATGGTGCCTAACTGAAAGATATAAAAAAAAAAATACCAGAGGCCTTTGAGATGTGGTGCTACAGGAGAATTTTTGGAATTTCCTGGAGAGACTATATCACGAACAACAAGGCTCTCGGGAGAATCAATGAAACTGCGAAAGAGATTATTTAAGGCAGATTCATTTGGATAAGGTTAGGTTAACCTCTTCAAGGACACAGTTAATAGAAGTTTTTATCAGATAAATATTGTTGGTTCTATATATTTTTAAAATAGGCATGCGTGGAGTATTCTTGTCTCTGCGGTTTAAGGTTAGGAATAAGTTATTAAGCGCAGATTAGGTTAGGTCATGGACATCTTAGCGATGCGGGAGCGGCCCTCGCGATTGCGAGTGAGCTGGTAGTAGTGAGTGAGCTTGTCTATGCCACCAAGGGCCTTGAGGAACTCGGCGTCATGGGTAATGATGATGAACATGAAGTTGCTCTGATTCATCCGCGAAAGCACTATGTCCCCCAGTGCACTGCACAAGCTTCCTATGTTCTCCTTGTCCAGGTTCGTGGTGGGTTCGTCAAGAGCCAAAATCCCAAATCTAAGGAATAAAACATCACCATTAATCCAATCATATTCTAAAGATAATTAAACTAACTAACTAAATAACCATCATGCCGTCTCTCCGAAGAGGTAGGCAGAAAGAATAGACTGCCACACTTTAACCGATGCGGCACTCCATCCTTTTCTTTTCGCCCCAAAGATAATTCAAGATAATTAATGTAATAGGAAATATGCTAAATATAGATGTTGTAGTGTTAGAGGTTTTTAAATTTTATTTTTTATTTATTGATTTACCAAGTACAGTAGACTCCCGATTTTCCGGGGTCGGGTTAACCGGGAAGTGGATTATCCGGGACACTTGAATCATTGAAAAAATATTTTATATAAACAAAAATATTTCACAATAATACTTATAATGTTTTTTCACTATCCATCCAGAAAAATCAGGACTCCTTACATTACCGGCATTGAATCTTTATGATTTAATCTATTTAGTTAGTTAGTTAGTTAAACACTGCATCTGATATTCACGAACATATTTACTGCACATTCATCTAAGAGATCTTTGAACAGGTTAAATCCTTTTGGTGGCATGGTAACCATCTTTTATAAATAATGCTAAAGATTTATAAATCACCTATTGCTAAAGGTCTCTGCGAGGGCCATGCGGATAATGAGGCAGGCCAACACCTTCTGTCCCGCGCTGCAGCGCCCGCGCAGGTCTATCTCCGTGTCGTTCCTCCTCTGGACCACTCTAGAAATGGAAACTATATTACAATTCCTGTTACAGTTATTATTTAGTACCAATACACAATTTAACACCCTGGCCAAGGCGTCTAAAGAAGGGTTGGTGCAGGTAATAAAGTGAACGAGGTTTAAAAAGTAGTTATTGGAAATAATAATTCATCAATGAAAACAAAAATGGTCATTCACTGGGAGAAAAAATATGATGGTTAGTTTTCTAGTCTTGTCTCTTGTTACTTGGCTGTCTCGTGTTCCTAATTATAATGAAGGGATAACAATCATTTACCTGTAATTATACACCCTCTTGTTTCCTTTCATGGAATCAGCGTTCTCGTCTGTCTTTATTTCAATGTAATCTATATCATTTCCTCGGTATATTTTTCTCCACATGTCTCTGAAACATGAAACAAAACACATAAGGCATAAAGCAATTCATGGCAGAGTGGCAACAGCTGTGACTGCCACAACGAACTGATTATCAGATTGTCTTTGGTCTGGTGTAGAATCACGTGACAATAAAATGGCAATAGATTAGGTACGCATCACTATAAATCAAAATCAATATAACTATACCCTTAACAGTAATTTGACTCGCGCTGCAATGATGTAAAGAGCTGTTCATCAAAATAAATTAATATTTGGGGTGGGCGCGATCAGAATACGTTAAAATAAAAGTGTTTATACCTAATGATATTATTAATTTTTGACATTTTCTCTTTGTGAAATTCCATGAGACACATATCCATCGCTGTAGAATAATCCTTGAGGTCCTTGTCCGCCGCCTTTAGGAGGACCAGCTCATAGAACTTCTTCTTGTAATCCTTATATATATTCTTGTACTTGGGTTGCTGGAGTTCAGCGGTGCATTCCTTAACAATTTCCTAGAAGAAAAAAAATGCATTTCATTCAAAGTAATATCTTTCTTAACTTAAGGGGGATAGCCACTGTGATTCTGTGATTTTTGTTTTGTTTTAATTTAATGTTTATACCTTCAGAAATATGTGTATTAAATTTGAGGGCATAATTTCGAAAATTGACTCATTTTAGAGAGAGTCTTCTGAACCCTCTGAACCCTCTCTGAACCCTCTCCAGCATAGCGGAATATCTCGCCTCGTGAGGACTCCATATCACAGAACCACTTTCGAGTCTGCTCCGAACCAACGCGTTGTATAGGACTCTGAGCACATTGGAATCTCTAAAAGCTCTTCCGGTCCGAACGATGAAGCCCAACATCCTCAGTGCAATGTCACAAATCCTCTCGATATGTGCACGACGTCATAATATTTTAATTCGCACCGAATTCACTTCTAATATTTACATTTGACACTATCAAATACAGATTTACCTCACTCTTGTCTAAGACATCTCATTTCTACTACATTTATTCTACTTTCATCCTTCTTTTGTCGAAAAAATTTCAAGAATACCTATTGGCTCAATATCAAACTATTTATATCGAGCAGATGTGTTAGTTTTAAAAGGAAAACTATTTACTTGAAGCTTCTTCACGATTCCCTCAGTTTCCGCCTTCTTCAGGATGACGTCGTTCTGTTTCCCCAGGAGGGTCCCCTTCTCCGTGGCCAGCGTAGAGTAATTCATGTCACCGATCTTGTCCTCTATCACTTTGATTTCCTCCTTTAGCCACGTCTCATCCTTTTGATGCGTCCTTAAGCTCAAATTGTCGTCCAGATCTCGTTTATTCACCTGGTGAAATAACGTTCATTTACATATTAATTGTGGAAACATTATTTATTTATTGATACCATAGAGGTGGTAACCCCTTACCACTACAAAATACAGGATGGGGCGTAAAGGGAAATTTATTTAATACTGTGCAAAAGGGAACAAAGCAAGTTAATACTTAATATAAATATTGACTAACTAACCATCACGCCAATTCTCTAGAGAGGTAGGCAGAGGATGGACCGCCATACTGATATATCCTGACATATCTTTTGCGGTCCTCTTCATTCATACATCGTAACATGCACACTCATGGATTTTTGGAACTCCGAATGCAGCCATCTTTTAATAATTGATTTAGTTCGTTGGTCGCCCTCGGTTTCTCTTTACACTAATACTCCATGTATACAACTTTGAGGTGAATATAAGGAGGTTGGTTGCCTGCTGGTTGGAGAGCTGGTCCTTGATGGTGTCGATGAGGGCGGCCTGCGTCTGCGTGTCGGCCTGCAGCCCCTCGCGGGCCGCCTGCAGCTCCGCCAGCGGGGCCCTCAGTTTCTCCAGCTGTCCGCGGATGTTCCGCTTCTCGTGCTCCCGTATCTCCTTGTTGTGCCCCAGTATAATGTTATAATGCTTATCCAGCTCCGAACTAAACTTCTGTTGTTTCTCTTCTTCTAATCTGGAAAATTAATGTAATGTTTGTGGGAACCGCTTTGCAATACTATAGATAATACTTTGAAGTACAGCGCAGAGATGACGACGCACAGAGGAGGAGACAAAAGGAGAGACCATCGTAAGACTAATGCGTTCTAAAACTTTAATGCCTTCCTATTATTTTGTTGTATGTGTATAATATTTGACCTGTACTCAATAGATACCTTAAACATGTATGCTGTTTGTAATGTCTTTTGAGTAAAAAAACTAATTTGATTTGAAAATACGGTGACGGTACCACTACCAACGTTTTCCTCTGCTCTAGATGCCCCAGAGTGTGTGGGTTGGACTTTATTGTCATAAGGACTTCCTCGGATATGAGGGAGAGCCGATGACTATAACTACAAAAATGTAAGCTGCCAAAACGAGTTTCTGTACAAATTTAACCCTTTTAATTCCACCTTATTTTGCATAACAATGCTTATTTTAGACCTCTCTGTAAAGTGGAAAATAATAAATATGTTTTATATATTGATAAAAAGAAAAAAAAACTCCCTATTGTGCGGCTGGCTACACTGGTAGTCTAAAAAATTGGTTTCAAATTGCAGCCACATTTGCAGCTCATATTTTAATGCATTTTATAAACCTTTTTACATTAAGTTTTGTATTTTGAAATTGTACATAATAATGAATTGGGAGGTATTATTTTTATCCAATATTCACGAAAATATGTGATAGACTGACTAACACAATAGGAAATGGATGACAAGATTCGACAAGTTTAAAATCCTATTGTTCTACGTAGTGAGTTATAGGGAATAGCATATATGTTATAAATGCACGAATTTATGGACTGACCTGATAAATATAAAACACCAGGAACGCATGAGAGATGATTCGACTTTAGGAAGACAAGATACTCCCTAAAGTCAAGAGTATTTGTCTTCTGAACATACATTCATTAATATGAAAGATGTCGATCTCCGAGACCGCGTTTAGCAGACTGTTTGTCTTCCCACCGGTGTCACCAGAGGCAAGTTTGGTTCTTGCGGCCAGTAGGTAAAACAATCCATGCTGTTGGAGAAATCTATCAGGTACAAAAATCCTCCTGCACATTCTCAAAATTTCCCCTGATTAATCTAAAGAAATGGGTTATGAGATACCCATCTCTTTGAAGCTGCAGAGAGCTGGTCCCCAACTTTCCCAATAGGAATGGTGTTGGATAAAGCCACGGATAACTACCATACTCTCCCATGTAGAGATGATACCTCAGATATGTTTGTATGAGAATACATACTTGTTCTTTTCAACTGTGGTTTTCTTCTTTTTGTCTGATGAAGAAAGTTCTGATTCTAATAGGTTGGACAGTTCAGCGAGGGACCGCAAGTCCAACTCGCTCTTCTCCTTCTCCTTCTCACAAGCCTCCAGCTGGGACTGGAGGGA
Source organism: Lepidostoma basale (assembly GCA_022606425.2). Taxonomy (NCBI): domain Eukaryota; kingdom Metazoa; phylum Arthropoda; class Insecta; order Trichoptera; family Lepidostomatidae; genus Lepidostoma; species Lepidostoma basale. The sequence goes on along the minus strand of JAHDVF020000079.1, from coordinate 347,741 downwards.
GCACAGTTCTTGGATCTGAAATAATGTAATATTATACCTAATTAAAGAAACAAACAAATACTATCTACAAAACACATTTGGTTAAATGTAGTATATCTAAACTGGGATGTTGTGCTGCAGCTGAACCATTCTTGCAGGTTTTCTAGCCAGGACTTTCTTTTTCTCCTGATATTTCAATTTCCGTTCATTTAACCTTGGATACTCAGCTGCAGCACATTGTATTTATCATTTCTCATAGTGTGCCTGACATATTCCAGTTTCGTGTGCTTTTTGGCCATTATAAATTATTTTTCTTTCTTCATTCGCTGCAGTCCTAACTCTTTCTGTCGATATTTTTAACATTCTACGATTATATCCACATTCCAAAGGCATCCAGCCTTTTCTCAAAGTCCATGTTTCTATACGGTAGAACCAGTGGCGGTACTCCCATAGAAGCCCAGAAGCCCGGCTTGTGTATGAAATTTTGAATCAAAATCCCCAAATCTAAGTATCATGCCCCCGCATAAACCAACAACCCACCAAATCACCTTCCAACAATGTTCCCATCAGACGTAAAAGAAATAGCCACAAGAGCTGAACCTCTGCAAGAGGTTGCAGCCAGAAGAGGTTTTGATTAAAAAAATAGCACGTAAATACAACATGACTGAAACTTTTTAATGTATTATTTATACTTAATTTGTACCGACGGTTATGTATGGAAGTGAAGCATGGAACCGGCAAAAGAAGGATGAAAGTAGAATAAATGCAGCAGAAATGAGATCTCTTAGACGAATTTATGTGTGGTAAATCTGTATGTGAAAGAGTGTCAAATACGAATATAAGAAGTGAATGCTGTGCGAATGAAAGTGAAAGTGTTATGAACAAAATAATGAAAGGATCATTAAGACAGTTTTTGACACATAGAAAGAATGAATGAAGAAAGAATAGTAAAGAAAGTATATGTAAATGACATAAAAGGAACTTGGACTTGGATCTTCTGGCTTACAGAGGTTCAGCTCTAATGGCTATTCCTCTTACGTCTGTAGGAAACATTGTTGGAATGTGATTTGGTAGTTGTTTTTAGAAATAGAGGAAGACTGAAAAAAATGTGGTACGATCAAATCAATCAAATACCCAATGTCGGCCACGTGAGGAGTCAGAGAAATCGACGTGTGTGCACGACATGATGTATGAATGTTGAAGAAGCGAGAGAAGTATGTCAGGAAAGAACAGTGTGTGCTTTCAGTCAACCTCATCGGAGAGATGGCGGTGATGGTTAGTTATGTGATTACTTGAATTTGTTTTTGACTATCAAATTTGATTCTTGTTCTATTAAAGATTTTTATATACAGAAAAAAATAATAACTTTGGCCTGTATTCTGAGTGACTCTTCCTTGAGGCGATTGTTTGTATCCCTGGCCTGTTGCAGGCTTCGGTTGTGCTTGTTGAGCTCCGTCTGGTGGGTCCTGACGGAGGCGCGGAGAGAGCCGACCTTCTGGCGCAGTGTAGTCTGCTGGCTGCCGGCGTCCTCCAAGCTCATCTCGAATGTCCCGCCCTCCAGCTGAGACTCCAATTTCACTATCTGAAAGTTACATTACATATTGAGACGTAGTAACATTGAAAGATATATTAATTATTTATGGACAAATACCAAAACTGGAACCATTGAAATTAACAAGAAAAGCGAGTGAAGAATATCACAATGATGTTTACAACAGCAAGTATCCGGGTACAGGCAGAGGACCATCTTTCCTCACATGCACATGAAAAAGATGGGGTATACAGAGTCATCGAAAAATAATACTAACATTTAAAAAAAAATTGTGTTGCCTCAAATTGAACAAATGGAACAACAGACTGGACAGCGAATTATTTTTATTATTGTTAAAATTTAAAACACTGTTATAATATCACAATTTATTTTTATTCACTGAGAGTGTCGCGACAGCTGTTTCGCCAACCGATGTTGGTATCATCAGGTGTGTAGGTTAAATGCATAACCCATATAAGTGGACTTCGACTGCTGAACTAGCATATTTCATGATGAAATATATTACACGAATAACCGAAAACGCCTGACTTAGGACCTACTTATCAAAAGTGATGAATCGGGGCCCAGATTTATTCACACGGGTCACTAGGTCACTAGAGCAGAGCATCATGTGAAAAGGGAAGCAAAGCATATAAAAGCGGTACATGGACAGATCCGACCACCATGGACAGTATTCCTTCTTGCGACTTCTAACCGACACGAGTCTACGCCGTCAAGTCCACGTACAAAGAACCCCCGACTCTCCCACCGAGCTACGCTACTGTCTACACTGCTACGCCACGTGACTTCTGACGAGTCTTCGCTCCAGCCGACCGACGCTACTGCCCAGCGAGCCATCAGCCCCAGCTGCTATCGACGTCCAGGCGCACACTCCACCACGATTCAGCCAAAATAATGCACTATTGAATTATTTTTATGCAAGATGGGGCTCCACCTCACTACCTTCGCCAAGTACGCGGTGCATCGAACGCACGCTTTCCCAACGGCTGGATTGGTAGAGGAGCCCCCATTGCCTAACCTCCAAGAAGTCCTGACCTTATATCCCTTTGGATTTCTTTTTCTGGGGGTACATTAAAAACATTGTGTATGCAGAAAAGATTCGGGATTTGGATCACCTGCGGGAGCGAATTTCTGACGCTATCTTGACAGTTACTCCTGAAATGATTGCACGTACGTGGCCAGAAATCGACTACAGATTAGACATCTGCAGAGGGACGAACGGTGCACACATCTAAACATACTAAGGTATGAAATATTTTTAAATCTTTTTCCGCACATTTTCAAATCAATTTATTTTTTCAAAAGATATTACAAACAACAATTTTAGTTTAAGGCATCTATTGAGAACAGGTAAAACATAAAAATTTATAATACCAGGAACGCATGAGAGATGGTTCGAGATTAGGAATACAAGACATTCTCCAAAGTCAAGAGCATTTGTCTTTTGAACGTACTTTCACGAATATGAAAGAAGTCGATCTCCGAAGTGATCGTGTTCAGCAGTTTGATTGCTCTCCCCACCGGCATCACCAGAGGCAGGTTGATTCTGGATGCTGGGAGATAAAACAGATCAAAACCATTGAATTACGTCTAATAGTTATTTTAAATGTTGGCATTATTTTTTAATGACCCTGTAATGTTTTATAAAATTTCTAGGTTTGCGAAGTGTTGCATTGCAGAAAGTTTGGAAAACCTTGTTCTAGGTCATTTATCCGGGAGTCATTTTCTAGGCAGGCTGAATTCTTCCTATCCACGTGGTCTCTCGATAGATGACTTTCATCTTGCCCAAATATCTTTTCCCATATCTTTACAATTCAATAAAAAGGAATCGGAGAAATACTTACCTCTGAAGATAGACTGACCACCTCCTGCAGAGCCTGGTCTAGCAGAGACATGTCCGGCAACATAGCTGTCACAGTTTCCAACTTACGCTCCGGCTCTGATAGAGACATCTGTAGCTCGTCCACCGTATCATTGGCTTCTTGAAGCTCCTGAAACAGCCAAAGTTAATTTTGAAATAAAAATAATAGAAAAAAAATTAACACCGCAAGCTATTCTGATTAAGTTACCTTCTCAGTTTGATCGAGTGCAGTTTCGATGGATGGGATCTCTGTGTCCTTGAGGGTCTTGACTCTCTTGTCCAACGGACGGAGGCTCACAAGCTCATCCCGCGTGCCCGCGAGACGTGACAGATTGGTCAACACGGAGTCAAGGTTCTTAGGGATGCTGCGTACCTTATCGCCCAGCTCCGATATCAATTCTGTAACCTGACAAAAGGTGTTATTACATATTAACTTGAAATCTAGCAATTTATAATTTCAATACATTTATTTATTTAAGCATCAAAAGTATTACAAATACACGTCTGACACAACTAAAAAAAACATTTATATAAAAGGAATTTTTTTTAAATAATTAATCACAAAATAGAGAGTATATCCCTGAGGCAACTCCAACTATCACAAAATATATCGGTCGCCTCGAGGCGACACGATTGAGCAAAGATCTTGTTCTACCCACAGGCACAACTATTGGCAGATTGGTTCTACATTGTCACAAATAAAACAATAAATATGTACATAAAAAATATTTTGATTGAAAAGTACAGAATATATGTATTTTTATAAAAGATAACCTCTTGCTGTGTCTCGAAACCACGGTGGCACAGAGGGCAGCAGGGATTGTCTTCATTCAGCTTCTCCACAAACTTCCTCGTGACAAATTCAAATGATGAGACCTCATTTTTTTGATCCTGAAAAACACCAAAAACATTAAAATTGTTGACCTTTTTGAGGCATTATTACTCCAGTATCTTTCCAAGTGTTTTTTTTTCTTTTCTTGAAAGGCTTCTTGATAATAAAAAAAAGATTTGTTAATGAATAGAATGTCTTACCTGCAGAATACTAATGTCTGAATCTAATTTAGTAAGCTTGTCTTCGAGAGACAGTTTCCCGCAGCAGTTGTACAGTTGTTCCTGTGCCACGGTGACTTCGTTCTTCTTGCTTGCCAGCTCTTCTTTCTGGTGAGCCCTTTTGGACTCCAGGGTGGTGATCTGCGGAGCAAGGGTTGTGAAACAAACATCTTACAATATAAACGTATGAAAAAAAATTGCACCCGACTTATTTGGCTGGAGATAAATTATAAAATGTAAAATTGCCTAAAAAATTACACTAAATGCTCGAAATTAAATTATTTTTGTGTACCAAGTTGTGCATCTCGCTCGCACACTTATATTAACAAGCAAGAGAAAAAAAGGTAGTCTGCGCACAATCTCTTACACATACAAATAAAGAGTAAGTATTTTTTTAAATTAATTTAGCATTTCTCACTAGTATTTTGAAAAACATGACAGCAACCAAAGGGTGAAAGCTGTACTACCTTACATTTTCCATTTTTGCTAAACGATATCATAAAAAAAAACAAAATAGATTTTTCAATATATGGTCCATTTGTCGGAATGCAGCCCAACCCAAACCAATTCTTTGGTCAATCCTAATACGAATCGTACAAATACAGAGAGATGGCCGAAGACCGAGAAGCCAGGTGATGTTCAATCAGGAATATATTGTTTCTAGAACAATGATGTAAAACTCTATATTAAATAATCAATACGAATGAAAATAATGAAAACAAACAAGTAGAAATGAGATCTCTTAGACGAATGTGTTATGTTATGTTACAAATGAAAATATAAGAAGTGAATGCGGTGCGAATGATGGTGTCATGAACAAAATAATGAAAGGATCATTAAGATGGTTTGGACATATGGAAAGAATTAATGAAGAAAGAATGGTAAAAAAATTATATGTTAATGATGTAAATGGAACCAGAAATAGAGGAAGACCGAGGAAAACGTGGCACCATCAAATAAATCAAATATTGAATGTCGGCCATGTGAGGAGTCAGAGAAATCGACGCGCGTGCATGACACGATGTATGAATGTTGAGGAAGCGAGAGAAATATGTCAGGAAAGAAAAGTGTGGCAGTCCATTCTTTCTGCCTACCCCTTCGGAGAGACGGCGTGATGGTTAGTTAGTTAGTTAGTTAGTTAGAAAACAATGACATGTTTCGCCTTTCTAAGGCATTATCAAATGTTGATATTACTTTCTAAGACATTTGTTAATGCCTTCATTCATTCATATTAATTCAATTAGACAAATAATGTGAAATAGCTAGGCGATAAGAAGAAGAATCTAACCTAACCTATTGCTTTACAAAAAAAACTTAAATGTACAATTGAACTACACGGTTCCCACCTTGAAAGGGAAGATTGAGGGTAGGCACAGTGTGGGAAAACCCCAGATGTCCTGGCTCGAGAACATCAAAGAGTGGACCAGAATTCGGAGGGTAGGGGAGTTGTTCCGGCTGGCACAGAACAGAGAGGTCAACGCCAGAGTGATAGCCAACTTAGGGGGGACCTGACATGGCACTCTAAGAAGAAGAATAAAGTTCCCACCTTGTGCTGCGTCAACTTGAGTGTCTTATTCAAGTCGGCCACTTCATTCTTGAGATCTCGCTGACAATTGAGAAGGGCGAGTTTGTAATTCTTCTCAGGCGACTTCCCAAGCACGTCGGCCATGGAGTCCCGGTTCTTGTTCTTGTATCGCGTCACGATCTTCTGCTTGCGGCCCAGCGCCTCCTTCTGCAGGCTGATCTCCGTTTGTTTGCTCTGCTGTGCTTGCATTTTTGATATCTGAACAAATATCAAATTCGCATATTAACCTAACTTAAAACTTTAAACATTGAAATAATAATTAAATAAAATTATATTTAATTATTATTTTCTTTATATAATTGTATAATTTATAAAATTATATTTAATTATTACTTCATAGATGGCGCTGGTCTGTAAATTGAAACTGACATGTGAATTGGATGTTGGATATTAACATATATACAACTTCCAAAAATTTGTCAGACATGGTGGTCATAAGAAAGGTGGAATGGGGAATGTTGTAATTACATAAAGCGTGCGCTTAACCCAACCAATGACAGGTCATAAGTCCTGTAAACTCCTCGATCACCATATTCAGTTTCCGGTTTGCATCTTCGTCTCTATTGAGATAAAATTAATCCTTAAAATTATATTTATTTAATAACTACCAGTCAACCAGTCTGTCGAAGCCAGCTAGGCTGACTAAAACGGCCAGTGTCAAAGTAAAGACAAAAAGTGGAAGTAGCTATTAAAAAAAGCATTGTTTTATTTCATTATTATTTAAAAAGAATTTCCTTCAAGAGATTTCAGTAAAATCATTAAATATTGATTAACTCTTTGGCTGCCTCTAACCCCGATCAGGGCTCTTCGGCTACTCAACCGAAGCGCCACGAACCCCGATCGGGGTTGTCGATGTAGTAAATTGCGTATCCAGCAGTATTTCAACAGTGTTCGCGTTGAACGGTTGCGGAATATGTCGGCAGTCAACGAGTTAATGCCTAGTGTAATAAGTACTGTGTAGTTTAAAATGTCCTTTATGCTTTGAATTCATTATAACATTTTTATAAATAAATAAAATAATCCAGAATTTCACAAAAAGACAAATTGAACACGGAACAATACGCAAGTGAACAAAAAAAATTAAATTTTACTTTGAAAGCAAAATCTGATTTCATCCACAATTTGACAATGAGCAATGAAACCCATTTCCAATTAAATAGCTTTAATTAACTAACTGGCCAACCATCACGCCGTTTGTAGGCAGAGAGGATAGACCGCCATTCTGCTCTGTCCTGACATACCTTTCGAGCTTCACTACATTCATACATCGTAACATGCACGCTCATAGATTTTTCTGACATAGAATGTAGCCTTTTTTTTAAATAATTGATTTGGTCACGCTATGTCCTTGTTCGTTCACTCTTCCCACCGCTTGTATAAAACTTTTAAACCATTCTTCTCTCATTCATTCATTTAACATGTCCAAATCATCTCAGGGTTCTTCTTCAAGTAGTTTATCATGAATGATAATAACCAATTAAGTGCAGTTTGGTGTGACAGATGGTCCATGAGAATCATTTAGCTCCTTTTTTTAGAAAGTTCACTCATACAGAAAATTTTATGGGCTATTATTTTCACTACAACGAGGATGAAATAATTTTACCATTTGATCCAAATGCTCTAATTCCTTCTCAAACTTAGTGATCTCGGCCTCCTCACTGGTGATGGAATCCTGCAGGGCGGTGACGTCACACTCTTCGGAAATTTTCTTCAATTCGCTGTGTAAAACAGAAATTACATTGACTATCAAAGAAACAATAATGTAAAACTCTAAAAAATTCAAATACATACATACAAATTAGTTTCATTGTTCAAAGAATATACAGCTGGCCCTCGACTTTCACACTTAATTTATCAATCACATTCATACATAAATAATATAATAACGAAACGAATTAGGACTCGTCTTTACGAATTTGTCGAGAGATTTTTGAATCTCCCATTTTTTTCTTTTCCTGATAGAGAGTTCATAACATGCCGTGTCTTTTTCGATTGTCCTACGTACTTGAGATATACGCTCTGTATTGGGATCACTTTCATCCATGATAGCCAAAAATTTATCAAGATGCATGAAGGCTTCATTCACATTTTTTACTGTCAAAGTCTTTACGATATCAACCTCTTCTTAGCCTTCATTTTCTATTTTATTTGTTTCTTGTTGTTCAATTAGGTATTCATTCGACAAAGGCTCAGAATGCGATTTGATTAATTCATCAACATCTTGGTTGTTGACGTCCAAGTTTACTTCATTCGTGATAGCTTCCTGAGATTCTTCAGGGTTTTGATGATCGCGGATCATCTAATCTAATGTAAGGGCGAAATATAAACACGTATGTGCTGTATATAAACAGATAAATCAGCAAAACGCCTAGTGTCAATCCGTACTGCAAAGCAAGACTGAACTTGTTTATAACGTATAAACGGAGACGAGAGCGACTGCATGTGAGACACAAGTGGGCGATCGTTTATCGAACAAAAAATGTGCAAAATAGCGAATTGTGCGAAAGTCGAACGTTTGATAGTCTGTAATATTCATACAACTAGTTAAACGCTTTGAAATAAATTAATCAACGAATCCAAAAAACATGGTTCTTAAGGTGATCCGTAATATGACAACTCTTCGGCACACCTTTAATCAGTCTTGCTGCCGTATTGAATACAGACTGGAGATTACTTTTGGAACGTTGGCATAGACTCCATTGCAGTAATCTGTCATGGCACGGTGAAGGAATTGATGTGTTTTAAAACTGTCAACAGGAATATTTATCTTAAAGCTTGGAACTAACTAAACATCAGCCTGTTTCCCTGGAGGGGTAGGCAGAGGATAAACCGCCACACTCTTCTGTCCTGACATACCTCTCAAGCTTCCTCTTCATTTATACATCGTAACACACACGCTCGTCGATTTTTCCACTTCTAATATGGCCATCTTTTAATAATTGATAATAATAATTATAAAAAAGCAATTTTTGAGTATTTTATAAAAGAAATAAAATAAAATAAATTATGTTTTAATCAGAAAGTCATTTTTTTCAGTGTCAGCCATTACTCATCATATCAGTATTAAGTTAAACAAAATCACCTCTCAGAAGCAGCCAAATCTCGCTGAATGGTTTCCAGCTTATCTTTAGACTGGTTGGCCACGAGGATTTCCCTCCTCAGCTTGTCCAGCTTCCTTGTCAACTCATTGCACTCCTGCTGCCGGCAGATTATCTTCTGCTTGTGACGTGCCTGTAATACAAAAAAATGAGTTATTATAGCTACAAGGTACACACGATCCCAGCTAATTTTCGCTAAATACTTTGGTAGAAAGCAATAAATGGTGGAATGTTAATTTAAAATATATAAAACACTCAATATTTGTGCATATAAATTCTTCTTCTTCTTCTTCTTTTAATAGATCTGTGACACGGAAATCATGTCTCGTCGGATAAGGTCTAGCTGTTCTCCCATCTCTTAAGCGGTCCTCCAGATGGGCGGTGTCCTGAGGGGATTTCATAAGCAGCTGTATATGCAAGTCTGTATATGCCATTCGGGCTACATGGTCCCTCCAGTATCTTCTTCTGGATCTACTCCACTGAACGATATCCTCTATTTCGCAAGTTTTTCTAATGTCTACATTGCGGACACGATCTCGGAGAGTTTTTCCAGTAATTGATCTTATCTTATCTCTTCATCTCTGATGTTCTTAGTAGTCCCTTGGTTCGCAGTGTCGGCCCGCGTCTATACAGCGTACTTCATGATAGGTCGCATGCATGTTTTATAAATTTTGATCTTGCTGTCGATACGTATGTGCTTGTTCTTCCAGACCAGATTCTTCAGACATCCTGACATGCCAAAGGCTTTACTGACTTGTTCTTGTACTTCGGTATAGAGGTCATTATGGCTGCTGATCTCTACTCCCAACAACAAGAAATGAGGGTCGCCATATCCAATTTTATTCTGAGATTTGAGGAGTTGTGTGGTGAACAACAAATCCATCCATTTCATTAATAATTTTAATAATAATTTTTTTATAATGTCAAATGTTCAAAATAAAATTAAACACTTTTTTACTTAGTATAAACCACTTTATTTGAACAAGTAGCGCCAACCGGTTTGACTCTATAGCGAGCTTCCTCAGGCTATACACAAATTGTTTATACTAAGTGAAAAAGTGTTTAATTTTATTTTTAAATATATCAAACTACCAATTAAATGCATTTGTATAAAAATTTACTTGTATACATCATTTCAACCATTCTTCCCTTATCCATTTGTTCCATATGTCCATCACCGAAGCAAATTTACCGAAGCATCCCTGCAGCTGTCCACGTTCATCTGCAAGGCCTTCTCCTCGGTGCTACACTTCTCCCTGAAGTCCTTCAGCTCGCTGGCCAGGGAGCGGCGCTTCCTCTCGATGCGCTCCAGCAGCTTGCTGGCCTCCTCCTCCTCTTGCATGTCTCCACTCACCTCTATCTCTAAACAATCGAACCGGAACAAATATGCATTGGGGTGTTTTTTTTAGAGGTTTGGTTTTTAAACTGGCAACATTGTATCTACAGACTGTCAATATGACAGTTGACAGTTGATTTGTAGTCAGTACGTTTTGCCATTTCACCATGAATAGACTGACGTCAGAACAGCACTTGAAAATTGTGCAAATTTATTTTGAAAATCATGGTTCGGTTCGCCAAACTTATCGAGCACTATTTCCATTTGACGGTCGACATAATCGTCCATCCGAGCAAGTTATTCGGAAGACCATTTGCTGAGCGCGTAATTTCACATAATGGACCTCTGAACTGGCCAAGCCAATATCAAAGACATTAACATTATTTTAATATGTTTTTTTTTTCATTTAAAATTTTTATACCTCTAAAAAAAGACACCTTTATAAGCAAAAGATTGACATAATATTTTTAATTAGAAAATAATTACAAAAGGAGAGAAAGCTGCACGTCTTCATCACAGGAAGAAATTTGATTTCCTATATAAACAGATTGCAAGATCTACTTTAAAATGTAATTTAATGTCAACTTATGAAGGCATGTTTATCTTGGGCACAAGATCAAATTAGAGAAGGAAAACCAGACTGCGAAATACACAGAAGAGTTGGGTAGCGTTTGGAAAACTGGATCATGCACTAAAGATCAAAGACATTCCCATGAACCTCAAAAGAAGAGTCTATGAGACATGCATCCTCCCGGTGATTACGCATCACCATCATCATCATCAGTCTTCAGTCGTCCAGTGCTGAACATAGACCTCCCTTCCCGACCTCCACAACTCTCTATCTCTCGTCGCTCTGTGCCATTGACCTCCTGCCATTCTCTTTATGTCATCCGGCCATCTGGCTTGTGGTCTGCCAGGTTTTCAATGAGGGTGCGTCTTGTCCACCGATCATCCGTTGTCCTCGCTACACAGCCGGCCCAATTCCACTTCAACGATGCTATTTTGCAAGCAACATCTGAAACTTTGGTCCTTTCTCTGATCCATTCATTTCTCTTCCTGTCTCGCAGACTGATGTTTAACATCCTCCTCTCCATTGCCCGCTGGGTCACTTGGTGTTTCTGTATTGTTCTTTTTGTTTCTTGCCCGTTACGCATACATTATTGATTACGCATACACAAGCTGAAATGTGCACAATAGGCTATGGAGAGACAAATGCTTGACATAAGACTGAGGGACAAAATACGAAATACCAAAATCAGACGCCGGACAAAGCTTGTCGATGTAATGGACCGTGTCGCCAAACTTAAGTGGAAATGGGCAGGACATGTCACCAGACAGGGAACAGAGAGAGATGAGTCTTTGAGGAGGAAAAAAGGAGCATCGATTGACCTCAAAAAAGATGGGCTGATAACTTAATTTCAGTCGGGGGACGAAGATGGATGAGTCGCACAGGATAGAGAAAAATGGAAAATGTTTTAAGAGGCCTACATCCAGCAGTGGAGAGACGACTGAAGAAGAAGAAGATTACAATAGCTGTTGTAACCTTAAATAAATAAATACTTCTCTGTAAACCATTTTTAATGTAAAGTTTTATACAAAAACAGTATTAAATAAATTACAACAACATCACGCCTTTTCTCCAAAAGGTAAGCAGAGTGAATTCACATTCATACAGCAAGTCATACATGCACATTGATTTTTCTGACATGGGCGATCATTAAAATTTGATTAACTTGGTCAAACCATGTTTTCCACAGTCTTCCTCGACTTCACATTGTTATCGCAAAACTTTCTTTCTTCATCCATATGTTCCATATGTCCAAACAAACACAGTGATCCTTTCATAATGGATCTCGTCTATACATCACTTTTCTTCTGTCCGTTCCATGACCCGCTTTCATACATAAGAGTTGGAATCAGAACTTCAATGTGGAGTTCGATGGCCATTTTCATATTCATTGATAAAATATTGCTTCCACCGACTACTTTTAAAGCTCCATTCACTTTATTATACAAAAATGTGAAGTTTTACACAAAAAAATATATATATTTTCATAATATTGTAAATAAATTTTTGAAACAGATAATAGATTTGAGCTTCCCATTAGTATACCTGCAAAATTTGCAGCCTTTAGGAGCTGGGTATTCCTGGATGCCACTTTCTCCTGGTGCTGTTCCTCCAACGTGAATAGCTGACTCTTCTTGATCTCCAGCGAGGAGATCTCCTCCGAGTTTCTTGCCTCCTCACTCTTCAGCGTATTCAGCTTCTTTACAGCAGATTCATACTGGCCCTGTTTCCGGAAAAGGTTGTTCGCAAACGTATCTGTGGAGGGAAAAAATATTGATTTCCAAAAAAGGTGATAGCTTATAAAAAAGTGATAATATCCTAATACTGGACTAGCCCAAAATACATCTGTATTTATTGATGGTTGTGGTTTTAATTTGGTAAAACTCCATTATAAAATTAACTTGAAATGAAAGCGCAATTGCTTTTTCAGTTTTACATTGATTTATTTATACATAAAAATGGCGATGAGGTTCGCAACCCATCACACCGTATCTTCCGCGGGGGCGAAAAGAGAAGGATGGAGTGCCGCATCGGTTAAAGTGTGGCAGTCCATTCTTTCTGCCTACCCCTTCGGCGAGACGGCGTGATGGTTAGTTAGTTAGTTTTTAAAAATATATAAATAGTTACAAATCTGTATTGCCTTATGAGGGCATTCTAAAACTAATAAAGTTTTTTTTATCTCATCAAGTAGATCCAACATTTCTTCATCTATATTTATTAAGACTTTGCTTGAGTACATAACTAACTAACTAACCATCACGCCATTTCTCCGGAGGGGTAGGCAGAGAGGATGGATCGCCACACTGGCCTGTCCTGGCACACCTCTCGGGCTTCCTCCACATTCATACATCGCACGTCGATTTTTCTGACTTCGAATGTGGCCGCCTTTTAGTAATTGGTTAATTTGGTCATGCCATGTTTTCCTCGGTCGTCCTCGGCTTCTTTTCCCACTCACACTGCTTGTGTACAACTTTTTAACCATTCTACTCTCATCCATTCGTTCCATATGTCCGAACCATCTCAGGGATCCTTTTTAATTTTATTCATGATGCAGTCATCTGTCTTACATTTCTTTCTTATTTCATCGTTCGGTATTCTATCATACAACGTTTTCCCGCACATTCTTCTTAGTGATCTCATTTCTACGGCGTTTATCCTGCTTTCATCCTTCTTTGCCAGCTCCAAGCTTCACTTCCATACATGAGGGTTGGCACTAGAACTCCATTGTGAACTGCCATCTTTGCTTCTGTGGATATATTTCTATTTGCAGTAATGACTTTGAGTGCGCCATTTATTTTATTCCCAGCACCAACCCTCCTTTCGATGTCTTTCTCCATTTTTCCGTCTCTTGTAAACATGCTTCCCAGATACGTAAATTCAGTAACTTGCTCCAATTTCTCGTCCATCGCACTTATATCACAAATCGTCATACATTCTTCTTTCTCGAAAACCATCACTTTAGATTTAGACACATTCATCACCAAGTCACTCTTTTTGCATGCCTCATACATCCTTGCCACTAAGACTTGCAAATCATAATTGTATATACCCAGTAACGTCTGGCTGGATCTCTCCCTGGATACATGTAGATATACTTGGGGACTGCACTACATTCAGAGGCTGACGTCCTTTGAAGTTTGATTATTTCACAAAACCTCCTGAGTTTTCATTGTTTGTCAACATTTTAAAATCAAATGAAAAATTTTCAAAAACACATTTTTTTACATTTAACGTAGATTGATTCTAATTTGAAAAATAGCTAGCCCTTACCCAGTAAAATAAACAAGCAGTTACCCCCATAACATAGTTAAATCTTTAATAAATATGTTTACACATTTCTCGCATTATACAGAATACACAAGAAATAATTATTCATTAAAAAAACATAACATACCAATTTCATTTTTTAAATCTTCATCTGTACCCGTGTATAAAGACTTGATGGTCTGCTTAAGTTCATTCTGCCGCTTTACTAAAATTTCCAGTCTGTAATGAGGAAAGCAATTAACCATGGAAAATATTAAAAAATTAATCATGCAAATAATTTGGGAAAATGAAACCAAAATCTTTGGACATAACAGTAAACGAGATGGTTCAACTAAATTGAAGCCAAAAATATTGAAATTTTGATATTATAATAATAATATTAGGTGTATAACTTTGCTTCCGCCGTTCTTTTTCTTCCGCCGCCTTTTGAAGCGATCCACGAATCGATCCAATTTTTGTACTTCTTCATAAGACCGGAAGTGCTGGTCAGCTAGGCCGTGTGCCATTGATCGAAACAAGTGATAGTCCGAGAAAGCAACGTCTGGAGAATACGGCGGGTGGGGTAGGACTTCCCATTTCAAAGTTTCCAAGTATGTCTTGACCACTTTCGCAACATGGGGTCGAGCATTGTCATGCTGTAAAATCACTTTATCATGTCTCTCGTTGTATTGCGGCCGTTTGTCTTTCAATGCTCGGCTCAAACGCATTAATTGCGTTCGATAACGATCGCCTGTGATTGTTTCAGTCGGTTTTAACAACTCATAATACACTACGCCGAGCTGGTCCCACCAAATACTGAGCATAACCTTGGAACCGTGAATATTCGGTTTGGCCGTCGACGTGGAAGCATGGCCGGGATATCCCCATGATTTTCTGCGCTTGGGATTATCGTAATGAACCCATTTCTCGTCCCCAGTCACAATGCGATGCAGAAATCCCTTCCGTCTTTGCCTTGCAAGCAGCTGTTCATAAACACACAAACGCCGTTCAACATCTCTCGGCTTCAACTCGTACGGCACCCAATTTCCTTGTTTCTGAATCATTCCCATGACTTTCAGGCGTTTTGAAATGGCTGGTTGCGTCACTCCCAATGATCCTGCCAATTCTTGTTGCGTTTGACACGAGTCTTGATCAAATCAAATCAAATCAAATCAAATCAGTTTATTAACTCAATAGACATTACAAACAGGAAAATATTTAAGGCATCTATTAAGTACAGGTAAAATATTATTATAATACAACAAAGTACCAGGAACGCATTAGAGATGGTTCGACATTAGGAAGACAAGATACTTTCTAAAGTCAATAGTATTTGCCCCTGAACGTACTTTCACTAACATGAAAGACGTCGATCTCCGAGGAGACCGCGTTCAGCAGACTAATTGCTCTTCCCACCGGTGTCACCAGAGGCAGATTGGTTCTGGCGGCCGGTAGGTAAAACAATCTGTGCTGTCGCTGTCGGAGATATCTATCGGGGACAAAAAGACCAACATCCTCCAGTACGGCCGAGTTCTCAAAGTATCCCCTAATTAATCTGAAGACATGGGTTATTAGATGTCCATCTCTTCGAAGCTGTAAAGAATTGGCTCCGAGCATTCCCAGAATAAATGCCGTGGGATAGAGCCACGGATAACTGCCATACTCCCTCATGTAGAGATACCTCAGAAATTTTTTCTGAACCCTCTCCAGCATAACGGAATATCTCGCCTCGTGAGGACTCCATATCACGGAACCACTCTCGAGCCTGCTCCGAACCAATGCGTTGTATAGGACTCTGAGCACATTGGGATCCCTGAAAACTCTTCTGGTCCGGACGATGAACCCCAACATCCTCAGTGCAATGCCACAAAGTGTTGATCAAGTAATGCCTCCAATTCTGCATCTTCGAAAACCTTCTCTCTTCCACCGCCATGCTGGTCTTCGACGTTAAAATCACCGTTCTTGAAGCGTTGAAACCACTCTTGGCACGTTTTTTCACTAATAGCGGCCTCACCATAGGTATTTGAGAGCATTCGATGAGCCTCAGCCGCAGATTTCTTCATATTAAAGCATAAAATTAAAACCTCCCGCAAATGACGAGGATTTGGCTCGTAAGCTGACATGTTTAATCGGGAATAACTTTATGATGCAGACACAAATCGACTAATATTTCGATGGCGTTATGTTTACAAATACTTAAGCTTATTATTGTATGACATCTATGATCTATTTATTCCAACTACCACTTACCGCTACTGCCATCTATTGCAAAACGGCGGAAGCAAAGTTATACACCTAATAATAATTGTGTCTAAAATTTCGATAAGGATTTTTTTACAAATTCATCTATAACTATAAGATTAGTTTTTGAAGCTGACACAGAGCTAAATCAGTCCAATAGTTGTTGAACATTGTTTCATCAATATGAAAAATGTCGATCTCCGATCTTGATTGCTCTCCGCATCTGCATCACCAAAGGCAAGTTGGTTCTACATGTTGGGATATAAATATTTAACACTACATATACCAACGGCCCACAAGAGCAGGAGGGATGATGGCTACATTGTCCTCCTGCAATGTGGATGTCCACAGTTAGGAACAGCCTGAAGGCGCTGGGACTGGACAGCCAGATAACCCTGGATCGCAAGACTTGGCGGAGCCGTATTAGGATATACCAACGGTCCACATAGTCAATCCACATGATCATCATATATAGTCATACCATGTCCAAATATTTCCAGATTTATTTAGACCTCTTTAGCCTTGCCGCTTCAGCTCATAATATAATGCAAAGGTCTTGTATTCATTTAAAATAAAGCTAATGATATGAATGAGGATTTATTGTAAGTTTGCATTATTGATTTACAAGAATTTGACTAAGAATAAATATATTACCTCGCTTTCAGGGATTCCTTCTGTGACTTAAACTTCACAATGTTATTCTCTATATCACCAATCTCCCCCAGCCTCTTCTGTAGGGGCAAAAGTTGGTCCGATAACACTCTCTGCTTTTCCCTCGATTCTTTAATTTTCTCTTCGTCAGAGACCATTTTTAATTTCTTAGCATCATATTCTTGTCTTTTCTCCAATGTATACTTAACGTCTAATTCTGTAAAATAAAAGCTGATTAACACTTCCCGTACGGTGACGGATACCGAGTGAAGAAACATAACCAAACCCAAACCCAAACAATGTCAAATGCAGTTCTCTGGACTATGACAGGCGAAAAGCCAATTAGAGAACAAGTCGCTAGACGCAAATGCAAGTGTATCGGTCACACTCTGAGACGAAACCCAGCCTGCATCGCTCAGACTGGTCCCCTATGGGGGGAAAGAGGAAGTGAGGCAGACCTAGAGCCACCTGGAGAAGAACCCTGCAGGATGAGGTTAAGGCAGCAGGCCTCACTTGGGATGATGCTAGGCATCAGGCATGCGATAGTCGGGTGGAGAAGGTTCTTTGAGGCCCTGTGCACCACGGAGGTGTGACAAAACAAAAAAAAAGAAGAAAAAGATAATATAATTATCAAATGACGAGGATATCGTTCGGTAGAGTTGATTCAGAAGAAGATACTGGAGGGACCATGTAGCTCGAATGGATGGTGACAGACTCGCATATACAGCCACTTATGAAATCCCCTCCGTACACCGCCCACCTGGAAGACCGCCTAAGAGATGGAGGGACAGCTGGACCTTATCATCCTACGAGACATAATGTCTGCGTAACAGATCGCCAGATCTATTAAAAAAAGAAGATAATATAATTAAAAATAATAAAGAAAAAAATTAACCTAATCTGTTGATGTCCATTGCATACTGCTTTCTCAACTTCCTGATGCTTTCAAAGCACTTATTGTATTTGGTGGCATCAAATATGGCATCAAAACGCTCCTTCAACTTTTTCCCCTCTTCCAGGGGCCAGCTGGAGTCCTCTTGATGACAGAATATGACATTATTTAGAATGGCCTTGGAAACTCCTGTAATTATTTTAATTTAATCAAATTATTGAAATAAAAATGAATAAGAGCTTTAAGAAGTCCGAAGATTTTAGTTAAATCTCATAATAGAACTCCACCTTGAATAAAGAATTTATTTAACTCCCATCGGACGCTAGCTTTTGTATCTTTTGCATATGTTATTCTATCAATATTTAATTTTAAAAAGGCAAACTGTATGATAATCGCTCCATTGATAATATTCAACTGATAAAGTAATTACGCGCAGATTCCACAGACAACAAGGCTCGACACCAGAGAGCGCCAGCGTATATTTCAGACCTCTGCGCGACACCCATGCTAACAGAAAAGCAACGTTCGTATGGAAATACAACAAAACTCCGATCAGTAGAAACATACACAAACAACATAACAATACCGGTAAGAACCAATAAAGCAAGTTTCTATGATCGTGCTTTCAGCGTTGCGGGTCCGCTTGCGTGGAATAGCCTCCATGTTAGTATTAAGTATGAGGATAGTTTAGGAAACTTCTAAAGACTGCACTGTTCGGTCAGTCTTTTCCTAGTGCGCCTTTGGAGTAAATTATTTTACAAAACGACGCACTTAAAATAGAAGTCATCAAAATAATAATAATAACATGATTCATCGTGTCACCTCACATGTGCCATACGACCCCAGTGACAAATTTCTGTTGTCACGTCAGAGGTGACTTACCTCCGTTAAGGGTTAATATTATTTAATGTAAAAAATTCTATTAACTAAAAACTAACTAACTGTCATGCTATCCTGAAGGGGTAGTTGGAAATAATAGACGGCCACACTGTTCTTTCCAGATATACTTATCCCGCTTCAACATTCATACATCATCTTGTCATGCAAGCACATAGATTTCTACGATTCTTCACTTAGCCGACATTTATTATTTGATTGTGCCACATTTTTCTCAGTTGAAAATCCTCTTTTAATTGATAAATCATCTCAAGGACACAGGCAATGAGTTTTATCTGGCAAATTAATAAAATACTTCATCTGTGTTCTGATACCATTTAAAATGGGGGCCACTTCCAATGTAGACCAATATTTACATTTAGCGGTAGGATAGTTTGAAAATATATATTTTTAATCTAGATATAAATTTTGAGGAGTACTCAATCAAAGCAAGGGCCCAATTCCCAAAATCTATTTGAATATATTTCTAATTGTAAATAAATGTATAAAATTAAAAACATTAATTATTATACTTCACCTAAAATGCTAGCAATCGTCGCGTCAGTTTGCCCGCAGCGACCACTGATTTCTATCGGATTCGTTGGATCATCAATTATTTGTAGGGTTGAATCAATTGTTTTAAATTGCATAGTCTTTTGTTTTAATTGGGCCTGCATTGATCTTACAATCAAGTAGCGCGTGCCATTTGGAGACACAATCTGTAATCAAATGTCCATTACAAAAGTTGACATTACTTATCATCGTTTAATACCGCATAGCTCAAAGAAAATTCACGTAATTGAACGTAGTGAAATAAACATTATGTTGTTTTACCTGAAGTCTTATTTGTCCTAAGACATCTCGACTTTTGTTGACTTTAGGATCGTGAACAAAGCTTTGACCCTTGTTGCAATTTGGTGGTAACTCGCCGCACAATGCATATTTTAAACATTCAATTATTGTTGTTTTTCCGCATCCATTTTCGCCCAAGATTAATGTAAGCGGTCTTTTAAACAAAATATACTGTTTATCGTTATCATCGGGGCCAAAACTTCTAATCCCGCTTATTAAAAGTTGTTTTATATTAGCCATTGTAATAATTTACAAATTAAAACATCACATTGAAAACCCTACCACATTCCCGCGCCGGTAAAATATTTGACAGATTATATTTGTTCAAATAACCGAATACAAAACTTGTCTATGGCTTTTGACTATAGACAACATTGTTTTATTCGGTTTTGTAGATCAAAATATAGGAAGCGTTTTATGTTCCAGACCCCTCGAGCAATGCCGTCTCGAAATAGCAGTATCTATCAAGACGGCATTGTCTCGAGCTCCCTTTATATTCATACTTTTAAATACACCCACGCTGATCCGCCTAATAATAATTGAAAACAAGACGTCATTCAGTAAGAGAGGCTAGGGGGATACCTGGTGAACCAACGTATGGCGTACTATGGGACCGGCCACACTTTAAGGTTCGCGCCAAGCGGGTGATCACAAGCCACCTGCGTAAAGACGCCAACCTAGCCTCCGACCCTGACACTTCGGTGTGGCCGTACCCTAATTGATTAATTTTGTCATGGCATGTTTTCTTAGGCCTTCCTCGTTTCCTTTTTTACACTGCTTGCATTCAATTCATCAATTTGTTCCATATGTTCACACCACCATGACTCTTTTTTTTAATAAGGACGCATTTCTTATTTTTCTTCTTCAGGCTGTTGTGGCCGTTCACTCCTGGACGTAAGCCTTCTCTTGTATTTTCCGCTCCCTATTATTCTGAACGATCCGCATCAAGGTACTTCCCGCACTCTTCCGTATATCGTCGTGCCAACCGAGCTATGGGCGCCCAACTCCACGCTTAGCCATTCTCGCGCGACAGCACAGCAGTCGTCTTGTCCACTTTTCAAATGGGTCACGAGCGACGTTTCCTGCCCAACGCCACTTAAAGGTTGCGGCTAACTTGTCATGACTCTGTCCCGCAAGCTAATAACTAACATGGCTCTCTCCAATTCTCTCTGTGTGACTCTTAGCTTGTTGGCACTTTTTTTGTGGCGTTGTAACTGTCTCAAACCCTACTCTCCTTTTTAAGTTGAAGGGTATTTTTGAATTCTTCAAAATGTGTCTAAGATTATTCAGGTCTGCTGTCTGGTTATCCATTTAGGATGCATTTACCTGTCTGAAATTCCTTACTTATTTCTCTGTTTGATGTTGTCATACATATTATTTTTAGTGATATGATTTATATACCATTTATCTCACATTCATCTTTCTTAATTTTTTTATGTTTTATTTTGCTTTACAATTGTGATTTACTTCTTTAGTCGTATTTCTCATGACTGAATGTAAACTATATTCCATGGCTCGCCGTACGCTACTATCACCAGTCAGTCTTCATGCTGCGGCTATTGAGAGGCCAGTCAGTATCCTGATTTGATCGGACCGGCGGCTCAGTCGGCTCATCTGTGGGGTCGATTTTAACACTACTTTGCCCATTATCACGAGCCTTTCGAGGTTGTCCTGAATTCTTAGGGATATGTGACCAAAATATTTTCACACCCTCTGAAAGCATACCCATGAGAGTCTTATATATACTTATTGTATATTTATTTGAATATATCCTTTAAGCATTTCTATGCAATTTTTGTTTCATTCCACAATTTAAAGTATGCATTGTACAAAAAAAATATTTTCAGAAATCTTGATTTAAAGATATACAAATCTTTCGGTGCCGTGTCAGGTCCCCCCAACGTTGGCGATCACTGGAGCAAAGGCATCTCTGTCCTGCGCCAATTGGAACAGGTTCTGAACTCTTGTAATTCCTGTCCACTCTTTAATGTTCCGCAGCCAGGACAACAAAAATCTTTACACACAATTAAAATATATACAACAGTGTTTTTTTAAATACTTATATTTTGGGGTATATATTTCACATTTTACAAATTTAATAAAATTAATATTTCATTGACATGAGAACAAATACTACTTGTGTCTAAACTAAGGAGTTTTTCTTCTTGGATAACCGCTAGGGTGACACCGAGTTGTTCAGCCAAGACTGTGGGACTGAACACCTGAAGGATGCACCTTTGTATGTACGGAATCAGTTCATCTGTGAATAGGTTGCAACTGGCGACAAAAGTTTCTTTTTCTTGCGTGGAAAATGTCTGCTGTTCTCTGTGGTAATAAATTGAGAGTACTTTGGAAACTGATGTTAAAGACTGGGATACGTGTTGCAGTACATGTCCAGCTAAACAGTAGGGCACTATAACCCTCAATCCATTTAATGCACTCAGCAGCCCGTTGCAGTACTCTGCCAGAGGGTAAAAGTCAAGTAATCCCTCTGGCGGAGCACTTTGATTAGGTTCAGAGTCAGTTTGGGTTTTCTTGGAAATTTTTCGATTCATCAACTTGTAATGCTTCATTTCTAATTCAAAATGGGAGTCCGTTTTACGCACTGATTTAGTAAACTCGTTGGCAATGACATCGCGGAAGAGTGGTGATACAACGGCGCGCATGTCGGCACCCACCCGCCCCAAGGAGAGACACAGGTACATGCACTGGCTGCTCAGCGACTCCAAGGAAGCCTCGTCCTCCTGCCAGGCGCTCTGTTGCAAGATAACGACTAATCTATTCACCTGAAATAATAAACAGAAAAATAAATACTAAATGTTAAAGATCTAAATGCCATGTTATCCTTCATTTATTTGTTACATATAAGTGGAGGACCTTCGTGGTGCAGTGGCAAGAGCTATGACTTCCACAACTAAGATCCCGGGTTCGACTCCCGTCGATGGCAGTGTGATTGTCACATTGTCTTCGTCTGGTGATGGTGATAGATTAACTACCTACCACATGTCTTGAGAAACAAAAGCTAAAAAGTTATATACAATAATTGGGTTCAAATAACCTGATGTATACAAATGAAAACTAAACTAAACTTAACTAATCGGGAAACTACCACTTAAAAAAGGCCCAAGTGGAATCCCAAGAACCAGCAAAGATGTTAAAAAAACTTTGCTGAAAACCAATCCCTAGGATTTAATAGGAAAGGTAATACATGTGTAGTGCGAGGTGGTTCGGTGTGCAAGTGCAAAGTCATAGGTTGGTTGGTGCACAGTTATTTATTTCGGCACAGACAAGTGTATAAAAATAGATAGGGCGAGAGCGTTCGAGCGGACGCGTGTCGCTCGGCCGAAGGACGCGGTAATAAGCCCGGAGCAAAGACAGGGTCCTTGTCTCCAGGGGGAGCTATGCTGCTGCCAGCATACTAGCGCCATAGGTTAGGTAGGGCGGATGGGATTAATCCTCCCAGTCCCACACATGTATAAGACTTTCAATGCTAATGGATACCAAGTTAATTCTTGATGAAATGTAATCTGTTAGGTATACCTTGTCCTTGAGCCAGCATGACAGGGCAGCCATTCCATTAAGTTCATCGGGCCTTAGCTTAGCCCCTTGGCTTTCTGATAGAAAGATGGCCTTGTGTTGCGTCAGAATGTTGAATAAATTTATCCTGTGCAGTTCAACTATTTTACGGAGTTGTTTTTCATCTGTAACAGTGTAAATTCTTATGTTAAAAAAACATTAATTAAATTTATATTCTACGGTCTGAAAGAATTCATTATAACAGCTTTCAGAGGCTAACTTAATATCATTAAACTATGAGATTATTTATTCAAACTCAAAGATGATTTTATTATTTATGGAATTCTACAGAATGCAGAGCAGACGATACAAGATCATTTTTATATTAACAATCTAATAACTAAACTCGTATTGAAGATTGTAGAAAACAATTTTAAAATAAATTTAAAAAAAAACACCGTTGCAATTATGTATTAACTATTTTTAAAATTAATTCTATATTAGTTTTTGATAAAGTTAAGGTATTAACACTGTGGAATTCCATAATACCAATTTTATTATAAATTAAAACACTGTTTTTACAACTTTTGAGTTTATTTTTCTCAACATGTTTTTACTCACGTTTATATACTTTTGTATGACGCACTAAATTTGAGGTGTGGTATTAAATATAAAAACTAACTAACTAACTAACCATCACGCCGTCTCTCCGAAGGGGTAGGCAGAAAGAATGGACTGCCACACTTTTCTTTCCTGACATATTTCTCTCGCTTCCTCAACATTCATACATCGTGTCATGCACGCGCGTCGATTTCTCTGACTCCTCACATGGCCGACATTCAATATTTGATTTATTTGATCGTGCCACGTTTTCCTCGGTCTTCCTCTATTTCTGGTTCCATTTACATCATTAACATATAATTTTTTTACCATTCTTTCTTCATTCATTCTTTCCATACGTCCAAACCATCTTAATGATAATGATAGATTACGTCAATATTAAATATAATATTAATTTGTTTTTAATACACTTTATTTTTTAAAAACCAACCGGTTGGTTCGAAACACTGTTGGTTGTTTGGTAAATTTTCAAGAAATATGCAATAAAAAATCACCTTTTTATTAATTAAATTAAATAAATATTTTTTTAAATACGAAACATCAAAGACTGACTGCACACTTCGTCTGTCCTTGAAGAACTATCATATTTGTGAAGACTTGTACTCAAGTGCTATTGGGACACATGAGTATTCCAAACGGTTTGTAGATTTTAGGTATATTATTTTTTCTCAAGCGCGTACGTGATACGGGATAGCACAGAATGATAAGTTAAAGTGTGCGTATCACGTACGTTCATATGCATAGGGCGGTTAGTATTATATTTGACCATGTTTATACAGTTCTCCCGATAATGATGGCTTAAAACCTTTGAAACATGTTAAGAACAATAAACTGAAAAGTGGAAAAACATTTTTATTCACAAAAAAATGTAACTAACTAACTAACTAACCATCACGCCGTCTCCCCGAAAGGGTAGGCAGAAAGAATGGACTGTCACACTTTTACTGATGCAGCACTCCATCCTTCTCTTTTCGCTCTGCGGGAGACGCGGTGTGATGGGTTGCGAACCTCATCACAAAAAAATGTAATACTATATTAACACGTTCACTGCGAAGCACTGACCGGGACAGTGGTAAGGGAAGAGCCCAAAGCTGTGGACCCTTATCCAGGTCAGGCCCTATACCGTTCGGTTTTAAGTAAGATCTGATGGCTAAACTCCCTCCGACTTACTTAAAACCGAACAGTATAGGGCCTGACCTGGACAGGGGTTCACTGTTTGGGTTCTCCATTGTCAGTTAGTGCTCCTCAGTCAACGTATTAAGTAAAGTTGCGACAATAATAGTACTTACTCAAATGGTGTGAATGAAATTGATTTTTTTATTTATTTAAAATGTGTTATAAGGCTCTTCTACCAAGAAATTTCCATGTCAAAAATAAATCTAAATCATAAGCGTTTTATGACTAGTCAAGTGACTCACTGTCTTCATTGGTGGCCTCAGTGAGGGCGGAGTCAAACCATGCACCCCGGGCTTTAAGGAAGTGCAGCTGCAGCCCATCCCCTACACTCCGCAGCTTACTCAGCCTCACCGGCGCCCCGCACTCTTCCATCGAGCCGCCTGATTCTTCTATGGCAGATTCATACACAGAATTCGCTCTTCTTAAATATCCCAAAACCTTAAAATATTTTCATACAGAGTAAATACACTTTTTGCTCTTCGTGTTTGAGATATATGAAACTGAATCTATCTCCGGTTGTCCGCAACCTACGCATCAGACAAGCCTAATCGAAATATACTAAGACTGTTGAATAAACAATAGATTAAATGTATAAATAATAATTAATACGAATGAAAACGTCAGTTTTCTAAAAGTTTTATTATATTTTATGGGCCTTCCAAAACGTGGCCTTCGTATTGCCTTCTACACCACAAATAATATTGGAACTACATTGAAAAACTCTAAACAAAAAAAAGATACATTAAAAAATAGCGGAATATACAAATTAGAATGCAATGATTGCAACGCTGTATACATAGGCCAAACAGGGGGTTCTTTTGAAACACGTTTTTCAGAACACGTTAGGTCCTTCAGACTGATTAAATCAATCCCAATTTGCCAGACAATAAATATATCCTAGATCCAAATAACGTACCAATTCCGCTACACATTCATAATAAAGAGTAAACTCTTAACCTATCGGAACAATTAGAAATTAATGAACATAACAAAACCCCTAATTTAACTTTAATCAATGAACAAACTAACATATATTCATCCCCACCCCCATAATGTAGTTATATATATAATTAGATTCAAAGAACTCTTGTTTCTGCACTGTGTTTATTTCACATTTTAGATGCAGAAGAGAAGAATATATCAATTGAGTCTACGCACACAGGAAGGCGATCTTATTTTATATATAATACTTAGAATCATTAGTCACCTTGAAATATGTAAAATCATTTGTAAACAATTCGTAAGAAGATGTTTTTCTTAGAAACATTTTATTTCGTCCTACCTCAAATAACTTATTTTTGATTTATATAATATCATTTAGTATTCCCTAACTATGTAATCATTGTCATAAAATTTCTTAACGAGTTCCAAGAAACACTTTCCAGTATTTCTGGGCCTACCCAAAAAATTATTTGCTAAAAATGTATAAAGTCACATCAATTTTCGTTAAATTTCGTTAGTTACCATATTCTGCTCCATTTACTAGTGTATATAAACAGCAACGAGCTGAAATTTCGTCACATTTGATAATGCCTTAGAAGGGCGAAACATATCATTCCTATAATATATAATAAAACTTCTAGAAAACTGGCATTATCATTCGTATTAATTATTTGAAATGGAGTTTTACGTCATTGTTCAAGAAACAAGAATGTATAAATAATAGATTACCTGGAGGCATTGGGGTAGTGGTAGATCATACCGTAACTGATTAAAAAGATGGTGAAGGGTTTCAAACCAAAGTCTTGTTACTTCGGATGTGATATTCTAAAATATAAAAACAAAATTATTATATTACATAACAATTTTATAATATTTACACATTATCTATAATAAATTTAATTATGGTAGACTAATATTTTAAAACTTGATTTGTTTTATTAGAAATATTTTCTGCGCAATGATGAATTTAAAAAATTGAGTTGAGACCGACGATATTATAAGGTAAAATAATAATACACTTTTAGTAATTTGTATTTACACCACTTTATTTGGAAACACCAACTGGTTTCGCTCCCGCCGGAGCTTCGTCAGGGTGAGAGAGTAAACTGTTTACTCTCTCACCCTGATGAAGCTCCGGCGGGAGCAAAACCGGTTGGTGTTTCCAAATAAAGTGGTGTACTAAAAGTGTATTATTATTTTATTTAATAATGTCACACCAAAAATTAAGTGCTTTGTACGAAAGCTTGATATTGTAAGGAGAGTGGTTGCTTTGGGAGAGGCCTGTAGTGGATGACAGACGGCTGATAAGAAGAAGAAGAATGATAAATAGAATGCGGTCTTACAATTTCGAGTAGCAAGATATTAACGGTATTTACGAAACATCATTTATCAGATAGTCAAATGATTTTACTGAAATCTCTTGATGGAAATTCATTTTTAAAATAATTCAATAAAATTACGTTTTTTAACTACTTCCACTTTAGTCTTTGTTTGGCCTGGCTCGCTGGCATCGACAAACTGGTGACACTGTTATTAACCGACTTCTTCATATACATACAGAAACATGTCGCTGTTGAAATAAAGACAAAAGTGGAAGTAGTTGAGAAAATGGTTTTATTTAAATATTATCATTCTTTCAGTTTTTAAAACACTAAAATAGTCAATAAATTCAAGGATTAATTGTATCTCAATAGAGACGAAGATGCAAATTGGAAACAGAATATGGTGATCGAGGTGTTAACAGGTCATAAGTCCTGTAAACACCTCGATCACCATATTCTGTTTCCAATTTGCATCTTCGTCTGTATTGAGATACAATTAATCCTTGAATTGATAACCCGCAATGGGTAAAATCCAGTATTCGTCTACAAGTATTTATATACATTCAAAAATGTTGTAAAAAAAGTCAATAAATTATTTAATTTTGTGTACACCAATAGATGTCGCTGGTAGTCCAAATTTTGGCATAATCTGGGAGTATTGGAGAAATTGTAAATGAGCCCCAAGCATGGGGCTATAAGCTATCTGACCATGTATTCAATGGCCGTATGGTTGGGGCAGTACGCACATAAAGGTTGAGTTAAAAAAACGAAAGCTTTACTTGTATGGCATCAAGATCACTGTATCGTTTAGAGAGGTTTCTAATGTAGGAATATAGGTCCAGCGCACTCTCATAGTCAGCGCGGCCCAGGGCCGCCTGCATCAGGCTCGGTAGCTCCAAGATACCTAGCAATTGCTCACTCTGGAACTGTATCTGCTCATTACACCTGAAAAAACAATCATTATAGTGAACCTAACTAACTATGCTGTTTCTCCGGAGGGGGAGGCGGGATGGCCAAACTTCTCCTGATATACCTCTTGAGATTCCTCTACACTCTTACATTGTAGCATACACGCTCGTCGATTTTTACAACTTCGAATATAGCTTCTTCTTCTCCTTCACTTTTGGTAGACTCAGGAGTCTGTTATTTCAGGCGGGTCCTCTTGAGACGCTGAACTCCAGCTTTCTCTCCACCGTTTGGGGGGTCTTCCTGGTCGGCATTGTCCTTTTGGCGTTTCATGGAGAGCTATGTATGGTATCCTATTTGAGCTCATTCTTTCTACATGTTGATGCCAGTATCGCCGTCTTTGACATCCCCATCTGACCACATCTTCGACCTCGCAGATTTCTCGGATTGCTGTATTCCTAACTCAATATCGAATATAGCTGTCTTTTAAAAATGCATTAATTTGGTCATGCCATGCTTCCTCGGTTGTCCTCGGGTTCTGTTTCCACTCACACTGAGTGTATACAACATTTTAACCATTCTTCTCTCATCCATTCGTTTCATATTTCCAAACCGTATTACATTTCTTCCTTAATTATCTACCTTACATTTCTTCCTTATTTTGTCGTTCGGTATTCTATCATATATCGTTTTCTCACTCATTTTTCTCAGTGATATTATTTCTACGGCATTTATCCTACTTTCATCCTTCTTTTGTCAGCTCCAAACTTCACTTCCATACATAAGGGTTGGTACTAGAACTCCATTATGAACTGCCATCTTTGCTTCAGTGGATATATTTCTATTTGCAATGATGACTAAGAGTGCGCCATATATTTTGTCGTCGTAACAACCCTTCTTTTGATGCTTTTCTTCATTTTTCCATCTCTTGTAAACCTATTACATAAAATAGATTTTTTTAATTACGCCTGATATGAGATGAAATATTAACTTCTTGACTGTGGTTTCTACCTTTCCGATCAATGATAAATGTTATCTTCTCTGAATCACATAATATTGGTGACATTAATATTAGGTCCTTACATATGAAATTGGCGTTTTATATGGGAGGAACATAAAGTTGATTTTTTTTAAATATAATATATTTATTTAATCAAGCCTACCCTTTCGGGGAGACGGCGTGATGGTTAGTTAAGTATGTACCATTGCTATCTATGCACTTTTGCCATCTCATAGGTAGTTCATCGATCCCTTTACTAAAAAAACCATTCGGACGGGAATCAATAAAATCTTTGATGTCGGTTTGGACTGCCCCATCGGAGTTGAATTTTTTCCCTCGCAAGAAGTTATCCAAATTTAAAAAAAAATAGTAATCTGTTGGGGCAAGGTCCGGAGAGTACGGTGGATGTCTTAGACATTCCAATTGAAGCTCTTCTAATTTGGTAGCCGTCTGTTGTGCAGTGTGTGGTCTAGCGTTATCATGAAGCAGCAATGGCCTAGAGCGATTAACCAGCCTCGGTTGTTTAGCAGCTAGCTTTTCCATCATGGTTTGCAGTTGCTGACAATAGACATCTGCCGTAATCGTCTGGCCAGATTTAAGAAAGCTGTAGTGAACGACACCAGCACTAGTCTACCAAACGCTCACAAGTAACTTTTTTGGAGTCAATTTTCGCTTGGGGCATGGTTTGGCTGGTTCGGCAGGGTTCAGCCATTGCGATGAGCGCTTCCGATTATCATACAGGATCCACTTTTCATCACAGGTAATGATTCGATTCAAAATCCCTTCATTATTGTGCCGGTTGAGTAATGCAACGCAGCAGTCAACGCGCGTTTGTTGATTTGCTTCTCTCAATTCGTGAGGTACCCACCTTTCAAGCTTTTTCACCTTCCCAATTTGCTTCAAGTGGATTAAAACAGTTTTATCACTAACACCGCAGCCTGCAGCTAACTCGGACGTGGTTTGCGATGGATCCGCTTCCACAATAGCCTTCAATTCTTCATTATCAACTTTGGTCTCCGGCCGTCCACGGGGCTTGTTCTGCAGGTCGAAATTTCCAGAACGAAAACGTTGGAACCAAAAACGCACTGTGTTTTCTTTTGCGGCACCGTCGCCATACACATCATTAATCCTTCGAGCCGTTTCTGCAGCACTGGTGCCACGGTGGAACTCGTACTCGTAAATAACGCGATATTTCAAGTTTTCCATTTTGTAAACTGAGTGACGCAAAGAAAAAAACAATTGAGGAAAAACAAATGAATTATAATTTTCGAAACACAAATACTTGAGTAAATAGCTGTATAAATTTGAATTTGGAATTCCTAACCAAAGAGAAGATATTTGAGATCAAAGTTGCCAGTACGGCAAAACGCCAATTTCATATGTAAGGACCTAATATATATAAGATGCCATATCTAAATGGATGGCATCAAACAAACTTAAACTAAATCCATCAAAAACGGAATTTCTCTTGACTGTTTCCGCAAAGCGTCTACATCTTATCGTTCATTCTTCAATTTTGACAGCTGACAATGATATCGTTCCCAAAAACTCCACAAAGCTTCTTGGTGTTTATTTTGACGCAAATCTGTCCCTAAAATCCCAAATTAATAACACGGTCAGCGCTAGTTTCTTCCACCTAAGACGATTAAAATTCGTCAAAAGGAGTATTCCCCATGACACTTTCAAAACTCTAGTAAATTCCTTCGTTGTCACAACTTGACTATTGTAATGGAATTTATGCAAACATTCCAAAACAACAATTAAACAAACTTCAATCTGCGTTCAATGCAGCAGCAAGACTCATTAAAGGCATTCCAGAAAAGTCCCATATAACACAACATCTCAAAGAACTTCACTGGCTTAAAAGTCCAGAAAGAATCCAGTATAAACTCTGCTGGACAGTCTTCAAAGCGCTACATGGAATGGCTCCAAATTATACATCCGAACTCTGTATAACGGACAGCCTAAATACAAGGAAATCCACACTTCGCTCGGCGAACTCCTCGGCAATAGGAAGATTAGTTGAGCCGAAGCGTTGCCCTAGTACAAATTTCGGGGATCGAGCGTTTGCGGTAGCCGGCCCATCAGCTTGGAACAATCTTCCTTCACACATTCATGCATAAATGATCCGACAGATTTCAGATCTAAGCTGAAAACCCATCTTTTTTATATTTCATACCCAATTTAAAACCTGCATATTTTATTCTATTATACTTTCTAATCAATCGCGAATCAGATGCAGCGGTCACATTTAGATTTTTAGATTTAAAACACGTCTTAATTCGCCCTTGAGGTGATTACATCACAAAAACGGCGCTTTAAAAGTTAGCATATTATTATTACTATTATTAATATTAAACCTCAAACTGAGCCTTTTAATCAGCATCACAATCACATTTTTTAAAATAGAAAACTAATTGTAAGAATGCCAGGATTTAGGCAGGCTGAATATCATTGAATTGATACATATAAATAAAAAGAACTTACCCTCTATCTTTAATTATATTTTTAGAAACAGTGGCAAAGCTTTCGCATTCGGCAATCAGATTTGGCATTTTTGTTATGACTTGGTCTAGTGCATCTTTGGATACGTTGAAGTCATTAAAAATTCTATTGGAGCAATCTGCAGTTTCCACGAAGGTTCGGTAGTTGGCCAGGGCCAGTTCTTGAGTCTGTTCGGTGAGCGTCTTTGTTTCATCATTTAGTCTCGTGGGTTCTAACAATATTTGCTCAAAAGAACATTTCCCCAATTTTCCAAAATACTCTACATTGGTTGAATCCGAAAAATCTGTAAAAATAGATTCTCGTAACACGTAAAAATAATGTTTAAAAAATATATATAATAACGAAATGCTATTATACGAAATTAGAATAATTACCAAAATTTCCTCCGGCAAAAATGGTTTGCAGTATGTTAGAAGGATTTGTTTCCATGTCAGACATTTTGCAGATATTTTACTTATACCACATAAATATAAATAAAAAAATTAGACAGCCACGTCATTTTAACGCAAACCCAATATTATAAACGAAAAACAGCTGTCTTCTTATGACTTGGTGTTCTATATGCCTATTAAATAAAGAAATACATAGAGAATAATAAGTCTGAAAACAATATTAAAAAATAAAAATAATTTCATTTGGATTTCGGACATCTGCCTAAAACACCAACCCGCACTTTGATTTGTTCGTGTCTTGGATGTCTTGATTATAAACGTCAGTCTGTCTTCTGTCAAATCACATATTTTTGTCTATGTTATAAGCAGAATCAGAGAAAAATTATAAACATACAATGCCGTCTCGAAATCACCGTTTAGCAGGCAGTAATGTTGAAGTAAATGTGAGGCCGATGTGATCTGACAGCTTTCAAATGTCACAATTTTTAAAAATATATCACGACTTTTTCGAAGCAATTAATAAACATACTCATTTTTAACAATGTGATTTGATTACCATTGTTGGTATTTCACAAATGGGGAAGATTATACATCACATTCTTTGAAAATGTTATGTAGAATCTTTACTGTGGAGAGATTAGGCAGATTGAGATAGGAGCACTGCGGAAATATAAATGTGATATAGCCATGTTTAATGGCATACTCGGTGAGATTGCACTAAACAATTTTTACATGGCCGAATTCTCTCTGGAGGCTTGTTAAATCTTAGTTAAGTTTAATTTCAATTAGTGATAAGACAATTTAAAAACAATAATAGTGTATAGGAAAAACAATGATAGTGCAGTGACGATTTTGTGATTGGTAACACTTTGGGGGGCGTGATCTCAACCCCCCACCCTGCGGATTTGCAACTAGAGGGCTGCATGTAGCGACGCGCTAGTTAAATACCGGACTTCGATGGAGAGACTTCTCTTCCTGGCGCTCGGCGGCGGCCGAACGCCGGGGACATAATCTGAAGAAAAAGACCGCGATAGACGAGTCGCATGGTGCCGGCTGCGTCAGCTTATCATCATTGGGGCCTGGTGCTTGCCACGGCTGTCTCAGCGAAGGAGACCAGACCGCCTTTCGCTTCCACGCTCTTCCCCATCGTCCGCCTCGAACGTCCCTCGTGGTGCGGACGCCACGTGCCGGCCAGCTCGCCGTCACGCCGACTTCGCAGATCGTCGGTCCTCGCCGTTAGTGCTGATTCAGTGACTCATTAGTTAGAAGTCGTTGGCCAACGGATAGCATGTAAGTCCTCTTTTATTCATAAGTACTCTTGTTTTTCTTTTGTGTTGTATGTTTGTTTAATTAAAGGTTAATTGTAAATAGTAAATATTGGTTTCAATCTCATATCACTATACATCCCGGAGCATATCTCAATTAACATAATATTACATTGGCAAGCACATGGGCAACGTTAGGAGGAGTTGTTTCGAGATCGGGAATGAGATACGAGTAAATTCATTCATTCTTCACCCCGTGACAGCAACCTTCTCCTAACAAATGCATTATATAAAAATGTTTGTAACACGTACATATGGAGTAAGAGCCCCCGCTGATTGTAACAAAAAGTCACAGTAACATTTTGTCGCCGAGTCAAGTGCTATGGAGTTCACTCGTAGGCGTATTTTCCATTAATTTCACATTAAAATCGAAATAAAATTAGATCACGGCACGAGACACATAGGAACTTCACAGTTTTCAATAATAAATACGGCGCCATAAATCGCCGTGTTGGAAAAATTGCTTATCTTGCTTAAGGCCTGGTAAATACCGTAAGCAGAATACCATAAACAATATTTGCAACATGGAGATTCATGGGGCCGTTTGTAAAACTTATAACTTATCATGATTAATATTTTAAGTGCGTCGTTTTTGTAAAATCACTTACTCCAACAGCGCACTAAGAAAATACTGACCGAACAGTGCAGTCTTTTGAAGATTCTAACATTTGACATCACTCTCCTCACACAACAGACCCGCAACGCTGAATGCACGATCATAGAAGCTTGCACTATTTGCTCTGACGGGAATCGTAATGTGGTTCGCATTTGTTTCTACTGATAGGAGTGAACGTTGCCTTTCCGTTGGACGGGTGTCACGCAGAGGTCCGAAATATACGTTGGC
Organism: Lepidostoma basale; assembly: GCA_022606425.2. Lineage (NCBI taxonomy): Eukaryota > Metazoa > Arthropoda > Insecta > Trichoptera > Lepidostomatidae > Lepidostoma > Lepidostoma basale. Next base: position 313,405 of record JAHDVF020000079.1, on the reverse strand, counting down.
GCTCTCTGGTGTCGAGCCTTAAACACTGCCAAACACAATTTGTATTTTACTCGCTCCCGGAGTTTGCGCCAGTGAAGTTCCTTCAGGAGCGGCGTGATATGACAGTATTTTTGTTGTCCAATAATCAATTGGGCAGCAGCAGATGGCTATGTAGATTATCAATTATTTGTGAAGCTTCGAACTTTTGACATGAATGGAAGGTTGGAAATTGGCCTATATCTAATCGGCCTTCAGGGATTCCTTGGGTCTTACTTATTGATGTTATTATTGACGACTTCAGACTAATTGGTTTACAAGTATTATATAAAGATAAATTCATATTTTTTGATAATCATGAAGGAGTAGAAATAAACAATTCTCGAGTCGCAATATTGGTAATCGATCTAGGCTATATTGTTTTCTTGGACAATGTAATATGGTTCGGTTCAACTCTTCGTCACTAGTGACTAGTTTACAAACTAGTTTTTGTAAAGTCATTAAGGGTTGTCGCGCACTGCACTGACTCTATTTTCAGTTTCACTTCAAGAATATTGGAATCCGTAAAGTTACTATGTGTCTCTTACCGTGATCTTATTTTATTCCGATTATAAATGGGAAATTAATGTAAAATATAATACGACTATCATTGCATTATTACTTCTTATGTACGCGTTAGAAACATTTTAATATGATACATTTTACAGGACTTATAACCTGTCATTGGTTGGATTAAGCAATCGCTTTATGTAATACAACATCCCCATTCCGCCATTCTACGAACACCACGTCTGACAATTATTTGAAAGTTGTATGTATGCTACCATTTTGAGAAACATTTCACATATTTTAATTCAATCTACACTAGCGCCATCTATTGAGACTAGAGGTAAGCATTAAGCAGAAAACCTTTATTATTGTAATGTGAAAGGCGATCACATTTATAATCGTGATAAAATGAGATCACGATACGAGATACATACCTATGTAGTAACTTCATGGATACTGATATTGTTACGAATTAGTTGCCGTCACGGGGTGAAACGTGAAGATTACTCGTATCTCACTTCCGATCTCGAAGCAATTCCTCACAACGTGTTCCATGCCCATGTGCTTATTCGTTAATGGCTCATCAGTATCTGATCTCTGAGGTGCTCCGGGATGTATAGTGATATGAGATTGAAACCAATATTTACTATTTACAATTATATTTAAACACACAAACATACAATATAACAAAAAGAAAGAAACAAGATTATTATAAACTAAAGAGGACTTACTTGCTATTCGTTGGCGAACGACTTAGAACTAACCGCGTAATGTTATCCTCGGGACAGCAGCGCCGAGTTGGCGTTCATCCGTCCGCGTACGAGGAACGTGCGAGGCGGACGATGGAGGAGAGCCGTGGATGCTGGAGCCGACCTGGCCTCCGCCGCGGGGATCGGGCGAGGCAGACGACGGCGAAGGGTGCAGTGGAGGCTGGCCAGATCTGAGGCAGCCGGCACCTAGCTGCTGATGGTGTCAATGTGGACGGCGACGGACCGTGTCAGGCGGCTTGACATCCTCCTCCGTCCGCACCACGATGAACGTGCAAGGCGGACGATGGGGAAGAGTGTAGAAGCGAAAGCCGGTCTGGTCTCCGTCTCTTCAGAAGCGTTTCGCCCGGCCCCGGCGTGGTCAAAATGGCGGGAACGCCCTTGGCCGGCGTGAAACGCCGGCGACCAGCGTGGCGCCGGGGCGGCCCGTCCGCTACCTCGGGTGTCTGATTTCCAACTATCTTGTGTCGCTACATGCAGCCCTCTTAGTCCGCTCCGCAGGGTGAGGGGTTAGGTCATCCCCTCCCCCCAAAGTGTTGCCGTTCACGCTATTTTGTTACGAAGATGTTAGCGTCACGGGGTGAAACATGAAGATTACTCGTTCTTCATTCCCGATCTCGACCCAACTCCTCACAACGTGTTGATGCCCATGTGATTCGCTAATGACTCATTACTATTATGTTAATTGAGATTGCTCCGGGATGTATAGTGATATGAGATTGAAACCAATATTTACTATTTACAATTATATTTAAACACACAAACATACAACATAACAAAAGAAAGAAACAAGATTACTTATAAACTAAACAGGACTTACTTGCTACTCGTTAGCCAACGACTTAAAACTAATTCGTAATGTTATCCTCGGGACAGCAGTGCCGAGTTGGGGCTGCGTTCATCCCGCCGCGGAGATCGGGCGAGGCAGACGACGGCGAAGGGTGACGTGGAGGCTGGCCGGATCTGAGGCAGCCGGCACCTGGCGGCTAATGCTGTCGATGTGGACGGCGACGGACCGTGTCAGGCGGCTTGGCATCCTCCTCCATCCGCGCCATGAGGGATGTGCGAGGACGGGCGAGGAGCGGTCTGGTCTCATTCGCTGAGACAGCCGTGGCCAGCATCAATGATGATGTTGATGAGCTGACGCCATGGTTACTGACGCCATGCGGCGATATAGCGATCTTTTTCAGATTCACTTCCCGGCGTTCGGTATAACACTTCGCGATCTTTTGAGACTGTTGCCCCCGGCGCGTGGGGAGACACTTCTTCTACCGAGGGCGGAGGCGGACTCGGACTGACTGCTTGACGACTCGAGCTCCAAATAGCAGGGTGAGGGGGTTAGGTCACCCCCCCCCCCCCCAAAGTGTGGCCACTCATGAAAACTGGGCCCGGCAGTACCTAACTGAATTGCGATACCGGGGCAGAACGCTATTTTCTTATTACAATTGTCACTTCACTTCCTTAAACACTATTATTGTTTTTAAATTGTCTTTTATAGTCTTATCACTAATTAAAATTAAACTTAACTAAGATCAAACAAGCCTCAGAGAGAAAACGTATTTTCGGTCATGTAAAATTTGTCTAGTGCAATCTCACCTATTATGCCATGAAACATGGCTATATCAATTATGCCATGAAACATGGCTATATCAATATGGCGGTACATACGGCCCTATAAATCTCTATGTTGGAAAAATTGCTTACGGCCTGGTAAATACTTTCAAGGCGGCATTGACATTACGTTAACCTGCAAAATACAAAAAATAATTGAACTCAAAAAATGTAAAATTTTCTTCATTTTCACAGTTATAAACTATTACAGTGGGTATTTTCGAATTTATTTCTAAATTTTCCGTTTTATGTTATTTGAATGTTTTAGTTACTTTATAAACTAGACCTTTTTTATAACACATATTAATCAAGTTTTGTTTTAAATGTGTCGATTTAGTCCAGAATATTTAAATTAATATGTAAACAAAAATAAATTAAACAAACGTACCTTTGAAAATAAGTGTTAATGATATTTTATAGCCGTTGTGATTCAACTATTTATTGTGGAACTTGGTTCAATTAATGAGATTACGACATTCAAGACTTCGGTGTTATTAAAAAAATCGTTAACTATTTTTGTTTAATATTACCCTAATCCCCTATTTGCTCGATAACCATTTTAACCGCTTCATTGGGTAATTTTGTGTTGAAGTAATATTTATGAAACACTAAAGTTCCATCTAAAGAATAAGAGTACTTACTAATTTTATCTATTTTGTATTTTTAAATATAGATTTAATTGAACATATTTAAATGTGTTTTAAGGTGTTATGGACAAAGTAGCAGTAGTCGGTAGAGGGAGCCCTCCACCCGGTGCAATTGTCATTGAGGAAACAGAAGCAATTTTTAAGCAATGGGATTTAATTAATAGTTGGGAGCCAAAACGCGATGTGTAAGTACCCTGCAAACCTCAGTAAATAATTTATAAATTGAACATTCATAAGGCAATTCTGTTTTGTATACTTAAGTAAACATATATTTTACTCCAAGAATATTATTATTATTTGTTGAATCACTCTACGTCATTACAGCGCGAGCCAAATCAATGTAAAGGGTATAGCTATCATATTGATTCTCATTACATGTGATAGTGGCTAATCTTTTGCCATTTTATTTTCACGTGAATTCTACACCAGACCAACGACAGTGTAACAATCACACTGCCATTGCCAAGAATCGAACCCGGGACATTCAATGTGGCAGTTATAACACTTACCACTCGGCCATGGAGGTCGTATGCACTTTACAAGTTAAAATTAATTTGTGTTAATTTCACCCACAAACCAAAATCTCTATTAATTTACATGAAGGAGCATTCTTTAGAAATAGTTTGTTTTATGAACTGGGAGATGCCTATCGGAGAGATGGCACGATGGTTAGTTAGTTAATTAGTTGTTTTATGAAATATATCTTTTTTAATGTTCATTTTCTTTTTAAATCACCGACCAAGTGACTTGTACGAAGTTACGTATATCAAACAAAGTTTCAAAACAACAACCTTAAGTTTATATAAAATGAATAAAAAAAGCAATTTAATGATGTGTCAATGAACATCTTAGAATCAGCTAAGGACCTGAACATTAGTATCTTGACATAAATGTTCAAGGGTATCCTAATTTTGTAATATAACACAACGGTTGTAGCTTAGAGATGGTTCTAGAGATGAATATTTTTCCATTGTTCCTCAGAATTTTCCTACATTTGGCATACTCGATTTAATTTTCTGTTATGTCCCTTTCAGACTGGCTTTGCGTTACGGACCGGCGTTGCTGGCTCTTTCAGGCGGGTTCGCAGGCTACTCTATGAATCGCTACTACCGTAATAAATTAAAGATTGGCTTGCGAGGCCATCTCGCCTCCTACATCCCCCTGGTCCTGATTCCTTCAGTTTTCGCACCATTTTTCCACAGAATGGTAACACATACAAATATTCCAATTTCAAAATATATAAATTCTCACTTTTTCACAGATTACACATATAACATATTGCAACATTTCAAACTTCAAAATTCTCATTCTCCTTCAGAGAAATACCACGGGCCACACCGCCACAGCCACTTTCCCCTTTTCCGCCATCAACCCTCCTAATCCTCCTTAGATGGGTAAAATAAAAGTTACTAATGTAACTATTAAATGTCCCCCTATACCTTCCCTCATTATGCCGTCCTATATAACATATCCACATTCCCAACAGATGGGGGGCCATAGCTTTCAGACTGTTACTCTCGAAAGACAAGATCTTAGACAACAATTTTATAATTCCACAGATTATGAAATTATATCATTTATATGACAAATGATATTTTCACTGATTGAACCATAAATATTTTTGTTAGATGCTATTTTATGACAAGGTAACAAAACTGTATATAATAAATTACATACTTCATAGTTTAGATGAAGTGTTCGAACCATTCTCTCTTGCTTGTTCTTACGAGCAAGATGTTCTATTTTTCAAACAGAAAATATTTTTATTTAATCATCTGTCAGTCATGTTTAAGGCAATGACGATCTTCGTTAGCATTTTTCGATGGTGTAAACAATAATCTATCATTGTTTAGCATTTTAAGGGTTAAAGAACTTTTTATTCTTGGTAATGTACCCAGTCCTACTGCAATAGAACACGCATTTCGTTATATGTATATGTGTTCTGCATAAAATCTAATGATTCTACGGAATTTTATAATTATTTTTGCTTATATTTTAAGTTTAGAAGTCTGATGGGAACATTGTTGGAAGGTGATTTGGTGGGTTGTTAGTTTATGCGGGGGCATGATTAGTGTGGCCCTGAGTGTTCCTCTGAAGGAGGATCGATTTTGGGCGCTTGTGGCGGCTAGAAGTGTTTGGGTCGTAATTGGAGAGGTATTTTATTGTGGAGTTAGGATGTGAAGGGAGTCCTTTGTAAAAACGTTTGACAAGTTTCAAAATGAATTCATCTATCATCGGGATTCCCGATTATCATAACCTATTTCAGCCAAAAATGTACTTAAGACAATGTGGCTCTCTGTGAATATTATACAACTTTTCTATAGTTCTTTTTATTTATTGTATTATAAACAATATGTTCCGTGACACAGACAATCGTTGACTTGTATTCCTTTACCTTATGACTACAGACAGGTGTAATGCAACTGTGAGAAATATATCTGTTTGCAGTTTATAGCTTCAAACATCATCATCCAGAAGGAAAGCTGCATCGTGTGCACTGAGGTGAAGGCCGTGGCAATTCAGTCTGCCATAGGATTCGCCTACCCCATCATCTTGGCTCCTGCTTCCGGTTACATGGCAAGTTCTTACACTACCCTAATTCTATCTATTTAAATATTATTTTTGATTGCTTACAACATAAACATCGTAACATTAAAATAAACATGTTGAAGCCATGTTGTAATTACCATATTAAAGTAATTAACCATCACACTGTCTCTCCTAAGGCGCAGAAGGATAGGCAGAAAGAATGGACCGCCACACTTCTTTCTTGACATACTCCTCTCGCTTCCTCAACATTTATACATAGTGTCATGCATGCATAATGGTTTCTCCGACTGCTCACGACATTATTAAATGCAATTTTGTATAATCGTAATATTGTCATATTCGTATTTATTGAAATTTCTCATTACTTTTTAAATTTAAAACACTTGTAATAGCACAATTTCTTTTTATTCACTGAAAGTATCGCGATAGCTGTTTTGCCAACCGATGTTGGCATCATCAGGTGTTACAATAAACTGATGATGCCATGCTAACATCGGTTGGCGAAACAGCTGTCGTGAGACTCTCAGTGAATAAAAAGAAATTGTGATAACGGTGTTTTAAATTTTAACAGTAATAATGTTGAAGTATCATAGTGTTTCGGACTATGAAATTTCTCAGTTGAATTACATACAAAAGTGTTTTTTTATTTTATTTTTATAAACTAAACGTGACAACGCTATAAAATTCCATAATGAAGAATTTTATATGAATTAAAACACTTTTTCCTAATAATAGTAAGCTTGAAGAAAGGAAGATGAGATGGTACAGCCATATAAAACAGAGACCACCAGACAACACACTAATTAGAGCTTTGTCTGTGAATCTTCCTCGTCAACCATCCAGAGGAAGACCTAGGAACACGTGGATGATTCAGTGCAATAGCGTCTTGCAGAGAAATGGCTTGAGTGAAGGCGATACTCAGAACCGTGAGAGGTACAGCCTGAGATCGAAAAGAGCCAACCCCAACAGTCAACACAGACAATGAGTTGGGATAGCGCCAGAAAGAAGAAGACATTTATCGAAAGATTACACATTCATCATCGGGCGAATGATAAAAGTTTATATCGTTCTCTCGGTGATGAAGATGTAAAGCCTAAACTCTAGGAAATAACAGTGTAATTCATAAAAAAATTTAATCATTTTTTATTTCTAAAGATTTTTGCAAGTACATATTGAATCAACTTTGAAAATTCAATCACCAAAAACGCCATGTGATGTAAAAAACTGCATAAGACTTAACCACCCTACCTATTTGAACGTACGTGATATGTTCACTTTGACTGTACCATTCTACGATATGCCGTATCATGTTCGGAGAGAAAAAGTAAATAATACAAAGTTTAAGGGATACGCGTGTGTGCCATCAAAAATTGAGCACAAGTTTTCATAAATATGATAGTTTTACAAGGGGCAGGCGAAGTGTGCGGCCGAGTATTTGACGTGTCGAAATTGAAAAAAATAAAATTAGTATATAATTAAATTTCATTAATAAAACATCTGCTTGTTGTTTGCACGTTTCTCGGAAAATAAGGTAGGGCAGTTAAGATATGAGACATCTTGAATATAGTCAAAAGAAAAACTCAGAAAATTATATACAATAGTGTTGGTGATATTATAATTGGTGCAATTTTTGGAAAATACAAACCATTTATTTGTTGAAAAAAAATTATGTAAACCGCCCCGTTAAACATTAAAATTTCATTACCTTTTTTCATTAAATTATTACTACTGTTAAAATTTATAACACTGTTATAATATCACAATTTATTTTTATTCACCGAGAATGTCGCGACAGCTGTTTCGCCAACCAATGTTGGCATCATCAGGTGTTAAAAAAAAGGTTTTTTGTAACACCTGATGATACCAACATCGGTTGGCGAAACAAGTTTTGCGACATTTTCAGTGAATAAAAATAAATTGTGATATAAACTGTTTTTTCAAATAGCTCCCCATTTAAATAAATTTTTGAGGGTCTGAGTACTCCATTTGCGTCTATTTAACATCTATTATCACCTTTTAATGAATCAAACAAATCTGTGTATCCAAAATCAATTATTTACGTATAGTTTCAGTGAAAAGAACAAATTAAGTTGAAATACGTGAAAGTTTTAAATATAAAGTGCATCGTGTAAACGTCTCTAAACGGCTATTTCCGAGTCGAGACCTCAAAGATGGTTGCCACATGTGTGTCCGAGTGTCCAGTGAATTGTGTGAAGTGCAACAGGATGATTTATGAGGGAACGCCCAAATTCTTGGAAATAATTTGTGAACTTTTACTATGTGCCAAAACATTAAGATTGATAAAACGGAGCATCTTCTACAGCGCCCTTGAGATGAGCAATTCATAAAAATGGCGCTTTATAAATTATCCAATTTATTATTATTATTATTATTATCACGTCGTCTCTCCGAAGGGGTAGGCATTTCTGCCTTTCTTTCGAATGGACTGCCACACTTTTCTGTCCTAACATATTTCTCTCGCTTCCTCAACATTCATACATCGTGTCATGCACGTGCGTCAATTTCTCTGACTCCTCACATGGCCGACATTCAATATTTGATTTATTTGATCGTGCCACGTTTTCCTCGGTCTTCATTCATTCTTTCATTCTTTCTTCATTCATTCTTTCCATGTGCCCAAACCATCTTAATGATCCTTTCATTATTTTGTTCATAACACCATCATTAGCACCGCATTCACTTCTTATATTTTCATTCGACACTCTATCATACACAGAGTATGCACACATTCGTCTAAGAGATCTCATTTCTACTGCATTTATTCTACTTTCATCCTTCTTTTGCCAGTTCCATGCTTCGCTTCCATACATAAGGGTCGGTAGAAGAACACCATTGTGCACTGCCAACTGATGACAACTTTAAGTGCACGATTCACTTTCACTTTGTTGACCGACTATTTAATTAAATTATTAATTAATGTTAAAAAGTGTGACTTTAGAATTTTAATTAATTCATATTGTAACTGTTTTCAAATATGATTTATTATCTTGTTTTTTGTTTTTAAAAGGTTTCATTCGATGGAATAAAGTATTATTTAATACTGTGATTGTTGAGTACACCCTAAGCGCATACTACTGAAATGTCGTTAAGCGCTCAATATGCCTCTAGCGCATACATGGTTTTTGTGAATGCTCACGTGTGTAATATACAAAAATAAATTGTAATTATTTATTAACCTTTTAAATGCTGAAAGGTATTCATATGGCCAGACCCTGAGGGCCAAAAAATCAAAACCTAATCATTACATCTTTTTTGGAAAAAGTACATAATAAAAAGTTACCATATAAATGATCCGTGCTTCGTTTATGCCTTCATTTATCGAAATAAATTCTCACAAAATCAATGTAATATCGTTAAATCTTGACAATATGTTGAATCTTATTATTTCAACCTTGTAGCAAGAGATGTATCTATGTATACATTTAAAATATTAGATTATTTAAAACAGTCAAACTTGGTTTGATATTATAATAAGTGTTAAAGTACCAGAAATGAGATCTCTTAGACGAATGTGTGGATACTCTGTGTATGATAGTGTGTCGAATGAAAATATAATAAGTGAATGCGGTGCGAATGATGGTGTTATGAACAAAATAATGAAAGGATCATTAAGATGGTTTGGACATATGGAAAGAATGGTAAAAAAATTATATGTTAATGATATAAATGGAACCAGAAATAGAGGAAGACCGAGGAAAACGTGGCACGATCAAATAAATCAAATATTGAATGTCGGCCATGTGAGGAGTCAGAGAAATCGACGCGTGCATGACACGATGTATGAATGTTGATGAAGCGAGAGAAATATGTCAGGAAAGAAAAGTGTGGCAGTCCATTATTTCTGCCTACCCCTTCGGAGAGACGGCGTGATGGTTAGTTAGTTTTTTTTTTAAGTACCACGTCTATAGACGTGAATTTTGTATGGCCGGCCGAGATTATAAACCATCTATAGACGGTTGCGGCATAGAACCAGTTAAGAATTTCTTTTAATTCAGACAGAATACAGATTACATTAGAATGTTTCGCAATGAAAGCTGGGTCTTATAAGTGCAATTTGATATTCAATGACAAATTGCATGTGCAAACAATAAATAAGGTATCTTTAGATTTCACAGTCTATCCATATTTTTCATTATGAAATGATTTTTTAATTAGGCTTTTGTTTAAAATGATGGCAAGTATATTTGCGATTTGAATGAAATATTAATCAGTAAAATGTCATTCCAGCTCGCCAACATTTACGGGACTTGCAGGATACCGGATATTTTATATGAAAAAAAGAAATTCTTCCAATTTCACATGGCCATCTCCAAAAACCTATACAAGAAAATGCCGCTACATTTTGGACTACAAGCACTGCTGGCTATTGCACTGACTTATTGCGACTATAAGGACATATTCCGAGTGACCAATAAGCTCCATCAATTTGAAAAGCATTTGCACGACGAAGAAGAGATATTATAAACTGAACATAGCCTAGTCACGGAGCCGTTGTCTCCGACTCATCGTGTCTGATCACTTGTTATGTAGATAGTTGTGCTTCGTTAGAAAATAAAAATTAAACAAATGTAAAAATAATAAACTGTTTTATTATTATCATCTACAGGAGTAGGGTAAATACACATTAAATTTCGATTATTTTAGCATAAAGAAACATTGTTTTATGTTGTCTATTTGGCATAAAAACAGAAAAGTGTAAAAAAAATATGCATTATGACTGGAATATTATGATTTTTATCACTACTTCTTCAGTTTGCTTCAGTTGATTGGATAAATCTTTTGTTTCAGATAAATAAAACAACCAATTCTGTCAAATGCACTCGTTGTACATATGTAGAATGTATTTAACGGTAAGTAAGGAATTCAACAGAGCAATATTGTGTTTTCAGAGTCCAAGCATAAGTATATGTTTAGTGTAAAGTATATTCAAGAAGCATATTCATGGTGTGATTGGATTAGTCGGTAATTGATTGTGCAACAAGCGGGACAACTAATTTGAGAACATGGGCACCAGCTGCGATAAGGGGGTGATCATTATAAGTCAAAAGGTTCCTTGAAATTCTAATATACCTGCCAATAAGAGTACCTATAGAGTCAACGTGGAAGTCAAATGAGTTGTAACAAGTCGTGGGAGTCGTATCACTCAGTCCAATAAGAGAGATCAATAATAACATCAACGCGTGTTCTACACACAAGAGCCTCGGTAGAGATAGTTCTGCGGACACCTGGGCTGACGCTCCTGGCCCGGCGCGTCGACGTCTGAACACAAGGTGGACACTTCTGCTTACACTAGGCCGAGCGCACGTCCATCGCTCGGGGTTCATTAGAGTATATAAGTAATTAAAATAAACCTACAGCTAAAATATTCTTTCCGTTTAACATTAGAGTTATACAAGCTCAATCCGGAAACAGATCACTAGATTCCAGAGATTATCACTGACGCTGCGGCCACTATATCTAACGGCACGATATCATCGGAAGCTCGCCACAGGGCAGGGGCTGGCGGCGTGGCGGGCGGGCGCGGCGCTAGCAGCGTTGCAGGAACTGCTGGTAGGAGGCCGTGACCTCCTCGGACTGGTAGCGCGTCAGCTTGATGGCGCGCCGCACCTCCCCCGTGATGTGCGCCTTGAAGCCCCCCTTGCGGAGCAGCGAGTCGATAGTCTGCACTTGGTCCCAACCTGGAGCCAGACACAAATACCATATGTCAACACTTATCTCAATAAATCTTTGTTCAATTTAAAACATAAAAAAAGTTTAAAAATTCCAATATTGCTTCAAATTCGCATTAAAATGTGATTTGACAATATCTCAATGTAGCTTAGTATTTTGAAGTATTTATTTACCCCTTTACGCTTCTATTTTCCAAAACTTAGATGTGTAAAAGGGTAGAAAAATAGTGCTAAATTATCATGGCAATGAGTGTACCCTGCTCAGTGGCAACGTGCGGCAGATAGGTGGCGGTGCGCCGGCTGCCGCGCTCGCTGAGGAACTCGATGCGGATCCCGTGCACCCCCAGCGTCCAGTCCAGGTAATGGGCCGCCTCCTCAAAGTGCTGCAGGATGGACACGGAGACCGATAGGCGAGGGATCTCCTCGCGGCTAATGGGCGAGAAGCGCGAGTCCTTTAAGGCACTCGTGATGGCATACTCGCGTAAACCTGCATTACCATGGAACTCTTTATATACGTACATTATATGGAAAGTGCACACTAACAATTACCACCATCTATTTGTAGATCATTTATTGATGTATCTAGCAAATTATTAAAGAAAAATTATACATGCATAAATTATTACAGTATATATTAATTGTAAACCCCAGCACAAACATCTGAATATATATAACCTTAAAAAAAAGTGTTTACAGAAAATTACTTTTTAATACATTTGACTATCGCATGTAGTTTAAATTGAGAACATTTAATTTTATAATCTATGGATATGTTCCATGCACTTATTATTTCAGATAAAAAAATATTTGCACAACAGAGCAACATATTTCACTGCAGAATCACTTTTTTTTTTAATTAATAACATTCGTGAAAATACAAAATAAATTAATATCGTATTTCACTACACACAAATAGCATTTTATTTTTAATAAACTCGCATTTTAGATATATGAAGGAATTGGATTATTTAAATAAACAAGTAGTTAAATTATATTTAATGTACACATAAAGCAATGTCTAGCAGATTAGGAGTCAAGGTGTGTCGTACCTGAATGTAAGTGCATTGGGTTAAATGTACCAATACACCCGCGAAGTTTGTGCTCTTTACCAATATTCCAAGTCACAAATAGAGGGCTGCAAATAAATAAGAGCGAATTAGTCAGATAATAAGGCAGCCTAATAATAACAAGAAATGTTAAAGAAAAACGAACCCAAGGTTTAACAGTTGCTCAATACTTAACACAGCTGGCAAGTACCAGAAATCGTATTAAATTTATTACCAACACAACTTTCGAAGACGAGCCTAAATTGTCAACATTAGATTGTAAACAAACAAAATATTTCAATGGTATCACATAATACATTCAATATTGTTGATACTTTCATTGAATAAATTACGAACAAAGAAATCAAAATTAACTTACGAAACCTTTGTTGCAAAACAATAGGTGTTTCTGCAAATCATATGATGTAAGGTTAAGTAAATATGCCTGTCAAAAACTTAATCAAATTAATAAATTAAAAATGTTATCAGTTAAAAGTCAACAACATTGATTAACATTTTATACCAATTAAACAAAGAAAGTAACTTACTAAGCATCGTTAGTGAAGTTTGGGGTCTGAGGTGGATCCATACTGTTAAGTTGACAGTAGAGAACGTCAAAACAAAAATAGCACATGTCCGGGATGGCGACGAGCTCGTGGGAACCACCATTCATAATTTTATCTAATCCATTGCTAAGACCGTGAATATTATTTAATTTTTGTTTCTTTGTTCCACAACAGCTCGAAGTCGTCGCCATGGCTATTTCCTCTAGTGTATTTTCTTTCTTTTCCATAAAATCAGGCAACACTGAACGATTAATCAGGAACGACAACCTGAACGAAAAAAATATCAGCAGGCCGCAGGTATACCAATAAAAATTGCAGGACAAAATTATTTATTTAATCAGGTACTTTTTTAGAGAAAAAATTTAGGGGTACTTAAATATATATTTTTGTAAATTAAAGAAAATTGTAGACCGAGGAAAACGTGGCACGATCAAATAAATCAAATGTTGAATGTCGGCCACGTGAGGAGTCAGAGAAATCGACGCGCGTGCATGACACGATGTATGAATGTTGAGGAAGCTAGAGAAATATGTCAGGAAAGAAAAGTGTGGCAGTCCATTCTTTCTGCCTACCCCTTCGGGGAGACGGCGTGATGGTTAGTTAGTTAGTAAGAAAATTGTATATACGTACAGTCGAACTTGGTTATTACGAGGAAGATGGAACCGACTGAATCTGCTCATTATAAGCATTACTTGTTATATCAGAGAATAGGTAATATTAAATGCCTACAAACATATCCATCACATGAATGCATTGCTTCCGTACATCTGAGATCTCACTATTTCCAACTTCGACTGTATATTAGAATTTGAAAAATTCGCATTTACGGAGTATAATTGAAGACTACAGGGGAAAAACAAGGAATGTCAGTAGAAGGTTAATTTAAATAAATTGAGAATAAAGCTAATCATAGTCCATATATTTCTTAGCAATTAGCAATCGATTATCTGGCCATAGTCGATGACACACATGATTTTTGAATATGAAAATTTTACTGTGGATAGATACGTACAAATGCCGCTGGATGGCATTATTACATTTATTTTGAATTTTAACTGACATTCCTTGTTTTTCCCCTGTAGTCTTCAATTGTAGAGAGAGTCTTACAGTGTACTAGAAATTTTTAGAAAGTACATATTTAAATTCAGTGAGACCTTGTAAATCGTTACTTCATTCATGCATCGATCGATTGATAAGTTTTAATTTCATTTGGTCTCTCCAACTCGGCTATCGTGTTGCCTCCCTGCTGTGCGGGTGCGCCATAAGGGGTGGGGGGGGGGGGTAATAAAAAGAGTGCAGAGTATAATTTAGACTTACAGATTTATTGCAAGATTCGTGTCAGTATTATGCATAGGCTTCTAAAGTCTGCAATCTCATATACACAAGCAACAAAAGGTTGTATTGGGTGAAAACTACCATTTAATGGTTTTCAACGGATTTTCTATGTACACGATAATTAGATTATTAGTTGCTTGTTCTGAAAAAATAAATAATTTCACGAGAATAAGGATCACTTAAAAGTACAAATTTTGTTCAACGTACACTTAAAAAAAGATATATTTCTGTTATCATTAAATTAGTATTGGCAGACAAACCAATATGGGTATACGTTACATTCATATTAATTATACAATATCTGATTCATTGTAAATGTTAATATAATTTATATAAGATTCTATATAGAAATATCTAAGTCACTCCAAGTTCCGTCCACGTCCTCGGTGATTTGGTGTCCCAGCCAGATTCGAGTTAAACTAATATTATACACACTAAGCTACAGCTACACAAAGCTGCTCCTCCGTAGTCAATAAACTAGGAAATTAGATACAAAATTGTCAAATACATCAGGATCAATTATTATAACAGTGTGTCGGCCAATCAGAGCCGGCGTATAAGAATATTTTGTATAATTAGGATTACGAAGCCTTAAACTTACAATAAAAATAAAAATCTACAAAAAATATAAATATAATTTATACATTGATTTAAGAGTCGATATCGTCTTCGTGTTGGCTGGAAAAGTAACTCACTAATCCGCCAAATTCTCCCGCTTCCTCTTCTGTGTTTTGTCTGTGTGGTTCCCCCGCCGCAGCTGGAGGGGTGTCCTCAGGTACAGGATGCAGCGGTGGACCGGAGTCGGGAGGTGTGGACTCTCCGGGTGGGGTGGGTTCGAGGGATGACGGGGGTATGAGAGGTGGTGGTCCAAGGTTGGAGGGAAGAGTTTGCGATATAGGAATACTGACAGTGGCAGGAGGGTCTTGAGTAGGAGGCAAATCTTGCGAAGATGGAGCCGGGGAAATACTAGGAGCAGCCATATCAGGAGGGGAAGATTCACAAATTGGAGAAGGACTTTTAGTTAGTAGTTCCGGGGTGGAAGGGGGATCAGATGAAGGCTTATTATCAGACACAGTAGTCGGCGGCGACACACTGGAGGGAGGTCCATGGACTGGTGGGCCATTGGGCGAGAGTTGAGGGGGATCTTGAGCTGAAGGCGAACCTCTTGGAGATTGACTATGATTTGGAGGAGAATTATTAGGTGAAGAATCGTGTGGGGAGGGCGGAACATGTATTTGGGAATCACCGGGAGAAGGAGTACGAGACGAAGGAGCTGGAGCTTGAGTAGGGGGACCAGGAGGAGATGGAGTTTGGGAAAGAGTACTTTGTTGGGACAAGTTCTGTGGTGGAGGATCATGAGGAGCGGCCTGAGTAGAAGGATCCTGAGGGGATAGAGTCTGGATTGGAGGATCGTGAGGTGATGGGACCTGAGCAGGACCATGAGGGGAAGGGGATGGATCAGGATGGGCAGTAGAGGGTTGGGCTTGAGTCGAAGGAGGTGACCCTTGTGATGATGATGTATTAACAGGAGGTACATGTGAAGGAGGTGGAGAATGTGCTGTAGGGCCGTGTGGGGGTGGACCCTGACTTGGAAGACCATGAGCGGGAGTGGGACCATGAGAGGGAAGAGAGGATGCAGCATGAGGGGAAGGGCCGTGAGGTGAAGACGCAAGCGGATGAGGGGAGCCATGTGTTGGGGGACCATGCGAGCCATGGGACGGAGGTCCGTGTGATGATGGGCCGTGTGCAACAGAACCATGCGAAGCTGGTCCATGAAGGGGCCCATGTGGAGGTAAGTCACTATTTGGAGGACCACGCATATGAGGTGGACCATGATTTTGACCGAGGTGTGTGGGAGGCGGCCCATATCCAGGAGGTGGGCCGTGAGCTGTGTGCGGGGGTGGAAACCCATGAGGAGATCTAAGCAAGGGAGGAGGGCCATGAGACGGGCCATGGGAGTATGGTGGACCATGAGATGCAGGTGGTTCATGAATTGGAGTAGAGCCTTGCGATCCATGTTGACCATGAGGAGGTTGAAGACCATGTGCCGGTGGACCGTGTGTTTGTATACTATGAGCAGGTGGACCATGGGCTGGTGGAACAAGTATAGGTGGACCATGTATTGGTGCACTATGTGGTGGAAGACCATGAACTGGGGGACCATGTGTGGGTGGGCCATGTACAGGTGGTCCATGTGGTGGTGGTCCATGTGGTGGTGGTCCATGTGGTGGTGGGCCATGTACGGGAGGTCCATGTGTTGGTGGTCCATGTACGGGTGGTCCATGCGGTGGTGGTCCATGTGTGGGTGGGCCATGTACGGGGGGTCCATGTGGTGGTGGTCCATGTGTGGGTGGGCCATGTACGGGTGGTCCATGTGGTGGTCCGTGTGTGGGTGGGCCATGTGGTGGTGGACCATGCGGTGGCGGTCCATGTGGTGGCGGTCCATGTGCGGGTGGGCCAAGTGGTGGTGGGCCATGTGGTGGTGGTCCATGTTGTGGTGGGCCATGTGGTGATGGACCATGCGCGGGTGGGCCATGAGGTGATGGACCATGTGTTGGTGGGCCGTGCATGTAGGGTGGCCCATGAGAAGGATGACCGTGGTTCGCAGGTGGAGGTGTTCCTCGTGACGGACCAAGATGATGGGGAGGACCGTGTGGGCTGTGAGGAGGAGCGTGTTGCCCCAAGGGACTATGGGAGGGGGGTGGACCGTGAGGGCTGTGCGAGGGAGGCGGACCGTGATGAGGACTGTGTGGCAGGGGCGGACCATGGTGTGGACTGTGAGAAGGCGGTGGCCCGTGATGAGGACTATGTGAGGGCGGAGGCATGCCATGAGCGAGGTGTCGAGACAGGTAATGCATTTCTGATGTTGGAGGATACGGCGGGTAGGGAGCGTACTGAGGCGCGTATGGCCCCTGGGGATATCGTGAGGCCGCAGTGAGATTGATACGACCGCGACCCATTCTCTCCCCTTTAGTTTCCGTGTGTTTAAGTTGCGGGTGTCGCTGCAGAGGAGGTGAAGAAGGAGCAGATGCATTAGAATCTTCATTCCCCTCTTCTTCTTGACTTGGAGACTTGTCTCCGTCAGGAGATAGTGAGCGTTTGATGGAAATACCGGCATCCGGCTCAGATTTGATCTCCACAGTGGGGTCCATGTCTTGGGGTTTCTTCTGTTTGTCTTCCGGCCCTGTGCGACTCGGAGGCGCTCTGTGTGGCGGGTAGTGGTGCTGCGGCGGGTAGTATGAGATAGGTCCACCTCCCGAAGGGGAGGGATCCATGGGGTGAGGCGGGTGAGGCCGGTAGAGAGCACCAGGTGGCCCACGGGGCGGGCCGTACATGGGACCGCTGCCGCTGTACATTGATGAACCCCTAAAAACACAAACAACAATTTTGTAATGAAACATCATACAAGGTATATATATATCTGGTACCCCAGAAGAAGGAATGAGTATGCCCACCTGTAGGGGGGCGGCATCATGTGCGGCATGCGCGTGATGACGCTGGGCGCCTCAGTGGCCGGACGGAAAGGCTGCGGAGCCCCTGCCACTGCCAGAGTCCCTGTAATGTGCACATCTATTTTAGACCAAGATCTACTTTCACAAATTAATTTAGTTAAAAAAAAAGGTTTCAAAATAAATGACAGAGTGAAAAGAAATTGCTTTTCTTTTTTAACTGGTAAAAACGTATTTATAGGGTCTTACATTAAGCGCTTCCTATCTTTAAATTTAAATAAAACAAACTGCCTCGGATTCTCCTGCAAACTCTCATGTTTTCGGCAGATCTTGCATTTCCACGACATACGGGTGTTGGTTGATTGATTACTGAACCAGTGGATTAATATTTATCCACCACACTGCGAATAGTCCTCTCGGTAGGACGCTTATGGCGGCGGAACGTTGCCTGAACAGAACACCCATTGTGATAAAACAATTGTATCATTTGCACGTGTTGTTGAACACTATATCCATCCATGGTGATTTGGAAAAACAGACTGAATAAATGACAACCAATTTGACAGATGTCGTTTCAACAATATGGCCGCTATCAACTGTCAAAGGAAGTTTCTATTGGAAGACCCTTTATAATACATTCGTTAAATCGATTAAAATTCGATATCTATTTTTAAAAACTTTGGCTCCTTCAATAAGTACGAATATTTTTTAAATTTCAAATCTAATGGGAATACACGGGTTGCCTTTTAAGTTTTTACAATCGAACAATAGATGGCGATAGTGAGTTATGGCATCACTGTATTTGTGAACATTGACGTATGTTATTGCGAAGCCAGTGGCAACATAGTAATTGACCGATTAGGTTGTTAATAGTGAACGTTTAAAAGAAGCAAGTTTGTGCGAAAATGGAGATAACTCGTGAAGGTTTGCATTGGATGATTTTTTATGATTTTAAAAAAGGCCTTACTCGACAACAATGCATAGAATGGCTTCGTGCAACTTTTGGTATTGAAGCACCATCAGAGAAGACTGTTTGCAATTGGTTTGCAGAATTTTGTCGTGGTCGTGCGTCCGTCAGTGATGAATGTCGGAGAAGGTCGGCGAAAATCGGTTGTCATCCCGAGAAACATCGATGCTGTGTGCAACATGATTAAAGAAGATCGGCACGTGACTTACAGACAGATAGAGGCGTCTCTTGGCATATCGCAGACTGCAATACAATCGATTTTGCATGAGCTTTTAGGCATGAGAAAGATTTGTTCCAGATGGATTCCGCATAATTTGACCGAAACGCAAAAAAGACTCGTGTTGAATGGCGTCACGAAATGTTGACAAAATTCGATGGAGGAAGTTCATAATCCGTATACAACATTGTTACAGGAGACGAAACTTGGATATATTCGTATGAACCTGAAAGCTAACAACAGTCTACTGTTTGGGTGTTTGACGATGAACACAATCCCACTAAAGTTGTTCGTTCACGGAGCACTTCCAAGAAAATGATCACTTGTTTCTTCGGTTGTACTGGACACCTTGCAACCCTTCCTTTAGAGGATCGAAGAACTGTTAATGCTGAATGGTACACAACAATTTGTTTGCAAACGGTCTTCGATGAACTAAGGAAAAACAACAAAAAACGTCGCATCATTCTTCATCACGACAATGTATTCACCTGATTTATCACCTAATGACTTTTTCTTGTTCCCTACTGTCAAACAAAAGATGTGTGGACAGCGACTTTCATCACCTCAAGAAGCTGTTGAAGACTTTCAAAACCATGTTTCTACAATATCAGCTTCAGAGTGGAGAAAATGTTTCCAGAATTGGTTTGAACGTATGCAAAAATGTATAGACCTTAAAGGCAAATATTTCGAAAAGCAATAAAACACTTTGTTTCAAACTTGTTTGTTTCTGTTTCACTTTTTGTAAAAACTTAAAAGGCAACCCTCGTAAATGATAATTAAATATGTAGTCGAACATAGAAATTGTGAGGCGGAGAAGGCAACAGCTCTACATCTATTTCCTTTTAGTTTCAAATTACGCATATTTGATAAATTGGTTCATAAAATAACAAAGGTTGAGATGGTCGAGGTGTTCGACACGAAGAAAGCTATTTTTATGTAGATTGACAAATCTATTTTTTGTCTCCATATACTTTTCAGAAATAGATCCGATCATTAACCTATAGCGGTAGGTACTAGTCAGTTTTACAGTCAAGCAAGAACAACCATTTTCTTTGACAATTCCTCTTCCTGATCCAACTTCCTGATTTTGACTTATCCTTAAGATTACTGTGGTCATTTTTAAACTAGTGTCGGCATTTATAGTTATTCAAGAATTCGCCGTAAGTTTAATTCTGTAGTTAGCTATACGAGTAGAACTTCAAAATTAAATATAGGGGCAAAATAATACCACCAAAACTGTTTTAAAAATAGCATTTCTTTTCGCTCTTGAACTAAATAAAGAAAACAGGCACACGACATTCAATCTGAAAACTACACACAAAATAACAACAGCAAGATAACAACACCGATGCACTTACAAACATGTAAATACAAAATACAGTTATTAACATACGAACTGTGATAAACTAAAGAGGTTCCTGAGGTCTTCTGAAAGATGGTGAACTCAGGTGGCGACATTAATTCCTACTTTTGGACGCAGGCAAATGTGAACTGTTGAGGGTTTAAGTGAGTGGGCGAGATTTAGTATTCGAGCGATTCAAATCTGTTACTAGGAATATGAGACAACAATCATTTTACATTCCACAATGAGGAGTCCGTGTGTATTATCCGCAAACTACTGTAGACTCATCAGCCAGGCCCGTGATTAGGCCCATCACAATTGAAAGGACTGTTATTGTGGGTTTATAAAGGGAGAAGCAAGCGAGGTAAGTTAGAATAGTCTGCGGTGTGAGTGAGGTACGGTGAGGTGAGGTTAGGTTACCTTCGGGGATAGAGGGCCTATCGACAGCTTGACGCGCCAGGGTCTTCTTGCCGGGCCCCCGGCCGCGCCTCTTGGGGGCCCCCTCTCCCGGGGAGCCGCGCACCATGCCCTCCATACCTGCCGTTCATCACCATATAAATACACACTTCCCGGAAGTCTCGAGTTGGGATACGTGCGGTGCCCGGCGGTACTGCGCCATACTCCGGGCGGCACTCGAGTGATATTCTAGCCCCTCCCAAGAAATATTTGATCATTGCCCAATGTTTGAAAGTTTCAAGATAATGGGAACACTGCGTTGTCCCCGATTGCTTGCAGGAAAATAAAATGATAGTATGTAGCACCGTGCTGTAGCAAGTGGTAGAAGAAGCACGCCGTACAGTCGTCAACATAGAAAGGTCGCGAGATTAGTGAATATTATTTACAAAGCAGACGTGCATGGAATAAGGAGTAGGATTGTGTGTATTGTGAACCATGCCCGTGTCTCCGCTCCAATAATGAAGACTAAACTCAGATAACAAGTAGGCACGGCGCTGCCACTCATCTGGAGGGTGCTGTCTCTTCAATATAATGGATATCAACATGGATCCACCTAATTTCAAATGTACAAATTTATTAACCATTGTTTAATAATTGCGCAACTATTAGAATGTCTAACCTTCTCTCAAATCTCTCTCCTGCTCGGCCGGGCTGGACATGCGCTCGTTCGGGGGGAGGCGACCACGGGCGTCCATTGGGATACCTCGGGCATCCAAAGGCACACCCCGGGCGTCCATCGGGACACCCCGAGTATCTATTGGTATGCCGCGTCCATCCATCGGCATGCCACGTCCATCCATAGGTATTCCCCTGGCGTCTATTGGGCCACCATGAGCATCCATCGGACCACCTCGACCTTCCATTGGACCACCTCTGTCATCCATCGGTCCAGCTCGGCCGTCCATCAGACCGCTTCGTCCATCTATCGGGCCACCTCTTCCATCCATAGGTCCACCTCGTCCTTCCATGGGGCCACCTCGTCCTTCCATGGGGCCACCTCGTCCTTCCATTGGGCCTCCTCGTCCTTCCATAGGTCCACCTCGTCCTTCCATGGGGCCACCTCGTCCTTCCATTGGGCCTCCTCGTCCTTCCATAGGCCCACCTCGTCCTTCCATATGACCACCTCGTCCTTCCATAGGTCCACCTCGTCCTTCCATTGGGCCTCCTCTTCCTTCCATAGGACCACCTCTTCCTTCCATAGGGCCACCACGAGCATCCATTGGTCCACCCCGCCCATCCATAGGCCCACCGCGGATGTCCATGGGCACGCCACGCGCGTCTACAGGCACGCCACGCGCATCAAGAGTGAAGCCGGGCGGAAGGGGGCGATTAAAACGCTGGTCGGGGTGTGGTGGGCGGCGGTCCATGTATGCGTGGGGTTCACCCGGGCGATAGTATCCAGCAGGAGGCATGCGCAAGTGGTCCGGGGGGAAGGGCGGGCGGGCAGCTCCCGGATAGCGTAGAGGAGTCCCGCCGCGAGGAGACACGCCGGGGGCAAACTGCAATGGCCTCGGGCCTGGCCCCCCGGATATGTTCAGGTTCATCGCTTGTCCCCCTATAAATTCTGAAATATAAAAAGTCATATCCAATCACTGTAATAAATATTAATGTATAATTGAAAGGAAGTGATTTTTCATGAATAATACGTTGAATGTTTGACTATAGCAATTAATTATATTTTAAGAGACCTGGGGTTTTGGGCGTACGATTTAATTTTTTCTGTTCCTTGTCGGCAATCTTAGCTAGTTTCTTTTCCTCGCGCTCCTTCGCCTTCTGTTCCTTTTGTTGCTGTTTTTCCTCCTTCTTTTTGAGTCTATCCTCTTTTCTCTTTTCCTTCTCCAAAAACTTGGCTTCTTTTTCTTTCCGTTTCTTTTCCCTCTCAATCTGCAAAACAAAAAATGTTCCATATGCAATGGGTAAAAGATGTCACTTCATTAGTTGAATCGATAGAAATAAGATTGCAACGTACTTGGAAAGGTGTCATGGCGGCCGGCTTGATGCGTATAGACACTTCTCCTAGCTCTCCGTCGTGATCCAAGTCACTCATCTGCAATGTTTAATATAATCAATATTTTGCGACTTTGTAGTAACACAATATGACCACACAACAAAAGGTCTTCTTCTTCCTAGCCTTGTCCCATTTACTTGGGGTGGTCTCTTCTTGTGAGGCCTCTCCAGGACTGTGCGTCCTGGGTGGCATCTGGGGGGATCCGATCTCTTTTGAGAGTCCTTTGAATGAGTCCCATCAATGTCAACTCGGGCCTACCACTGGTCTGCTTCCATTGTATCAAGTTTACCCAAGATTGGTCTACCTCTAAAACTGCTGCGGATGTGCATGTTCCTGATGTGGTCGAGCAGCGTTACTCTGCCTGCCCACCTCACCATCCACATTTCGGTGCTGTGCAGTTTATCCTACTGTTGTTTTTTGAGTGGCCAACACTCCGAACCATGGTAGGTCATAGCTGGTCGTGGTATATCACTGGCAACGACACCGACGGCACAACAAAGCGTAATCAATAAAATTTTAAATGACTAAAATAAATATTAAACAAATTGACTCACATTTTCAAGACCCGAGAGCTCATCGGAGAAGTCTCCTATTTTCATATCATTGGGCAGGTCATCCAAATTCTCTGCAGCCATAAAGTCTACAAGAACGATCATCACACAAATTTTAAATGTAGTAAGGAAAGTAAGTAGCATTCATAAAAATTTTCAGATGAAAACAATTAAGTTTACCCTTTAGTGCTCCCTGAGCGTTTAGCCCGGAAGCTCGCGGGGGGCGCACACGCGTGGGCAGGGCAGGTGTGCCCTCGGTCCCGTCCGCACCCCGGCCGCCGCGGCCTCCTCCACTTCCCCGGGGGGCGCGCGTGCCCCGTGGGCGATACACTCCCCTGCGACACACGAGTTGTCAATTATCAAAAAATCTTAACATACAATTTTCACGCACATTAAAGAAATGAAGAAATGGTATTTTTAATTTTCAAATCTATGTAACAATATGAGCACTTTGAAAACTTGGTTGCCATAAATACAAAAACATCAAACGCAGTACATACAAAATACCGTACCTACTCACAATAACAGCGATACCATTCATTGCCAAGCAAAATGGTAAATTTTAAAATATCTAATATTTTAGAGATACCATAAACAGCATTTTATAATTGAACAGTTAATAGGTTTTATTATTAATAAAGGGAGTTGGAGAATCACCTGCTCCCGCGCCCCCCGCGACTCCCCCGACCCCGTGTGGCTGCGGGGGTCAGAGCCGTCTGGACCAGTGTTTCTGGAACTGATTGTTGTTCAATTAGACCATTATTTTAAGTACAAGGAAACATGGCATGACTTGGTCATGACAAACAAACAAATAAACCATCACGCCTCTCTAGCTTCCTCCACATTCATACAACGAGTCATACACGCATGTCGATTCCTCCGACTTCTAACATGACCAACCTTTAAAATTTGGTTAATTTGGTCATGCCATCTTTTCCTCGGTCTGCCTCGACTTCGTACCCCATTTACATCATTAACGTATACTTTCTTAACCATTCTTTCTCCATCCATGCGTTCCATATGTCCGAACCAACACCGCGATCCTTTCATAATTTTGTTCATAATACCTTCTTCTGCTCTACATTCCATTCTGGAAGAGCAAATGACAGTTTGTAATATAAGTGTGAACTAAGAGAACTTGGAACAGGTGAGAAAATTTGTGTATTTAGGTAACATGTTCACAGCAGATGGCCGAACGGATAGTGACGTCGAAAGAAGGGTTGGTGCGGGTAACAATGTGAATGGAGCTTTAAAAATAGTTATTGGTCATGACATGTTTTTTTTTAGCCTTCCTCGTCTCCGTAAACCATTCACATTGTTAATGTAAACTAACTAACCATCACACCGTCTCCCGAAAGGGTAGGCAGAAAGAATGGACTGCCCCCACTTTTCTTTCCTGACATATTTCACTCGTTTCCTCAACATTCATACATCGTGTCATGCATGCGGGTCGATTTCTTTGATTCCTCATGTGGCCGACATTATTTGATTTATTTGATCGTGCCACATTTTCCTCGGTCTTCCTCTATTTCTAGTTCCATTTACATCGTTAACATATACTTTTTTCACCATTCTTTCTTCATTCATTCTTTCCATGTGTCAAAACCATCTTAATAATCCTTTCATTATTTTTTTCATAACACCATCATTCGCACCGCGTTCACTTCTTATATTTTCATTCGACGCTCATACACAGAGTATTCACACATTCGTCTAAGAGATCTAATTTCTACTATCTTCTTCTTCTTCCTGTGCCGTGTCAGGTCCCCCCGACGTTGGCGATCACTCCGGCGAAAACCTCCCTGTCCTGCGCTGCCCGAAACAGGTCATCCACCGCCCTCATTCCGGTCCACTCTCTAATGTTGCGCAGCCAGGACATCTGTTTTCTGCCAACTCCCCGTCTTCCCTCTATCTAATCTATCTAATTTCTACATTTATTCTATTGTCATCCTTCTTTTGCCAGTTCCATGCTTCGCTTCCATGCATAATGTATAATTCTTAAATCATTATTACTTCATCCATGCGTTCCATATGTCCAAACCAACGCAGTGATCACAATTTTGTTATGGATGGTTGTGATTTTAATTTGGTAAAACTCCATTATAATGCATACTCCTCTCATAATACTTTCTTCCACTCTACATTCCTTTCTGATATCAACATTTGAAATTCTATCATACCACACACATATGTCTACCCATTGATTCCACTCTTTTTCTTCTTCTGCCAGTTTCATACTTGGATTCCATCATTTCTAATTCAAAAGGCATGAAATTACTGATGTACACACCTGCAGAGGGATCCAATTGTATTTTGATGGGAGAGACATCTGATATCTTAACATGAGCGAGGAGATTCTTGGGGGTCTCGGTGATTGCCTCGGGTGTCTCGGCGTCCCCCTCCGGTTTGAGTGGGGACTCCATGAACTTCTTGAGAGGAGACTCCGGCACAGGCGGGGCGGGAGAGGGGGACGAGCCCTTGCCCTTGCGGTGTGACCTATCCGAGTCGGAGTTGGACTCTGACTCTCCCTTGTATTCGTCAGAGCTGTCCATGTGTTTGCCGCTGGGTTTGTGGATTTCCTGCAAAACAATTATATTGTTTCAACCATAAATTAAACACATCTTAAGTTTATCAAAAATTTTAATATCTACTGAAATAAAAATGGAACAATGCTAGCATCTGTATAATGTAAAGAAATATACAGTAAAAGTCTGATAATTCGAAATTCAAGGGACCGGATTTCCCAAAAAAATTCGAATTACGCGATCTGTAAAAAAAATAAAAATTGCGCCAACTGCTGCGGCTTGGAACATCGCGGCCATTTTTTCGTTCTGTCAAAATAATAATTATAATGTCAAGTGTTCATAATAATAATAACAAAAGTGTTTGGATAGCATAATGACGTATTTGTGGGTCAAATGACGGTTTGAAATCAAAATCAACACTTTTATTGGTTAAAAGAATCCTATTACGACAGGTATCTCATACGAATAAAAAAAACATTTTACCTTTTCCCGCCATTTGCGTGTAATTATTTCAGTTCCGATATATTTTAGAACGTTTTTTTCCGCAATGTACCTATGTCGAAAATATTCAAAATATGCGCGCTTGACACATTATTTCGGTCGTGATTGGTCGGCAAGCGACGTTGCGATTGGTCAGCAGACATCTTTCAATTTTAGCCGTTTTTGTCCTATCTTTCGGTTTTCGACTCGATTTATTAGGCTTTTGACATTCGCGATCGTGTTTACATAGTTTATACGTTTTTTGTTTTGTTTTTTCTTCCTTTTTGTGTACTCATTCTGAAGTAATGTCTCAACAAAAAAAAGCTTCGTCTAGCTTTGGAATTTTTCCAAAAACTTTGTGAAAGAAATATTGCTAATTTATAGAAAAGAAATTATGGATACACGAAAGATGCCGAGTATATATAAGTAATGAAGATATCCTTTTTACATAGTGTTCTCATTTTATCGCTTTGCACTTTTTTACCGCGTGATATTTTCAAGAGAAATACGTAATATATAGATATCTCGCTTGCACTAATGTATTTAAGCGCTCGAAACGGATTCTTTCTCACGTGATGTCTCATTTGAATTATTAGAATTGTAGGTACATTTTTACCAAAAAACTTTACGAATTACGAAATACGCGATATTTAGAATTAACGGTAGAATTTACTATGAAAAGTTAATTTTCGGACCGAGCAAATTATGAAAATTTCGAATTACGAAATATCATTGTTCGAATTAACGGACTTTTACTGTAGTTAGAGGAAAGGAGATAGATAAATATGATATCAGACTAATTAGGGGATACTTTGAAGACTCCGCCATCTTGGATGGTACAGTAGAACCTGGATAATTGGCATTCCAAGGGACCAGGCTTACGATGGTCAATTAACCAGGTTTTCCAATTATACAGTTTTTCATGTATCCAGGTTCAGATTGTGCTATGATTTCTTAACCAGGTTTTGTAACCACATTAACAAAAAAGCATATGGATTGATGCAATGTAAAGTAATTGAACTACTTACTACGAGAAAAGTAATTGAACTACTTAAAAAGGGAAATTAAACTACTTAAAATTATTTAATAATGGGAGTATTCTTCATCCATAACATTAACAATGAATACATTTTTTATAAGTAAATTGTATGTAGTGCATACACATAAAAACAATAAATTTAATTATTGTGAGTTGAAAAAATCAGTTATGTGGGCTTTTTTCACACGCTAAAAATGTTACACAACTCTTCACGAGATTTACCGGCGTCAAATTCTTGGATTACTTTTAGTTTCGAGCTCAAATCAAGGCCGTTATGTTTATGTTTGTGAAACATTGCGATTTAAAATGGATCATCTTCAATGAGTACAGAACAAATACTGAGGAGTTGTCAGTTTACAGAGATCGAGAAGGCAACGCTCTCCAATTACAGAGGTTTAGGGCCAGAATGTCGAGTTCAATTAAACAGGTTTATTTTTTCCAATTAAAGAGGTTTTAGTGCTCCAAGGGAGAACAGAACATTTCTGCGAATTATAGAGTTTTGCCAATTAACCAGGTTCTACTGTATGAATCCATTTTTATGTTTCGGAAGGTTATTTTCCACAGAGCGAGCACAGACTGTTTCATCTCCCAACAAGCTCAACCAACCTGTCTCTGGTCATGCGATCAAACTGCTGAACATGATCGCTTCGGAGATCAACATTTTTCATATCGATGAAACAATGTTCAAAAGGAAAATACTCCAAATATTCAGCCTCATTAGCGTCGTACTTGTTCATGGATACATTCTACCAAATTGGTGCCTTATATGTATTTATTTTTGTAATGTCTGTTTGAAAAAAAAATTAAATGATTAGGTGACTTACATCCTCGGACTCAGTGTTGGGCATCTCCATGTAGTTGACCCTGCGCTGGCGTGTGCGGTGTGCGGGGGACCAGTCGTGGGACTCCTTGGAACTGTCTGATAGCCCGCCGTACCTCACCTATTCGTAACAGTTAATGACTTTTAAATTCACTTTTACATAGTAACCTCAAGGTACACTAATGTTAATTATTCTTTTAAATATTACTTTATAAGTAACACACTTAATTCATTTAATGAATAGGTGTCAAACTGACCTTGGACTTCCCTTTCGTGGACTTGGGTTTCTCTCCTTCTTCTCCGTCTGCGTGCTTGGGTTTTCTTCGCTTTTTCTTCTTTTTATCTGAAGAATGCTTGTGGGATTTTCTGTTATTTGATGTTTTAGTATTTCTAGAACCAAAGAAAATGATATATTAAAAACAAAACAAAAATATATATATATATATATATATATATATATATATATATATATATATATATATATATATATATATATATATATATATATATATATATATATATATATATATATATATATATATATATATATATATATATATATATATATATATATATATATATATATATATATATATATATTATATATATATATATATATATATATATATATATATATATATATATATATATATATATATATATACAGGGTGCGCCATATTTAATGTCGGTATGTAAACATTGAATAACTTTGACATTTATCAACCGATTGACTTGAGTAAACATGTTTTTGTAACGTCAATTCAATATAATTAAAACCATGAATCGTTTCATACCGAAACAACGCGCCGAAACAGTGACGCTGTATATTGAAAACAGTCATTCATTTATGTTAATTCAACCTGCATATCGTTGAAAATATCGTGGCCAACAAGCAACATCTGACAACACTATCCGTCGTTTGGTGTAAAAAATTTTTGAGCTTGGAACAGTGGGAGATCGTCTGCATGCCGTTCATCAACGCTCAAGATGTTCCAATGAACTGGTTGAAGCGGTAAGAGAGAGTGTTGCCGAGAACCCCCATGTGTCGTATCGTCACCGCGCTCAGCATTTTGGCGTCAGTGAAACCACTTTGTGGCGCATTTTGAAGGATGATTTGCATTTGTTTCCGTATAAAGTGCAATCGACTCAAAGAATATTGCTAACAGATTGTCCACGTCGCTTGGAATATGGCCAAACAGTCGCTCGAATGGCTAACACTGAACCTGATTTTTGGAAGCAAATTTTGATTTGACCCCTCCGGACTTCTTTTTGTGGGGTTATTTGAAAAACAAAGTGTACGCTAGCAAGCCTCGGAGCCAAACATTGACGAGCTCAAGGCAAACATTCGCGCCGAAATCATCGCTATACCACTCGAGATGCTCGAAAAAGTGATGGAAAACGCAGAAAAAGGGCAAATTTTTCTTTGGCCAATAAAGGCGGCCCCCTGATTGATGTTGTATTAAAAAACTAGTATAAATAAATTATAAAGCGTCAAATTAAATAAAAATACCTCATATATAGAAAACGTTTTTTTTTTTTAAAGCTATTTAATATTACCAAACCAACATAAAATATGGCGCACCCTGTATATATCATATGAAGCACTTTGTTGCTAGAAATTTTAAATTTATAGATATAAAATAATAAAACTCTTTGTATTTAACCACGGTATGATTAATATAATTGCTCCCAGCTAGTTTCGCTTGTACCTAAGCTTCATAAGGCAATATGAGATCTGCGTTTCTGTTATTTACAATATAATATTTAAAATAATAATTGTCATTAGGATATCTCGAGGGTGCTATGTAAAAGTGAAATGTTAAATTTTTAGAACTGAACGCAAGTGAAATGATAAAATTTTAGAACTGAACGCAAGTGAAATGATTAATTCTTAGAACTGAACACAAGAGAAAGGATAAATTTGTTTTTGATGAATTGATGAAGCTTGGGTACAAGTGAAACTAGTTGGCAGCAATTATAATATCATTTCGTTGTTAAATAAAAAGTATTAATATTTTAATATATCAATAGGAAAATAGAATTTACTGAAAACATAATATCAGCCGGTCATCATACTTTTCGTATTAAAATTTTAGTTCAATACATTTTTTAAATTATAAAATTGAATATGAACGGTCTCACCTTTTGGACCAGTCTTTTTCACCGCTGCTTTCTGAAGTAGTCTCATCATCAAACACCTTTTTACGTTTCTTCTTCCTCTCTGGTGAGTCAACAATCTTCTTTTTTCCTGAAATAAGACATTTTGGAGTCATTTTTTAAGGATATCATTCATAAAAGACATTCAGTTGCCAAGTGGTAGAGAGTAGATCACAACAAACCTGAGGGGGCGCGCTGAGATCGGCGGATGGGGAGCGAGTCTGAAGAGTGACTGGACTTGGAACCCTCGCTCTCAGAGGCAGAGTTTTCAGAACTAGAAGTGGACCAGCTGAAATGATAAATTATAAATAGCTCAGATTTTCTTCATTTCATGATATATTTTTTGTGTGAAAAATTCAAGTCATTGGACAACCCTTTCTTTTAGTGTAGTTAAAGTTAAGTAAACAGTTGAAATATTCAGAATGATAATTTTTCAATGGATCTTAATACCTAGGCAGCTGAATAGCTTCTTCAAAATGAATCCGGTGCTATGCAACAGAGACCTAATCATCGAATTGTGAATAAGAATAGTTCAATTTTATAAGTTACCATCTTCTTGGACATCATGGACAGAAAGGGTCAGGTACTGCGGTAAATGAAGATAGAAAAAAATATATCATCACCATAAAGCGCAGAAAATTTGAATACTTTGGGGAAATTATGAGAATTTTAGATAAACTTAAGGTGTTAACACTGTGGAATTCCGTAATGACGAATTTTTATGAATTAAAACACTGTTTTTTCCACTTTTGAGTTTATTTTTCTCGACATATTTCGAAGGCTTACACCTTCATCATCGGGAGAACGATATAAGAACGATATATCGTTCTCCCGATGATGAAGGTGTAAGCCTTCGAAATATGTCGAGAAAAATAAACTCAAAAGTGGAAAAAACAGTGTTTTAATTCATAAAAATACGAAATTATGAGAAAAGATAATACAAAGTGCTACAAATGATTGTTCACGGAAAAATTGAAAGAAAAACAAGGTGTCGGAAGAAGAAAATATTGATGAAAAACTTAGAATTTGCTACATCCAAAATAAAAACATCCATGATGTTGTCCAACTTCCGATAGGGAGGTACAAGAAGAAGAAGAAGAAGAATGCATCATTGTTCATGCTCAAATATAAAGATTCTTTGCGAGATTCATAATTTTTAAATACCTTTGAAATATGTATTTATATGAGTGAAAACAGATTACATTAAATAAGATATAATAAATAATTTATTCACAACTAACCCTGTCTCCTTAAAGTCTTCGTCAGAGTTATCGTCGGCGTCGTCAGACACTACCTCCAGGGAATTGAGTTTGCGCGGCTTGCGGCGGTACTTCTGGACTTGGCGGCGGATCTCCTCCACGGCCGCCATCTCCTCCGTCCGCTCCCCCTTCCCACCCTCCTGACTCCCCCGGCTCACCTCCTCCGCACCTTCGTTCGTCTTTGCCTGATCAAACACAAATATATTTTAAATTCACACCAATTTTTGACGAACCCTTAGACAAGTGAAACGGCAGTAGTGTTATGGTAGACATCAGTAAAATTTCACAAAATTAGCGCCACCGGTGACATCATTGTAATGTATTATTTAGTAAATGTATCTAAAATTTTCTAATGACAAATTATCAAACATAAAATGCAACATCTTGATTTGTGTTATAATCAAAATATTTTATTTTAAAGATACGCTATGAAAAATTTTATATGAATAAAATAGCGGGATAAAAAATATTCATTCAGTAAGTAAAAAATAAATTCTTGATAAGAATTTTGAATGAAATAAAACACTGTTTTTCCGACTACATTTTAAGTTTATTTATCTCGACATGTTTGAAAGGTTTTACATATTTCCTTCGGGAGAACTATATAAATACTTTTATATTGAGTTAATATTATTCAGTCGATGATATAGGTGTAAAACCTTTGAATCATATTGAGAAAAATAAACTCAAAAGTGGAAAAAATGTTACAATTCTTTAAAAAATTCATTCCACGGTATTTATTGTTTCGTGAACACACACTAGTAAAGCAA
This sequence comes from Lepidostoma basale, assembly GCA_022606425.2. Taxonomy (NCBI): domain Eukaryota; kingdom Metazoa; phylum Arthropoda; class Insecta; order Trichoptera; family Lepidostomatidae; genus Lepidostoma; species Lepidostoma basale. Next base: position 280,628 of record JAHDVF020000079.1, on the reverse strand, counting down.
AATATAATAAAACTTCTATAAAAAAAACAGAAATTTTCATTTGTATGATATTCACAGAATTAACGCTTTAAGTTTATAAAAAAACATACTTTTATAATGGCCGCTTGGAGGAGGGCCTTCTTTTCTTCTTTGTCCGCTTCGATGATGGTTGAAATATCCTTTCCGCGGCCCTGGTTGCCCGCCCCGCTGTTGTCCACCTCCTTGTACTCCTCCTGAAAGGGATCATGTTAGTTTTGACAATGAGGAATCAGGAGAATGCTTGAGAAGAGATATATGGTCCTTTTTAGGGTCATTCCTACAAAATTCAAGCTTATTGACACAATAAAGAACAAGAAGCTACAATGTTCCGCTTACCTTGATAGCTGAGCTGATGAGCTGGTCGTACTCCTTGAAGTGGTAGCTGACGGGCAGCTGGCGCCTCTCCCTCAGGCGATAAATCTTCCCATCATCCGAGTCTGAAGATGAACTGGAACTCCCGCTGCTGCTGCCGCTACTACTCTCATCTATAAAATAAATAAAATATTAACTTATTTATTGTTTCTAGAACAATGATTTAAAACTCCACGTTAAATAATTAATATGAATGAAAATGTTTGTTTTATAGAAGTTTTATTATATTTTATGGGAATGACATGTTTCTGCTTGCTCAGGCATTATCAATTGTTTCGCCTTTGCTAACGCATCGAAACATGTTGCACACTAAATTTAGTCGTTATTACGTGACAAATTCTTTAGATATCCTCAAATCGTTCTTTCTGGACTAAAAGGGTAATATAATTCAAGGAATGCCATAAAAGATAGATAAAAAAAAAAACATTTAACAACACAAATATTTGAAATCTCCCAAAATAATAAAATATCACCTTGACGTAATTATCCGAGATATAACAATTATAAAATGTTTCAATTAATTCTAAACAAACATTACAATGAAAAAACCTGACTAACCTGAGCCGGATCCAGATCCTGACTTGCCAACTTTGTCGAGGGACTGAATGCTGACAGACTTTTTCCGTTTAGAATCTTCGATCTGAACAGCCTTTAAGTGCTTGTCGTACTCTTCTAAACGGATGGTCAATGCGTCCACAAGTTTTTTCTGAAAACAATTATAACAATTAGATTACCTTGTAAGGATCTACTTAATTCAGAAAATAATGGTATTATCGCATAGCTAGGAATCTCGATTGTATTCTAGTCAGAGCATATTGAATGTGGACAATATCAAAACATACCTTAAAAGATAATAAATTCTAAACTGTAAACAGATAGTTATGCACATTGCTATGAAAAAATATAAAAATATACGTATTGTCATAATTATTACATTGTTTATTTTTTTTATACGCAAGTTTTGTTTTTTGTGGAAAAAACGAATAATCCAATTGACAGAAGTGAACTACTACACGGTCCCCTAGAAGGGATAAGCAGAGATAATGGACCACCATACTGTTATTTCCTGACATATTTCTCTCCATTCCCCAACATTTATACATTGCGTCATGCACGCATATCGATTTCTCTAACTCCTCACGTAATATGCCTGCCTATTAACATCACATTCAGTGGCGGTACTCCCATAGAAGCCCGGCTTGCGTAAGAAATTTTGAATCAAAACCCCTAAATCGAAGCGATTTTATTGCGAGTTTGAGTCGCGCCTAAATAAAAGAAGAAAAAATTTCGCTTGCGTCAATATCATTCACGTTTTCTATTACAAGCGCTATCCAGACAGAAAGAGACACTTTCTGTAGAGACACTTCTGGGTAGCGTCCACACGTAAACTGAATGGCAAAAATGCGAAAAGACTTGTGTATATCGCATCTCTTTCAGCCCAATACAATGCCGTGCAGGCCAAGCTTGCAATATACTCTTCCCACTCATTGAAAATTGTAACACAGGAATTTTCGTACGACTGTCTATTTATATTACATAACATACTTAAATAATCGGATGGGCTTGCCTTACTGGTTAACCCTATGCATGCCACTGATCACATTGTATAATTCAAGATGGATTGTCATTATGAATTTTCAATAAAAACATTAAATATCATAAATAATGATTAAAAAAAAAAAATAACAACTTTTTGTAAATGAACTTCTATCGCGAAATATCAAAAATGAACTACGTGTTAGTAAAGTCAGTGGTACAGTGTACTGAAGATACAATAAGGGACTCACGTGGCTGCAGGGAGGACAGAACCAGTCCCCTTCGGGCACGAGGAACAGCACCGGCTTGAGGCAGGAGGCGTGCCAGCCGGCATCGCAGCCGTCGCACAGCAGGATCCACTCCGGGTGGTCACTGCCTCCACACGCCGTGCAGCCGGCTTCCGTCGGTTTCCCATCGTCTGGAATATATCCCACATTAGCTTTATATTGTGTACCTAACCTTACCTGATCCATTTTTTTTTTATAAAACAGGTCGTTTGAACCCTATTACTGTACATAATTAGATTTTTTTAGCTATTATATTGATTCTTATAACATGTGATAGGTAGTTAATATATGGCTATTTTTATTGTCACATTAATTCTACACCAGACCAAAGACAGTGTGAGAATTACAATGCTGAACCCGGGAAGTTCGGTTTTATTTGTCACGCTGCAGTGCCAACCTGCCAATGGTTATGGATTAAGCAAAGAAATTACTGTGGGTAGAGCTATATCTTTGATTAATCTGATTGCTTCGGTCGGGGGTTGCTCAGGGAAAGCAAAGACAAATATAGAAGAAATAACAAGAATAGTTTATAAATAGAGTTTACCTTTTTTAGTCCTTGCCCGCCGAACAGGCGCCGCCTCTGCATCATCCACATCAGATTCAGGAGAAAATTCATGGTCCGATTTTAGGGCAAACAATGCCTCTTCCTCGACTTCTAGAACAAAATTTATTTATTGTAGTATACTTTACTGAAAAATCTATTTGAGACTATGAGTACTTATTTGGAAAACTACATGTTCCTGCATACTAAGATGAGCTTGCACAGGTTGATCAACAGAAAAGTGTAACTCAAATAGTGCTCTTTTACAGAATTACTTTTCTTGTCCAGTCATATCTCCGTGGTGCACGGAGCCTTCTCCACTCACCTCTATCGCCCGCAGTATATTTTGCAATGCTAAGGGTACGGCCACACCGGAGTGCCAGAGTAGGAGTCAAGATGAACACCTGGTGAACCAACGTATGGCGTACTATGGGACTGGCCACACTATACGCTTCACGCCAGTGCGCAAACACGAGCCATGTCTTGACTTCTACTCTGGCACTCCGGTGTGGCCAAACCCTAAGGGTACGCCCACACTGAAGTGCCAGGGTCGGAGGCTAGGTGGCCACCTGGCGAACCAACATACGGCGTACTATGGGACTGACCACACTATACGCTTCGCGCCAGTGCGTAAACACAAGCCACCTGTGTCTTGATGCCTACCCAGGCACTCCGGTGTGGCCGTACCATAAGGGATTTCCAAATGTCCATTTGATAATGATAGTGCTTAGCAAGGCAAAACGTGTCATTCCCATAAAATATAATAAAACATCTGGAAAACAGACATTTTCATTCAAGTTCAAGAAACAATAAATTTGTTATATATTGCAGCCTATAATAATCAAATCAAATCAGTTTATTTACTCAAAAGACATTACAAACGGCATAAATGTTTAAGGCATCTATTGAGTACAGGTATTTTTAACCAGGAACGCATTAGTGATGGTTCGACATAGGAAGACAAGATATAATATACTATTTTACGTTAAATATGTTTTCTTTTAACATACCATGCTCTTCAATTTCCTCTTCAGGTTCCGAGTCAGAGCTACTGCCTGCTGTTGAGGAGTTCCATCCCTCATTTTTCTTGTTCCACTTTCCCTTGAGGTTCTTCTTCCCCTTTCCCCGTCCCTTTTTGATCTTCACCAATGGACCGTCGGAACTGTGCTCCGAAGGACTTTCTTCCTTCCAATCGTGGTCTTTCTTCGTCTCCTTGAAATATTAACATGTGCTTTTTTTAATATTAATTTATTTGACACATTCACCAGGGAGTGCTCCGTATTAGTGTCCTCTCATAACGAGCAACAGATTGTGAAAAAAATGCTCCCTTTACGAGTGCATCATACATTGAGGATCAATCACCCCAATAAGGAGGTGGCTATGTGTTCTACAAATTTATTGAATGATAATGCTGTGTCACATTTTCACTAAATTTTGAAGCGTAGGCAAAAAAAATGTCTCTAGACAGCTTTGTAGTAAAAAAAAAAAGCAATTAATTATTTTTCATAAATTCATAAATAATAAACTAACTACATATCGTCACCTGAGAGTAACAGGGTTCCAACTAACAAAATTTCACATTTGGCTTTTTTTCATGAAAAGATTCATTTACACTTAGAACTTTATTATTCCAACTGTCGCCAGAGAAAATTTACACGCTTCTCGGTAAAAGAATTTCATCTGCTTCAGATGGAACCCTTTTACTCCAAGATACACACCCGAAACCAACAAAAGTTTGAGTTAATTTTAGAGCTTTTTACTTTTGACAGTTGGAACCTTCTTACTCTCAGGTGACGATATTTAGATTTTTTATTGTTTTTGCATATCAATATCGCATTCCAGGTTGTTACGCCACTTAACCATTTGTAAATATATAATTTTATTTGATAAACTTTAAAAATAAAACAGTATTTTTTTTTCAGCATAGAACGAATTATCGTGTTGTATTTTAAACTGATTTATACGGGAAACATTGTTTCGCTTAACGAGTGTTTCACACAATGAGTAATATTCTGGAAAGAATTATTCTCGTTATGAGAGGTCCCACTGTAGTTACATGGTTATTACTTCATATTTTGTACTTATTATTAAATTACATGAAGGTAGAATAAACACAGGTAAATTATTTTTATAGTATAATTTTATTATTACAACATTCCTAGCATTCAATTTTAATTGTATCATCATGTTACGATAAGTCACTTACCAATGTTAGCATAAGATTACTAACAAACAGCCATGTTACTAACAATTCCACTAACATGCTATTTATGTAGTTGTCACGATACAGGCCATGCCTAGTGTGACAACTACAGTCCATAAACTTTTTTATCAAATGTATATCATGTAAAATAATAAAATTAAAATAAGTATAATAATTTAGTAGTCTTTTTATAATTTTTCAATATATGAAAAACAGAAAATAGTGGATTTGTTAATATGCTATATTACATTTGAAGACTACAGGGGAAAAACAAGGAATGTCAGTTAAAATTCAAAATAAATGTAATAATGCCATCTAGCGGCATTTGTACGTATCTATCCACAGTAAAATTTTCATATTCAAAAATCATCTGTGTCATCAACTATGGCCAGATAATCGATTGCTAATTGCTAAAAAATGTATAGACTTTGATTAGCTTTATTCTCAATTTATTCAAATTAACCTTCTACTGACATTCCTTGTTTTTCCCCTGTAGTCTTCATTTCAGCCTAGCCTAAATAAAAATGTTGCATTTGTTTCTATTCCAATTTTAAATTGGATTGGAAATTTTAAATTTTGCAAAAAGTAAATCCATCAATGTTTTTTTCTCATGGCAACATTATTTAATGAGAAACGATATTCTTATGGGAAAAAATGTAAACATACAATCCCACCAGAAATTTGCAAAACGTAATAATAAAGAAATAATTACATATTACATTTGTGTAACATTCATTGTACCTTATTATGTTTGGCCTTCAATTCTCTGAGGGCCACCTCCTCCAGCTGTCTCCTCTGGGCCTCCTCTCTGATCTTGAGTTGAGCTATTCTCCGAGACTGGCGTACAGGCGTATCATCATCATCAGGGGGTGCAATCACTCTGACCACTTCCTCTTCTTCCGATTCATCTGACCCTTTCTTTTTACCCCTTTTTATACCCTTCTTCCCTTTGATAACTTTGGGGGTTTTTTGTTGAGGTGTCTCCTTTTTCTTGGGAACCTTCAGTATTTTTTTCGCTTTACCTGGAAAAGGGAAAAACAATATGTTACAAAATCACATTTGATCCAAAGAGTTTTAACAATAATAATATAATTTTTGTACACATGAATTAATTCACCTTTAAGAATCGGTACATCATCTTCATCGCTTGAAGATTCTTCGAGCTGTTTTTTTTCTTCAACTTTTTTCCTGAAATATAAAAAAAATGCTTTGTACATATATTCCTGAAATTATTATCAAATATTTTTTATGATCGCCCATGGAGGTTGTTATAAGCGAAATAATGAATATGATACAACATACCTAATTTTAGAGTTTGTCTTTTTGGGTTTCATTTTTAATCGTTTACTCTTCTGAACGTCCAGATAGTCCTCCTCAGATGGGGACTCAGTTTCTTCGTGGCCCCTTTTGCGGCCTTTGCCCTTTCGGGGTTCTTTATTCTCCTGTTCCTGGCTGGCACTCTTGCTACTAGCGGCTGACCTCTTTCGAGTAGTAGTGGACATGGCCAGAGGGTCTGGGGTAGCAGGGGCTAGGGACGGAACTGCGGAGGCTTTGGCCTTTTTACCGCCAGCCCCGCCCAACTCCTTCTTACCTTTTGGCGATTCCGTTCTTCTGTTTCTTCTCAGTTTAAGAGGTGTATGTTCATCTGAGTCTGAATCTGAGCATTTTTTATTATTAAGAGTTTCAATGGGCGTTTTTGTTTCATTTGCGGGTGGCTTTTTATTTTTATTTACCTCAACAATTTTTTTTGTTATTTTTTTCCCCTTTTTCAAAGGAGTCACTTTTAAAGTTCGCATTTCGATGTCTTTTTCCTTAATATTTTCACCTTCATCCACATTCCCATCTACTTTAATTTTTTTACACTGAATTCCTGAATCATCCACTTTGGAGTCATTCTTTACGGGTGTTTTCTCTTTAGATTTCTTATCGCTGTTGATTCTGCTAGAAATTGCATCTATTGCTTTAGCTAGATCCTTAATTTTTTTAGGTCCGATAACAGGCTTTTTACGTTGTTCCGTCGGTTTGGAAGTTTCTGATTGGGTTTCACTTTTATTATCACTGGATATTTGGCTACTGGACTGCGACTCCTTAGACGACGTTTGATCCTCGTCCAGGGAATTTTCTGTGCTTAATTTAGGTTTTTTGACTTGCGTTTCAATTGATTCCTGTTTGGTAATATTACTACTTAAACTACTACTTAGACACACATCATCTTCTATTGCTTTATGTTTACCAGGTTTCACATCCTGAAGAGAAATAGGCGTTTCCTCTCTAGAACTGCTGTCTGGCTTCACTTTACCTATATTGCTTACAACTTCTACGGAAGAGTCTCTCGTCGGCACCGTAATGTTTTCTTGGGGTTCATTCTTATCATTGTCCTTAATATTTTCTTTTGGACAAGATTCTTCTACAACAGAAGTCTCTTTCTCTATACTAGGTGAATCTGTATTCTGGTCTCGCGAGGGGGGATTTCCTGATGGTTCAGCTTTAACTTCTGTAGAAGTTTCCAGGTCAATTTTGTCATTTGTTTTTTTAGCATCAATTGGTTCACTTTTTTGTTGGTCTGCATCATTCGGCATCTCGTTAGTTAAATTTGTATGTGGCTCCACATTTTCTTTCAACTTTCCGATGTTCGCATCATTCGATTTATTATCTGCAGAAACGAGGGATTCTTCTACAGGTTCACTATCTTTGTCAATTTTTGAACATAATTTTTCCGATTTCAAATTATTGCTATTTGATGATAATTTAAGTTCTTTAATGAGACCATCTTTCGATTCCACGCTGTCTTTAACGGATGCATCTGAATCGTTGTTATCTGTGCTAGAAATATTTTTAGAAGTCGATGTAACGTCCAATTTGATTTCGGGATCTTTCTTGCAGGTAACTGATAAATCTTCCGGAGTTTCAGATTTTTGGATGTTGTTGATGGCGGGAATCACATTAGGAGAAAGCTTCAAGCAGCCGGGACGGCCGAAGAAGAACTGTTTTTCATCGGGCACTTGGGCCTCCTCTTTTTTTATTTCATTTTTAGCAGACTCCGAATTAAGAAGTAACTTTTCATTACTAAGGGTTTCCTTTTCGGCTGTGTTCTCTTGTAGCACTTCACTAACATTAGAGCTTTCATTACTTGGGCTAATTAAATTATGTGGATTAGGTAATACTGCATTAGTTGCGTTGGGTACACTATTGTTATCAGTCACGGCGGAGTCTAGAGATTCAGATGGCGATGTTCTGCTACACAGAGAATCCACGCTCCATAACTTAACCTTACTAGGGGAACTATCGCTATCCGAATTTGTGCTCGAATTGGGTTTAGGAATATTTTGGAGAAATCTTTTGGTTACAGGCAGCGGTGCTGAAGATGCATTTCTGAGTTCCGAATCTGGATCCAACGGAGAATTGGATTCTTTATTAACTTCTTCCAAGTTCTCTTCTAATGAAACAGCACCTTCAGAATGTTTACTTAATTCTACATTGTTACAACTATCAGCACCATTGATTGTTTTTGAAGTTCCGGAAAAAACGGGATCACTGGAATTTGATTTACTATTTGATATTAAATTTTGTTCAGACTCTTCGGCACGAGAATGGGTGTTGTTTTCGAGGTTATTTTCTTTAGGTTCCGTTTCGGGTTCGGTGTCCGTGCCAGCGGCCGGATTCCCGGTGCAGCAGTCCACGCCGCTGCCTGCGCCCCACACGTACATCACCTCCTCCACAATCTCCTCGCTGAACTCGGGCGGCGGCGCCCCCTCGCACTCCGCACCCTCCCCCTCGCCCGTCACCACCATCACCTTCTCTTCTATCTCTCCATCTTCGTCTGAGGCCGTGGAGTTATCATCTTCCTTTATTTTCGCTTCAGATTTATCTACATTGGTTTGTTTGGGAACTTCGGAACTCTTAAAGCGCTTGGTGGGCGATTCCGATACACCACTCTTAATTAAATTATCCTTCTTCATTAGTTTAGGTTTGGAATCTGATTTCTTTTTTTCAGGTGGAACAGATTTACTTTCTAAATCTTGGCTATTGTCCGTGTCACCGGATTTACTTTCGCTAGCGGATTTAGGAGTTTCAGGCTTTGCTTCGTCAGGAGCTCCGGTCCTTTCATCTAATGTTTGTTGTTCAGAAGAGAGTTTGGGTTTGTTATTGGTTTCTGAATTGTTTTCATCACTTTTTGCCGATTCCGTTTGTTCAATATCATCAGATTGTTTTGATGGCTCCTCTTTATTCTAAAAAAATTAATTATGTAAGTAAATATATTCGCAAACATATAAGGGATGAAATTATCGATTAACACTTCTGGTGGAAAGAGTGATGTTCGTGGAAATTAAATATTTACCGAACATAGTTCCTCCTTGTTCTCTGCAAGAGAGGTGACAGGGTCGGTGGTGGAAGCGGGGACTGGCATACTCTCTGCACTATTAGAGTCCTCATTGAGAAGTGGTTCGGTGGCGGAGTCCATCGGGCTGTCTCCGGAGCGCAGTGTTGTGATAACCTCAGCCAGCCCCTCGCGGTCGCTGAAAACAAACGAGAAGCACTCTTCATTTCTCCGAGCCACTTTATATTATTTTGCCGTACTGGCAACTTTGATCTCAAATATCTTCTCTTTGGTTAGGAATTCCAAATTCAAATTTATACAGCTATTTACTCAAGTATTTGTGTTTCGAAAATTATAATTCATTTGTTTTTTCCTCAATTGTTTTTTTTCTTTGCGTCACTCAGTTTACAAAATGGAAAACTTGAAATATCGCGTTATTTACGAGTACGAGTTCCACCGTGGCACCGTTGGTTTGATAAAATAAAAAAAATAATACTTATTTTAAAACATATTTTTTTTATAAAACCTTGTGTGTGAAAGATTCAGTATTTGTAAAAAAATATTATTAATAAAACATAGACAATCTAAACATCGCAATAATTTTAACGATAAGTAATGTTAATCAAAAACATGTTTGTTTGTGTTTATGTGAAAACAATAACTGTTTTACCCTTTGCACCATTTAATCATTATTTTAATACATACCACTTCTCCAATATCTCAATTAATTTATAAAAAAAATATCAAGGAGTTCCAATTAAAAGAAATATTGGAATATTGTAGATCGTGTAATTCTGTTGTTAATTTTTAAAAAAATTGCACCATATAATCCCGAGTCCAGTTCGACACAAGATATGGTATAAGAAATACCAAGTCTGGCCACACTTGACATTGGAGTGGTAAGGGTTCAATTACAATGTTCAATATTTACATGTGACGACGTTGTAAGCATAACCCGCTAGGGTAGTGTTTCCCAAACTTTAACAGGTCGTTTGGACCCAATTACTGTATACAATTTTTATTTTTTAGCTATTATATTGATTCTCGTGACATGTGATAGGTAGCCAATCTATCGCCATTTTATTGTCACATGAATTCTACACCAGACCAAAGACAGTGTGACAATCACACTGCCATCGCCGGGAATCGAACCCAGGACCTTCGGCATGGAAGTCAGAGCTCGTAACCACTCTGCTACGAAGGTCGTCTTACTATGCCAATGGACCCCCATACTCATAAACTTGATCATGAACCCCTAAGTGTAATATAAATAACGCTATAATAATTAATATGAATGAAAATGTTAATTTTCTAGAAGTTATTTACATTTTATGGGAATGACATGTTTCCCAGTGCATTAATCAAATGTGTTATCACATGTCATTCCCATAAAATATAATAATAATTCTAGAAAATCAACGCTTAAATATTTTTTTAAAGACTTAAATCACAGATTTCAATCTTCAATAAAAGCAGAAAATAGTTCATTATTATAAAGAAGGGAGTTGGTTGTGTCCAGACTTGAACCCAAGTCCCCTGGATCAGGAGCCAAGCGTACTGTCTCTTAGACCACCACCTGTATGAATTATGAATGATTTAATATGGAGTTTTATATCACTGTTCAAGAAACAATAAACAACTCTACAATATAAATAATATACTTAAAGCTTTGAGGTACGCAAATATATGTATGATGGCGTAAAAATAAAATATAAATGGAATATTTTATTGAAATCGTAACATTTTATTGAAATAAAAAACCTGATGGGACGGATGATATGAGATGTTTGGCTCGGTTTATTTTATTTTTAATTAAATTTAACTTTCGCAGACCCCCCAAAGTTGTCCACGCACCCCAAATAAATTTCAATTTGTCAACAGGCTTCCTTAACGGTCACAATGACCTCTGTGTCTGAGAAATATACCTGGCTATCAGCTTCCAGGTCTCCTCGTCCTGGTCCTCGCGGTAGAGGCGCAAGTTGGCTCGGTGGTCTGTGTGCAGCCAGTAGCAGCGCCCGCGCACGTCGCGCCCCACGGGGCTCAGCCGCAGCTCTTCGCTGCCCAGCTGGTTCACGCTCATTTTGAACTTGTTATTGCACGTGAACTGATATTCTAATAAGTTCTGAAAACATAAACAAATAATTAAAAACTAATCATCATGCCATCTCTCCCAATGGGTAGTAGACAGAAAGAATGTACCGCCACACTGTTCTTTCGTGGTATTTCTATTTCTATTTTTTTTTTCAATTTCTAACCTTTATGTACATTTGTTCCAATGTCAATTTAAATAATTTCTTTGATAACATGGAGTTCTTGCTGGAATTAGATAGTTTTAAGTGCCTAATTATAGTTCATGAAAATAAAACGGTGGATACGTGGAATATTACTTAAATAAACACAAAAGTACGGATCGTCCAGCTGACATGTGCACCATAAAAAAGAACATTGTGTGTTACGTTATTTTATTTTATATCGTATTATTTGTTTAAGATTTATTCTGCGAACATTAAACAATCGAATTTGTGCACGGGAAATGCCTATTGGTGCCGACGAGGTTCGCAACCCATCACACGGCGTCTCCTGCGGGGACGAAAAGAGAAGGATGGAGTGCCGCATCGGTTAAAGAGTGGCAGTTCATTCTTTCTGCCTATCCCTTCAGAGACACGGCATGATGGTCAGTTAGTTATGAATTATTTTTTGAGTGCGCCGAGTGTGCTGCGAGTGCGTTTTGTTAAATCAATTACCCCAAGGGCAATTACAGCACTAGGAAAAGACTAACCGAGCATTGCAGTCTTTAGAAGCCTTTTTAATTTAACATCATTTTCCTCTTACTAAATACTAACAGGGAGGTTATTTCACGCTAACGGACCTACAACGCTGAAAGTCCAATTGTAAAAACTTGCTTTATTGGCTCTGACTGGAATCGCAATGTCATTCGCATTTGTTTCCACTAATCGGAATGAACGTTGCCTTTCCATTGGCATGAGTATCACGCAGAGGTCCGAAATTAAAAGTGTGTCATGTCTTCCATTATTTCTTGTTCAGTTTACATCGTTAACATGTACTTTCTTTATCATTCTTTCTTCATTCAATCTTTCCATGTGTCAAAACCATCTAAATGACCCTTTTACTTTTTTTACCATAACACTCGTGTGGTGCATTAACTTTTATATATGCATTTGACACTACCACATACATATTTACCACACATTAGTAAAAGAGATCTTATTTCTACTCTCATCCTAGTGCGAACTCAGCAATCAACAAGTTAAACACAATTTATTAAAACCACGATAAAAACAAATAAATGTATTTTTCAACATATTTAGCATTGATTAACTAACCATTACTCATTTCTCCGGAGGGATAGGCGGAGAGGATGCACCACCACACCACTCTATCCTGACATACCTTTCAACCTTTCTCTATATTCAAACATCATGATATGCACGCACATTGATTTTTTCAACTTCTAATATGGCCCCAAGTCCAAATCCTTATATTCCTTCCTTATTTCGTCGTAACATCGATTTAATTGTCCGTTTTTTATAAGTTGTATTATATTTTATGGGAGTGACATGTATCATCTTTCTAGGGCATTATCAAATATTTATAATATAGCAAGGTGAAACATGTCACTCCCATAAAACATAATACAAATTATAGAAAACTGATGTTTTCATAATTTACAAATATTTATACTGTGAAATATTTACAGAGATACCCTTATAAACTTGGTTCACTGTACAAGCGTAACCAGTAATGAGTTTTAAGTTTCATTCAAAATTTCACAATAAACAATATCAAATTGTTCTCCTTTTATTTTCTACACTACTCTCATACAACAATAATCAGAACAAAATTCAAAATAATCCAGAAACGTTTAAGGGACATACGCATTGTGTGCACTTTGAATTTCTTTAGGAGAGAATTGAAGTATTCCTCTCTCGTTCTCTTGTATTAAAAATATTCTCACACTCTTTCTTGATGACATCCGTTTTAACCTATTTATTTTATTATGGAGTTTAAAAATAAAAGTAAATCGTGAAACAAATATATGTTTTAATAGCTGACTTTACAAATATCACAATGATGTCACCACTCGAGGGATTGTTTAACGTAGAGATAAAAGGGGTTACCTTAAGTACGCGGAGCTTGACCTGGCCGCTGGCCTTCTTGTAGCCGAACCTCTCCAGCTCCCACGCCTCCTGGAGGTGGCCGCATTGGTGACAGAATTTGATTAAGCACTTTTCCCATCTTTCTGCATTAAAGCTTTTGACAGCTCTCCTTAAAAGTTTTATGTGGAGATCCCGTAATGGTGCTACGACTAAAAACAAGGAAAACATATTGTAAAAGTAGCAAATTGTGCAATAAAAATAAGGATAAACATCTCGTGTTCTCAATAAAAATTCCTTTATGTCAAATATTCAATAGCTATATTTATGAAAAAACGCACCTTCTTGTGTATTCTCCAGCATCTCCACGAGCTGGGATATGCTGAGTTGTTCCAGCGCACATGTTTTACCGAATACTTCGAGAAATGAACATATAACAGCAAAATTAGGGTCAGAGCTAGTCAAAACTTCGCAGTCCGACGCCATATTCAGGATCTCAAAATATCATTGGCCCGTTTTATGGGTTATATAAATATAAAGTAAACATAATCATAATGAATTAATTTAGCCGCTTGCCAACATCTTACAATATAATACTTAATGATATAACTTTACAGGGTATAAAATATTTGTTAGGATCGCCTACAACACAAAATGACAACCAAACAAGAAGCCATCACCAATCATTTCGGCTTTAAAGGGATACCAGAGTTTAAAAATAAACATTACCTTGAAAACTGCTAGATAAGTACTGAATAAAAACAAACAACAGCCCACTTGTCAAACGTTGCATTGAAATTAAATGTACTAATTTTTATTCGGTTCTACACATTATTAATAGATACCTACACCAGAAGCTTATCCGGCGCCATAATGCTCCTGAAAGCCAAGGCATTGATAGTCATCGCCGCCATAATCATGATGAAGGACGAATAAATAGCTCAATCTTAAGCATGCAGCCCCAGAAGCGAGGGCCTGGCGAGAGTGCCATAATGATTTTAATTAATTACAGTCATTGGCAGTTACCAAGTCAGTCTTTTATTTTAATGTATGTGAAAGTATTTCTTTCCGAATATTTCTTATTTGTAATAAATATAATTCTACTTATTTTTGTTTTTAAATCAACACTTATTAAATTCCCGAACGAATCATAATATCATCAATAAGGGTATTGATGAATGCTGATAGACGAAGGTGAGTTATTATAATAGTATATAAATTATTCCTCAATATATGGATTCCTGCGGAATCGGTGGATATCATGTTATACGAGTATTATCTTATATTCCAGCTGGTTATGGAACCTATATACAGTAATATTTCAAACCTCCTTATCAACATTATTTCTTTATGTTTCAATCCTATAGATTGGTTTGCAGTAAGTCTAACATCTCTGATTTATTTGAGTAAAAATCACAAACATTACAGACATATAATTCCAGATCGTTTGCAATTACATTATAAGAATTTATAAGAGAAGCATAAAATAACCCATTAAGATTAAGAATTAGAAAAAATCATAACATTGATATTGCATCCCTGAGAATTCACACTATCACGAAATATGTCGACCTCCGAGGCGACCCGTTTAAGTAATAAGATTGCTCTACCCACAGTCATAACCATTGGCAGGTTGGTTCTGCAGCGCGGCAAATAAAACAATCTGTGCTATCTTTGGCGAAGGTAATTATCAGGGACAAATAGACCTACTTCACTCAGGACAGCCGAGTTTTTAATGTGGCCGCCAATCAGCTGAAATAAGTGATCTCCCAAGTGGATATTCCTCCTTCTCTCCAATGATTGTTAGCTTTGCATACCTAGCAAGAATTCAGTCAGAAAGAGTCACGGGTGATAACCGCGCTCCCTGAGGTAAAGAAAGCGCAGATTTTTTTCTGCACTCGCTCCACCATCAGAGAATATCGGATCCCAGGCGGTGACCAAATAATGGAACTATATTCCAGCCGACTTCTTACCAGGGAATTATACAACACCCGAAGTACCTGAGTGTTCAAAAATATCTTGGTATTACTAAAAACAAATCCAAGAATTTTAATGGAACTATTACATAAAGCAACTATGTGAAGATTGAACGATAATTGAGCATCGAACAGAACACCGAGATCTCTGGATGTAGAAGCTCTTTCTAGCTGTACCCCATCCATAAGATAGCGAAAGTATAATGTTTTCGATGCTTGTGTGTTGTTTGAAAGTATAATGTTTTCGATGCGATAATTTGTTACGATTACTCCATTGGGTTATGCTCTGAATGTCACACTGAAGTTTCAAGCAATCTGAGGGATTCTCTATTTCAGAGAAAAAAATTATGTCATCAGCAAATAACAGAAAATTTTAAAACTTTGTTTTATTAGAAATATCATTAATGAATATCGTGAAAAGTAACGGTCCTTAATTGGACCCTTGTGGCACTCCTGATGAGGTGTGAAAGGTTGAAGATTAAAAAAGTCCATATGACACATATTTTTTTCGAGATGTTAGATAGCTAGAGAAAAGCTTGAGCAGATTGTCACTAAAGCTTATCCTTTGAAGCTTTTGAAGCAAAAGTTGGTGGTCCACCTAATCAAGCGCTTTTGAAAAAATCGCTATACGAGCAGTTGACTTGTGCACCTTTATCAAGGGACTTAGTGACAAAGTTCGTAAATACCATTAATTTTGTAATGGTTGAACGCCTTGAAGACTTCAGACTGATCGTTCTTGGAATGTCATTTGGGCCTTTAATGTGGTAGTTTCCGGTTGCTTTCCACATTTGTGTGTACAATAGGTTATTTGAACCCAATTATACATTTTCAGGTATAGATTCTCATGACGTATGATAGGTAGCTAATCTATCGTCATTTTATTGTCATGTGAATTCTACACCAGACCAAAGACAGTGTGATAATCACACTGCCATCGACGGGAATCGATCCCGGGATCATCGGTATGGCAGTCAGAGCTCTTACCACTCAACTACGAAGGTCGTCATTCATTATTTCACATAACAACCATTGAATCTTTAAAAAAGCAGCTTCTACGCATTTTCTAAAAGAAGTTTGTAGTTCAGAGAATACTTCCTCCAACACTAATTTTATCGATATCGTAAATAATTAAATGTTGGTAAAAGGTTAATTGAAGGCTGGACATAACAAAGGTGCCAAGTGGTTTAAACATAAAGCAGTGATATAAGCAAAAACTGTTTTTTGTTCCATATGTCATGTATCGCGGGTGGCATCTTTAGGGTGACGTTTGAACTACATTATATTATTCAATCATTACGCACTTTTGCCCAATTATTGGCCTTTATGTTTGAGACCAATTGGCATCGAAAACTCATTTTTGAATTTTTGTACACTTGACGCCTTCAATTCACAAATTAATGTATTACTCCAATATTTTCGTAAGCACCCCATTCCATGACATTATTGAATAGTGAATACCAATTTAATTTGTGCACTGGTAACACAAAAGATTTTCCTGTCAGATTTTTTTTTAATAATTCATTTACAGATATTTAATATCTTATTGGAATCGGAGCACAACACGCGCTAGAATGTTAATTTTAACATTTCATTTGTAGCAAAGTTTGTTAAGAAAACGTGTGTAGTATTATTTACTAGTGTAAAAATAACAGTTCCAAACAATTTATGCTCAGAAGTCGGCAATTCCCAACGAGACAACGCCGCAAATTTGAAAAGTGACCTAGAATATCGCAATGGAAAATGTCCCAAATGTTTTGCACACTGTTCCACCTAAGTGTGGACTCAAATTAAAGCTCGACCATTCATTTCCATCTAAAAATATACCCCAAACTAAGCGAAAATGGAGTCAAATTGTGCCGCTAATACCATTGGGAGTGAGGTACGAAATATTAACCTTGTTTTATTTTCTCTTTAACTCGCAGGAAAACCATTTCCGTAACCTATTATCAATAATTTTACACATGCCTTAGTGTGTAGCACAGCAATAGTGTTAATTTAATTTTATAATTTAGACAAATGTTTGTAAATTATACAGTAATGATTTGTTTTATATAATTATGACTAACGAAATAGCTGTTGGCGGGAAAGGTAATAAAATTAATGCATTTGACAAACATTGTAATCTTGTGAACACATTTAATCTGAATTACTCATATGTTTGGATCTAACGAAATTTCCACATTTGTGGTGTTCCAGATATCTGAGTTATTATTGGAAGTGCAAGATAAGAAAGCAAAAACCTCTCATGGACTTTATCAATTTACAAAACGCTGGTCATATTTACGGTAGGTACCTAAAAATAACACTAAAAATATTAACAACTTTTTGAATGTATACAAATACTTGTAGACGAACACTGTATATAAGTATTTGTATACATTCAAAATGTTGTGCAAAATGTAAAAACAAAAACTGGTCCAAGTTATAGCATATAAATTGGAGTGATATCTCCAGGGGTTATCTAGCAATACGATAATGGCGGTAGCCTTTCACATTGCGTTAAAAAAGATCTTCTGCTTAATGCTTAAAAATCCAATCTTCATAGATGGCGCTAGTGTGTAGATTGAAACTACCATGTGAAGTGTGGTGTTACAGATTAACATATAACTTCCAAAAATTTGTCAGACATGGTGGTCATAAAAAAAGTGGAATGGGGAATGTTGTATTACATAAAGCGTGCGCTTAACCCAATCAATGACAGGTCATAAGTCCTGTAAACACCTCGATCACTATATTCTGTTTCCAATTTGCATCTTCGTCTCTATTGAGATACAATTAATCCTTGAACTAAAAATATTGTTTAGTATTAAATAATCTTTAACCCTTTGTTTGCCAAAAGCCGATATATCGGCTTTTGCTACACCAGTGAAAAATGCCAAATCCGACAGATCGAAGTCATGACTTGTAAAAGAATCATATACATTTTGGACAGAGTGTGATGGAGTGATTCAGTGGTACATATTATTTACGATTTGGATAGGTATATCTAATAAAATAATAATATTTAGAATTAAAAGACAATTTATAAATTAAAAGTATACCAAAATTGCCCACAATCAAACGGTTAATGAAACATTATTTAAAATTACTTCAGAGTATTGCGAACAGAAGTATTTTTTTGTCAGAAAAAATTCAACATAAATTTGATTAATATCAATATTAACACTATATTTACTGGCATTGATATCATTTCATATCCTAGCTTTGATATCATGGCTTTGGTGGCATTGCATATTCATATATACGGAAATTGACAGGTGAAAAAATAATGTATTTACTATCTAAGAGATCTGTTAAATTAGGAGGTTCACAAAGGAAATGAATTTATATATTTATTATATCTTAAAAGTTGAACCTGTCAAATTGATGGATTCCATAAATCTAGTGTTATTTATTTTAAATGAAAACTGGAATTTTTTAAAATGAAACCTATTTTCCACTATAATAGGTATATTATAATACTTGGGCAAAAACTATGCTAATATTTTTTATATTTTTAAAATCATAATTCTTTTGTTATGTTATTTTCATTATTTTATTTATTTTGAAAGGTTGTATTGAGTGGTATTTATAAATTAAACATAATATCGTGGGTATACTGGCAAAAAACGTTAAGTCGAAAATTGTCAGTTTTGACTTAGTGATGCAGTATTGTAAAGTTTACAATGCTCTACAAATTGGCAAAATACACGAAGTCGAATGAAACAGATTTTTTCTCTAGTTTTAAAAATAAATTTAACGTTAAATCGTACAAAAGGTATTTCATACAGGCTAAAAGCTTCAAAAAACTTAATATTTTTCGAAGAGTCTTGTTGAACATTTTTGTACTGGAAAAAAACGTTAACTCTACTTATTGTCTTCGGCTGAAAAAAATTCCCTCGATTGACTTTTGACAACGACACTTATATGTTTCAAATTTAAAGAAAACTTAAATGATTGATTTCTCAAAACAGCGATTTTAGACTTAACGTTTTTTGCCAGTATACCCACGATATGATATCAACAATATGTATATCAATGAGTGTGAACTGTTTATCACCTTGGCAACACGGGTAAATACTCGTGATGGATTGCAGAAAGATGCTAAACCCCAATAGTGTGGCTGGCTACATTTGCAGTCCAGAAGAGGTAATGACAGTTTGTAACACAAGAGTGAATGAGGAAAACCTAGAGCAGGTGACTGAATTTGTGTATTTAGGTAGCATGTTCACAGTGAATGGCCGAACGGACAGAGGTGTCGAAATAAGGATTGGTGCGGATAACCATGTGAATTTAAAAAAAAGTTATTGAAAACAAGAACTTATAAATGAAAGTGAAAATGGCCCTTCACAATGAAGTTCAGGTTCCAACCCTTATATATGAAAGCAAAGCATAGAGCTATCAGAAGAAGAATGAGAGCAAAATAAATACAATAGAGATGAGTTCCCTTAGACGTATGTGTGTTAAAACAATGTATGATACTTATTCAAATGTTGATGTAAGGAAGAAAATATGAACCAAATTATGAAAGAATCACTGCGTTGGTTTGGACACATGAAATGCGTGGATGAAGAAGCAATAGTTAATGATGCAAATGGATTGTGAAGTCGAGGAAGACTGAGGAAGACATGGCATGATCAGATTAATCAAATTTTAAAGATCGGCCATGTTAAAAGTCAGAATAATTGATGTGCGTGTATAGAGTTGTGTGGCGGTCCATTCTCTCTGCCTGCCCTCCCGGTGTTGTGAAGCGCCGTGATGGCGTTGGTATTAGTCTATTTAACATTATTGCATTTGATGGCAGGCTGCCCCATGGGAGGCATTGGAGCGGGCACGATTGGTCGGGGCTACAAGGGGGAGTTCTGCCGTTATCAGCTGCGGCCCGGGATGTACGACTATGTCTCCTTCCCCGAGAACCAGTTCATCATTAATATAAGGGACCAAAACAATAAAACTATCTTCCAAAGCGTTATGTCAACTTACAGGTTAGTGGTTATCATCTTTTAATGAAATATATAATTCTTCTTCTTCTTCACTTTTGGTAGACTCAGGAGTCTGTTATTTCAGGCGGGTTCTCTTGAGACGCTGAACTCCAGCTTTCTCTCCACCGTTTCGGGGTCTTCCTGGTCGGCGTTGTCCGTTTGGCATTCCATGGAGAGCTATGTGTGGTATCCTATTTGAGCTCATCCTTTCTACGTGTTGATGCCAGTATCGCCGTCTTTGACGTCCTCATCTGACCACATCTTCGACCTCGCAGATTTCTCGGATTGCTGTATTCCTAACTCGATCACGTAGGGTCTTGCCAGCTATAGCGCGGAGTGTTTTCATCTCGGTTGTCCTGATGACAATATATAATTGATTTGAATAAATACCTTTCGCATTTTCTTTTTCTTTTAACAGACATTTCGGTTGTGACCCAACCTTCTTCGATGTACAATTTTAACTTAAATTAAAATTTGTACATCGAAGTACATCAAATTGTAACTGAAATTAAAATCAGTCTTTGATCTGGTAGAATTCACGTGACAATAAAAATGACGATAGATTAGCTACCTATCACATATCATGAGAATCAATAGCTAAAAACAATGTACGAGTATACAGCAATTGGGTTCAAATAACCTATTGTATAAAAAAATGTGGAGACCAATGGGAAACTACCACGTTGAAAACCCAAGTGGCATCTCAAGAACCAGTGAAGATGTGAATAGACTTTGCTGCAAACCAATCTCTAGCATTGAAACATAAAAATAACTTTCTTAACCATTCTTTCATCATATTTAATTAACTAACTACTAACCATCACGCCGTTTCCCTGTAGGCAGAAAGGATGGATCGCCACATTGTTCTGTTCTGACATAACTCTCGCGCTTCTTCTACATTCACACATCGTGACATGCACGCTCTAGGTCCCCTGCGAGAGCTCGCACGCCGACACACTTGTTATTATATTTAACAAACATATGACATTGCACTGAAGATGTTAGGCTTCATCATTCGGACCGGAAGAGTTTTCAGAAATCCCAATGTGCTCAGAGTCCTATACAACGCGTTGGTTCGGAGCAGACTCGAAAGTGGTTCTGTGATATGGAGTCCTCACGAGGCGAGATATTCCGTTATGCTGGAGAGAGTTCAGAAAAAAATTCTGAGGTATCTCTACATGAGGGAGTATGGTAGTTATCCGTGGCTCTATCCCACGGCATTTCTTTTAGGAATCCTCGGAACCAATTCTTTACAGCTTCGAAGAGATGGGCATCTCATAACCCATTTCTTTAAATTAATCAGGGGATATTTCGAGAACTCGGCCGTGCTAGAGGGTGTTGGTCTTTTTGTCCCTGATAGATTTCTCCGACAGCGACAGCACAGATTGTTTTACCAACCGGCCACCAGAACCAATCTGCCTCTGGTGACACCGGTGGGAAGAGCAATTAGTCTGCTGAACGCGGTCTCCTCGGAGATCGACGTCTTTTATATTAGTGAAGGTACGTTCAGGGGACAAATACTCTTGACTTTAGAAAGTATGTTGTCTTCCTAATGTCTTACCATCTCTAATGCGTTCCTGGTACTTTGTTGTATTTTTATAATATTTTTCCTGTACTCAATAGATGCCTTAAACATTTTCCTGTTTGTAATGTCTTTTGAGTTAATAAACTGATTTGATTTGATTTGACATTCAAATCTTTCTTCTTCTTCTTTCGGTGCCGTGTCAGGTCCCCCCAACGTTAGCGATCACTGCAGCAAAGGCATTTCTATCCTGTGCCACTTGGAACAGGTTCTGAACTCTTGTTATTCCTCTTTGATGTGCCGCAGCCAGGACAGATTAATATCAGTCGAAGGAGGTGGTATTTTTCTCCCCTTAGCACATGACCCAAATATGAGACTTTTCTAATTTTTATACTTGACAACAGCTCTCTATCAGCTCTGGCTCTCTGTAGTATGTCTGCATTACTGACTCTATGGGTCCACGGTATACAGAGCATTCTGTGGTATATCCACATCTCGAACGCTTCCAACCGGTTCATTTAGTTCACTTTTAGAGTCCAGGTTTCGCAGCCATATAGTAGAACAGACCATACATAACAAATAATCATTATTTGTCGGAGTTTCAAGTTATGATTATCGTTGCAAAGAATGTTCTCATTTTATTAAATGCAGCTTGTGCAACTTCAATTCCGCGATTTTATTTCAATGTCCGGGTCAAGCGCTTTAGTGATAATGCTGCCAAGGTATTTAAATTGGTCGACCATTGCATCATTCGCACCATTCAGTTGCAGAGTGGATGAAGAATAGTTAAGTCGCCCAAATGTCATTCATTTGGTCTTCTTGCAAATCTTTCTCTTCTTCTTCTTCTTCTTCGTCAGCCTTTATCGGTCCACTGCTGGACATAGGCCTCTTCCCTTCCCTTCCACTCGTCTCTATCTCCTGCCAGCCGTAGCCACATTTTCCCCCCCACGGCAGCAATGTCGTCGGCCCACCTTTTTTGCGGCCTGCCGACGCTTCTCCTATTCTCCCATGGTCTCCACCTTATTATTTTCTGGGTCCATCTATCCTCACTCTGTCTCGCCACATGACCCGCCCATTGCCACTTCAGTCTCGCTAGTCGTTCCATGATGTCCGGCGTCTAATCTCCTCATTTCTGATTTTATCTCGGAGACTGACGCCGAGCATATGTCTTTCCATGGAACGCTGCGTGACTCTTAATCTTTCTACATTTCTCTTGGTGAAGGTCATAGTTTCCATCCCATGCGTTTAATTAAATCTTTATTTAATTATATTTCTTAAGGACTAATTCTTTATTAAAACAGATATTACAATACATTAGAAATAGATAGCGGAGGAGATTCCGGTCCGTTGGAGTAACATTTATTTTTCTATTGCAGTAAACCAAAGAATGCACCGGCAACTTGGGAGTGGAACCTGAGGGGATCTGACTGCGAATATACCGGGCTGTACCCACGGGCCTGGACCACCTATAATCTGAGCCAGTACGGAGTCAAACTGACTTGCCGTCAAATTTCTCCCGTAATTCCACACAACTACAAGGTAAGAAAATTGATAATTGATATATTTCTCAACATTATTTAAAGTGTAAATCTTAATAAATACATGAAAGGTCGGGTTGTGCTGCCGTAGGCTAGTGCTACTGAAATTTTTGATTATTTTAGGACAGCAGTCTTCCCTGTGCCGTATTTGTTTGGGACGTGATCAATGTATGCAACGAACAGAGAACTGTTAGCATCACCTTTACATTTAGGGATGCTCCTCTTTCTAACACTAAAGTTAATACCAAAGGTATGTTTTTGTTTATGATTAACAATATTTTTAAATTGGGAACTCCGTTATGTATTGCCAAATCCACTCAAGCAAAGATGACGGTGCATAGTGGAGTTCTAGTGCCAATCCTTATGTACTAAGTGAAGCTTGGAGCTGGCAGAAGAAGGATGAAAGTAGGATAAATGATATAGAAATAAGATCGTTGAGAAGAATGTGCGGGAAAATGATGTATGATAGATTACCGAATGACAAAATAAGGAAGGAATGTAAAACAGAACAAACGCTGAATCTAATCATCTCGGATTTAGACATTTTCAGTGTCAGTGAGGCAGTATTCATAAAAAAAATATTGCAAATTCTGGAAAGAGTACTGCCTCACTGACGTCGACATATTTGGATTCCTTCTGATATGTATGATTTTTTTGGTCTCGTGTTGTTTTGTTTTATTTTTGTAACACCGCTTTGTGTCCAAATGAGTCGCCTAAATGTTTTATCGTTTGTAATGTCTCGTATAATGTATATTGTATAATGTATAAATAAATAAACAGATGATTGCATTCTACGTAAAATTAAAATAGGATCACTTAAATGGTTTGGACATTTGGAATGAATGCACGAGAGAAGAATGGTTAAAAAGTTGCATATATGTTGTGTGAATGGAATAAAAAACAGAGGAATACATGATGTGACCAAAATGGCCGCCATATTCGAAGTCGGAAACATCGGCGAGTGTGCATGTTATGTATGAATGTAGAGGAATCTCGAGAGGTATGTCAGGATAGAGCTGTGTGGCGGTCCATCCTTTTTTTCCATATCTAACGGTGTACTGGTCAGTTAGTTTCTGTTAAAAATGTTCCATGATTTTTGTTCATTTAGAAAAAATGACCTTCGAAAGATACTCCGATAACCACACTTGCGGAGTCTCTCTGGAAACAAGTATTTCCGATATGCTGTGCACATTCACAATAGCCAAGAGACGTCAGCCGGATGACTCCACAACGGAGGGCTTTTGCAAATTTAATACTAAAAAAAACACGGCCCATTTGTGGAACTGTCTTAACACTGAAGGGAGATTGATTCCGGATAATATCCCACCGGAGAACAATGTTCCAGGTCTGTAGCAAGAATGTGTTTTAATAGAATGCGTAAAATGATTGTCATAGAGTTGTGATGAAATATTTCCCTGCAGCTGTTTTAAATAATATAATAATTAGGGCTCGGATTAGACATAAAAAGCATATTTTTTTCCTGGGATTAGCTTTTAAAAAGATGCCATTTTTTTAGATTTATAGATCTCCTTTAACCATGAGTGGCATATTTTTGGGTGAGAGCAATTAAGCTGAATGCTCTGTTGCACCAAAATCCCGACTGGGAAGAAATTAAACAAATTTCATCCATCCCGCATAGACAATGATTGCGCAATCTACAAGTTCTTAGTTATTGTCTCAACTGAGGTCGAGAGGTTGTTCTGCGGTCTAAAAGAAATCTTGTAAAAGATCGACTGAGTCTTACCCCTGAAAATATAGAAAAAATGTTATTGTACAGTACAATAACTTGTTTGTCACATATAAGATCTTGTTTTTCTAGTTAACAGTAAAAATAAGGTTAGAGTATATAAAATAATATTTGGGACATACAAAGATAATGTTTTAAACTTTTATGGCGAATATAAATCCGAGCCCTAGTAATTATAGAGTGGTATATTATTAAGTTCAATCGCTTGACTGCGTGTATTTTAATTCACTTTTGCAACAATAGTAAAAATTTGAAATATTTTATTTGTTGTTCGTGCAATTGGTTTTTATTTCTTTTCTTATCAGTTTTCTATGCTTTACTGCTGTTTCTAGCAAATGCAATTGGCTTATCAAGTCAAGTGACCTTGGAGCCGGGAGGAAGCACGTCCTTAGAGTTTTGTCTTGTATGGGATATGCCCGTTGTACATTTTGGAAAACATGAGACCAAACATAATAGGTGCAATTTCTTTATAATATTATATATAATATCACACTTGTTTTAAAATCTTTAATATATTTATTTCAATAAAAATGTGTTTACGATTATTTAAACATATTTTTGTTTTGTTAGATATTACACGCGTTTCTTTGGCAACGAAGGAATAGCCGGACCTTCCATCGCATCCTATTCCCTTAATGCCTATCAGAAGTGGGAGGAGGATATCAGTGAGTGGCAGCAGCCCATTCTGGACGATGAGTGAGTATTCTTTTAACAAAAACATCCAAACCCTTATATTATTAATGAATTTAGCCCAAATTATAAAATTAATGAATTAATCATGAGTTTCGTTGTGATATGCAGTCTAAGCGCAGACTTTGGAAACAAGAGAACCGTTGGCAACGTGTTAACCCATTTAGACAGAGTGTAAAATGAATATAATTATTTATTGTTAAATGCTAAATTTGATTGATTATCATAAAATGAATACACTCTAAAATGATAGATACCGAGGATAGGCTCTGCGTGCACTGGATCAGCGGTCTGTCTCCTAGAAAACCTAACCAACTAACTAACTAAGAATGTGTATTGCAGAGATCTCCCCCCCTGGTACAAGTCCGCCATTATGAATGAGCTGTACTACATCGCTGACGGGGGCACCGTTTGGTTCGATGTGTCCGACACTTTCCCCCGAGATGATCCCAGGTAAAGTCACTTGTCTACAGAATTTTATCAAAAAGAAACTACCATATTTATTAATAAAAATAGGTATTTATTTATCATCTTTGAAGCTGCAAACTACATGGTGTGTCCGGAAAGTAATGTCAGTGATTTTGTTTTGACACAACTGTACTTCGGAGTGCATACGGACCGGGTGGGAATGGTAGTTGGGGAAGTCAACTAACGAACGCTGGGTCACTCAGTTTTCTCAGCCCATCCGGAAAGTTAGGACAGGCATTTTCGCAGAAGTTTTTTGTTTTGTGACTTTGTACAAGTCAAAATGAAGTTCTGGGTAGAGTAAAGGAAGGCAATCAAGTTTTGTGTCAGACGGCAAATTAAACTTTTCAAATGATCAAGACAGCCTTTAAAGAAGATGCTCTGTCGGATCGGCAAATGTTCCGGTGGCGCAAGGCCTTTTCGGAAGGCCGGCAAGAGGTCGACGGCAAAGCCCGTGCCGCACGTGCATCAACGGATATCACGGACGACAATGTGACGCAGGTGAAATAATTTTTGAGCACACGAATGAGTGTCCGTTTACTGTCACAGGAGTTAAACATTCTTAAAACTATCATTTATGAGTTAGTTATGAACAATTTGAACATGTGGAAGGTGTGTGCGAAGATGGTCCCAAAAGTGCTCAAATCGCGCCGTGTTGAAATGTGCTAAGAAAATCTGAACATGTTTTTTTAAAGTGATCCCGATTTTTTTTTAACAACGTCCCCTCTGGCTTCCCCCGACTTCTTTTTGTTTCCACGCTAGGCGTGGACCGTGGACCTAGGTTTACCTAATAAATGATTTCCTATCGGGTCCTTTGGGACCCGATAGGAAATCATTTTGAGACTATCAAGGGGATCCATGCAGCTTGTACTGCGGCCTTAAAGAGCATTTCGGAGGAAGCCTACCGTGGCGAATTCAATGCCTGGAAAAATAGTTGGAGTCGATGCATCAACGCAGGAGTAGTCTATTTTGAAAAATTTTGATGGGTTGTAACGAAAAGTTCAATAAATTCTTTGTAAACGACCCACTGCGGATGCCCAATATTTATACATTCATACATCATGACATGCACGCATGTTGATTTCTCCGACTCGTCACGTGGGCATCGTCATTTAATATTTGATTGATTTGATCGTCCGACGTTATCCTCTTTCTTGTTCCATTGTATAACACCATGTATAATTGGTTATTTTATATAGATGGACATACGGGGTGTTTGGTTACCTGGAGGGGCACGAGTACAGGATGTACAACACTTACGATGTTCACTTTTACGCTTCTTTTGCTCTCGCTCAGCTATGGCCGCGCTTGCAGGTAAATCCTCCAACAATTTTTCTTTGTGCATTTTGTGAATGTTATATATTTTCTTATTAAATTTGTTTTCCTCTACTTTTAGATTTCCCTGCAATATCAATTCAAAGAAACTGTTTCTAAAGACTTGGGTATACTAAGAAAAAATCTCTATTGCGGAAAAAATACTAAACGAAAAGTGGGCAATAGTATTCCACATGATTTGGGTGACCCAGGTATGTTTACTTTTTTTTAAACCTATTCTTTACTGTGTTAAAATACTCTGCGAGTCAACAAACCATCACGCCGTTTCCTTGAAGGGGTAGGTAAAGAGAATGGACCACCACTCGATCCTAACACATGTCTCTAGCTTCCTCCAAATTTATACAGCGAGTCATCATGCACGTCGATTCTTCCGATTTCAAACATTTTCTAAATCTGGTCATGCCAACTTTTTCCTCGGTCTCCCATGACTCTGTACTCCATTTACGCCATTAACATATACTTTCTTAACCATTCTTTCTTCATCCATGCGTTCCATATGTCCAAACCAACGCAGTGATACTTTCATAATTTTGTTCATAATACTTTCTTACACTCTACATTCTTTACTTACATCAGCATTTTAAATTCTGTCGTACATCGTTTTACCACACATACGTCTTGGGGATCTCATCTCTACCGCATCATGATAGATTCAAAATTGGAATAAAAGGAATATTCAAATTTCATTTGTTTCAATCCTACAATTGAAGTCAAAAGTAATAATATTTTTAATCTATTTGCGTAAAAATTGTCAGCAAACAGTCTTAACATTTAAAGTTGCAATAGAACGAAAGATATGACAATTGTCTAAGACCGAACATGAATTTGAATTCTGCTCGCAGGACATAACATAACTTATCACAAGTATAGAAGTAGCAAGTATGCGTGAGATAGTTGTATATTCTTTCCCCTTTAATTTACACATTGTTGTATCGGAGATTATAATTTAGGCTCGTTTTCAATAAAATGTTAATTTATTGTTTCTTGAACAACTCCATATTGAATAATTAATATGAATCAAAATATCTGTTTTATAGAAGTTTTATTATATTTGCTGAGGCATTATTAATCATTTGCTAGTGTAAGGCGAAATATGTTAAATGTTTGATAATGTCTTAGTAAGGCGAAACATGTTATTGCCATAATTTATAATTAATCTTCTAGAAAACAACGGATGTTTTCTTTCATATTTATTATTTAATTTATGCCCAATTAGTATTTATAAATATGTAGCAGATAAATATAGATAATCTTTTTATTATTTTGTAAACAACAGGTCATTTGAACCCAGTTATTGTATACAATTTGTTTTTATCTATTCTATTGATTCTCTTGACATGTGATAGGTAGCTAATCTGAATTATAGGTAGCTAAACCGAATTCTACACCAGATCAAAGACAGTGTGACAATCACACTGCCATTGCCGGGAATCAAACCCAGGACCTTCAGTGTGGTACTTTGCCACGAAGGTCGTCATCTTATCGCAGTATTTATTACATTTACTAGCTGACCCGGCAACGCTTCGCTATTGCTATATTAGAGTATATAAATACTCGTACACCCAATATATATTAAAGAAATACAATTAAAGTTCAATATCAATTATTTTATTGGATAAAATGACATGTGTATAGGTGCAAGAATGTGTGTATCCTAATTCAGTTCATATCTTTAAAACATTTGTTTAATCCAAGCAAACTTGCTGTGAACTTGAATAATACTAATGTGAATTGAACAATTGAAGGCTGGGCATTACCAAGGTGGCAAGTTTGCAAAAAGTCTGAAATGAGTTTTTGATGCCAATTGGTCTTAAACATAGCTGTGCAAAAGCGCGTTATGATTTAATAATATAGTGTAGTTCAAACGTTACCCTAAAGATGCCACCCAAAAAAAAGTTTGTATATATCTTTTTCAGCTTTATGTTTAAACCATTAAACGTCCAGTCTTAATTTTTTTCCTCAATATTTTAAGTGAAATTAAAAAAACAAATAAATATACTATATCACATTTGCATAAAACATTCATACATATACAATTCATATCCGTTCACTCCTGGGCGTAGGCCTCCTCCATCTGCTTCAATGTCTGTCGATCCTGGGCAACACGCATCCAATGTCGTCCCTCCATCGAAGTTGAGGACGTCCTGGGTTTCGGGTTGCACTTCATCTACGCATATATCGAGGTGTGGGATCCATCCTCTGCACACGCGCATTCCATTATCTTCTGGGTTGTCTGCCTCATCTCATGACATCTTTCAGCTTGCAGATTTCACCGTTTCATGTTACCTAGAAATAAAAGGAAAAATATTAAATTAATATAGTGTAGTTCAAATGTTACCCTAAAGATGCCACCCAAAAAAAAGTTAATATATATCTTTTTCAGCTTAATGTTTAAACCATTAAACGTCCAGTCTTAATTTTTTTCCTTAATATTTTAAGTGAAATTAAAAAAACAAATAAATATACTATATCACATTTGCATGAAACATTCATACATATACCATTCAAGGTCATAATAATGCTCTTAGAAATACAATGTTTAGAGAAACAAAACTCTTGATTTTGATGTCCATTAGATGAAGCTAATAATGCACATTCACTTAACCAATGACGAAATTTGTAAATTTGTGTGATGTCTGGAAATATACATTGAATCAATTCTCCTTTGGAGTGTGATTCTACAGAAATCAGTTGATAATTTAAAGCATTCATTCCATACAATGAACTTTCATTGTTGCAGAATTTTACCCATTCCAGAAATATTTAAAATGTTGCATGTAGGTGTTTCAATGTTTTGTATCATCATCATCATGAGCCTATATCCGTTCACTCCTGGGCGTAGGCCTCCTCCATCTGATTCAATGTCTGTCGATCCTGGGCAAAACGCATCCAATGTCGTCCCTCCATCGAAGTTGAGGACGTCCTGGGTTTCGGGTTGCAGTTCATCTATCATCAGGGCTGCGAGCGGCATGCCATTTTAGCGCTGCCACTCTTCCGATGATGTCCGACACTCCTGTTCTGCCTCTAATAGTGGAATTAAACCAATTAATCCAACCTGTACATACCATTTCAAAATTAGTTCATAAATATAACAATCTTCCTGGGCGTAGGCCTCCTCCATCTGATTCAATGTCTGTCGATCCTGGGCAAAACGCATCCAATGTCGTCCCTCCATCGAAGTTGAGGACGTCCTGGGTTTCGGGTTGCAGTTCATCTATCATCAGGGCTGCGAGCGGCATGCCATTTTAGCGCTGCCACTCTTCCGATGATGTCCGACACTCCTGTTCTGCCTCTAATAGTGGAATTAAACCAATTAATCCAACCTGTACATACCATTTCAAAATTAGTTCATAAATATAACAATCGGGTGTGGGATCCATACATGCCAGTATCTTGCGTTGCGTGCCCCATCTCACGACATCTTCCACCTTGGAGATATCGTGGATAGCCGTGTTCCTCACCCTATCTCAAAGAGTCTTTCCTGGTATCATCCTTAGCGTCGGCATCTCTGCAAAAATCAAATAATTATATTAAAATGAGCAGTATATTAAAAAAAAAGCACTCGATCATTGTAAGATTGGCGTGGGAACATCAGACCATTTGGAAATGTTATATTACTGGATTTTTCCAACTGAGGCAGCTAATGCTGTATGTAAGGATATGTTTACCTATCACAGCATAACAGAGAAAAACTAAAACAGCTGAAGTAAATCGTCTAATCCAAAAGATATAGGTTATCGCCCTGCCAGAACAATTTTACATTACATTATTAAAATAGATTATACCAATTCATAGAATTGTTACTTAGAATTTAACGTTTTTCCATGTAGTCATAACATAACCTAAAATAATACGTAAGTAAAACGATATGTAATATCATTTCTATTCGATATAATTTAGAACTAAAACTTTGAAATATGTAATGCGGAAATATAATCTGTATTCATTTCAACGGCAAAATAGAATAAACTGAAGATATATATGAATTAGAAATATAAATATTTTACTTACGAAACTGTAACACGCAATTCAAATTTGACATTTCAGAGATAGGGATGGGCAATCCGCTCACGAGTCGACTCAAAGATTCGAATCTTTTTGGTGAGCGGGTGAGCGATGATCCATAAAAAAAAGAGCGGCAGCTCAATGATCCGCTAGGTCAGGGGGGTCGGCAAAATTATTAGCCAAAGAGCCAAATGCGTACTTTACAACGATTTAAAAAAAAAATTGAGAGCCAAATATGTTTATTGATTTAGATAACCTTTATTATAATTTTTGCACTTCATTCAATTACGGGTACACTGAATAAAACATTATTTCATACTTCTTCCTGTGATGAAGGCGACCAGCCTTCTCTCCATCTCTTTGGTGGTCATCCTGGTGGTCGACGGCCCTCTGGAGTCTCTTGTATCACGATATTAGGAATTCTTGCTGGATCCATTCTCTCGATGTCTCTGCCTACTCCATCTCACTATGTCTTCAATGTTGCAGGATTTGCGAATTTATTCGTTGGGTATCCTATCTCTAACGGTTCTCCCCACAATAGGTCGCAGTCTGGTTCTGACAGTGTCTGCTCTTGCTTTGATTCCGTATGTTATTATGGACCTGATGCATGTTTGTTTGTTGTTATTCTTAATTTTAGGCACAATTCCATGTTCTCATCAATAAGACGACTTCGTAGTTTACTCTTGTTAAAATTCATGCTTGAATAAAATTGTCCGCATGAATATGTAGAAGCGAAAAGCGAAAGATCAGCAAGAGTCAGTAATACTATTTCAGGCGTTGAAGATGATGACTAAAAATCTTTGAATTGGCGATGATGATTAAGAGTTTTAGCTAAACCTGAATTGATAATCGTAATCACCAATTCCATAACTTTACAAATTTCTTCTGGAAATGTCTGCGGAATTTATCCTGGTGAATTTTTTTTTTTTTACCGGAATCAACTTTTTTGGTCGAGGAGCAAAAAAAAAGGTCACTAAAATAATTTCAACTTTGAACGACTCAAAATGGTGAACCGTGGATCGTTAAAAAGAGTCGGCTCACTTTGCTGAGCGGAACCGTTCAGATCAGATCCCTGAGATGAGTCGTTTTGCCCATCCCTATACGTGCGTATATTTTTCAGTTCAAAAGAGCGACTAATTTCATATCTGACCACGCAAAGAGTCAAAAAAGCCACTAATTTGCATCTTATCACGCCAAGCGAATATAGACTCTAAAGATCGATACTCAGGTGATACGAACATGAAGGTCTATACTCGCTCGCACTACGAAAATTTATAAATTTACAAAGTTAATTAGAGCTCGATTAATAACAAAAATATGCCTATGCCCACCTATGTCTATCTATTAAGGAAGTGTATCAATATGAAAACGATCTGCCCAGGAATAATCCCGGAATCAGTCCACACACACCCGGAAGATTGCCTTTTATTTATATAGATAGATAGATAGATAGATAGATAGATAGATAGATAGATAGATAGATAGATAGATAGATAGATAGATAGATAGATAGATAGATAGATAGATAGATAGATAGATAGATAGATAGATAGATAGATAGAAGATAGAAAATAGAAGATAGATAGAGATAATTAAATTATTAGTAGCAACGAATACTAGCTACACATTTAACAAATTTAATTTAATTATAAAATAAACCAATAATAAATGTGTAAAAAAATTATTTATTTCCGTTTGTTTCAAGATGAAAACCCGTTTGCCTCCATAAATGCGTACAATATCCACGACGTGAGCGAGTGGAGAGACCTCAACCTGAAGTTTATCCTGCAGGTGTTCAGGGATTTCTCGTTCATGAGATCCGAAAATTTGCAGCAGATTTTGAACGAGAGATACCAATCGCTGGAGTACATCGACGATCTTTCAGAAGCCGGCGACGACTTGTACGTGCGGTCTACCAACCAGCGTCTGCACGACGAGACTCCCACGCCCGTTGTCTTCAATCATCAGCATTTCTTGAACCACAAGTCCAACATGAAGCAGTTGAATGGGTTCTGTAAGCACGGTGACGAGATCAAATTGAGTTCTTTCATCCCGCGTGAGAAACACATCAGCATTAGCAGTAACGACTACATGGACGAGGAAAGCCATAAGTTTTCTACCGCCATGAGACACAGTCGACCGTTTGCGTTCCAATCGCAGCCGTCGCAGTGCAGCGAGGGGATGGTAGAGGCAGCCCTCACGGAGGACGTGGTGGATGCTGAGCGCTACCTGCAGGACATGTACCCCGCCTGCCGTGAGCTGGCAGACCGGATCCTCGGCTGGGACACGGACGGCGACGGTCTGATAGAGAACACCGGTACTCCGGATCAGACCTTTGACGCCTGGATAATGACTGGCCCCAGGTAAAATTTTAATCAATACTTGTGAGTGTGGCTCAGTGATATGGAGTCCCCACGAGGCGAGATACTCGCTCATGTTAGAGAGGGTTCAGAAAAGATTTCTGAGATATCTCTACATGAGGGAGTTTGGTAGCTCTCCGTGGCTTTATTCCACTGCATTCCTCTGCTGGGGACCAATAGTTTACAGATAAGAAGGGATGGGTGCACACTTACCCATTTCTTCAGACTTATCAGGGGATTCTTTGAGAATTCCGTCATCTTGGAGGCTATCCATCTTTATGTTCCGGATGGTTATCTTTGACAGCGTCAGCACTGACTGTTTTATCTCCCAGCATGCAGAACCAACCTGCCTCTGGTGATGTTGGTGGGGAGAGCATTCAAACTGCTGAACATGATCGCTTCGGAGATCGATGTCTTTCATATTCGTGAAAGTATGTTCAGAAGACAAATACTCTTGACTTTGGAGAGTATCTTGTATTCCTAATGTCGAACCATCTCTCAATTGTTCCTGGTATTATATATTTATTATATTTTACCTGTTCTCAATAGATGTCTTAAACTATAAAAATTGTTTGTAATATCTTTTGAGAAAATAAACTGATTTGATTTGATTGATTTGCACAGGCTTCAACCTGTGACATTTGCAGCTCATATTTACATGTAACTTATAAATCTTTTTATTTTAGTTCCTTACTACTAAATTGTACTTAATATTATGATGAATTGGAACTCTCTGTCTGAGCTGTAAATGTAACCAATTGCAGTTAGAGATCTTTTTTTTTACTGCAAATGAAGCAAGCCGCACAATGGGGGTTAAATAAATGGGGGCAACAATTGGGTTATCAAACGTTTCATTTTATATATAGGCACACATCAATTGGTTATAATCAGATCATTGAGTGTGTTATAATAGTGGAGAATCTTGAGAAAATATTGTTTCTTTTAACATTTTTTAAAATATGGTGTGTTCTCTTTTAACACAACTGTAAAACAAAAGAGACTGCGAAACAAATGTTTATCTTAATAATTCAACAGTATATATTATGAAAGATAATTTTCTTTTCAGTGCTTACTGCGGGGGTCTGTGGCTAGCGGTGTTGCACTGCATGCAGACCATGGCCGGATATCTCGGCAAACAGGAAGACGTTACCCTCTTCAGCAAACTGTTGATTAAGGGCAAGGCCTCGTTCGAGTCCACCCTTTGGAATGGCAAATATTACGACTTTGATAAAACCAGCAACTCCATAATGGCCGACCAGCTCTGCGGGCACTGGTATCTTAGGGCCTGCGGCTTCCATTATCCCATAATCCCCAAAGACAATGTCTCCTCCGCTTTAAAAGTAATCTTCGATAATAACGTGCAGAAATTTGCGGAGGGAAGTCTGGGAGCGGTGAACGGTTTCGTTCCTGCCGAAGGAGGGCGGCCGGGGCGGGTGGACTACTCGTCCGTGCAAAGCGAGGAGTGCTGGACAGGCGTGACGTACGGCCTCTCAGCGCTCATGATCCACGAGGGGATGACGGACGAGGCCTTCCGCACAGCCGGGCCCATGTACGAGAGCCTCTGTTATAATTATGGAATGAACTTTGAAACTCCCGAGGCGGTGTACTCCAACGGAAACTATCGCTCCGTGGGGTACATGCGGCCGCTCGCCATCTGGGCAATGCAGCACGCTTTGAAATCAAATCCTAAATGCATTTGACATAATCTTAATATCTGGCTTAAATAATGATAAATAATTGTATTTAAAATAATCTGATGAATCTACTGAAATCTCTTGATGGATGTTAATTTAAAATTAGTTATATAGTTCAATTGCTGGTTGGTGTACGTTGGGACAAACCATTCATACACCCGTGCATCTACATGCCATGCAAAGTTAGTGATACTCTAAGTATAATTAGTCAGATATCCTATCGTAAAACGAATTTAGATTTGTATTTTTGTGATACTATATTGTATGTACTTTATTTGGAACAATATCAAATTATTTCCTAACTCAGTGGGTACTCAAAAAGGAATCATTTATTTTTGTTTCTCACGTGTTTCATAACTAACTATATTTTGATGAGAATATGAACTAGAATATCTATAAGAGATCTGCCGGCACTCTGGTATATAATTAGTATTTCTTTTGAAATTAGTGTAAGGAGGGCTCGTTGCCCGTAGCAATAGTCCCGGCGAGGGGAGATGTGCCTTAGTAAGTTAAGATCTGCCGTACTAATTCGCTAGTCTGCCAACTTTTGTATTTTCTTACCAAAGACTACTTTTGTGATATTTTCAACACTTGCTTGACTCTGCTTTTTCCACTATAAATTTATCGACTATCTTTCGGTTAAAAATAATTTTAATTTGATTTTAATAGAAACGAATGAATATTTTTGTTAAATTTTTTTAAAGTATTAATATAATTTATTTTTAAGGTTTTTAAAACCTAGTTCTAGAATTGTTTATGTTTGTATTTCGATGCTCGAACAAGTTGTATAAAAATCTTCTTAAAAAAATATGCAATGAAATGAAAAAATATAATGATCATTTTATATGTACTTAAAAATTGTGAGCTTTTTGAGCTATTTTAAATATGTTATGAAATTACTGTTGCCAAATGAGTAAATTTAAAAAAAAATTGTTTAATTATTTTTGGATTAAAATAAGACATTTTTCCCGGTTATTATAAATCCTATTTTGTATTAATGACTTGAAATTTTGAGTTTCTCTGTATTTTAAAATAATGGATTTAGTATTAATGGGATAATACCATATTATATTTTTGCTTATTCGGTAGTATTATACTTTGGTTCCCTTTAAGCAATAATAATACTTTGTACCTTATGCATGATAACTAATTAAAGGAAACAATATACATAACACAAAATGGATACATTTATTAATGAACATTCCATATTATGGTATTCACAGGGCTAATAATATTTTTATTGATACTATATCATTTCTCAAATCATTTAAGAAAGGATATAAACATATTTAAAAAAAATGTGATGGAATCATTTATATTTTTAGTTAGAATAAAAAAATGTCTTGCATAAGATGTTTGAAAATTTTATAATTTTATTTTTAAAATCAAGAATACAATTTTTTTATTATTATTATTGCATAGATTATAACATTTTTAAATCTAGTTTCTTATGAAATTTGTGCAGTTTAAACAAAGTAGTGCGTTAATTTTAGTCTAAATTAGTATTATTGAATTTGTTATATTACTTTTAGATTTGTTCTGCCGCTAGAATTATTTTTTGCCAAAATATGTTTATACAGTCGGACCATAGAGCGATGCACAACCTTTAACATGATTAATGATTTTAGTTTTGCTCTGGTTCAGTAACACATCATTCGCATTAAACAAACTCTCAAACTCAAACTCAAGTTTATAAAAGTATTGACTCACCTATTTTATCAATAATTTTCAGTCTGTTCAGTTATATCTTCTTATTCTTCTTAGTGTAGGCCTTGTGGTCTGTCTCTTAAGAATTTAATCTGAATTGGCCTCCTGCGTGTTGGACTCCCAGCTGTCGATCCATCTCTTTGGTGGTCTGCCCGGGGGTCGTCTACTTTGGGGCTGGCCGTGCAACACAATGAAGAGCAGTCTGGATGGATCCATTCTCCTCACGTATGCATACCAGTATCTTCTCCTTTGCCTTTTCCACCTAACGACATCCTCGACCTCGCATATCTCCCTTATCCGTGAATTCCTTATTCTCTCTTGCAGTGTCCTGCCAAATATATTTCTGAGCGCGTTTTTTGTGATTGTGGTGTCCGCCCTGCACTCGATCCCATATGTCATGATGGGTCGCATACAAGTCTTATAAATTCTCACTTTGCTGCTGATCTTCATGTCAGGGTTTTTTCAAATTGAATTCTTCAAACATCCTGAAATGACCATAGCCTTGTTTACTTGACCCATCACTTCACATGGTTGATCCGTTTTTCCACACAAGTCCACACCCAGATATCTACATTTATCCACCTGTTCCACTGAAACACCCCCCTACAGACACGCCACATCCCACCTGAGCTCGAAAGAATGCCATACTCTTGGTCTTTGCTACTGATATAATCATATTATATTTTTGACTAGCAAGATGGAATGCGTTCAGTTATATAATTTAAAATATTTTTGTGATAGCATTTGTAGTGACAATATTTTGTAGGTTTCTGAGTGACGGTTGATTGAACCAGAGAGTAAGGTTTAGGCTGGCTAGAGAAGGAAGAGAGGGGGTATACGGAAGCTAAAGGTGCCTGTTCTAAGTCAATCCCCCTATTATATATAACAAAGTACATAGTGATACATAGTTAATTAATATATACCAAAACAATTACCTGTATCTGTCAAGGAATACATTTTTAATAAAAATATATATTTACATGACTATTTTGTTTATTTTTTATTTTTAAGCTTTATTTAACCCTTAACGGACATATGTCACCTCTGAGGTGACAACAGAACTTTGACACTGTGGTCGTAAGGCACATGTGAGGTGACATGATGAATCACGTTGAATCTTATTGTTATATATTATCTTATTATATTAAATATTACCAATGGAGCGTGTAACGGACAGCTCCCGGGCATTCGACGCCCCGCCGCCGAATTTAGTCTTAAGACATTATTTTACTAAAATAAACATATTAAGAAACCTGCGATGAGATGTCTATGGGGAGAGAGTAACTGTTCGTACATTCGTAGAGCAGGCCGGCGGACCGAGCGAGCCGAGCGAGATGGAGAATCTCTAGGGTCACAGCTTGAGATTCTCCCATTCGCTTCGATGGCCGCGAAATTTCGGTCGCTCCCGCCACGGGCCTACGAATTTATGTTACTCCCGCCCCATATGTCCGAATCTCGAGATTTTAATATAAATATATGTGTAAATGTATAATGTCTTTAGATTAAATAAATAAGACGGTCGCAGGCGTTAGATAGCGACAGGGCGAGGCGAGAAAGACTGGAGGTGCCTGATACGTGACGTAAGACTCGGAGAGTTGCACAATTTGTCCGCGGACCGGCTCGCGGCGCAGCCTCCGTCGGCGAGGCGGCGCTGTGAGACGGCCGCGCGAGATAAAAGCCGTGCCGACTCTCCGACCAAACAGAGATCATTCTACAGTCGCCCAAGTTACATCACGTTCACGCACTTCGAGAGTCTTTGTCAAGACTCGCCCGTATCAGCCTGCTACCGTCGTCATTCATACAGTTTACCCTTTTATTTGGACCTTGGCCACCACTTCCCCGGACTCCGCACCGATTTGCACTACCCAGTGTATCATTACGCCGTTTTCCGGAAGAAGCAACATCTCGTGAAGCAAGCAGCAGTCGGCACCTAAATAAATAATTATTGTTTCGAGGCAGAGCACTTCCTGTCTCGTACAGAGCGATTAACATACACAGTGCCCTTTTAAAATGAAAAGAAAGCTAGTGTCCAATAAGGGTTAACATTCAGACTAGTTTACTGAAGAAATCAGTCCAATGTTATCAATCAATATGAATGTAAGATAGTTGAATATTACATTCCATATTCCTTAGTTTACAATTACAAACAGTTGTAAATAATTTTATCAACACCCTTTGGCTTCTGACCACCCAGGAAAGTTGATATAGAGACTTTATAAAATATTTGAAATACAGCAATATTTTTATTAACTGTTTAATGTGGAACACCATTATGTCACAATTTATTCATTTAAATTCTATGAAATTGTAGCAGCAGCTGTTTCGCCAATCAATGTTGACATCATCAGGTGTTACAAACAACTAAAGTTACAACTGGAAAGACTAGGGTGCAAAACTCATAAGTGTAATAACTAATAAGTCATCGTTAAAATTGATTATGCAAAGAACTAACAATGTTATGAGCGAATACAATAAAGACAGTAATATTTTTATTAGTCTTTATTAACTAACTAACTAACCATCACGCTGTCTCCCCGAAAGGGTAGGCAGAAAGAATGGACTGTCACACTTTTACTGATGCGGCAATCCATCCTTCTCTTTTCGCTCCGCGGGAGACGCGGTGTGATGGGTTGCGAACCTCATCGCCTTTCATCTATAAAGTATAATTGAATGTTTGAAGTAAAATAGGCACTATGTACCAAAATATACGAGTAGCTAAAAAAACTAAGTAGGCAGTTTCGTTGCAGAATGAAACTGCATGCTTAATTATTTTGTTTTTTGGTACTTAGTGCCGCTTTTACTTTAACCATTCAATTGTATTTATGACTTTATAAGGGATGT
Organism: Lepidostoma basale; assembly: GCA_022606425.2. Taxonomy (NCBI): domain Eukaryota; kingdom Metazoa; phylum Arthropoda; class Insecta; order Trichoptera; family Lepidostomatidae; genus Lepidostoma; species Lepidostoma basale. The sequence goes on along the minus strand of JAHDVF020000079.1, from coordinate 240,397 downwards.
GGATCTGCACTTGGAATTAATGAGCCATCTAAAAAGTAAAACAAATATTGAATGTTTCCGAAGTAATTTTATTAAAAATATTATTTTGGTTATTACAAAACCTATATCTAGACATGTACACATATAAAACTGTTACATTTTATAAAATAAATATATTATGGACACATTGAATAGATGTGACTCATCCATATTGATATTTACAAAACCTCGTACTTTGGTTACTGACCTATTCTTCAAAACCTTTTACTATTCGCCCACCATGGCACGACCTATTGCTAAAGACGCAGAACATTACTATTACATATTTGAAGTATAATAAATAAATATTATACAAAATTCATCTGAGTATTTTAAATTCAATACATTATTCTTAAATTAATAAACAATATTCAAATGTTACTAAACTATCCTAAAATTTAAAAATGCTTTCATTCTGTAATTATAGTGTCAAAACCGATGGATACAAATATACTTTTCAAATTATGTACTTATTTATTTTATTATTGCATTGTAATTGTCAATAGAATATTTTTCTCGGCTACAAAAAGGTCAACTCATTGCCATCACAATCCGTCTGTCATTCAGACAGCGCTATATTGACTGAAACATTATATTTAGTACTTGTACTGCCATCTATGATATATATTTATAAATTGGTAGCTAAGATGAAAACCTTAATTTATTTATTTGTTATGACTTTTCAAAACAACCGTTTAAAATGTGGATAATGTAATTTTGTTCTTGTATGTTAATTGCAGCCTATAACCTTAATCGGAAGCCATCTTTGTTGTTTTTAAATTTAAAAAAATATTATGTATTTTGAAAAACATGATCTCCCTTTAATGGTAAAAAAATTTATTATATATTATCCAATTATACTAGATCTTGTCCAAAACCAAATTTATTGTGTCTTGATGTCAAAAATGATGTAAAACTTCATATTATTTAATTAATACAAATGAAATCATCTTGTTTTCAATATGTTTTATGAGAATGAAATGTTTCATCTTGCTAAGGCATTATCAAATGTAAAAAATGACATTTGATAATACTAAGGTGAAATATGTCATTCCTATGAAATATAATAAAGCTTCTAGAAAACATATGTTTTCATTCGTATTAAGTATTATCCAAATCCCTTCAGTTATATTAAGTTATAATATAATGTGTTCAGTCTTACTTTAAAGATTATCCGATTCCAATTGGATTTTTAATTAGAAAATGAGTGGATATTCTGGTTAGTAATAATGTGATAGAAAAGGCCTAAACCAAAATTAAGATTTTTCATGCTAAAAACATATCTGACAATTGAATGTTGTCATGTCAACTTATCTAGGCATGAGATATAAATGTGTTTGTTTACGACTAACCAATTAAAAATATATTTTTACCCTTACACATATAATTACCTGCGTAACTTCCTAATACTTAGCGGAATTAATCAAACGTATTTAACAATATTATGGCACATGTTTCACAATTGATATTATTTTATTTTAACAATGCATAATTTTTCAATAGTTTAAGATAACACTTGAGAAATGAGAAACTATATTACATACACGTATATAACACAAATCATTTGAAGATACTTTGCAGTAATTTTTTTATCAAAAATGTTAGGTTAGGTTACATACAATAATTTATTACTTAAAAATTAATACAATCGCAAAACTTAACTTAAATTATTATTTACATATATGTTAAAATTAACAGAATTATTTTCAGACTGTAGAATTATTATAAATGCAACAATATTGACTACTGCTAATTTTTTTTTACAAAATTAAAATTAATCTTTACATATAATAATTAAGGTTTAAAATCTAAAATCGTGTACTGTGTGATTGACTTTAATGGAGGTTTACTAACCATCACGCCATTTCTCAGGAGGGGTAGGCAGAGAGGATGGATCGCCACAATGCTCTGTCCTGGCATACCTCTCGGGCTTCCTCTACATTTATACATCGTACCATGCAGACAAGCCGATTATTCACACTTTTAGTGATTGATTAATTTGGTCATGCTATGTTTTCCTCGGTCGTCCTCGGCTTCTTTTTCCACTCACGCTGCTTGTGTACAACTTTTTAACCATTCTACTCTCATCCATTCGTTCTATATGTCCAAACCATCTCAGGGATCCTTTTTTAATTTTATCCATGATGCAGTCATCTGCCTTACATTTCTTTCTTATTTCATCGTTCGGTATTCTATCATACAACGTTTTCCTGCACATTCTTCTTTGTGATCTCATGTCTACGGCGTTTATCCCCCTTTCATCCTTCTTTTGCCAGCTCCAAGCTTTACTTCCATACATAAGGGTTGGCACTAGAACTCCATTGTGTACTGCCATCTTTGCTTCTGTGGATATATTTCTATTTACAGTAATGACTTTGAGTGCGCCATTTATTTTATTCTCAGCACCAACCCTTCTTCATATACATGTGGGACTGGGAGGATTAATCCCATCCCCCCTACCTTACCTATGGCGCTAGTATGCTGGCAGCAGCATAGCGCCCCCTGGAGACAAGGACCCCGTCTTTGCTCCGGGCGTATTACCGCGTCCTTCGGCCGAGCGACACGCGTCCGCTCGAACGATCTCGCCCTATCTATTGTTATACACTTGTCTGTGCCGAAACAAATAACTGTGTACCAACTAACTGCTGACTTTTCACTTGCACACCGAACCACCTCACACTACATACATATAAAAATATAATATTAAATAAATACATACAGTAAATACGTACACAAATCGTTATTTGGTTCTGACGTGGATCTTTAACCTCATTTATATTATTAATTCATACAAGAAGACAATCACTTTCACGTGTAAGACTTGGTATTAGAAATCTAGTATGGCTAATATCTACATTCCATAACTCGAAAAAGTCCTTACAATTAATTTCATAGCTTATTTTATACAGAATATTTGTACTTTATACATGAAATATATTCAGTCGCTGAATGATAATATAAAAACTATGTAAAATTGGTGCGATTTGATAATGCGTAAACTCACAATACGGAGATCACGACAAATCGCACGCTTAATAGAACACTGGCTTAACTAAAAAAATCATGTTTTGCTCAATCTGACATGAGTCAGTGTTTTAACAAAAACAGTCGAAAGACACGTACGAATGGATAGCGTTAACATTGTGAACGATTATCGTACGTACAAATGGATAGGGTTAACATTGTGAAAAATAGATGGATAGCGTTAACACAAGCCTCTGTCTAATGTTAACTCAATTAAGACCTAAACCATAATCGGTCAGTTTACTATTAAGCGTGCGAAATGTTTAAAAAATAGTTGTGCTTATAAAATATTTGTTATTTCATAGTGTTAATACAAAAGTTTTTTTTTTCTAGTGGAAATTTCGCTTTGGTTAATATTTTTATAACTATTTTAATTATAATCTTTGGTGATTAATTTTGTGTATAACATTCTAAGTGACATTTTAAAATATCAGTGGTGCGTCGATTCATTTAGATATTTTTATTATGTGTCGTGAATGGTGAACTTTGTTGAATTAAAGCAAATTAAAAAAATATTATATAATGGCCTACACAATCAATTACATAAAATAATATTAAAATTAAATCTCCGTTAATTATAAAAAGTAAAAAAATGTAACTAACTAACCAACTAACCTTCTCGCCTTGTCCCCGGAGGGTTTGCTTTCATCGATACATTGCTATTATAGTTTATGTGCGGTGACCAACTTTATATTTCATAAAAAGAGACAAGTGGTGCATCTCGCTTGCAATATCGTACAAGTAAGTAGGTAAGAGATAGTGGACATCAAGTCTAGGGTCCACCATATCATTCACAACAAATATTACACTCGCTAATATTTTGAATGACATGGTATCTAAAGGATTAAAACCAATGTATGATGTTTCCGTCTGGTATTTTCTAATGTGGACAGACAGTTCTAGTTTTTGTATTGATAATGAATGCCTGATATGTTTACTAAATAAGAAAAAAATAAAATTATGAGAACGACCAACAGTCATTTTTAAATTAATTTTTAAAACATCTGACCTCGATAAATAAATAAAAGCTTTAATTCATTTTATCTCAAAATTGGTTCACTTTTGCATAATGCCTTACATGACATAATTTATCATAAATAACCTCCCCTACAAACCTCCTAGAAGGAATAGGTTCAATAACCAATAACCCTGTATAATATATGTCCAATAATTGATTAATATGAATGAAAACGTCAGTTTTCTAGAAGTTTTATTATATTTTATGGGGATGACATGTTTCGCCCTTCTAAGGCATTATCAATGACATTTGATAATGCCTTAGAAGGGCGAAACATGTCATCCCCATAAAATATAATATAACTTCTAGAAAACTGACGTTTTCATTCATATTAATTTAATATGGAGTTTTACATCATTGTTCAAGAAAACATCAAATATGTCTACTACGTTTATAAGGTCTGTATAATTTATGATGTCACCTACACTTTCAATGACCAAATTTTCAAATATAATATCTTTACTGAATGTGTAGAACAATATATTTTCTTAGAATAAATAGAAAATATAAATTTTTATGTGTTTTTTGTATTTTTATGAATTGGTATATGTAACAATTCTTAGATACACTGGTGAAGTGTCAAGCTTTAGATAAATTAATATAACTATTATAATTCCTACCTTCTAACTAAATACGTAAATCCTATGTAAAACTAATGATGAACAAGAGACCAACTTGTATCAGCCAAGGGAGGCGTTAACCCCTAATTACAATATACACAAATGTATTTAGACTTTATTTTCATATTCGCTTTTTTTAAATAATTATTTTTATATTATTTTATTTCGTTTCTAATAAAAGTTATAAAAAGTTATATCAATAATACAAATGTTATCGTAATTACAAATATAAATTTAATATCGTGACATACTTTGGTTACTGGGTATCGTGAGAATTAGTTTTGGTTACTTAACTTTTGATAATGAATTATATTTTTAGTATTTATTATTGTGATGTTTAATTAATACAAATGAAAAGTCTGTTTTCTAAAAGTTTTACTATATTTTATAGGAATAACATGTTTCGCCTTGCTGAATCATTATCAAAAGTGAACTTTTGATAATGTCTTGGCGAAACATGGTATTCCCATAAAATATAATAAAACTTCTAGAACACAGATGTTTTAATTTATATTAATTATTAAATATGGAGTTTTATATCATTGTTTAAGAAACAATAAATATATTGTGGTGATTCAGTTGCGTTATGTTAATGACGGTATATTTTAATTAATACGAATGAAAACGTCAGTTTTCTAGAAGTTTTATTATATTTTATGGGAATGACATGTTTCGCCCTCCTAAGGCATTATCAAATGTTTTTATACACATTTGATAATGCCTTAGAAGGGCGAAATATACCATTCCCATAAAATATAATAAAACTTCTAGAAAACTGAGATTTTCATTCGTATTAATTATTTAATATGGAGGTTTACATCATTGTTCAAGAAACAATAAGTACGGTATATTTTTGTTACCATATACCGAGAATATCTTTTTTTGTTACCAAGATTCATGAATATTGGTTATCAAATATCGTAACAATTATTTTTGCTATGAAATTTTGATATAAATCTTCTAGAAAACTGACGTTTTCATTCGTATTAATTATTTAATAGGGAGTTTTATATCATTGTTCAAGAAACAATAAATACGGTATATTTTGGTTACCATATACCGTGAATATATTTTTTGGTTACTAAGATTCATGAATTATATCGAATATCGTAACAATATATTGTATTATTTTTTTATCAGATTTATGATTAAATATTTCAGACAAAGAATATTGTGACGTATTATTATATAATAGTTACTGTGATCTGGGACTACTTATTTTAGCTAATGACTATTACGGCGTTATTTGGTTATTGAGTATCATGACGATATATTATGATTACTAAGATTTGACCATGTAGTTTAGATACTGACTATTTTGGTTACTGAATATCGTAATGACACATTTTGGTTACTAAGTATTGTGATGGTTACTAGATTTGACTATGTATTTATTTTTATGACAATATATTTAGATTACTGAGTACCATGACGACATGATATGCATACTGACCCTATGCGGGGGACATATTCATGTAATGGTGCTCGTCGTATCGCAAGGGTGCGTGTTCGGGTCCCGGTGGCGGCGGTAGTGGCTCCCTCTCGCTGATGGTGTCCATGGGCGGCGGGGCTCGCAGCGAGTAGTCCTGGCGAGGAGGAGCGGGGAGAGGGTCGGGCCGGCGGGGCGCGTGTATGATGGCAGGGGTGGGGGACGAGGGCGACAGCAGCGGCCGAGGAGGAGGTGGCACCAGATAGTCATCCAGCACCGCTCTTCGGGGGGACTTGGGTATGCCATTCATCTCCATGAACATCTGAAATTTCATAAATAAATGCATATAGACAACCAATTATACAATATTTATTATTATTATTAAATTTTTGCTGAATAGTTCATTAAGAAAGGGTCACTAAGATGGTATGGACGTATGAACGCGGTCTCCTCGGAGATCGACATCTTTCATATTAGTGAAGGTACGTTCAGGAGACAAATAATCTTGACTTTAGAAAGTATCTTGTCGAACCATCTCAAATGCGTTCCTGGTATTATGTTGTATTTTTATAATATTTTACCTGTACTCAATAGATACCTTAAACATTTTGCTGTTTGTAATGTCTTTTGAGTTAATAAACCGATTTGATTTGATTTGTATGGAACGAATGGATGAGGGAAGAATGATCAAAAAGATATATACAAGAAGTATGAATGAAGTCGAAAAACGCCAAGGAAGACATGGCATGACCAAATTAATCAAATACTGAAACACGGCCATGTTCGAAGTAGGAACAATAGACGAGAGTGCGTGTCACAGTGTGTGAATGTAAAAGAGGTGCAAAAGTTATGTCAGGATAGAACAGTTTGGCGATCCATCCTCTCTGCTTACCCCTCCAGCAAAAAGCGACGTAACGGTTAGTTGAATAGTTCAGCATCATTACAGTGCGAGATTGATTCTCAAGACATGTGATAGGTAGCAAATCTATTGCTGTTTTATTATTATGTGAATTCTACACCAGACCAAAGACATCGCCGGGAATCGAACCCGGAACCTACAGTGTGGCAGTCATAACTCTTGCCACTTTGCCACGAAGATCGTCATGTTAACATTGTAACAAATGATTGACTGATGGTCTTCTTTTTTATATCAATTGTGTATTCTTTCCATTGTGGTGCAAGGTTTGGCTGACACAACTTCGTTTCCAGGGGCACCGGGTGTAATAGTTATAATAACATCGCAGGTGCAGACACCTTCCTCCAACTCTTAAAGTTTTCAAATCAATTAAATCTCATCATACCTAACCTAACCTAACCCAACCTTTACCTTAAATTATCCAAAAGACCACTTGGTTAATTAACGGGAAGGTTAAGTTAAAACTGAACATATTGGTTTGTCATGTCAACATTTTTTGTTCACAGAATTTGAGGAATAATAGCTTTCTTCTGAGTCAACTGACATGGGTTCTAAACTAATTACAATTGATGACTGTTTGGTTTAGCTTATATTTACTTAAACTAACTAACTAACTAACCATCACCCCGTTTTTTTCGAAAGGGTAGGCAGAAAGAATGGACTGTCACACTTTAACCGATGCGGCACTCCATCCTTCTCTTTTCGCCCCGCGGGAGACGCGGTGTGATTTACTTAAGGTTTTGTTTTTATATAATTATGAGGTTAGGTTAGAACTTAGCGCTTCTTACCTTGGCCTCATCATTGTCCGATTGAGTGCCGCTGTCTCCTATGCTGCCTCCACTGGCCGTGCTCAGCCTCCCGGATGAAGAGCCTATTAAAAAAAAACATTTTAATATAAAGGAGAAAATTTTAAGCCAAAAATAATGAAATGGAATATCTTCAAGTAGGCTATTAAGACAGTATAAGAAAGCAACTTACTTGAAACACTGTGGATGCTCATGCCACTGTTGGGTCTTTGGCCGTTAATCTTCAGCTCTGATGCAGTCTTGCCATCTGAAAAATATTATTTTTACTATGACTTAAAAATCCAACCAGATAAAATGTGGCTGTTTTGATATGCCCTGTTTATCATATAATTTTTAGGTTTAATATTGAAAAAAAAAGAATGGTTGAAGAAGTGTTTTGATGGTTGAAGTGAAAGGAAATAATTAAAGAAGGTTTGGACACATGGAAATAATGAATAGAGAAAGAATGGTAAAGAAAATGTATGTTAACGATGTGAACAGAACAGGAAATAGAGGAAGACCTAAGAAAATGTGACACGATCAAATATTAAATGTCGAGAACGTGAGGAGTCTGAGAAATCGACGTGTGAATGTTGAGAAAATGCTAGAAGTTTGTGACGATTGGACGGTGTGGAGGTCCGTTCTTTGAGATGACGTGATAGTAGTTTGTGTATTTAGTGTGTACATTAATTTAAGTTGCCACCCATCATGGGTAGAACTCTTAGAGGCAGGGTACCCAACGGAGAGATTCGCAGATCTTGCAAAATTGATGACGATACGATGCAGTAGACGGAGAAGACGATTCTGGAGCAATTAAGATCCTATACGCGTCAAGACCGACCGGAATAAGACCTCTAGAAGGGCCCAAACAGCACCTAATGGATAATGTTATGGCGGATCTTGCTAGGTTGGGTGAAACGGACTGCTGGGAGCAAAAGGTGCAGGATTGAGTATGGCCATAAAAAGAAACTCACTCTTTGCTTTCCCCTTGGAGAATATTTTCCTGACGCGCTCGAAAGGTGTGGGCCGCTTCATGTCGTCCTTGATGCGGCGCTGCAGCTTGTCGTACTCGGCGCGCATCTTGTCCAGCTGCTCCTGCTTCTCCTTGAGCGACTGCTGCGTCTCGTTGCGGTTGCGCCACTCCAGCACCAGCTTCTCCACCTCCGAGATGGTGTGCACGTTGTTCTTGAAGTCGTTGATGATCTCCGCTAGCTCGTCCTGTCCGCTCGGGGTCAGCGCCGTCTCGTGAGAGCCCTTGGAGGACACGGACGCCGCCTTGCTCTTGCCTAGAGGGATATTATTGAAGCTGTTTTTGCATTCGAAGAATTCCGGCGGCAGTTGGAAGGGAGACGGTTTCTCCTTCACCGGAGAACTCACGCTACAGTTAAGGTTCTTACTGAGGTCTATCATGTTCGGTCTGCTCGGCGGTGGTGTTTCCGTAATTTCCACCTTTCTATTCGAGGGTTGTATCAAGTAATCGTGTTCGATAGCCTTTTGTACGCTCTTTTGCGAGATGAAGGATGAGCTCATGGCGTCGTTTTCGTAGAGCCACTCTCCCGTTACCAGCTTGGGCGAGGTGGGCACCCTGGGGGACTCCACGGGCTTGGCGAGCTTGTGGTGGGTGCGCCTGGCCTCCAGGTTGTGCAGACACTCCTCGCTGAAGGGATCCGAGCGAATGGCATCTGGCGTGTTCACGGGTGTCACGTTAATGTTGATCTTGGAGTTATTAAACTTAGTCCAAGATTCGGCGGTGTGGTCCGTGTTAAGGATTTTCAATTGATTTTCGGGGGGGTTAGAACCCTCTGGCAAATCTTCGCTCATGTTTTTCAAATAGTAGTACATATTTGAAAACTCGTTCATTTGCTGAAATAATATAAGAAAAGATTAAGGACAAATTCTATTTTTAATATGTTTATTAAACTTATTAAATGTGTTATTAACTAATTAATAAGGCTTCTACAGGGTTCATTTCACCGATCAGTGAATGTAAAATAGTAAAAAAAAACTTCCTATAAATAGTTGTTGTAACGAGGACCCAGTTGTGTTCCCTGGGGAACGCCTGAGGTAGTGGTAACAGAACTCACCATGTAACCGCGCAGTACGGTGGCGAGCTGCGCATGGCCATGGTGGTGCGCGAGGTCCGCGGGCGCGAGGTGGCGCAGGTTGCGCGTGGCGCACGCCGCCTCCCCGCCCGGGCACTCCAGCAGCTGCCAGCACAGCCGTTCCAGGCCGAAGCGCGCTGCGAAGTGCAGTAGCGTTGGGTACTCCTCCACGCCTGTGGAGAGACGGTGAGAACATATTTCACATAAGCAAGGCGAAGCATATCCAACTCCAAAATACTCGTAGACATGATAAAACTTTTAGAAATCTGACGTTTTAATCAACAAACTCTTTGGCGGCTATGTTTTTCAAAATATTAGCCAGATTTTTGTTAAACAAAAAATATTCGTAATTAATTTTGAAAAACAATAACTATAACGTTCTTCATTGTTCGTGCGTGAAAGAAATAGCTATAGAACAGTCCTGCTCATTTTTGTTGATATAATTCCGTAGTGTAAATATGCTATGTTATAAGATAGTCTGGAGCACTCACTGTTGCTGTTGACTTTCAAGTTTCCCTGGAGCGGCGCCGTGAGCAGGTTGAAGTGAGGCGGGATGTTCCTCTGGAAGGCCGACAGCATCCAGCTGTCTAGCTGCTCCTTGTCGGTCGTTTTGAAACCCAGCGTCTGGAATGAGGGCACGGTCAAACTTGATATTCATTCAATTCACAATCATTTTCGATGTATATTTTGTGTTAAAATTCACGGCATGGTCTAATAATTTTTGGCACTGTTGTTTCTTCTTCTTCTCTATCTTCACTTCCATCCTCAGCATAAGGTCTCAAATTCTAGTACTAGACGTATGACGTAATTATCATGACCGCTAAAAATTGTTTACATGCGACGTTTTTAATTTTTTTTACATTTGACCGGATTTTTGTCCGTTATATCCGAAGTTCGTTAAATAGAGGTCCGTTATATCGAGGTTTTACTGTATATACAATTTAGTAGTAAGCAAGTAAAGCGGTTTATAAGATACATTCAAATATGAGTTGTAGCAGTTCGGAAAAGAGTTTTTGGACTGCAAATGTAGCCAGCCGCAATATAGGGGTTAATAATAATAAGTTGGGTATAGCTAACTAACCAACTAACTAACTGACCATCACGCCGTCTCCCCGAAGACAGAAATAATGAACTGCCACACTTTTCCTTCCTGACATTCTTCTCTCGCTTCCTCAACATTCATACATCGTGTCATGCACGCGGGTCGATTTCTCTGACTCCTCACATGGCCGACATTCAATATTTGATTTATTTGATCGTGCCACGTTTTCCTCGGTCTTCCTCTATTTCTGGTTCCATTTACATCGTTAACATATTGTATAATTTATTTTACCATTCTTTCTTCATTCATTTTTTCCATATGTCCAAACCATCTTAATGATCCTTTCATTATTTTATTCATAACACTATCATTCGCACCGCATTCACTTCTTATATTTTCATTCGACACTCTATCATACACAGAGTATCCACACATTCGTCTAAGAGATCTCATTTCTACTGCATTTATTCTACTTTCATCCTTCTTTTGCCAGTTCCATGCTTTGCTTCCATATATAAGGGTCGGAAGAAGAACACCATTGTGCACTGTCATTCTAGCATTTTGGATAGGTTTATTGGGTAATAATATATTTTTTTCTGTACATTCTCTAATATTACAAGAATAATGTTAACATCTACGAACCTGACACATAAACTCCAGGGGGTTGTCGCTGGCTCTCAAAATTTGGTCCAGTTCCCTCAGTCTGCTTTCGCATTTTATCTGGCGGCTCCCGCACGGGACACCGTTCTTCTCTATCTTTATCCAGATCAGCATGGACACTTCCAGACAGCAATCTACATCAACGAAAAAGGCACCGTTATGAATTGAAGAAGTTGGAATTACGTGTCGATTAACCAGTTCATCGCCACATGTTTGTAGAAACAGCGCGCCGGTACGCCGCGTATTTTCTCCCAAACTATCGAAAAATATCGATCCTTTTTGGTTTGTTAATATTTTAAAATATTCATAGATGTCGTTGTGAGAAAATCGGAATTAATTTTGAAATACATCTTTCGAATATTGCGAAGCGCGCACATCTGCGCTTATGGCGATCGTCTACGTAGAGCGCACATGTATGCTTACGGTGATCTTCGGGTTAAACCCTTCATTTCACACTTATATTTTTTTAATTTAAACAAAAAAAATCATATAAACCACTCACTTTGTGGTTAGACATTTAAAAAATATAAAATAAAAATAATAAAAATTGTAAACTCACCAGGAACATCGAACTGGAGTGTGTAAGGATTCCTTTTCTTGAACGAATGTATTTGAAGAATCTCTCCTTTTTTATCCACTTGCACTTTGATTACGTCATCGTTTGATATGGGCTCATTTAAGAGCGCGATCACTCTATTTTGACCCTATAAAAATAGTCTCCTTTTAATATACAAACAAACAAACCATCACGCCGTTTCCCCGCAGGGGTAGGCAGAGATAATGGACCGCCACACTACTCTATCCTGGCAAACCTCTCTAGCTTCCTCCACATTCATACAACGAGTCATACACGTACGTCGATTCCTCCGACTTCTAACATGACCGACCTTTAAAATTTGATTAATTTGGTCACGACATGTTTTCCTCGGTCTGCCTCGACTTCGTACCCCATTCACATCATTAACGTATACTTTCTTAACCATTCTTTCTCCGTCCATGCGTTCCATATGTCCGAGCCAACGCAGCGATCCTTTCAAAATTTTGTTCATAATACCTTCTTCCGCTCTACATTCCTTTCTTATATCAGCATTTGAGATTCTGTCGTATATCGTTCTACCACACATACGTCTTAGGGACCTCATCTCTACCGCATTTATTCTGCTCTCATCCTTCTTCTGCCAGTTCCATGCTTTCCTTCCATACATCAGGGTTGGGACGAGAAGTCCATTGTGAACGGCCGTTTTCGCTTAACATATTTCGTTTTAACATATTTTAATAGTTATCATTATTATTAGGTTAATTTCTTAATAATTTAGGTGCATGTTACGATGTGCGAATGAAGAAGAGGCGCAAGAGTCATGCTAGGATAGAACAGTGTGGCGGTCCACCCCCTTTGCTTACCCCTCAGAGACAAAGTTCTGTTGTCATGTCAGAGGTAACTTACATCCGTTAAGGGTTAATATGGAGTTACATCTACTTACACCTCCGCAAAAAATATTAAATTAGATAATTTCATATCATTGAGAAACAGTAACGTTAAAAGCGTACTGCTGTACGGATGTGAGACTTGGAAGTCTACCGCAGACGTTATTGGTAAACTCCAGGTGTTTATAAATAGGTGCCTTCGCTCAATATTCAAAATCTATTGGCCCCAAACAGTGTCAAATGCCGTTCTCTGGACCATAGCAGGCGATAAGCCAATTAGAGAACAAGTCGCTAGGCGCAAATGGCAGTGGATCGGTCACACTCTGAGACGGAACCCAGCCTGCATCGCTCAGGGCGCAATAGACTGGTCGCCTATGGGGGGAAAGAGAAAGCGAGGCAGACCTAGAGCCACCTGGAGAAGAACCCTGCAGGACGAGGTTAAGGCAGCAGGTCTCACTTGGGACGATGTTAAGCATCAGGCATGCGATAGAGTCGGGTGGAGAAGATTCCTTGAGGCCCTATGCACCACGGAGGTGTGACAGGACAAAAAGAAGAAGAAGAAGAAGAGATGATTTGGACATATGGAAAACATTAATGAAGAAAGAATGATAAGATAGTATATTTAAACGACGTAAACGGAAGGAAGACCGAGGAAAACGTAGTACGATCAAATCAATCAAATGTTAAATGTCGGCAACGCGAGGAGTCGGAAAAATCGACGTGCAAATAGAAATATATCCACAGAAACAAAGATGGCAGTACACAATGGAGTTCTAGTGCCAACCCTCATGTATGGAAGTGAAACTTGGAGCTGCCAAAAGAAGGATGAAAGCAGGATAAACGCCGTAGAAATGAGATCACTAAGAATAATGTGCGGGAAAACGTTGTATGATAGAATACCGAACGATGAAATAAGAGAGAAATGTAAGGCAGATGACTGCATCATGGATAAAATTAAAAAAGGATCCCTGAGATGGTTTGGACATATGGAACGAATGGATGAGAGTAATGGTTAAAAAGTTGTACACAAGTGAGTGGAAAAAGAAGCAGCGTGAGTGGAAAAAGAAGCCGAGGACGACCGAGGAAAACATGGCATGAACAAATTAATCAATTACTAAAAGGCGGTCACATTCGAAGTCGGAATAATCGACGTGCTTGCATGGTACGATGTATGAATGTAGAGGAAGCCCGATAGGTATGCCGGGACAGAGCATTGTGACGATCCGTCCTCTCTGCCTACCCCTCCGGGGAAATGGCGTGATGGTAAGTTAGTTAGTTAGTTAGTGTATAAAACAAATACTTACGGGTTTTATCTTTTTCGGAATGATCGAAAATGAAGCTTTTTCTACGGCGGGGCGTAATTTGCGGCTCATGATGTCCACAGCCTTGCTCAGGAACATGTCCACGAATGTGTTGTCTTGCTCTTTGACGATCATCCTATGCCACTGCTCGTAACTGGGGAATGCTGGAAGCCGAGCAAACACTGTAATCTCAGCACAGACGCGATCCGATAATTATTTTATAACAGCCATTAGAGATTGTCCTCGCCAGAGGTCGCAAACCCTTTGAACCACTAAAGCAAAACATTTTAATCTAGTTGACTACCTACACAATTTTACGAGTAAAATTTAAAATTGTGATATGGAGCAATAATGTTATTATTACGAATAAAAAATATATTTTCTAGAAGTTTTATCATATTTTATGGAAATGACACGTTTCGCTTTATTCGTATGTTTTTTTTTTACATTAGATGATCTCTTAGAAAAGAGAAAAATGTCACATCTATAAAATACGTATATATAATAATGTAGTTTCTAGAAAATAGATATTTTCATTCGTATAAATTATTTACTATGGAGTTTTACATCATTGTTCAAGAAACAATAAATATCGCAATTATGCTTTTTGATTTTCAAAATATGAAAAAAAATGTGAGTGAATATAGTAATTTATTTTGCTAATATCATACATTTTGTAGAAGTTTAATTATATGTAATGGGAGTCTCACTTAAAATACTCAAAACAATTATAGAAAATTGTCGATTTCATTAATTTAAAAAAATATATGGGCACGTGAAGAGTCGGAGAAATCGACGTGCGTGCACGACACAATGTGTGAATGTTGAGGAAACGAGAGAAGTATGGCGTGATGGTTAATTATTTTAGTATCAAATAATTACGATAAAAGTTACATAATTATTCAACTAGCAATAAATACAAAGAAAATGTAAGCAGATAATCTGCTATCTAATCAAAAAATGATTGTGGTAAATAAGCATGATGTATTTCATTCTCTTTAAAAAATATAAGACATTTGGAATACAATCAAACATTCATAAGAATGGAAATTTTCTCGAATCAATCTACGAACCACCGGTTGGGGACAACTGGTCATGATAAAATGTTTTGGAAAAGAATCGTTATTCAATTTAATTCGCGAAAAAAAAAGAAAAAAAAAACGAATTTCCTAAATGAAATTTCATCCATTAATTTGAAAGTGAACAGAAAGTCATCGAGATTACGACATGGTTGCTTTAGTACCTTGAAAATGTATCTTAGATATCATGTCATCGTTCACACCGAGCAGCATGGTGAGAACCTTCTCCGCCTGGAACATGTTGAGGATCTCCAGCTGGTTCTCCGGCAGCTCTTCCACGTGGACCAGCAGCCGCGGGCACATGATCAGAAGCTGCAGCTTGGCGTTGGAGACCAGCTTTGCCTGCGTGTTCTCTTCCTGGGACTCGCACAAATCTTCTATATGAACGGAAAAGACCCTGCAAGAAAACATATCTTACAATAACTAAATAACTAACTAACCATCACGCCGTTTAGTTATCCTAATATGATAACTCTCACCTCCACACATCGTGTCAATCAATCAATCAATCAAAGCCGTTTATTTTCTCAACCTTTTGAACGAAATTAACGTTTAAGTCATCTATTGAAAACAGGTAAAAATAATATATAAAATTAGGAACGCATGAGAGATGGTTCGACTTTAGGAAGACAAGATACTCTCTAAAGTCAAGAGTATTTGTTCTCTGAACGTACTTTCACAAATATGAAAGACGTCGATTTCCGACGGGCTGTAGAAAATGCTCTATGCTATAAACTAGTAAAAAAGTAAACATATTTCGTATAATATGTGGTGTGATCACTTGAAAAGGTGCATTTTAGGTCCAAATTTTTTATTTGATATCAATAATAATAATATGCTATCTTTAAAACGCCTTTTAGTGATGTAATCACTTCAAAGGTGCATTGAGACGTGTTTTAAATCTAAAATGAACGCTGAATCTGATATTCGTGATCTGTTAAAAAATAATACCACAATAAAAACAAACAACTATTGTATTAATTGATTTCGTAGCAGCAACGAGCTAACTAGATAGGCCATAACATCAGGCACCCGGGTCTCCTTATTACTATCGCATAGGGAATGGTCGAGGGCAGGAACCGCAGAGGTGCCCATGGGATGCCTATATGGAACAAGTGATTAGGGACATGTGCTGTGGCAGCTACACAGAGTTTAAGAGACTTGTTGGAGACGGGACTGAGTGGAGGAAACGAAAAAAGCTTGTTGCAGACCAATCCTCAGGATTGTAACCATGAAGAAGAAGAAAAACAAATATACAAATTGGATTTAAGTTTGGGTATGAACGATGAAAAATGTTGGTTTCTAGTTTAGATCTAAAATCTGTCGGATAATTTCATGCACATTAGGTATGAAGGGAGATTGTTCCAAGCTGATGGACCGGCTACTGCAAAGGCTCGATCCTCGAAAAATATACTATGGCAACGCTTTGGCGTTTCAACAATGTCACATCAATAGTGCAACATATCTATCGGTAATCAAACATAATTTGTAGTTTAACTTCATGGAATGTACTACGCCACCGATCGTGATAGTTCATCCACTCTGTCTAACACTTCGGAGAACGGAGTTTAGTTGTTAGATGCGCGACAATTGGTTAATCTCTGCGGTGCAATCTGTCTGAGTGACATTAATTGATTGAATTCTCGTATTGTGCAACGGTCGCGCGAGTCGAGATTTACATCCTTGTCAATTGAATACTGTCAGAACCAAAGAGTGTCAAATAAATTGCTGCTCTTTGATTTGCTACAGATGCGAATTAGTGAACACAAAAGTTTGTTTCAACTGTTAAATGAAATATTTTTGAAGAAATTTAATGTATAATATATACAAATAATTACTTACCAAAATACAACAAAAAAGACATAATTTTGCATTTATTGTTGACTAAAAGGTATTTTTCTAGGAGTCTTCTATTAGCCTTTTTAATCTCACGAGGCCGATTATCGGCGCCAATGTTTTGATACAAGTTTTTATGAATACATATCATTTAGTTAATTTATATCCAATAGGTATATGAAAGATACTTCATATTTACAATTTGTACGAAAGTCTCTACAAAATAGGCTTAGGATTGTTAGCACATTTTAAGCAAAATCCGTGCTATCCGTGGCTCTATCCCACAGCATTTCTTTTGGGAATGCTTGGGGCCAACTCTCTGCAGCTTCGAAGAAATGGGCATCTCATAACCCGTTTCTTTAGATTACTCAGGGGATATTTCGAGAACTCGGCCGTGCTGGTGGTGTTCGGTTTTTGTCCCTGATAGATATCTCCGACAGTGACAGCATAGATTGTTTTACCTACCGGCCGCCAGAACTAACCTGCCTGTGGTGACACCGGTGGGAAGAGCAATTAATCTGCTGAACGCGGTCTCCTCGGAGATCGACGTCTTTCATATTAGTGAAAGTACGTTCAGAAGGCAAATATTCTTAATTCTGGAGAGTATCTGTCTTCCTAATGTTGAACCATCTCTCATGCGTTTCTGGTAGTATATACCTACACAATATATTATGTTACCTGTACTCAATGGATGCCTTAAAAATTAATTTTGTAATGTCTGTTGATGAAATAAACTGATTTGATTTGAAAATAAGCTAGGATTAAAAGGGTTAAAGAAGTGATACGTTTCGTCTTGTTACGACATTATAAAACGTCTCTTATTTTTTAAAACTCTTTGATAGCTATGACATTTACCAGTCACCGAAACATAATAACAAATAATCGAGTATAAAAAATTATCAAAATATTTTTTAATATCCGCACACAACACGTTAAAATAACAATACTCAACTACAAAGAATGATATTTCCAAATTAGTTTCATGAAATTGACTGGTGATCAAAATGCTAAGAGTAGTTTCTTAGACGCCGAGCGCCATAGAGGTGGATACTGACTTGTAGTGCTGCCTGGCCCGCTGGGAGATGATCTTGTTGAAGCAGGACGTGAGGTACTCGGCCCAGAGCCCCGCCTCGGGGGACTCGCGGCACCACACCACCGCAATGCTCTCCATTTCTGGAACAATACATGTCACATCATTATTGAAGATCGCTGTATCTGGGAAGCATGTTTACAATATACGGAAAATGGAGAAAGACATCGAAAGAAGGGTTGGTGCTGGAAATAAAATAAATGGCACACTCAAAATCATTACTGCAAATAGAAATATATAGAAGAAATATATCCACAGAAGCAAAGATGGCAGTACACAATGGAGTTCTAGTGCCAAACCTCATGTATGGAAGTGAAGCTTGGAGCTGGCAAAAGAAGGATGAAGCAGGATAAACGCCGTAGACATGAGATCACTAAGAAGAATGTGCGGGAATACGTTGTATGATAGAATACCGAACGATGAAATAAGAGAGGCAGATGACTGCATCATGGATAAAATTAAAAAAAGATCCCTGAGATGGTTTGGACATATGGAACGAATGGATGAGAGTAGAATGGTTAAAAAGATGTACACAAGCAGCGTGAGTGGGAAAAGAAGCCGAGGACCACCGTAGAAAAACATGGCATGACCATCAATTACTAAAAGGCGGCCACATTCGAAGTCGGAATAATCGACGTGCGTGCATGGTACGATGTATGAATGTAGAGGAGGCCCGAGAGGTGTGCCAGGACAGACCATTGTGGCGTGATGGTTTAGTTCTAGTTAGTTTTATAGAAGATCGCAATACCGTGGACCGATAAAGTCAGTAATGCAGACGTGCTACAGACAATCGGAGCCGATACTGATCCGTTGTCCAGAGGGCTGCTTTTCACAATTCAAATGACATTAGTATGTCTCTGATCTTTAATTTATCACATTTACTCATGGTGTGCGAAATTCGAATACAAAGAACGCATTAAGAAGTTCTTGATAAAAACAAAAGAAACAAATGAATGTTCGAAGAGGGGCATGCAAATAGTGTCAGATGCAGGCGCCACCCAAGCCACTTTCGTTTAAGATTGTGTTAGTAATTAATGTGTCACTGCATACATCAGGCATCGGGCGCCATGAATATTCAGCTCTGTCTCCAAACAATCCCGCAGAGACGATCTCAGTCAGGACATCCGGCCCTTCCTCTTTTCATAAATGAAAACATGCCAAATAATTATAATAATTTATCGGCTGTGCGTGCGCGCGCACGTAGGCACAGTAATCGTTATTATTATACGACGTAATATAAGATACTTGGACGCTCACTTAACGGGATGAAAACAAAATAAACTGCTTCGAAAGGAAGATCCTCTGCAGAATCTTCGGACCCATTAAGGATGGTCAGACGTGGAGAAGGAGATACAACACAGAGCTATACGATCTATACCAGGTCGTCAGCGTGGTCAAGTTTATAAATATTAACAGGCTGCGCTGGCTAGGGCACGTGCACCGCATGGGAGATCTGGAGCCCCCCAAAAGAGTGTTGTATGACAATCCAGCAGGGCGAAGAAGCATCGGTAGGCCGAGACTGCGATGGCTGGATGGTGCCGTGGCAGATTGTCGGGTCCTGGAGCAGCAAGACTGGAAGGTGGCGGCCAGAGACAGGATGGGATGGAGACGTTTCTTGGAGGAGGCCAAGACCCACCAAGGATTGTAGCGCCGGAGAAGAAGAAGAAGAAGTAATATAAGAGACCCGAATGACTGGAAGGGCTACGGTGGAATATACCACTTTGTACGAGTGTCTAGAGTAAACGTCCAGAAAGTCCAACTCCCTGACGTCCTAGAGTAGTCCTCGTGAACCCGCGAGTGCCGGGCAATGTGATTACTGACCTTACCATCAGGGCCATAGTAGACAGAGAGAATTTATGTGCGTCCATAATCAATCCAGTAACAGCATCTAATACGCATTGTACTCTGCTCAATTGATAGTGAAAAACTGCTCTCATGAGCAATTTTAATCATGGAAGCAGTTTGAAGCTACAAACATACGAGTATTAAGCCTCTTGAACTAGAATGGTGGTGGATGATTTTGAAATGTGGATATGTCGTGGAATGTTAAAATTATCATCCCCAGAAAGAGTCGCGAACGAGGAAGTACTGCAGCGAATGAAGAAAGAAAAATAAATTATCATGACATAAAGCGCAGGAAACTAGAATATTTCGGACACGTTATGAGAAACGATTAATACAAAGTTCTGCAACAGATTATCCAATGTGAAATTAACGGAAACCTAAGTGTCGGGAGAAGGCGCATTAAGATGTGTTTTAAATCTAAAATTCTATATGTGAACGTTGCATCTATTCAAAATATACTCGTACAAGTTTTAAATTGGGTATGAAATACGAAAAAGATGGCTTTTCAGCTTAGATCTGAAATCTTTCGGATCACTTATGCATCTAAGGTGTGAGTGGAGATTGTTCAAAGCTGATGGACCGGCTACCGCAAAGGCTCGATCCCCGAAATTTGTACTAGGGCAACGCAACTAATCTTCCTATTGCCGAGGAGTTCGCCGAGCGAAGTGTGGATTTCCTTGTATTTAGGCTGTCCGTTATACAGAGTTCGGATATATAACTTGGTGCCATTCCATGTAGCGCTTTGAAGACTGTCCAGCAGAGATTATACTGGATTCTTTCTGGACTTTTATGCCAGTGAAGTTCTTTGAAATGTTGTGTTATATGGGATTTTTTTAAATGATTGAGTTTGTTTACTTGTTGTTTTGGAATGTTTGCATAAATTCCATTACAATTGTCTATGGTAGTGAGAACTTCAGAGTTGATAATTAACATCTGCCGGTGTATACGATACATTTTGGAAAGAATACTCTTGAATGTCCGTAGACAAGATATTCTATGTCCCTTTGGGCTCCTGGCATGGCGCCTAGCAGAAACTAGATTCATATTAGTAATAATTACTGTATGTAGTATGTGGCGAACGGTGTAACCACCCCCAAAGTGTTGTTGAATATAGTTAGCGTAATAATGGTTTATATAAATGAATATACAGCGCCTGGCGGGACGGCGGTGTTTCCTATCGATAAATTATTCATCCGCGGGTCGGACAATAAACTTGAGACGTTTTATCTCCTATTATAGTTTTATTGCCATATTACGCAAGTGACGCGCTGTTACATTGTCATAGACGGATAAATAAATAACGTTGCGATGTATCGTGCAAGGTAAATGAACCTCAACACATCGGCGTAAAGGAAATATATCTTATTACACCTAAATTATATTCAATGTTGATGCATAGTGCTAAAAATGACTCCTAGAACGGATTACCACAGATGGGAGGTATGAAAACCATGTATATACTTGGTAAAATATCAATAAATAAATTAATATTCCTGGTTAAGAGTAGCATTCCAAATTGACATTTAAAAATCTCGATTTTTTATAAACTAAAACACCGTTTCTTCTATGTTCGCCATACTTTGTGTTGTAGATGTTTTATTTGTCTTTTTCTTTTTTATATATTTTGTATATACAACACTAACTTTAAAAAAAAAATTAAATTACATATCAGACATGTTTCGGACAACCGGTCCTTCTTCAGTGATACATATTATAAATATACACATTTAAAATATTATAAATTGTTTACAAACAATTTTTGTAAAATTGTTTGTAAACAATTTTATATTTGTAAAAGTATATTTTATAATGTAAAAGAAAAAGACAAATAAAACACTGTTTTTCCACTTTTGAGTTTATTTTTCTCGACATGTCCCGAAAGTTGTAAACATTTATCACTGTCCCGATAAGAGTTCAATCGTTCTATCGATGATGAATATGTAAAACCTTAACCGTTTCAGCACGAAAGGGATTAATTAATCCCAAGAATTTTCAAATCAACATTGAACTCTCTAAATGCGCTTTCTCTGCGCCTTGCGCCCTGGGTGATGGCATTACAAAAATGGCGATCTTAGCACATAATTATAATTACTATTATTAAGGAAGGTGTGACGTAACTATAACTGTAGCATCCAGTGCCCCTGGAAACGATACAAGTCGACTAAACCTTCCACCACAATGGCAAGAGAGAGAGGATATAAAAGGCTCTCTTCAGAGCCATCCTCACGATTCATATATAAGAAAATTTTGGCATTGACACGATAAAGAAGAAGAGATTGCGTGTCTGAAAATGAATATGTTAGTCTATGCGCACGTTTGATGGTATATTTAAGTTAAATAGTCTCGTCAGGAGGCAATGGTCCATGCAAAATAGGATTATAAGGTGTTTTACTGGGCAATAAATCCTCACTTTAGCTCACGCGATGATTACTAACCGACCGCGGATTTGTTAAGAGGCGCGCGTTATATACATAGAAATCAAAATGGATTCTTGATATACTCCAACCCAATTCTGGTAAATGCTGCAAGGGAGTTTAATAAAAATGTAAACTTGTTCATAAATCTATACCAGGACGACAGCTTGTTCAAATTTATCAAAATTGACAGATTACGTTGTCAAGAGCATTTACACCGCAAGGTAGATCTGAGGCCCTCAATGATGACATATATGATTCCCTTCTGGGGGACAGGAAACCAAAAGGACATCTCCAGACTCCAAAGACAACAAAATAAAATAATAAAATTAGCATATTACATTAACTATCTTACCCCAACCATACAAGTTTACAGACAAACAAAACAAATGGACATATCAGACCTGACCAAATTTGAGACCTTGAAAATTGTACACAGAGTGACCATGGAAGCGGCAACAGACAGCAGCTACAAATTAACTAAAAATTCAAACATACACCGACACTGGACCAGGAACTGTGACAGATATCACTTACCGAATGCACGAACTAAGACAGAACAATCAAGGATATTGAACAATGGACTGAAACTTTACAATGAACTACCAAAAGACACAAGGAGTCTCACTACAACTCAATATAAAATACTCGTATATCTGAAACATTACATAATTAATAGTAAGATCTAAAAATGTATACATATAACCCAATTGGGTTTTAAAAAAAATTAATTAAATAATAAAAAAAACTAAAAAAAATCAGTAGGGCGAAGAAGCGTCGGCTGACAGGGACTGCGATGGTTGGATGGTTTCTTGGCTACTATTAAGCAAAGCTGGAAGATGGCAGCCAGAGACACGACAGGTTGGAGACGTTTTTTGGAGGAAGCCAAGATCCACCGAGGGTTATAATGTCACACTTTTTTTTCATATATTTAGATTATTCTATAGTTTGTTTCACATATTTTGACTGCAGTTTGTTTAATATATTTTCTGTTTAAACTACAGGTCGATTTTACTGCCACGACTTATATATTAACAAACAATAACATTTAAGGCGTTTCGTCGAAGGGAAAGGCAGAAAGGACGGACTGTTCTTTTCTGACATATATTTCTTGCCTCCTCCACTTTGGATAAACATTAATTGGACACGAGAATTGTATCATTTAACACTGTGGCGGTCCACAGAATCAAAGATGGCAGTACACAATGGAGTTCTAGTGCCAACCCTCATGTATGGAAGTGAAGCATGGAGCAGGATAATCGCCGGATAAACGCCGTAGAAAAGAGATCACTAAGAAGAATGTGCGGGAAAACGTTGTATGATGGAATACCGAACGATGAAATAAGAGAAAAATATAAAGCAGATGACTGCATCATGGATAAAATTAAAAAAAGGATCCCTGAGATGGTTTGGCAATATGGAACGAATGGATGAGAGTAGAATGGTTAAAAAGTTGTACACAAGCAGCGTGAGTGGAAAAAGAAGCCGAGGACGACCGAGGAAAACATGGCATGACCAAATTAATCAATTACTAAATGGCGGTCACATTCGAAGTTGGAATAATCGACGTGCGTGCATGGTACGATGAATGAATGTAAAGGAATCCCGAGAGGTATGCCAGGACAGAGCATTGCGGCGATCCATCCTCTCTGCCTACCAATAGAATATATATAAATGGCGTGACGGTTAGTTAAATATATTTTATAGGCCAGCTACGTCCAATGCACGTTGCATTGTCAATGGATGTTTTATAATTAGCGAAATACGCCGCAAAACATTTGAATAAGCAGAAAGTTGCGTGACGGCGAATATGACGAATCTGGTCCGAATCAGAGTACCACAACGGAAATATTATAAATCGGGATATTTCGGTTCCCGCCCCGCGTACCCCGCCCGCGCCGCTTCCTGTCGGCCCAGCCTCGGGCGGGACATCTGGATCCGGAGCTAAATCCGGACCGGGAGACCCGCCCAGGGGACTAGCGATCAGGCCCCGCTGATACCAAACAAAAGCGGAGTTAATGTGTAAAAAATTGATTTATTAAATTACACCTTGCAAACGTTAAAATATTTTATTTCTATGAAAATAAATATTATTTATTACTTTACGTACTTCTTCTTCTTAAAGTGCCCTGTCAGGTCCCCCCGACGTTAGCGATCACTCTGGTAAACTCTTCCCTATCCTGCGCTGTCCGGAATAGCTCCTCCACAGTTCTGATTCCCGTCAGTACTTTATGTACACTGATGTAAAATACCAAATGAAATTAGTGATTTTGATGAGGAATCCGCTTTTTAGATATTAATAATAATAATAATAATAATAACAGTATGTTAAACTTAAAGCGCCGTTTTTGTGATGTAATCACCTCAAGGGCGCATTAAGACGTGTTTTAAATCTAAAAATCTAAATGTGAACGCTGCATCTGATTTTCGCAATTGGTTAAAAAGTAAAGTAGAATTTAATATTTAATAATATTTAATAATAATAATAAAATAAGATGGTTACTTTAAAAGCGCCGTTGTTATGATGTTATCATTAGGGCGCATTAAGACGTGTTTTAAACCAACTAAAAATTAACTAACCATCACGCCGTTTCCCCGGAGGGGTAGGCAAAGAGGATGGATCGTCACATTGTTCTATCCTGACATAAATCTCACGCCTCTTCTACATTCACACATCGCAACATGCACGCTCGTCAATTGTTCCTACTTCGAACTTGGCCGCCTTTCCGTAATTGATTAATTTGGTCGTGCCATGTCTTCCTTGGCCTTTCTCGACTTCTTTTTCCATTCACATTACTTGTATATATCTTTTTAACCATCCTTCCCTCGTCCATTCGTTCCATATGTCCAAACCATCTAAATGACCCTTTTTCAGTTTTATTTATCGTGCATTCATCCGCCTTACAGTCCTTTCTTAATTCATCATTAGATATTCTATCATACTTTTTCCCCCCAAATTCTTCTTAGTGATCTCATTTTTACGGCATTTATCCTACTTTCATCCTTCTTCTGTCAACTTCAAGCTTCACTTCCATGCATAAGGGTCGGCACTAGAAATCTAAATATGAACGCTGCATCTGATTTTAGCTATCGGTTAGAAAGTAGAATTTGGGTATGAAATCTGAATAATATGGGTTTTCAGCTTAGATTTGAAATTTGTCGGATTATTTATGCAACTAAGGTATGAAATGAGAGATTGTTCTAAGTTGATGGGCTGGCGCTACTGCAAAAGCTTGATCCCCGAAATTGGTACTAGGGCAACGCTTCGGCTCAACTTATCTTCCTATTGCAAAGGAGTTCGCCGAGCGGAGTTTGGATTTTCATTAATTTAGGCTGTCGGTTATAAAGAGTTCGGATATACTATATAACTTTGTGCCATTTCATGTAGCGCTTTGAAGACTGTCTAGCAGGGTACTGGTTAATATGTGGAATTTATGATTTGATTAACTCCATCTACTCGTATATAAATAAAACTCAAAGTTTGTTATTGTGAAGACTTTTTACTCGGCAAATAGGAAGCTGATCGAGCTGATCTTTTCAGGATTGATGAAATGGAGCCTGGCGGTGGTTATAGACATACTTTGGTTACGAATATAGCTCTAATTAGTTTTGTAAATTAATAAGTTAATTGATTATTTTCGTAGAACAGGCGAATATAGACCTTAATAATCGAGCTCTGAGTCCATATATTATAATACTCGTATATTACATGGGATTAACACTTTTTACACAACTGCACCTAGAATCGGGAATCCCGAATTCCGAAACTTGCCGAACGTTTTTACAAAGGACTCCCTTCACATCCTAACCCCACAATAAAATACATCTCAATTACGACCCAAACAACAAGCGCCCAAAATCGATCCTCCTTCAGAGGAACACTCTGGGCTACACAAATCATGCCCCCGCATAAACTAATAACCCACCAAATCACCTTCCAACAATGTTCCCAACAGACGTAAGAGGAATAGCCACATGAGCTGAACCTCTGTAAGCCAGAAGATCCAAGTCCAAGTCCAAGTCCCTTCCAGGAGCTGTTGCTGCTGACAATATTCTAGTAAGGTTAAAATTCATATATACTTATAACAAATTATAACAATAATACTTATAACTACTTATAACAAATAGCCCAGTTTAATTTTTAAATTTGAATTATCGTATCGAATTTTAAATGCGTTCGAATTTTAAAAAGTCTTTCATTGTTTGGTTTTTATTATATTTTTACACCCGAAGATGGAGGTATCCTCCGAAACATGTCGTGTTTTATTTTCAATTTCCTAAGTATATAACTTAACTCGTATAAAAAAGATGATTTTTTTTTAAATATTGTTATTCTAGTTCACATCAGATTCACGAATATATGTTGTTCACCATGTATTTTTGTATCTAATTTAAATAAATATATGATTTTTGAAATATTGGACTTTGATCTCTTTCCCCCGCACCTGCGCTTGAATGGAGCTAGATTCGCCGGTGCGCGCCAAGGAATGCGCGCACGTGTGCCAGCACGTGCAGTGATCCAGCAAATGTTTCGTGTAAACTGTAAACACGACACCTTGCGAGGGCCGTGCACCCTGCACCCTCCACCCTCCCCCCTCGCCCGGGCCGAGGGCCATTCACCGCTGACTGTTGGGTGTGCGCTGATTGCGGCCGGGAATCCGTAATGTCTGTATCCTTGCGCGTGGCATGTTTGTATTTTAAGATTTCAATTACGGCACACTTTTACGATATTCCCGCTCCTGTTTCCGTCCGCTAATGGTCTTAGGCTCGGAAGTACTTTGTAGTTAAATCTGTTTACACCTTTAGGATATTTTATATTTTTACGTTAGCACTACACGCTAACACTACAGCTAGCACTACACGAAATATATCCACAGAAGCAAAGATGGCAGTACACAATGGAGTTCTAGTTCCAGCATCCAATATGAGTGTATTCATCGTCGCGTTTCGAAAACATTATAGCCCGAAATATAGTTAATGCTAATAATATAAATTAGTGGAGTGGAGACCTCGTGAAGAGAGACGAGGCAAAGGGAGACCCCCACACGATGATCTTATGACATAAGAAAAATTGCTACTGATTGGATGGATAAGATGTCGAGTGTGAAAGTTAGAAAGGTGGGTCATGTGCTAAGAGGAGAAAAATACCACCTCCTTCGACTGATATTAATGGGTAAAGTGGAGGGACGTCGGGGAGTTGGTAGAAGGCAGTGGTCTTGGCTGCGGAACATAAAAGAATGGACAGGAATGACAAGAATTCAGAACCTGTTCCAAGTGGCGCAGGACATATATGCCTTTACTGACATGGCACCGAAAGAAGGATGGATAAGGCACAATATAGGAATATGTGGAGAAGTATGGGGAAGGCATATGAACAGCAGTGGACGACATTGGCTGTATAAGTAAGTATTTTATAAGTTACACATATTTACAAAGATATACAGACTTACACTCTCACGCAAAATATAATATAAATATCAGTTTATTGATTTTTTCTCTACAAATATACTTCCTTCCCGAGAGAAAATATACAGGAATCAAATTATCTTATAAAACATCCCGATAAAACAAATTCTCGCGTTTTTCAATATGCAATCATAAACGGTTTGTTGTTTTCAAAAATACGAAATCAAAAGAGCCGGTTCATAATCAGCTAGATGAGGAGCGTCTTCTTGGAGGAAGTAATCTCACTAAAGCGTAGTTATCTTTTGTCAATATTCGTAGAAACAGGGAGATGATCCTAACAACGGAAATGCGGAGCCTCGTGAGATCAAAGTGAGGCACCGCTCCTTTGTGAGGCAGCGTGAGAAACAGGGGGTGGGGAGGCCGGGGAAAGGGCGAGGGACCCAATAATCTAATTCCCGGCTCGAGGGTTACCCGGGAGGGATTCACCTTGAATACATCATCACGGGGCTGATTTATATTTTGATGATAATCGCACGATATAAGTGGAATTTCAAGTGCTAAATAACCAACCACATAGTTTCGGCCTTCATGGAAGAGTGACAAGAGCTATGACTGCCACACCGAACGTCCCGGGTTCGATTTCCAGCGGTGGCAGTGTGATTGTCACATTGTCTTTGGTCTGGCGTAGAATTAACGTGATAATAAAATGGCGATAGATTGTCTACCTATCGCATGTCGTGAGAATCAAAATATCAGCTAAAAAAAACTAATTGTATTGTATTATATTGTGGTAAACAATAAAAAAAAGTATGAATCGCCCTATTTTTCTATCTCAACATATATGGTATGATATATCTCTATTTGGACTTGGATCTTCTGGCTTACAGAGGTTCAGCTCTAATGGCTATTCCTCTTACGTCTGTAGGAAACATTGTAGGAAATGTGATTTGGTAGTTGTTTTATGCGGAGGCTAGATGTGTGGCCCGGAGTGCTCCTCCGAAGAGGGTGAGGGAGGATTTAGGGTGTATTCTTAAGTCATTCTTGATCAGGGAATGGAAAACCAGCTAGGGTTGGCATTGTAGAGTATGATGGGATCAGTCTTATTATTTAAAAAAAATGTTTCCTTAACGAAGAGAAGAGGAGCAGTGCCTGGATGGAGTTGTGGTAGGAGGTAGCATCCTGCGTGAGACCATTTTGTTTGGCGGAGTACGTAGTGGGCTTTCGGGGAGTTTTTATTTATTTATTTAATCCGCATTGGTTGTAGGAGGGGTATATTAAACGAGGGGGTGTGAATGATGGTGGATAACTTGGTGGTAAAGGGTTATTATTTATAAGGCAGACGGTATAGTTTAATAATTTAGGTCGTGGTCGATCCTCTTTATTCAAACATTTTAACATGTAAGATTGAACAAACATAGTCTAACTAACAAACTAATTAACCATGACACCTTTTCGAAAAATCATTTTTTTAGTTTGTGAAACATGTAACTAGCCGATAAATAATATAATTTTGTATGCACCAATAGACATCACTGGTAGAGTACACTTGGACTTGGACTTGAATCTTCTGGCTTACAGAGGTTCAGCTCATGTGGCTATTCCTCTTACGTCTGATGGGAACATTGTTGGAAAGTGATTTGGTGGGATGTTAGTTTATGCGGGGGCATTTTGGGCGCTTGTGGCGGCTGGAGGTGTTCGGGTCGTAATTTGAGAGGTCTTTTATTGTGGGGTTAGGGTGTGAAGGGAGTCCTTTGTAAAAACGTTCGGCAAGTTTCAGAATGAATTCATCTATCATCGGGATTCCCGATTCTAGGTGCAGTTGTGTGATCTTGGTCCATGAAGGCGCACCAAGCGATAAAGAAATAGCCTTATTTTGCAGGATTTGGAGTTTTCGTATGTGACTCGAAGCTGCATAGCCCCAGATTGGGGCTGCATAAGTGAAGATAGGCCTTATGACCGTTTTGTATATCAGGAGTTTATTGTCGGTGCTTAGTTTACTGTTTCTAGCTAACATTGGGTAGAGGGCTGAGATTGCTCTATGTTACTGGGAATATTCGAGAAATTATACATGAGCCCCAAGCATGGGGCCATATGCAATCAGATTAAGTATTCAATGGCCAAGCGGTTGGGGGGTACGCACGGAGATGTTAAACTCAAAACGTATTTTATGAATGTGTTAGTAAGAGATGTACAATTTTCATTAGATTTATTGGCAAAGCAGACATATTAGCAGACATACATTCCATTCTCTTTTATAGTTAAAATTACCGGTCTAGTGATACAGCAGCCGCCATTGCCGCAGGATGTTTTTAAAGTAAAGCTTTTAATAAATAAATAAATATCCGCTTATGTACACATCTCGTAAAGCTGCAGATAATATGTGTGTTTACCATTATTGTCATAACAGGCGCTTGTACACATATATTATCCTCATTTACTAGAGAACACACTCAGCAAAGATCCAAGTCCAAGTCCAAGTCTTAACTTATAAACACGCTTTTTAAACTTTTAAATATTATAAAATAATTTTCTACATAGGATGAGTGATAAAGTGCCGTATTTATGATTAACACAGTTGAATTCCATTGTTAATTTGTAATCAATTAAATGAATTAAAACATAAATAGATTTAAATAATTATTTACACTATTGCCTTTATTTCGAGTGCAACCAGTTTCGCCAGGCTAGCTGGCGTCCACAGACTGGTCTTTCAATGCTATCTATCCCAGCGAAACCGGTTGATGTCGAAATAAAGACAAGAAGTAAAAGTCGTAATTTAAAAAAATCGTTTTATTTAATAATTATTTCAAGCACTGTTTTTTTCCGCTGTTGTGTATATTTTTCTCGTCATGTTTCGAAGGTATTAAACCTTAATTGTAGGGAGAACCAAATAAATAATTTATTTAATTCTCCGATGAAAAAGGTTTAATATTTTCTAAACATGATGAGAATAATATTATTAGCATTGGAAAAAAACAGTGTTTTAGTTTATAGAATATATTACAAATTCAAATAAATATTAAAGAACAAAGGCTGTATTCATTGGACAAGGAAAAACATTTCCATTTTTGGAAAATCTGTCAGAATAGATAAGGAAAGCAGACATATAGTCCGCCACGCGGAAGAAAAGGGCGAAGGGAAAGCGTTTGAATATTTTAGATTGACGTATGCAGATAACCTGAAGAGAATCGAAAATGACTGAAACACAAAATGCGAAAGCTGACAATGGAAAATGCGAATAATAGTGACACGAGAAAAACTACACGAAAATACTTTATTATCTAAATAATGTAAAAACATTTGAATAACGTTTTATATAGATAATATATGTAAAAATTCCGTTAATTAGGGGCACATCGGGTCTTAAAAAATCTGTCACAAATTAGCGACTAACAAAATATTTTTTTTAAATATTAATATTGTTATTTGTAATTTTTCGGTAGAAGTTTATTGTTAATCTTCTTCTTCTTTTTGTCCTGTCACACCTCCGTGGTACACAGGGCCTCAAGGAACCTTCTCCACCCGAGTCTATCGCATGCCTGATGCCTAACATCATCCCAAGTGAGGCCTGCTGCCTTAACCTCGTCCTGCAGGGCTCTTCTCCAGGTGGCTCTAGCTCTGCCTCGCTTCCTCTTTCCCCCATAGCGCCCTGAGCGATGCAGGCTGCGTTCCGTCTCAGAGTGTGACCGATCCACTGCCATTTGCGTCTAGCGACATGTTCTCTAATTGGCTTTTCGCCGGATTGGAATTGGAACGCCATTTGACACTGTTGGGGGTCAATAGATCATGAATATTGAGCGAAGGCACCTATTTATAAACACCTGGAGTTTTCCAATAACGTCCGCGGTAGATTTCCAAGTCTCACATCCGTACAGCAGTACGCTTTTAACGCTACTGCTGAATATTTGGAGCTTGAGCTTTCTCGAAATGATACTGGAACAGGGCGAAGCATAGCGAAAGCTCCCTTTGTCTTGTTAAGTCTGCTGGCTATATCTTCCTCCGAACCTCCCGTGCCTGCTATCATATTACCGAGGTAGCAAAAGCTGGTTGTGGTCACAAGGGGGACACCGTGGAGCAAGATCGTGCTCCACATTGTTAATAATGAAAAAAAAATTACTTTATAAAATATAATATCTGATTTGTAGCTTAATTCCACTTAGGTTTATGGCTTCGAAATTGTTGTTTATAAGGCATAAACCTTAAAAAAATAAACTCTAAAGTGAAAAAATGTATTACTAAAAATCGGGGGGGGGGGGGGGTACTTAAAAATATATATACATGATTGGTGTTAAAACAAAATACTTATAATACATAATACTAGTACCTATATTAATTTAATTCAGTTTTATTAACTAACTAACCATCACGACGTTTCCACGGAGGGGTAGGCAGAGAGAATGGACCGCTACATTGTTCAATCCTGCCATACCTATCGCGTCACTTCATCAATCATACACCGTGACCCGCACGCTCGTCGATTGTTCCAACTTTTAAGATGGCCGCAATTTAGTAATTGATTCATTTGTTCATGCCGTGTCTTCCTTGGCATTCCTCGACATTCTTTTCCATTTATACTACTCGTATATATCTTTTCAACTATTCTTCCGCCATCCATTAGTGCCATGTCCAATCCATCTAAGTGACCCATTTTTTAGGACAGATTCTTCTGCTTTACATTCCTTTCTAGTTTCTTTGTTCGGTATTCTATCATACACTGTTTTCCACACATTTTTCTTAGTGATCTCATATTCTTATATACAATAGAACGTTGTTTATCCGGATAATCAAACAGGCGCTAATTCTTGTAGCAAAATAAGGTGCAAATCGATTTTTTTCTTCGGTTTATTTATTGATTATGAAATTACAAATTTTGCTACAAAAATAAGTAAGCATGTAGTACATGTACATAAAAAGGCTTACGTTAAACTTTAGAAAGAAGCTATAACTTGGTAGCTTGACAAATTTAAAATTAGAATTAAAACGTTGTATAAAACCACTTTATTTTGAGTCAGGAGCGCCAACCGGTTTCACTCTGTAACGAGCTTCGTCAGGGCTATATACAAACAGTTTGTGTATAGCCCCGACGAAGCTCGTTACAGAGTGAAACCGGTTGGCGCTCCTGACTCAAAATAAAGTGGTTTTATACAACTTTTTAAAAGTGTTTAATTCTAGGCTTACGTTACTCTACAGCACTGGAAAAATAATCAGAGATTTTTTTTAACAAGATTTCTTCGACTTTTTTTTGCAGCTAAATCGCGGATTCGTTTTAAGCATTGAGTAGAGCTGCTTTCCTCTTGCTCCATGATAGGTCACGCCTCATCATCTCGGCTTGTCCGGATAATTGACGTTCCGGTTAACGGACGTATACTGTATTGGAACGACGTTCTACTGTATTTGAACATCATTGTTCAAGAAACAACAAATTAGCTAGCTCAATGTTACTCCGACAATTTTTATTAGCTAACCTCCGTTAGAGCGATAAAATAATAATGGGACTGATTATGCATTTCAATTAACTCTGTTTTAAAACATTGTTTACCGTTCATTCCCGAAACGTGAAATGTACCTTTCCTTATAGGAATGCAAGCGAAGCTTATCTATATTTGTAATACTGTTTGATGCATACAAAGTGTGGCCATTCGGGCCTCTTAAATAGGTTCCTATCCTTTTTAATAAGTAGTTTCCTGTAGGCAGGCCGGGCGGGCTGCAATGAGCATTGTTCAATTGGGATTTATGGCCATCCACTCTGGCCTATCGACTCCGAGGCGCACAGGCTTATCGAGAGCTGGTCGTCGCCTAATAGGCTCCATAATGTGACTATTGTTACTGACTGCTTGAGTTATCAGCTGCTTCCATCACTTACTTATCATTAATTACAATCCAGGATCAATCAAAGAAAGCAATGTAAAGCAGATGAATGCGTCCTAAATAAAATATTAGATTTTAGGAGCAATTAAAATTTTATAATGACAAAAACGCCATTTTCTTTATAACAATAATATTAATATGCTTACTTTTAAAACGCCGTTATTGTGATGTAATCACTTCAAGGGCGCATTATGGCGTGTTTTAAATCTAAAAATACTAAATATGAAAGCTGCGTATAATATTCTCGATCGGTTCTTCTTCTTCTTCTTCTTCTTCCTAGTCATCCCTCCACAGCTGGATGTAGGCATCTTCCATCTGTCTCCATTTTTCTCTATCTTGTGCCGCTTCAATCCATTTTTTCCCGGCGACCACAACAATATCGACGGGCCATCTCTTCTGTGGCCGATCCCTTGTGTTTTCCCATGGCCTCCACTTTAAGACTTTGGGAGTCATCTTGAACTTGGCTGTCTGGCTACGTGTCCTGCCCATTGCCATTTCAATTTTGCGATCCGATCCATGATATCGGCGACTTTTGTTCGGCGTCTGATTTCTGTATTTGTAATTCTATCACTCAGACTTATGCCCAACATTTGCCGCTCCATGGATCGTTGCGCGCATTTCAATTTGTGGACAGTATTTATGGTCAGGGACATTTCTTCCAAACCATATGTCATCACAGGCAAGATGCATGCTTCGTAGGTTTTCCTTTTTAAATTAATGGGGATATCCTTGTTTCTCATTATATGATTGAGCTTTCCGAAGGCTGCCCAACCAAGTCCAATTCTTCTGGTTTTCTTTTCCCATTTTTAACTTATGTCCGAGGTATTAATATTCGCGATCAGTTAGAATGTAAAATAAAACAAATATACAGGGAGAGTTTTAATTTGGGTATGAAACTGTACTGTACTGTGGGATCATTTATGCACCTGAAGGTATGAAGGTATGAAGGGAGACTGTTCCAAGCTGATTGGCCGGCTACTGCAAAGGCTCGATCCCCGAAATTTGTACTAGGGCAACACTTCGGCTCAACTCATCTTCCTATTGCAAAGGAATTCGCCGAGCGAAATGTGGATTTCCTTGAATTTAAGCTGCCCGTTATACAGAGTTTGGATATATAACTTGGTGTCATTCCAGGTAACCCTTTGAATACTGTCCAACAGAGTTTATACTGGATTCTTTCTGGACTCTTAAGTCAGTTAAGTTCTTTGAGATGTTGTGTTTGGCTGCTATGATGTTTTAAAAATACAAGCGAGAAATTGTGCAACCCGTAATAAATTTTTAAAAATCTTCACTTTTAGTGCGTGAAATATGTACGAGTAGATAGTGCACGGACCGTTTAGCGAATGTGCACTATCTCTTTCTACTTATGAGCGTGCCAGTGAGATGCACTATTTATCGCACAGAAAGTATTTTAATTCGAGCATTAATGAATGATTTTTTAGGCAACGATGATTATTGTAAGATGGTTACTGGTTACTCCAGTTCTAAGGTTTGAAAGACACGTACTAAATAATCAGTAAATTTCCCGATGGTTTCGAGAATAACAATATATCTTTGTTTAAAATTCTAGTTTAAGTATCAACATGAGTATATTCTAAAATTACAGGATTTCTAAGAAATTTCATATGACAAAAATACATTTTAAGGAAAATTCAACAAGTAATATAGATCCACACAAAAGAAAGTCGGAAAGAAACAAAATAAAATATTACAAAATAATTTGTAAAATAAAATAAAATGCTATATACTCGTACAATGTTAAAGAAATATTATCCACACTGTCTCAAGACTTCTAAGAGCACTGTAATAATTAACCCTTTCAATGTTGCACTTCTGATTATCCAATGTATTTTAATATAAATAATCGGGTGTATCGACTATCAGCTATGACTGCCACACCGAAGGTCTCGGTTTCGATTCCCGGCGAAGGCAGGGTGATTGTCATACTGTCTTTGGTTTGGTGTAGAATTTATGTGACAATAAAATGGCGATAGATAAGCTACTGATTACATATCATGAGAATAATGGCCATAAAATCATGTACCATATTTTTCTATGTTTTGTGAGATTGGGACATAGAAGTGAATTGAAATTAAATTAGATTGAATGTGGCCTAGATACCCTTTTGCCTTTTTTTGGAATGGTGCATTCCCCAGCTAATATAAGTCTCGCGTGGATGGGAAGCGGGCCAAGGATTGTATGAGCGAAGCTGTCGAAAGGGCACCGCTGCGTCCTATAACCGCTTCGGGTAAGCGGTGAGTTACCTCCTATGACTTTATTTAACTGTGTATTTGTGAATTGTATGTGTATTAACAATCACTGTATGTTTTTACAATAAAGAAAATGTCATGAGAACCAATTGGGTTAAAATAACCTATAAATTTAGAAAGCAACGGGAAACTACCACGTTACAAGCCCAAGGCCATCCCAAGAAGTAGCAAAAATGTTTTTTAGCACTTTGCTGCAAACTAATCCCTGTAGCGAAGAAAAAGACCATCACTCAAGTATTCAGAATTCAGCATTGAGACATCATTTATTATCAAATGATTCTTTGAACCGGTCGCGAGAAGAGACAAGGAGATGCTGTTTTGCGTATCTGTGGCAGAGCTTGTACTTGCGCAGTGAATCATGATGTCGGAGCCATTTAAAAATAAGCTGAAGACAGCTTATTATAATTTACACTGCTATTATTAACAACAAACCCTTTGTGAGCGTCTTAATTAGCGAGATAACGAGCTCCACGGTTCTCGGAAGAAATAATATTTATCTGAATGAAAGGAGGAGAAATGGATATTACATTTCCTATACTAACCTAACTAACAATTCATATCTGGGGAAGTAAAAGGAGAAGATTAAGCCGGTTGCTGACCAAGAGCTAAGCTAAATTAAAAATCATTTTAAAACACTCTTACTAGTTTTTACACCACTTTATTTTTGTCAAAACCAACAGGTTTCGTTCCCACCGGAGCTTCGTCAGGATTCTTGCTAGGTATGCTAAGCTACCAATCATTGGAGAGAAGAGGAATATCCACTTGAGAGTTCACTTCTTTCAGCTGATTGGCGGTCGTATACAAAACTCGGATGTCCTGAGTGATGTAGGTCTATTTGTTCCTGATAATTACCTTCGTCAAAGACAGCAGAGATTGTTTTATTTGCCGCGCTGCATAAGCAACCTGCCAATGGTTATGCCTGTGGGTAGGGCAATCTTATTGCTTAATTGGGTCGCCTTGGACGTCGACATATTTCGTGATAGTGTGAGTTGCCTCAGGGATGCAATATCAATAAAATAAAATAAATTACAAAATAAACTTTCTCAGTTTACGATTTTTTTATGAATTAAAACCTGATTTTTCCACTTTTGAGGTTTTTTTTTCACGACGGGTTTCGAAGGCTTACACATTCATCATCGGGAGAACGATATAAACTGGTTTATATCGTTCTCCCGATGATGAAGGTGCAAAGCCTTCGAAACATGTCGAGAAAAATAAACTCAAAAGTGGAAAAAAAATTGTTTTAATTCATAAAAAAAAATCATCGTTATGGAATTCCACAGTGACAACGCCTTAAGTTTATCTAAAATTAAAAATAATAAAGTAGTGTAAAAACTAGTAAAAGTGTAATAAAATAATTTTTCATAATGCCACACCACAAATTAAGTGCTTCATATGAAAGTATAAGCTTAATTAACTTAGCTTGCATGGGTGAAGTAATTTTTCATACTTGTGTGCAGACCACAAACTACATATGTACAAAATGAAAAATTACTTCAGTTAGCGTGCTAAGCTTAACTAACATAGCTTAGCTCCTGGTCTGCAACCAGCTTTAGATTGCACCTTACACTGTATAAAGAGTACCATATGTACATCTTAAAATTATTTTACACGCACACATCATACATTCTATCAAGAACAGAAATATAAAATAAAGATTTTGCTTCAATGGATACGTGAATTTTTCAAACGTCAAACGTTATTGTAATATAGGCAACGATACCTCCTTCGTCCGATAATAGAATTCAGGAAGACCATCGCCAGCCAATAAGGACTATAAAATTCACGGAACAATGATTGGATTAGCATAAGCTGGGTACGTCACTGGAATTGCAATTACTTTGAATACCAAATACCTGAGCGAGAGGGCGAGATCGTTTGTCTGCCTCACGAGAGACGCCATGTG
Organism: Lepidostoma basale; assembly: GCA_022606425.2. Classification (NCBI taxonomy): domain Eukaryota; kingdom Metazoa; phylum Arthropoda; class Insecta; order Trichoptera; family Lepidostomatidae; genus Lepidostoma; species Lepidostoma basale. Next base: position 202,343 of record JAHDVF020000079.1, on the reverse strand, counting down.
TTTTGGATTTGGAATTTTAACTTTATCCAGTGTGGTACATACTAATTAAGAATAAAAACTCTTCAAATTTTGCGTTTTTTTTTTAAATAAAAGATTTTTTAAATAAATATTATTTTTGTTCTTTTGTCTCACAGACATTAGTGGATTTTAACTAAATATACATTTTAAAAAGTTTATTTTTATTTTTATTTTTATTTTCATTATTTACCATGAAAATTCAAATACCAACATTCAGCTCTTTATACCATTACAGCGAGAGCCAAATCAATTTAAAGGGTATAGAATATCATATTGATTCTCAAGAATCATGACATGTGATAGGTAGTTAATCTATCGCCATTTTACTGTCACGAGAATTGTTCACGGAAAGCCATGGCAAGAGCCATACTTGGAATAACCTTGAGGGACAGATTTAGAAATGAATTTATTCGTCAACAAACCAAGGTGACTGAGGTGGCTCTGAGGATGGGCGGGCTGAAGTGGCGATGGGCTGACCATATCTGTCGGATAATCGACGGCCGAGGGGGGAGACGGGTTCTGGAGTGGAGAGCGCGTACAGGATTCCGCAGAGTTGGACGTCCCCCTGCCCGCTGGACCGACGATCTGAAGAGGATTGCTGGACATGGATAGATGGGAGCGGCAATGGATAGGGGGCGGTGGCGTGCTTTGGGAGAGGCCTACATTCAGCAGTGGATGACAGACGGATGATGATGAATTTTACACCAGACCAAATACAGTGAGAAACATACTTAAACAACGACTGTAACAGTTTTCGAAAAAACGTCTTAAATTTAAACAAAAACATACAGAAAACATAGTGTTAAAGATACAAATTTCCTATCGAATTTATATTTTATATAGAAATTGTTCGGATTAATAATTGAATTAAAAAACGAAGTAATTCCTATTTGGGCGACTTTAAATGAAATATAATTACATTATAATGGAGTAAATAATTAAACGCCAACAGCGCTCGACGGTTCTCACAGATTCGCGAGAAATTGGGTAAATATCAAATTTAATCACCGAAAATGGCGCCCTTAATTTAAGAAATCACAACATCCCGCTCGTTAAGATAATCAAACAATATTAATGTGTTTTATTATTCAACCGAGTCGAAGGAACGAACGAAGCAAATGTTTACTTCAATTCAGTAATGAACACGATTTGTTAATGTATAATGACAGATATAAAATTAATAATTAATTACGCGAATAACGCCTCCTTGAAAATATAACATAGAATGAAATAAAGGCAATGGAAAGCTAACGAGAAATAAAACCAAGGATATATTGTTCTCGAAGAATGATGTTAAACTCTACTTAATAATTAATACGAATGAAAACGTCTGTTTTCTAGAAGTTTTATTATATTTAATATATATATTTTGTTGTTAAATCGCTCTTTACATCATTACAGCGCGACCCAAATCGATGTAAAGGGTATAGCTAACATATTAAATTATCTTGACAGTGTGACAATCACACTGCCATCGCATCGTCGGGAATCGAACCCTGGACCTTTCGGTGTGGCATTCGTAGCACTTGCCAGTCGGCCACGAAGATAGTCACATGACATGTTTCGCATTGCTAAGGTATTATAAAATGTCTAAGCAAACATTTTATAATGCTTAAGCAAGGAGAAACATGTCATTTACATAAAATACAATAAAACTTCTAGGAAATATACGTGTTCACTCGTATCGATTATTTGGACTTGGACTTGGATATTCTGGCTTACAGAGGTTTAGCTCTAATGGTTATTCCTCTTACGTCTGTAGGAAACATTGTTGGAATGTGATTTGGTAGTTGTTTTATGATGGGGCTAAATGTATGGCCCTCAATAAAAACAGGGTAAATGAAAAAAAATGAAGACTTTAATTCCTATATTAATTAAAATAATAAACTTAACTTCAAGTCCAATAATTGATTTGTTCCAAACTAACTAACTAACTAACCATCACGCCGTCTCCTCGAAAGGGTAGGCAGAAAAAATGGACTGTCACACTTTAACCGATGCGGCACTCCATCCTTCTCTTTTCGCCCCGCGGGAGACGCGGTGTGATGGTTTGCGAACCTCATCGCCACCAATAGGCATTATTTTGATTTGTTCCATTTATCTTATAATTCTAAATAAATAACATTTAACCATTAGACTTAATTTCCACCCTAGGCTTGATTTCTCCGCCCCCTCTTTTTCTTTTATCGTTTAGTATATAAGTAAAAAATTTGCCTAATTTTATTGTTAAATGTTTGCAACTTTAAATACCTTTTGAATCCATTGCAGACGACGGACCGTCGTTTGACTCCGTTCTCCCCTTCCTCCGTATAAAGGTGAGGTTAAGAAGACTGCACTTCACAGAGTAATAGAGCAATCAACTTGGAATATTTCAGCCACACATTGTTTACGATCCGAACGCACTGGAGCCGACTGGCCGGCCATCACACAGCGGCGGTCATGCCAGATCCGAGAGCTATTCGCCACTGCGGCCGCGAAAACTCGACGAAAATCAAGCGGGCCAATAAGGCGGATAACGAGATGTGAGCAACTTTCACAAGCGATTTCTTGAGGTTGAGCCGAAATAACTCTGGCGGAGAAGCGCGCCTCGGAGCCGGAACCCGGAGCTGGTGAGCGTCTGTCGGGTGTTTATTAGAAGTCTGCTCACTATCTCTTCGCAGCGAGAGATCGACAACTTTTGGCGATGACAGATAATCCGCGTAAAAGTAAATAAAAAATTTAACACTAATAAAAACGTCTTTTCTATGTCAATTTTAATATAATTTATGGGAATAACATGTTTCACCTGTCTAAGGCTTTATCAAATGTAAGTTTGTTTAACATTTGATAATGCCTTAGTAAGTCTAAACATGTCATCCCTATAAAATATAATAAAATTTCTTGAAAACAGACGTTTTCATTCGTTTTAATTATTTTTAATATGGAGTTTTACATAATTGTGAAAAATATATATTGAGTGATGCAGAAACAATAAATATTTAGTGATGATTTCAGAAACAATAAATATTGAGTGATGGTTTCAGAAACCAGAAATATTGAGTGATGATTTCAGAAACAATAAATATTGAGAAATGATTTTTGATAAAATTAAGTGATGATTTCAGAAACAATAAATATAGAGTGATGATTTCAGAAACAATAAATTTTGAGTGATGATTTTACAATTCAAATTAATTGAAAATGAAGGACATACTCGTAAATACGGCACATTTTAAATTTGAAAGGCTTAAATGCAAAAACATCTATAAAAATACGATACCGATTATACAAACAACAATGGTGATATCATCATCGGCAAAGGTTTTTGGTCGTCAACACTCAAATATGCATATTTTTAATTGCGTATTTTTCCCAAATTCTAGTTCTGTTAGGTAATTTTAAAAAGTAACAAACTAACCTCACCTAATCTAACTTTTAACTTATATTATTTATGTAGAGCAGATGACACTACAATTGATGATGGCGGTTCCAGGCAGAACACAACGAATCCATTAAAAAACATAAAATTATATACGGACACCATTATTTTTAATCGCTTGGGCTCGCGACGGGAAGGTTGGCTACTCCCGCACTCCACCAATCACGAGCAGTTATTATTTGTTAGACTCTACTTGATAACATATTGATAGGGATAGAACACAACATTGGTGTCAACATCACTAAACACATCCCTTCCCGCCTGCCACCGCGCTCGCCTGTCCGCCGGAAAGATATGGTTATTTACAAAGTTTTTGCGTAACTTTAAAAAATCCTACTTATGCACGCTTCTGTTGCTTACACATTTTAACAGGTAGGCAGAAAGAATGAACCGCCAGATTGTTATTTCCTGACTTACGTCTATTGCCTTTCAACAATCATGAACACATGTCTACTTCTCCGACTCTTTACGTGGCCGACTGATTTGATCGTATAACGTATTCATATCGTTAACGTAGACTTTCTTTACCAGTATTTCTTCCTTCATTCTTTCCATGTGTCCAAAACATCTCAATGAACCTTTCATTACTTTTTATACCTATAAAGATTTAGCACGAATTCGTTGGAAAGATCTCGTCTTCATGGCATTTATCATATTTTCATCCTTATTTTACCAGTTCCATGCTTCACTTGTGTACAAAGTCTATGTGTAATCTAGCACGTGTACAATGGAGATAAATACATTTATTATATAGCCCTCTGCCCTTCGAGAGAGGATTATATCATCCCAGCATATGTATGGATGGAAATCTCTGTGAAAATATTCTAGATTCGCAAAAAAATACATCGGCATCATTAAGCCACGTATAGGGTGGTGTTGATTCAGAATGAATGGGTGATTTGTGAATTAAAAAAAAAATAACGTGTTTTTTATTAAATCTTTTTTCTGAAATGATAATTTGTAAAGCGAATCAAAATACAAAATAAGGGTGGTGGAGTGGCGACCTAACGATAATAGAAGAAGCAAAAGGAGACCCTCATACGATGGTATGATGACTGATAAAAATCGAAAAATTACTGGTGACTGGATGAGCATAAAGGAATATGTGGAGAAGTATGGGGGAGGCTGTGTCCGACAGTTTACGTCATCGGATGTTCTAATAAGTATTTTTAAAACTTTGATCATTTTTGTTTTTTCTTTTTCCTTATGTCACAATGGTAGTAGGGTATATATTTATAACAATGTGCAGAAGGGTGTTTTTTTTAGAGGTATACAAATTCAAAATGAAAAAAAAAAACACATTAAAATAATGTCAATGTCTATGATATTGGCTTTATTTAATAGATAATTTTAAGCCATTGTTTTTTAAATATGATTTCGGGCATACGAGCGCCACGGCTAGCTCGAATGAAGCGCAATCTTGAAGTTCAATTTTTGACAATTTTATAGCAACTGGGTAAAATGGCAAAACGTACTGACTACAAATCAACGGTCAAATGTCAAATTGACAGTCTGTAGAAACAATGTTGCCAATTTAAAAACCAAACCTGTAAAAAAAACACCCTATATATCGTTGGGCCAGAAGACTACCAGGTAGACCGCGCTTCTGGATGCTCGAGCCAGGTCCATTTAGGTGCTGCCCGTATATGGTACAGTGCGTTCCCTCGCCACGCAGAATCCGTCTATTTTGTCAAATTGTTCCTGGATCTGCCTGGACCACTTAAGGGTCTTCCAGGTCCTCCATGGTAGCTCTTTTCAGGGTGGTAAAGCCTCCATGGGTTTAACCAGTTGAGGCACCCATAACTTCTCTTTCATTCGTCCAGTCTTTCCAATTAGGACGAACGCTATAGTGATGCAGTGGAGTTTAGGAAACTATTTCTAGATTTTAATTTCACTTTCATTGTCGATTAGTTTAACCTCTTGAGTAGTAAGATATTAATGACATATTGAAATATCGTTTTTAAGTTGGTAAAACATTATTTTATTGTGTGGAATAATTAATTTATGTCGTTCGTAGACTAAATCCTGACGTCATCTAGAAATAATCATTATATGACTAGGTATTTTAGCGCCCCACGGTTGGGGCGGTACGCACGGAAAGGTAAAATACGCATACCTTCTTTAGAACGAACACAGAAGTAATCTATTTTCGTAAAACTATAAGGAAATAACGATTTATACTTATTGTGTTTTGCCTGCTAAAAATATTTCAAAGGGTTGTACGCTGCTTTCGGAATATCCTGTGTACTCGTATAGCACATAGAATTTTTATGTTCTTTCAGGATTATAATATAATATAATACAGAGTACCTTTACAACCCTCGCCTGACGGGAAAATAACACATATTTTCATCCAAAAATGTCGTGGGTGTTACAGAAAAAAGCACCTTAAAGCTTTTGTAAGCACATAGACAAATACGTTGAATACTTGAAATTGAAATATTCGGTTGCGCGGGATTTTGTTTGCTGTGGCATCATTTTTGTGGCTCCGGGTAGAAATGCTCGGTCAAGTGAGGGCCCATTATCACCGCCGCTATCTGGGTAAAGGATAAAGGTTACAAAAGGTCATATATTTGTACCCTAAGCCCGACGCATTACGAAAAGATTCAAGGACAAAAAAATACAACTTGACGTGAAGAAAAAAGCTTCGGGAAAAAAAATTGGTATAATTATTAAGACAGGAAAATATTTATTAAGACAGTTTTTATAAAATAAAATACTTCTCACAAAACATTAATCATTAATGGCGTATCAAATAATATACCGAGCGACATTATCCTATCTTTGCATATTCCAAATTAAAAGCAGAAATGCTTGCCAATGTGACAATGCAACCGAACAATTTATCGAGCACGTTCTTCTGCACTGTCCGATGTTCGTCAGCGATAGATAGAAGCTGGAGAAAGAGACCCAGAAGAGGGCAGTCCCCCTTGACGACTTTCCTTCCGGCTACCCTCAAAAGTCAAAGCTTTTACTACCAGTATAATTTATGAATTGGGCATTAAAATTATATATATTTCATATTTATTTGACTTGGTTTGTGTATGTTTCTTTATTTTACCCGAATATTTTTTTTACCTAACAGATGATAATACTGAAAGGTGGTGCATAATAATTGCACTGCCAGTATTATGAATTTGGACTTGGATTTGATACAGAGGTTCAGCTTTAATGGCTATTGGTGTACACATCTAATTGAAGTTTCTGATGTTATTATGTTTTTGCTATTTATTATTATTGTACATTAGATAATTTGTTTTCAACAAAAATAAAAAGGTATAGGTTTAATTAATACGAATGAAAACGACAGTTTTCTAGGAGTTTTATTATATTTTATGGGAATGACATGTTTCGCTCTTCTCAGGCATTATCATATCTTTTTTTTTATAATGCTTTAGAAGGGCGAAACATGTCATTCCCATAAAATATAGTTAAACTTCTAGAAAACTGTCGATTTCATTCGTTTTAATTATTTAATATTGGGTTTTACATCATTGTTCAAGGAACAATAAAATAGGTATAAGTTTTTACATCATTATTCAAAAATTAATACAACATGTCAAAGTTTCGGTATAGTTGTTATAGTGATAGATATAACGATTGAATGAACATGACAAGTTCTAAATATGAATTTGGCCAAGGAATTGACTTGGATATAAGTGTAGAGCGGTGCTTTCTTTCTACCAAGTTCTGGTGGAATTGTTTCTGATCCGCGCTACCAACAAATTTATTTATCAGGCGGGTGCTACATCCGCCAGCCCGTACTGTGTGATGTGATTCTGTGATGTGATTCTGACCCTCAAGCAGATTCTTATTCTAATTACTTATCGAATAAATAATGTTCTTTTGACATAATACACACGATCGTTAATATTCATACACTGACGCGAGTCGCAATGACGCAGACAAACCGCGTTGATGCCTCCGAGGAAGAGTAATTACACTTATAATTTGTATCTACGCAGATGTAAATGAAGTGACATTATTTATATTATATATGTATTCCTAAGCTACTTACAAAAGCCGTTCCAAGAAGGTTTGCATAAAAACAAATGAAATCCGTAAATAAATTCACTTTTCAAAGAGGCGCGATTAGTGCGGCACTTATCCTGCAGAGTGTGAAATGTAAACTAAATATTGGCATAGGGAAGACAAACAACAATCCCATGCAGAGGCCATGTGACTGGAACATGTTGTCTCTCATCTCTCGTCTCTCGTGTCTCGTCCCGGGCATGAGCGATGAGCAATGCACCGCGCAGTGCCGGGAACGTCCCGTGAATAGCCAATGGCGCGGCCGATCAATGTCGCCAAGATGATTTGACGACAGTTCTTTTAACATTATTCGAGTTGTTATTGTTTCTTCCAGACAGTAGACCGCAACATATGCTTAAAATAATCGGCAATTTAAATAATATAATAACAAAAATACATTTGATGATTTATAGAGCGCCATTTTTATGAATTAATTACCTCAAAGGCGTTGTAGAAATTTTTTATTTTATTATTTTTTATTTATATAAAATAGACAAATGAGACATAACAAACGAAAAACATGTAGGCGACTCATTTGGACACAAAACGGTGTAACAAAGATAATTCAACGACATGAAACCAAAAAAATCATACATATCAGAAGGAACCCAAATATGTCGACGTCAGCGAGGCACTACTCTTTCCAGAATTTTATATCTGAATACTTTTTATCTGCTTCCATGATTAGAAAAAGTGAAGGGTATTATAGAATGTTAATATTAGAAAAGTACAGGGGTATTTCGAACTGAGTGTAATACCCGAAGAGGTAAGATTCACTACGTGAAACCGAAAAAAAATTCAATTGTGTAGAGCTCTATAATAAATCACTCGTTATTGGATTTCTTTTATATTTTGGGATTTAAAATAAGAAACTATAATGTCAAAAATTAATATGCACATTGGTTAAAATCAAAAATTTTCTGTATTATAATTATTATTATTCATCTAGTTCCGACCAGTTTCGACAGTGTGTTGCCGTAGTGTGTAACCATTATTTGCATTGTTTACAAAAATAAATCAATCGAAAACATGAAATTCAATATATCAGATAATTGCGTAGATTTTCACGGCTGGTAGCAGTATGTTTTTTGAGATCTTGGGAAAATCCGTGTAACTCGTCTTTCTGGACCGAAGTTTCGGAGATCGTTGCTGTCTCCATCTTCAGAGTGGTCATTTACACGGATTCCCAAAAAAAAAAAATAGAAGTTTGAAAAAAATATAAAAACAGTTCAATTATAAAACTCTGTTTTTATGTATCACAATTTTTATATTTATTTTTCGCGGCAGCTGTTTCGTCAACCTATGTTGACATCATCAGTTGTAACAATAATATATCAACTGTTAAATTTTAAACTGTCGCGAAAAATAAAAATTGTGCCACATAACTACAGAGTTTTATAATTTAACAGTTTATAATATTGAAGTATCGTAGTGTTTCGGCCAAAACAACGGACTATTTAAAAAATACATATTATATGTAATAAAAAAATCGTTTATATAGTTCTCTCGACAATGGGACTATTATATAAAACCTTTGAAGCATGTCTAGAAAAATAAATTCAAAAGTGGAAAATCAATATATTAGTTCATAAAAAAATCGTCATTATGGAATTCCATCGAGCCTTAAATTTATTCATAAAAACAAAACACACCTTAAATTTATTCATTAAGCATGTTTTTTTTTAAATGATTAACTTATATATTATGGTTTGGACATATGGAACGAATAGATGAGAGTAGACTGGTTAAAAAGTTGTACACAAGCAGCGTGAGTGGGGAAAAGAAGCCGAGGACGACCGAGGAAAACATGGTATGACCAAATTAATCAATTATTAAAAGGCGGCTACATTCGAAGTCGGAATAATCGGCGTCCGTGCATGCTACGATGTATGAATGTAGAGGAAGCCCGAGAGGTATGCCAGGACAGGGCATTGTGGCGATCCATCCTCTCTGCCTACCCCTCCGGGGAAATGGCGTGATGGTTAGTTAGTTAGTTTAGTTAGTTAACTTATAAGAATCGTATGTTATACAGTGTTCAGAATCCCCCTATATTTGGGTGAGGAGACAGAATTTTAAATATATAATTACATTAAATTAACAAAGATAATTTTATATAACTTCTTTCATTATATATGTAGGTTAATATTAGGCGTCGCGTCGGTAGGAAGAAATAATACGTTCAACGTAGATAAATTAAATTGGGAACATCAGAATACATTGTGGAGATTAACTCAACCGCGTTAATTTAAATTAGATAATAAATTAATTGATTAATTAACAAAGAGAACGCCGACCGAGTTAATCATAATATTGTGGTTCTATCATTATGAAAATGAAAACAAATTTCAAAGACTAATTTAAATTCCGCGTTAATTGACGAAATGCGAAACGCTCGTGCCTCGAGAGTGATAATATTAAAACTAACAATACATAGTTATTCCAGAGGGTGTGTCAAAGCAAAGCAGGGTTGATTCAATCACTGGCAATCTTAACATATGGTCACATTAACAATAAGATCTCTTTGCAAACGGAACTATACGCATGTTGCTATAGTGATCGCGAAAATGAATATTTCGCTCTTTGATATTTTGTTGGTTTTAAATTATGCGACCATGCAATATAAGAAATTTTGGAGGAATAGTCTCGATGAATTATTTCTTCTATATTCGCTTTCACATTGTATTGTGGATTCACATTTGAATAAATGGAATAGCATTTTATATTTTCACAACACTTTATATAAATAATAAAGCGCTTTTCTATTTATTCGATGAATTATATTTGGTATATTTTAAACTTACTAACCATCGTAGGTAGAAAGAATGGACAGCCACATTCTTCTTTACTGACATACTTCTCTCGTTCCTTAACATCATACACCGCGTCATGCACGCACATCGATTTCTCCGACTGCTCACGTGGCCGACATTTAATATTTAATTTATTTGATCATGCCACATTTTCCTCGATACTCTTCTATTTAAATCGTCACCGAGTAATGATATTTGATATTTTTAAATTTACATATTTAGCTATGCGGTTTCTAAATAATACATGATAATTTCAAACAGCCTGCCTTCTATATGACAGCACAACTTCCAAAATATGTCCCAAAAATTCTCATATACTATGTTGTATTCATTGCTGCAATATTTATTCTCTGATAATTAATGTTTTAATTGAAATTTCTTGGTAAAAGTTCATTTTAAATAATGAAAACAAAAACAAATTGAATTTTTTTTATTTTATTATTATGTTTTTAGTGTGCTTCCACTTGTGTTTATGTTCGACCGGTTTCGGCATCTTCCTGCCATCTTCTGGTCAAACCGGTCGAACATAAACACAAGTGGAAGCACACTAAATACATAATAATAAAGAAAAAAATTATCATTTTTTTTTGTTTTCATTATTTATTCTCTGCATATTGCTCCGGGTAAATGGCGTGCTTGTATGTTAGAATAACCCTGCACACCCGTCGAGTCATTGACTCATAAAGCTCGGTTATAAAGAAAATATTAACCAAAAAAAACAAAACTGAGACAGTTGGTGCTAAATCATCTCGCCGCATTATATTTTTTAATGTGTGAAGAAATAAAAACATAATATCGCGGGCCCAGACACAATATAAATATGTATAATCGCGGCCCGGCGAGGATTTACGGCCCGGGGAAGCGCAGATTTTTCTCTCGCATTTATTCGGAATTTTGACACGTGTGCGCAATCTGCGAGGGAAATTGTTCAACTATTCTGGCAGTAACGGATTAAGCGTAGGACCCCGAAATACTACAGGTTCTTCAAATAAAATGTATTATAGTTTTTTTTTATAATACATCAACTAACACACGTATCTACGATGAAGGATCTCGGAATCATCTATGAGAGTAGGCAGACTTTTCATGCACGAGAGGATTTGTGACATTGCATTGAGGATGTTGGGCTTCATCATTCGGACCGGAAGAGTTTTCAGAGATCCCAATGTGCTCAGAGTCCTATACACCGCGTTGGTTCGGAGCAGACTCGAAAGTGGTTCTGTGATATGGAGTCCTCACGAGGCGAGATATTCCGTTATGCTGGAGAGGGTTCAGAAAAAAATTCTGAGGTATCTCTACATGAGGGAGTATGGTAGTCATCCGTGGCTCTATCCCACGGATTTTCTTTTAGGATTGCTGACCGCTGGCTGCTGGGAATGAGATGGGCAATTTATTTAAATTAATCAGGGGATATTTCAAGGCCGTGCTAGAAGGTGTTGGTCTTTTTGTCCCTGATAGATTTCTCCGACAGCGACAGCACAGATTGTTTTACCTACCGGCCACCAGAACCAATCTGCCTCTGGTGACATCGCTGGGAAGAGCAACTAGTCTGCTGAACGCGGTCTCCTCGGAGATCGGCGTCTTTCATATTAGTGAAGGTACGTTCAGGAGACAAATACTCTTGACTTTAGAAAGTATCTTGTCTTCCTAATGTCGAACCATCTCTAATGCGTTCCTGGTACTATGTTGTATTTTTATAATATTTTACTTGTACTCAATAGATGCCATAAGTATTTTGCTGTTTGTAATGTCTTTTGAGTTAATAAACTGATTTGATTTGATTTGAAAAAAAAACGTATCTTGTTATCGAAATGACAAAATAAATTGTTTTTCATATAGTTTATGAAATACTATTTCTTGTTCAGCAAAAATAGTAATAATTAAAAAAAACAACAAAGGAAACAATAACTTGACTCGATCCGTCACTGTGTTACAGCTAACAGGAAAATCCAAAGGGAGGCTGGTGACGGCTTGAGACATAACAAGACAGTTCGTGTCGCAGTTTGGAGTCAGCTCAGAGAACATGACTCTGCTAAACTTAACAGTCATAATATTATACTCTTACATCTGTGGTATTTATTCAGAGTGAAAACTAATCAACATAGAAGTAGACAGGAAGCACTGTTCTCTTTTAACATATTAAAACTCTTCCATATTCGATTTTTGTCAAAAATAATTATCTATCATACCGTTTATCCGATAGGGTAGGCATCACCAATGGACCGCATACCGAGGTTCAGCTCTGATGTCTATTATTTTTTTAATTTCTACTCTTTGCATATACGAGTACAAACATTCCAAAACAACTAATAAACAAACTTCAATCTACGTTCAATGCAGTAGCAAGACTCATTAAAGGTATTCCAAAAAAGTCCCATATTACATAACATCTCAAAGAACTTCACTGGTTTAAAAGTCCAGAAAGGATCCAATATAAACCCTGCTGGTCTTAAAAGCGCTACAGGGGATGACATCAGGAACTCGAATATGTATAACGAATAGTCTAAATTCAAGGAAATCCACATTTCGCTTGGCGAACTCCTCTGCAATAGGAAGTTTGGTTGTGCCAAAGCTTTGCCCTACTATAAATTTCGGGGATCAAGTAGCCGGTCCATCAGCTTGGAACAATCTCCCTTCACACCTTAAATGCATAAATGATCCGACAGATTATAGATCTAAGCTGAAAACCTATCTTTATCGTATTTCATACCCAGCTTAAAACTTGTATATTTTGTTCTATTATACTTTCTAACCGATCGCGAATATCAGATGCAGCGTTCACATTTAGATTTTTTAATTTAAAATACGTCTTAATGCGCCCTTGAAGTGATTATTACATCACAAAAACGGCGCTTTAAAAGTTAGCATATTATTTTTTTATTATTATTATTATCATATGGCTTCAAGAAGCCTGAGATGATTCAAGTTTTTGATGTCGCATTATATTTTTTTTGGCCTGAACACCGATAACGAATACAAAAAGTTACAATTCAGTAAGCGAATTGGGTGAGTAGATATAACTTTTGGGCATGAAATTCGAATAAATTTGTACCTTTTTGATCTGGCGTATTATATTCATACCTCAACTCTTTCGATTAACCTTTTAAATGCCGGGAGGTATTCACATGACGGACTCGGAGGGGCGGCAATTTCTTTTAAAGTTAAATAAACTAACTAACCAACCGTCACGCCGTCTCACCGAAGGGGTAGGCAGAACAAATTGACCGCCACACTGTTCTTTCCTGACATAATTTTCTCGCTTCCTCAACATTCATACATCGTGACATGCACGCACGTCGATTTCTCCGAATCCTCACGTGCCCGAAATTTAATATTTGATTTATTATTTTTTATCGTGACACGTTTTCTAGAAATAGAGGAAGACCGACTTTCTCTATTTCTAGTTCCAGTTACATCGTTAACATATACTTTCTTTACCATTCTTTATCGATTCATTATTTCCATCTGTACAAAACATCACGATGATCATTTTTATAACTAACTAACTAACTAACTAACCATCACGCCGTTTCCCCGAAAGGGTAGACAGAAAGAATGGACTGCAACACTTTAATCGATGCTGCACTCCATCCTTCTCTTTTCGCCAACGCGAGAGACGCGGTGTGATGGGTTGCGAACCTCATCGCCACCAATAGGCATCTCCCGCGCACACTTCGATCATTCAACGTCTACATAATAAATCTAAAACAAATTATATAAAATACAATGATATAAAATAAAATAACACATAAAAATAATTTAACACATAATGTTCTTTTAGATGGTGCACTTGTCGTCAGCTGGACGATCCGGACATTTGTGTTTATTTAATTTTTTATTCCACTGTTTTCATTTTAATTAGGCACTTAAAACAATCCAACACCAGCAAAAACATTTTTATTTATTTATTTATTATTTATTTATTGATCATTTACCAAGTACATGGTTTTAATACCTCCCAACTGGGGTAACCCGTTCTAGGGAGGCATTCCTAGTACTCTATATAATTTCAATATATAATATAATTTACAAATTTAGGGAACAGTTAAGGGGAGCAACACATATCCTAAAGTGTATAACTTAAAATTAATTGACTTATATATTATATAACACTATTTAAACGCTATATTGTCTTATATAACACTATTTAAACTATTTACTTATTTTTAAAAATTATACTACATTCAAGCCGTCCTTTTTTTAATGTCTCCGTAGTAACATGTTTTTTGTAATTGTGCATTGTCATTTTTTGTGGGTCGTTTATAGTTTTGTTAATTATGTTGTAGAAATATCTTTGCGCATAAGAAGTTTTAGTTTTTGTTACAAAATGGTTATGTTTGTTGCGTGTGTTGTACGTTTGTTGTGCTTTTAAGTGTCTGTCGGTGTCCTTGTGGTAGTGCACGACTAAATTTCTTATATATAGTTGTATTATGTCCGGTACTTGAAATTCATCGTAAAGTTGGTCTGAGGGGAATCGATATGGTTTTTTGTTAATGACTCTAATTATTGTCTTTTGGGCTACAATGACTGGGTTTAGTGTAGTTATTGTAGTTCCTCCCCATCCTATTCAACCGTAGTTTAGCGTAGTTTATTAAGAGTACATACATAGTGACTTACAAAATAAATATGCAGTGCATCGTTTACGTCATTTTTTTTTTTTAAGTCATATTTTTACAAAAAACAGGGTTGGCACTCAACTTATCATAATGATACACATAAAAATACACGTATTTTGTTTTAATAAATTAAAAGTCTTTTGGTTACGTTTTGGTGGACAAACGATGCTCTTTTAAAATTAATATAATATCGACAATCTTGAGAAAATGTTGCGTCTTAACATTTAAACATTATTCAAAAATATGTCACTGTGCGTTTAAAATATTAGATTATGTAAAACTGCCAAACTTGGCTACACATTGCGTATCAAAGTACAGCGTGTATACGCGCCGGTCTACCTTCCACGGGATTACAGAGCGCGTATACGCTTGTGGCATAGAACCGGTTAATTCAATGATGCCTTACGTCCAAAATCACTGAAAGGATTTATCTGGATCAATGCGCATATATTTAACGAGTGAAATGTGATATCCTAAATAATATCCCGAATAGAAAACGACGGTGTTTAATTTATAAAACAAGGAAGCAGAATCTCTTGCTCACAATGATTATATGTGTTAGCTGTGAGAAACTGTGGTTCGTCGTTCAGTTGACTATCTGATTTATTGTTTATTCGATTATATTCAATTGTTACGCGTGCGTACTTTAATTGGGAGTCAATACACTCCATACTGGGAGGGTTAAATTTCCAAATAAGTTATCGTTTGCTTTAGATAGTATTATAACTGTCACTTCAATGAATCGATAAACAAACGAACTACACTTCATTTTTACTTCCGCGTCTAAAGTGTTATCTATGCTTTGTATATATGAGTAAATAATTAATTTTACCTATCATTAAATATTTATTAATATTTGTGAAATGTATACTTATATCTGTATACGAATCCTGGATTTTCACCTGTGGGTGGTTAATTTAAAATTTTAATTGTATCTCAATAGAGACGAAGAAACAAACTGATCTGATGCATGATCATAATAACTGATGCATGATCATAATAACAATGGTGGAATGGGGAATGTTGTAATTACATAAAGCGTGCGCTTAACCCAACCAATGACAGGTCATAAGTCCTGTAAACACCTTGATCATCCATATTCAGTTTTCAGTTTGTTTCTTCGTCTCTATTGAGATACAATTAAAAATTTAAATTAAATATTTAATTCGTACTTAACGAACATTCACAATAATCGGAATGTCGGAAAGTCAAAGGTGATGGTTTATGAAAAGGTAGAGCAAATGACAGTTTGTAACATATGTGTGAACGAAGAGAACTCGGAACAGGTGAGGGAATTTGTGTATTTAGGTAGCATGTTCACAGCGGATGGCCGAACGGATAGTGACGTTGAAAAAAGGGTTGGTGCGCGTAACAAAGTGAATGGAGCTTTAAAAATAGTTATTGAAAACAATAATTTATCAATGAAAGCGAAAATGGTCGTTCACAATGGAGTTCTGGTCCCAACCCTTATGTATGGAAGCGAAGCATGGAACTGGCAGAAGAAGGATGAGAGCAGAATCAATGCGGTAGAAATAGGGTTCCTAAGACGTATGTCTGTAGAACGATGTACGACAGAATTTCAAATGCTGATATAAGAAAGAAGTGTTGAGCGGAAGAAAGTATTATGAACAAAAATATGAAAGGATCGCTGCGTTGGTTCGGTCATATGGAACGCATGGATGGAGAAAGAATGGTCAAGAAAGGTATACGAGTACGTTAACGATGTTAATGGAGTGCGGAGTCGAGGCAGACCGAGGAAAACATCACATGAATAAATTAATCAAATTTTAAATGTTGGTCATGTTAGAAGTCGGAAGAATCGACGTGCGTGTATGACTCGTTGTATGAATTTGGAAGAAGCTAGAGAGGTGTGTCAAGATAGCGTAGTGTGGCGGTCCGTTCTCTCTGCCTACCCCTACGGGAAAACGGCGTGATGGTTTTTTTGTCGTTGTTGTTGTTGTTTACAATAAAATGAAGAAAAGAAAAAAAACATTGGGGTCCAATTTTGATTACTTTTACTCGTGTCCACAAATCAATCTTATAAGAAATAATACATCAGATTTCATTTGTTATTCAAGGGTAAAAAAATAATAAAATGATTTAAAAAAAATGAAATAGAACGTTATTTTTTAATTTATTTCGGTAATTAACATTCATTACCAGGAGATAAACATAAATCAAAGCAATTTTTGAATAATGGTATGATTTGAAAGTGGCAGTAACCAGGTTCCAATTTAAAAACATAGCTGATGATTGCTGACATGTCAGCTAATGGGAAGAAATTATACTACGTTAGGTGAAAGGCCTACGACAATGGTTTGTTAGAACGTCAGCCGACATCTTTGGATCGCTTATTTTTTTCCTGTATTGTCAACCTCAATAAAATGGCGGCTTTATATAATTAGCTAAAATAATCTTAGAATTAAAATAATTAACGATCAGCTCACATATTGAATCATAAACAATGGTAGAATCGGTACCTACCTTACAAATAAGCACCTAAGCAGATACCAACATCATGTAAACAGCACGTCTATAGGTAGGTGTATCGAGGATATAATTGGGAATGTACATATGCATACACAACTTCCTTGGATTGTTTCCATGCAAAAATTAATCGCCCGAGTCGAAAGCAGCCAAATGCGAAAGAAAAAAGCGTTTCAATAACTAGAAAAAAATATTTTAAATTTAGAATAGTTTTTAGTTGTTGCGTGGGCCGCGGCGCGTTTGAATCTCCCGCGCCGCCGGCGGTGGCGGTGGCGGGGGCGGGGGCGGATGTCCGGCGGAACGCGTTCGCGAATGCACTTTTCAAATTTCAAAAATATAATGAATAATGGCCGCCGCGCGCGTGCGCTGTGGACGCGGGCCGGGCTCGCGAGCGAATGGCATTATAAATTACTATGTGGCGGGGAGCGCGAATCGCGAACGGCGTGCGGGCCTCATGTGCCCCCGGCCGGCCGCCCTGCTGAATAGCAAAGCGGACAGGGATCACGCATTCGCAGAGATAAGTGACCCCTAGCTTTAGGACAATAATCGTTTGTTTCCTATTAACTTTTTTTCCAATTAATCAAAAGCACCGCCCCAAAGACTTTATCTATTAGCGTAGTAATAATAATCATGCGTTCTCATTTCAATTGAAAAAAAAAAGATTATTCACGAATACTCATAAATTAAATTACCATCATGCCATGTTGAAACTTGTACGAGTAAACAGACTTTTCTTGTACCACCCAGGCTGTCAAATCTACAATTGCTTGATGGCAAATTTTTGCAACTTCAAAATAAGCAAACAAAAGGGGTTTCCAAGTATATCAAGACGACCTTCGTGGCAGAGTGGTTACGAGCTCTGACTTCCATGCCGAAGGTCCTGGGTTCGATTCCCGGCGATGGGCAGTGTGATTGTCACACTGTCTTTGGTCTGGTATAGAATTCACGTGACAATAAAGTGGCGAAAGATTGGCTACCTATCACATGTCACGAGAATCAATATAATAGCTTAAAAATACAAAAATTGTATACAGTAATTGGGTCCAAACGACCTGTTGTACTATACATAGACTAGAGTGATATACTATACATAGACTAGAGTGATTACAAGAGTTCCATATTTCATCATAGATATACATAAATAGACTAAAGTGATTGCAAGAGTTCGACATTATATCATTGATATACTCGTATATACTTGATGTACGGCTGCGAGACATGGTGCCTATCCGAAAGAGATAAACGGAGACTAGAGGCTTTTGAGGATGTGGTCCTATAGAATACTATTTGGAATTTCCTGGAGAGACCACATTACAAATGAGGAGGTTCTCCAAAGAATCGAAAGAGGAAGGCACCTGCTCAGGACCTTGTCCGAAAAGCGTGCAAGATGGATCGACCATGTAATTCGACAAGAAGGCCTCTTGC
This sequence comes from Lepidostoma basale, assembly GCA_022606425.2. Classification (NCBI taxonomy): domain Eukaryota; kingdom Metazoa; phylum Arthropoda; class Insecta; order Trichoptera; family Lepidostomatidae; genus Lepidostoma; species Lepidostoma basale. The sequence continues at coordinate 183,537 of JAHDVF020000079.1, read as the reverse complement.
ATGCCATAATGGAGGGTATGACCGAGGGGACAAACTCTAGGGGACGCCCACGCCGAGAGTACCTGAAGGACCTGTTGGTGGACGTGCGCTGCTCATCATATGCAGATTTCAAAAGAGCCGCACAATACAGGGAAGAATGGAAGAAAATGATAGAGGAAATTGCTGCAAACCAATCCCAGGATTGAAACCAGAGAGAGAGAGAGAGAGAGAGATACTCGTACATAGTCTAGAGTGTCTCGTCTGGTACTGCCCTGTCTGGCTATATGTCCAGTCCATTGCCACTTCAATTATGCTATACGATCCTACGTGTAGATCTCGGCAACTTAGGTTCGATGTATACGCATATAAGTTATATTTTGATATCTGTATTCGATTGTGTTGTAGCCACAAGTGACTCAATGTGTCAACACGGTATAGAGCCTTGGCATTTAAGCTTATGAGATACGAGTATGAATGTTGCTGACGGCACGGTATCACGGTTTTAAATTAACTTAATTTTAAATAGCCCTTGCCCTTCTACGATTATTACACTGACGGGATTATTATACTGATCCTTAATTACTCAGGAATTTAAATTACAAAATTCTAATTTAGAAATGGACTTTGATCATAATTTTAATCCGCAGATTACGAAATAAAGACTCAAAGCTTTCAGAATTAAGATCAATATTTATGACCCGCAATAAATAACACGGAATCCTATTTCTAATCATAGACTAGCGTAAATATCGACTGCCAGGAATTTTTCTTGGATATTGGGAAATTGGACCAAGTTTATGCAAACAAACGAACTCCATAAATTTATGAGGCTAAAACCAATAAGTATCGATAAATTAGTAAATACAAAAACATGCAGAACCGATATATTATAAAATATGTTTTTTTTTGTTTTGATAATATTGTGCTACTAAATATTTTATATATACTTAAATTATTAACTTTTTAAATGTATAAATAGTATACGATATACGTACTGATCTGAATTCTGACCAGCTGGGTATCAGGGCAAGATTCTCGAGGATGTGCTCTCAGAGAGGGCTGAAATATTTTGGACACGTAGCCCGGAGAGATCAGGAAAGCCGTATAATGCTCATCATCATGGGCAAAGTGGAGCGAAGGCTACCACAAGGACGACCACCGAGCCGCTGGTCCGATCAAATCAGGGATCTGACTGGACTCTCATTAGCTGCAGCCTGGAGACTGACGGGTGACAGGAGCGCATGGCGTGCCATGGTCAATAGTTTACAGGATGGACACGACCCTCAATCGTGAGGAATACAACTGAGAAGAAGATATGTATTAGTATAATATAATACAATCCAAATATGTCGAGTAAAATAAACTAAATAGAAGAAAAAAATATTTTTAATTTATTTAAAAACATATTATTACGGAATATCAGGTTGTTGATACATAAGAAATAAGTTTATCAAAAAATAAATTAAATAAAAATGTCATGTTATGACCGGTTTCGTTAGTCTCTCTAAAATCGCTTTGTTAGTGTACGATTTTTAGAGGGTTTACTCTGCAAAGGTCATAAGCATAATTTCTTTGATATAAAAAAGAGATTGCATGTGACAATGGGTGATTGCGTATGAAATTTAGCCATCGGGTGTATTATAAAAAGATTTTTTTTAAATGCTAAATTGCAAACTTTCACGTAAACCGATAGCTCCAAAATTGGAAACCACATGAAGTAATAATTAGGTCCTTACATATGAAATTGGCGTTTTGCCGTACTGGCAACTTTGATCTCAAATATCTTCTCTTTGGTTAGGAATTCCAAATTCAAATTTATACAGCTATTTACTCAAGTATTTGTGTTTCGAAAATTATAATTAATTTGTTTTTTCCTCAATTGTTTTTGTTCTTTGCGTCACTCAGTTTACAAAATGGAAAACTTGAAATATCGCGTTATTAACGAGTACGAGTTCCACCGTGGCACCAGTGCTGCAGAAACGGCTCAAGGATTAATGATGTGTATGGCGACGGTGCCGCAAAAGAAAAAACAGTGCGTTTTTGGTTCCAACGTTTTCGTTCTGGAAATTTCGACCTGTAGAACAAGCCCCGTGGACGGCCGGAGACCAAAGTTGATAACGAAGAATTGAAGGCTATTGTGGAAGCGGATCCATCGCAAACCACGTCCGAGTTAGCTGCAGGCTGCGGTGTTAGTGATAAAACTTTTTTAATCCACCCACTTGAAGCAAATTGGGAAGGTGAACAAGCTTGAAAGGTGGGTACCTCACGAATTGAGTGAAGCAAATCAACAAACGCGCGTTGACTGCTGCGTTGCATTACTCAACCGGCACAATAATGAAGGGATTTTGAATCGAATCATTACCTGTGATGAAAAGTGGATCCTGTATGATAATCGGAAGCGCTCATCGCAATGGCTGAACCCTGCCGAACCAGCTAAACCATGCCCCATTCGAAAATTGACTCCAAAAAAGTTACTTGTGAGCGTTTGGTGGACTAGTGCTGGTGTCGTTCAGTACAGCTTTCTTAAATCTGGCCAGACGATTACGGCAGATGTCTATTGTCAGCAACTGCAAACCATGATGGAAAAGCTAGCTGCTAAACAACCGAGGCTGGTTAATCGCTCTAGGCCACCGCTGCTTCATGATAACGCTAGACCACACACTGCACAACAGACGGCTACTAAATTAGAAGAGCTTCAATTGGAATGTCTAAGACATCCACCGTACTCTCCGGACCTTGCCACAACAGATTACTATTTTTTTCGAAATTTGGATAACTTCTTGCAAGGGAAAAAATTCAACTCCGATGGGGCAGTCCAAACCGACTTCAAAGATTTTATTGATTCCCGTCCGAATGGTTTTTTTAGTAAAGGGATTGATGAACTACCTTTTCATCACAGGTAATGATTCGATTCAAAATCCCTTCATTATTGTGCCGGTTGAGTAATGCAACGCAGCAGTCAACGCGCGTTTGTTGATTTGGTTCACTCAATTCGTGAGGTACCCACCTTTCAAGCTTTTTCACCTTCCCAATTTCCTTCAAGTGGATTAAAACAGTTTTATCACTAACACCGCAGCCTGCAGCTAACTCGGACGTGGTTTGCGATGGATCCGCTTCCACAATGGCCTTCAATTCTTCATTATCAACTTTGGTCTCCGGCCGTCCACGGGGCTTGTTCTGCAGGTCGAAATTTCCAGAACGAAAACGTTGGAACCAAAAACGCACTGTGTTTTCTTTTGCGGCACCGTCGCCACACACATCATTAATCCTTCGAGCCGTTTCTGCAGCACTGGTGCCACGGTGGAACTCGTACTCGTAAATAACGCGATATTTCAAGTTTTCCATTTTGTAAACTGAGTGACGCAAAGAAAAAAAAACAATTGAGGAAAAAACAAATGAATTATAATTTTCGAAACACAAATACTTGAGTAAATAGCTTTATAAATTTGAATTTGGAATTCCCAACCAAAGAGAAGATATTTGAGATCAAAGTTGCCAGCACGGCAAAACGCCAATTTCATATGTAAGGACCCAATACTTTGTCCCTTGCCCTGAACAATAATTCCAATAAAGTTCTTAAGTAAATCTACTATTTATTCTATGGAAGTTATAAAAATACGTTTTGTCCATAAAAAATATTTCTTGTACGAGTGGTATAAATTTAAGCAAAATATGGCTTTATTATTGGGTATTAAAAAATCTTGTATATTACATAAGTTTTATACTTGTTAATAAATAAAATAGACAAAAGAATGGCTTTTATTTTATTTTAAAAGACGAACGAATAGATGATAAAAAAATAGGATGTAGGATAAAATCTCCCACACATCTTGACATTCCTACTTCCGTTCCCACATACAGGAGCTTTGTACACGTAACCGGAAGCTAATCTCCGTACGGGGATATGGAGTGGGTACCCTTAAAGAAATTAGGTACCCGGCTGTAAAAGTATTTTACATAAAAGAACGTTTTAAAATCTAAACACAAATCATAAATGTGCGTATGGAGTTACAGGAAACAGATACTAACAATTCGTGGTGTACGATTTAAATTAAATATTTAATCCTAAGCACGAAGTACCTACGATAAGTGTGTAAAACCCATATTTTAAACGTACTATTCAATTTGACATTTGATAATGCCTTAGAAGGGCGAAACATGTCATTCCCATAAAATATAATAAAACTTCTAGAAAACTGATGTTTTCATTCGTATTAAGTACTATTCAAAATTGGAACGGAGTGATTCGGTTACTAAATCCGAAAAAAATAACAAAATAATTATATATATATTTTGATGTTAAAAACTACATTCACAGATGCTCACCTACCAGAGACTTAACGAATGCTGTCATGGTAATTGCCAATATTATTAATAATTTTCACTTGTGCGTACCCCATTCCAATAATTTATTTACTTGAAATGGGATAACTTTTATAAAAGCTCATGAATTTTTATATAAATGTCCTGTGTGCTTTCGTATGAAGACTCTTTTTGTGGTATGATGTTTATAATTAAGAGCCAACCGGTTTCGCTGGTGACTAAACATCATCAGGGTAATAAAACAAATAAAATTATGGTAACTAATGTAATGTCGTATTACAATGTTATTGCTCGATACGGAAGTACGGTAATAAAATAACATAATAAAAATCTATATTTGTTTAATACCAAAAAAATATTCCTAACCGTTTATAATGATACTGTATTTAATCGTTATATTCTTTTGGTATACCCTGTAAAGAGAAACAGAGGGGACTTCAAAAGAACAAGGATTCTATTCATAGTTACAATGTATGTGAAATTGTTCTCATTTTTAGAAATAGCGGCGGCCCCTATATTTCGAGCTCTTTTAAAAGGTCAAAAACATAGTCCTTATCGCCAGGAGATACTATAGTTCGTTAAATATGCAAAAAACAAAATATTATATCTAAAAATGTTAGTACACAATGCTTGTGTTTCATAAAAGTAATTCATGAAATTGGGAAGAAAAGAATCTTTATATCTAATACGATTTTATCTGGGAACCATGTTTACAAGATATGGAATAATGGAGAAAGATATCGGAAGAAGGGTTGGAGCTGGAATCAAAATAAATGGTGCACTCACAAGTCATTACCGCAAATAGAAATATATTGACTGAAGCAAAGATGGCAATGCACAATAGAGTTCTAGCCCCGACCCTTATGTATGGAAGTGAAGCTTGAAGTTGGCAGATGATGGATGAAAGTAGGATAAATGCAGTAGAAATGAGGTCACTAAGAGTGTGGTAAATCTGTAGGTATATGATAGACTGTCAAATGCAAGTATAAGAAGTGAATGCGGTGCGAATGAAATTGTTGTGAACAAAATAATGAAAAGGTCGTTTGGACATATGAATGAGTGAAGACAGAATGGTGAAGAAGGTACTCGTATATGTAAACGAGGTAAACGGAGCTAGAAATAAGAAAGGCCGAGGAAAACGTGGCACGAACAAATCAATCAAATATTAAATGTCGGTCACGTGAGGAGTCGGAGAAATCGACGTGCTTGCATAACAAGATGTATGAATGTAGATGAATCGAGAGAAGCATGTCAGGGCAGAACAGAAAAAGAACTGAACCTCTGTAGGTATGTCAGAAAATCCTAATCCAAATCTATATAATTCAGTCCACATACAAACCAAGATATTATTAATGGGTAAAGTGGAGGAACATCGGGGAGTTGGTAGAAGGCAATTGTCCAGGTTGCGGAACCAAGAATGGACAGGAATTACAAGAGTTCAGAACCTGTTCTTTATTCTGAAATGTGGCTCCATCGCGGAATGCTTAGAATTCCCTGGACAGACATGGTTACCAATACCGAAGTCCTGAGGCGAGCTAGAGTTGACAGGAAACTATTATCAACTATCAAGGTTCGGAAGATTTCACATCTGGGTCATATACTGTGTGGGGAAAAGTACCACCTTTTCCAACTGATATTGGAGGGGAAAATTGAGGGACGCCGAGGGCTTGGCAGGAGACAAATGTCCTGGCTGCGAAACGTGAGGGAGTGGACCAGCATCTGTAAAAGGGGAGGAGCGGTTCCGAGCGGTGCAGGACAAGGACAGCATAGAGGAACACAGAAGGGTTCCCACCACATACCCGAGGCTGTTATAGGGTGCAGCGGCACCCTTTCGTCTGCCTCGCTCGTACACTTTCTAGGCCTGTCCCCCGTCCATCCGGGACATACATTTTATTTACGCAAACACATTGGGATGCCAGGCCACATTTACTCTACTTTGTATTTCCTTCTGTGTCCCGCACTTCCACATGTAAACTACTATTTATTTAAAAATATAGAAATAATAACAATCTTACAAAATAGAGTCTTACCACCTAGTTTTAAACTGCTTAAAACTAGGCAGGACAAGGACAGGTTCGCCGAGGTGATCGCCAAGTGATTAAGAACAGATATGCCTTTGCTGCAGTGATCGCCAACGTTGGGGGGGACCCGACACGGCACTAAAAGAAGAATCAATAAATAAATAATGATTAATTAATCAAAAACCGAACGATAATGAATACCCCTGTACTGCTGCAGACAGTCTGTGTCAATGTCGCCAAGGAGGCGGCTGTGTTCGATTGTCGCCATGTCTGCCCGCGCATATCAACTGACAATCAAAACACTCGCCTTCCATCACAAGTGACAACCATCGGGACGGACCGCTAAGAGTGACGTCTGATTTGACGAATATCTTTTTACCGAGTGTCGTCCCCTGCCAGAGACTACAAGGATGTCTCAAGGGTGCGGGCTGGCTTTGGGATCGGGTCCCCCTGGGTTAATTAATACCGGAACTGGCCGCACAGGGCTGGAGCGGGAGTGTAGATCGCCACAATTCTCATTACATGACAATTATTAGATAATTAAATATCATATATTGATTAATTATTGATTAAATTATCATATATTGATTAACTCAAATCAAATCAAATCAAATCAGTTTATTAACTCAAAAGACATTACAAACAGCAAAATGTTTAAGGCATCTATTGAGTACAGGTAAACTATTATAAAAATACAACATAGTATCAGGGAACGCATTAGAAATGGTTCAACATTAGGAAGACAAGATACATACGAACTCCTCAACAATATATCGACTGAAGCAAAGATGGCAGAGCACAATGAACGTTGCGGGTCCGTTGGCGTGGAATAGTTGTGTGTACTCCATGTTAGTATTAAGTATGAGGATAGTGACGTTAAATTTAAGAAACATCTGAAGACTGCACTGTTCGGTCAGTCATTTCCTAATGCGCCCTTGGAGTAATTGATTTTACAAAACGGCGCACTTAAAATACAAATCATAATAATAATAATAATAATAATAATGAAGTTCTAGTCCCGACCCTTATGTATGGAAGTGAAGCTTGGAGTTGGCAGAAGAAGGATGTAAGTAGGATAAATGCCGTAGAAATGAGATCACTAAGAAGAATGTGCGGAAAAATAATGTATGATAGAATATCTATTGATGAAGTCAGAAAGGAATGTAAGGCGGATGAAAGCGTGATAAATAAAATTAAGAAAGGGTCACTAAGATGATTTGGACATATGGAACGAATGGATGAGGGAAGAATGGTTAAAAAGATATATACAAGTGGTGTGAATAGGAAAAGAAGTCGAGGAAGGCCAAGGAAGACATGGCATGACCAAATTAATCAAGTGCTGAAAGGCGGCCATGTTCGAAGTAGGAACAATCGACGAGCGTGCATGTCACGATGTGTGAATGTAGAAGAGGCGCGAGAATTATGCCATGATAGAACAATGTGGCCATACATCCTCTCTGCCTATCCCTGCGGAAACGGCGTGATGGTTAGTTATTTAGTTTATTTTTCTCAACATTCATAAATCGTGTTATGCGCTCACGTTGATATCTGCATTTGGCACTCTATAATCCAGAGATTTACACACATTCGTTTAAGAGATCTCATTTCCATGGAATTTATTATATTTTTACGGGGCAGGAATGGTGCATGTATGTGTGGTCTTACTAAAACACCCGGCACCCCTGGAAACGAAACAAAATTGGCCAAATCTCCCACCACAATAGGAAATAGAATAGAAGAGATGATATCCTGTTTAAAGCCATTTCCACGAGATACTCGTAAGCTTGCCATTGACAAGGAGATTATACTTTCATCCGTTTTTTGCCGGTTCCATGCTTCACTTCCACGTATAAGAATCGGTACACGAATCCCGTTGTTGTACACTGTCGTATTAGCTTTTTTGAATTTAGTACTTTTAATTGTAATGATTTTTTTTTCTCCTTTCTGCTTACGCCTTCGGATAAACTGCGTGGTGGTTACTTAATTAAGATGATTTGTGTACATGGAACCAACAAATAAAGTAAGTTACTTAAATAACGCAACTGAAGCATGTAACTGAGGAAGGCTATTGGGTGATTGCAAACGAACGCTGTTATCCTGGTCAATCGGGGAATTTACTGAACCAAGTGTGTAATGGGACTTTGATTATTTATCATTATGGATGGAGTTTCTCTCCAAACCTTTGCCTTCCGTTTTTATATCGATAAATGTATATACTTATTGGCTGTAAACATCGTGTTTACTACATCTCTGTTCAAACGCACTTTCTTATCACTCACCTTTATATATAATACAATACCAGTATGTCCCTTAAAACATATACATATTTTTTTCTTTATTGGTTTCAAAACACATTATTATGATCCTAGTTGATTTATTGTTTCTTAAACAATGATGTTGAACTCCATATTAAACAATTAATACGAATGAAAACGTCAGTTTTCTAGAAGTTTTATTATATTTTATGGGACTAACATGTTTCGCCCTTCTAAGGCATTATCAAATGTGCCGAAACTTCAACTCCTTGCAGTTTATATACACTAGCAAATTGAGCAGAATATGGTAATTAACGAAAATTGATGTGACTTTATACATTTTTAATAAAGCATTATTTGGGTAGGTCCAGAAATATTGGAAAGTGTTTCTTGGAACTCGTTAAGAAATTTTATGTGTAGTCACATCAATTTTCCGAAACATGTCGTGATTTTTAATATTTTGTGGATTATAAACAACTATATTTTCAATTCCCAAAGTGTATTACTATGGAATTCCACAGTGCCTTAGCTTTCAATAAATTTATATTTCTAGTTGTTTTAAATTTAAATTTTTTAATTTTTGTGTTAACCTTCAACTACAGAGCTTACTCAGTCAGGGGTCTATGGGCTGTCTATATATATATATATATTCCGACATTAGCCTTACAGCTGAGGAAATCATAGACAACTTTAGCCGGAACAATTAGGGTATGTCTCTATGGGGAGAGTAAAAAGTTTAAATGATCTATCAAGTTCAGTTCTCAACTTAGAGTCTAACAGATAACTTACTAACCTGCCTCTGGTGATGCCGGTGGGGAGAGAAATCAAACTGCTGAACATGATCGCTTCGGAGATCGATGTCTTTCATATTCGTGAAAGTACGTTCAGAAGACAAAAATACTCTTGACTTTGGAGAGTATCTTGTATTCCTAAAGTCGAACCATCTCTCATGCGTTCCTCGTATTATAATATATATTTATTATATTTTATTGATTAAATACACGAGACGAGAAAAATTCTAAAGTCTTTCATATCAGTGACAAACTGATATGTCCTCTTATCATCCCAAGACGACAATGTCGAAACGAGGAGGTCTATGACGAGTGTTCTCACGAAATTTTCAGTTGGTGAGGCGGTGCGCCGTGTCAAGAGTGCGTCCGAAACACCCGATGCCGGCCTGGCCGAGCAGCTTCTGAGAAAGGCGCTGAGACCGATTTGTGAGATTAATGGTCCATATTGTTCGCGCCGTTTTTATGACTACCGATCTATCCCGAAAGCTCCCTGACCCCGCCAGCTACACATTATGTTTAGACGAAAGTTCGTGTGGATTCTGTAAAATTTGTTACAGGCAGGTCATATGAGCCAGAGAAGTAAGAAAACTGGGAATTCGACGAATAGATGAAGAAAAAATAAAGCAGAAACGTCACTAATCAGTAATCTTAGATAATAAATGTTAGAAAGTAAATGATACATTGTTCTATAGATATTTTATCTGTTAAGGAAAAAACAATTATCACGGTAATTAATACGAATGAAAACGTCAGTTTTCTAGAAGTTTTATTATATTTTATGGGAATGACATGTTTCGCCCTTCTAAGGCATTATCAAATGCTTTGCTAATGCCTTAGAAGGGCGAAACATGTAATTTCCATAAAATATAATAAAACTTCTAGAAAACTGACGTTTTCATTCGTATTAATTATTTAATATGGAGTGTTACATCATTGTTATAAAACCTTTAAAATCGTATTCCTGCTCTTTACTATTACTTAAGTGATGTTCTCTTTGGTAGACGTTCTATCTAGACGATTCTGTAACTAGCTCCGAAACGTTGGTAGAAGAAGCTTCTAACAAATACGGACATCCACAAAATCACAATAAAGATAATTCTATAAACCGTGATAGTCCAAGCACATAAAACAAAGTATAAACATAACGTGTGACCACAAAGCTGAAATTAATAAAAATCAAGAAGACCTTCTAGTTCCTTCATCACATTGCTGCTAATGATATTAATAAAATGAAAAATATGTACATAATCTAATAATAGAACTCCGGCGCTTACCGCCATTTTAAAATTAAAAATGTCCATCAGGCGCGGAGTCCGCTCATTGGGAGTTCAGAGTCGGCCGTAATAAATCTGATCCCTGTATTGGGGAGATGAGAGACGGCCGCCGTGATTTGAATAATGTTGGGGGAATATCGCCGATTCCGGCGTCCAGATAAAAGAGGCGGAATACCAGTAAGCAGGTCCCAGGATTAGTACGAGACGCACGTAACTCGAGAATGGCGCATAAATCACACACACGTCAAAATATACTAGGATTGTATTCTATTAAAAATTATTGTATAATACTTATTGATACAGAATAATATTATTCATTTTAATTTTACATTTTGGTCATTTTTAAAACTCACGAACTAACCAACACGCCGTCTATCCGAAAGGGTAGTCGGAAAAAATGGACTGTCACACTTTAACCGATGCGGAACGCGGGAGACGCGGTGTGATGGGTTGCGAACCACATCGCCACCAATAGGCATCTCCCGCGCACACTTCGATCGTCCAACATCTATAAAATAAATCTAAAACAAATAATATAAAATACAATGATATAAAATAAAATAACAAAATAAAAATAATTTAACACAAAATGTTCTTTTTAGATGGTGCACATATTGTCTATAATTTATGTTATTATTATTATTATGATGATTTTTATTTTAAGTGCGCCGTTTTGTAAAATCAATTACTCCAAGGGCGCACTAGGAAATGACTGACCGAACAGTGCAGTCTTCAGATGTTTCTTAAATTTAACGTCACTATCCTCATACTTAATACTAACATGGAGGCTATTCCACGCCAACGGACCCGCAACGCTGAAAGCACGATCATAGAAACATGCTTTATTGGCTCTGACTGGAATCGCGCTGGCGCTCTCTGGTGTCGAGCTATGTTCCACGTATTCACCGTTTTTTTGGACATTTTAACAACCATCACGCCGTCTCTCCGAAGGGGTAGGCAGAAAGAATGGACTGTCACACTTTTCATTCCTGGTATACTTCTCTCGCTTCCTCTACATTCATACATCGTGCATACAATATAAGCTCTGCTGAACAGTATTTGAGGGGCTGCATGGAATGGCACCCGCCTACATATCTGAACTCTGCATCACCGAGAACCAGAATGCGAGACAGTCTACATTGCGACCAGCAAAGTCTTCTGCGATGGGTAGATTGTACGTAACGAAGAGTTATCCTCGCAGAAATTTCAGTCACCGGGCCTTTGCTGTAGCTGGCCTCTCGGCCTGGAACGGTTTCCCCGCAGACTTAAAGTGTATTGAAAACCCATCAGAGTTTAGATCGAGGCTCAAAACGCACCTGTACAAACTGTCCTATCCTGATGCAAATGTTGACCGACTGCGTCAGGTGCAGCCCCCATACTAAAATGTTTTATTTTTAACAAAAATGTTAATTTTTCACAAATTTATTTAAAAACGCGCCAGAAGAAGTGTAACTTCAAAATATGTGATTTGTATTACTTATTAATATTCGAATTTTTGTACTAATATTATATATTTGGTACAGGTTCTTTCTTCTTAATAATTTTTTTTTACAAATAATATTTTGTTTTTCCGAAACATTCGATATTACCCCACTAAAATATGACAGTTCGTTGGTACTATTTTACACTTTTTAAGACAAACTTCATTAGTGTCTCGCTTTAGATATGTTTTCGCAATTCGTAAGTTGGCACGCGTGTGAAATGTCCGGGCGTTATTTATCATTGATGGCTAACTTCATCATCTCGTATTTCCGTAACAGGGTGCGCGCGCAGATCTCAATTTTACCCTCTATTAAGCACGCAAAAAATATGTATAACTTTAAAAAGGATCCCTTAGATCAGTGGTCGGCAAACTCATATTCTTGTTTTTAGAAACTGGGTAAAACTAAAATTAGTAATATCTTTGACCAGTTAATAGAAAAATAAGAAAAAGAAAAAAAAGCTGTATTTCTGGATTGGGGGTGATGAATGAAGTGGATGTACTCACCCTTGACACTGTGCGACCTCTTCTTTTTCCTGTGCGTGGACAGTGGTAGTGGTGTGTCCAACGGGGGCTGAGGTGATTGGGAGCGGGGCAGCTGGTGGAGGGTGGTGACAGGGGCGCGGGGCCGCCCCGGACCAGGGGGTCCCACCACTGTGCCGCATGGGGGCGCGCGAGGCGCCTCCGCCACGGGCACCTCACTTGGTACAGAAGTCACCTGCCAAGGAATAATAAAACATTCAATAATACATACATACATATTTTAAAAAAAAAAACAATTTTATTAATACAAAAAATATATCAATGAAAGCAAAAATGATCGTTCACAATGGAGTTTTAGTACCATTGCTGATGTATGAAAGTGAAGCATGGAACTGGCATTTTTACAAAGGACTCCCTTCACATCCTAACCCCACAATAAAAGACCTCTCAAATTATGACCCAAACACCTCCAGCAGCCACAAGTGCCCAGAGGAACACCCAGGGCCACCCAAATAATGCCCCCGTATAAACTAACAACCCACCAAATCACCTTCCAACAATGTTCCCATCAGACGTAAGTGGAATAGCCACATGAGCTGAACCTCTGTAAGCCAGAAGATCCAAGACCAAGTCTATGTCCAATATTAGTATTTTTTTTGTATACAACAGGTCGTTTGAACCCAATTACTGTATACAATTTTATTTTAGCTACTATTTTGATTCTCATGACATGTGATAGGTAGCCAAACTATGCCCATTTTACTGTCACATGAATTCTACACCAGACCAAAGACAGTGTGGCAATCACACTGCCATCGTCGGGAATCCAACCCGGGACCTTCGGTATGGAAGTCAGAACTTTTACCACTCTGCCACGAAGGTCGGCACTTCCTAGTATATACGTGAATTTAGCATTAACTTATAAAAAAATCTGGAGTTCCACAAGGGTCCGATCGAGACCACTATAGATAATTTAGGAACAGAAAGACATGTAAGATGAAATAATGATTTTTACGTGAATTGCGGAAGAACCTGTGAAGAACCCTGACGAAGGTCGACCTTTTTCCGTTGTCGTATTGTTTTGTTGAGGGGTAATTATTGTGACTATGGTACATGTTCTAAAATAAAAATATTTAATAACATTATTTTTTTTTATAAGTTAACAATAATAACGCTTCCGATTTCATTATTTAACAAGAGCCTTTAACAAATCGTTTGTAAAATCTTCATACTTTGAAATCATTTTGATTGGCAATCAAACTTTTTGGTGGCAATCTATTTTGATTAATTCAATAATGTTCCATACGGCTCAATCACTCATGTCGAGTGAGCATCTTACTTGCGTCACGTGGTACGTATAGCAGGCAGGCACGTCGCGTGTATGAACTGTATTATCTTCAAACCACAAACACTCTAACATAATGATCACGAATGTCTTCTCTCTAGAAGGTTAGCCCATAATTGAGAGACACGAAAACCGCACACCATGTAAATAAATAATTATTAATAATCAATATACGTGACCCTTATGTATGGAAACGAATCATGGAACTGGCAAAAGAAGGATGAAAGTAGAATAAATGCAGTAGAAATAAGATGTCTTAGACGAATGTGTGCATACTCTGTGAATGATGGAGTGTCGAATAAAAATATAAGAAGTAAATGAGGTGCAAATGATGGTGTTATGAAAAAAATAATGAAAGGATCATTAAGATGGTTTGGACATATGGAAAGAATGAATGAAGAAAGAATGGTAAAAAAATTATATGTTAACGATGTTAATGGAACCAGAAAAAGAGGAAGACCGAGGAAAACGTGGCACGATCAAATAAATCAAATATTGAATGTCGGCCATGTGAGGAGTCAGAGAAATCAACGCGCGTGCATGTCACGATGTATGAATGTTGAGGAAGCGAGAGAAATATGTCAGAAAAGAAAAGTGTGACAGTCCATTCATTCTGCCTACCCCTTCGGGGAGACGGCGTGATGGTTAGTTAGTCAGTTAGTTTTTTATATGTGATCATTCGGGCAAAACAACGGAAAATATAATAAATCATATATAATATAAGACAGCCTTAGTGGAAGTGTGGCAATAGCTATGTCTGTCACACTAAAGGTTCGATTACCGGCGATGAAAAATTGAAAAAAATCACATTGTTTTTGGTTTGATAGAATACACGTAACAATAAAAATGGCAACAGACTTGCTACCTATCACATATCATGAGATTTAATAGCTAAATACTTGGTTACAGTATTCTTCTTCTTCAGCCTATTCTCGTCCACTCCTGGACGAAGGCCTCCTCCATTCACTTCTACGTCACTCTGTCTTGTGCAGACTGTATCAAGGTTATTCCGACATGTCTGTTCAGGACATCCTTCCACCGTAGTTGTAGTCGCCCTGCACTTCTCTTTGCCGTCCACGGTCTCCAAGTCAGCAATCTTCTTGTCTATTTTTCGTCTGAGCTTCTAGATACTTGACCTGCCCATTGCCATTTTATAGTCGCTACCCGGTGGATGATGTCAGTGACCTTTGTTTTTTCTCTAAGCGTATCGTTTCTGACTCTGTCTCTTAGGTTTATTCCTAACATGGCTCTTTGGGTCACTCGTAGTTTCTCGGCACTTTGTTTGGACAGTGTTATAGTTTCAAGACCATAAGTACCAACTGGCAGAACACAGGCTTCATAAACTTTTCGTTTCAGTAATACGAGTAGGTCTATGTATACAGTAATTGGGTTCAAATAATCTGTTGTACAAAAATGTGGAGAACAACGGGAATCCACATTACAACTACAGAATTGTTGAATGAATTAAAATTTTGTTAAAGTATTGAATTATAACTGTATTTATATGGTAGTGGTCAGAGATAAAAAGTGTAGTGATACCATTACAGGAGAAACAGTGAGATAATTAGTTCCAGCAAACATTCATGTTATACTTAGTTCATTTAGATGATTTGGATAGGTATATGGAACGAATGGATAAGAGAAGAATAGTAAAAAAAAATGTATACAAGCAGTGGGAGTGGAAAAAGAAGTCGAGAACGTACGAGAAAAACATGGCACGACCAAATTATTCAATTGCTGAAAGGTGGTCACATTTGAAGTCGAAAAACTCGACGAAATGCCATGTTACGATATAGGGAGTTCAAGAGGTATGTCAGAATAGAGCATTACAGTGGTCCGTCCTCTCTATTCACCATTCCGGAGAAACAGCGAGATGGTTAATTAGTTAGTTAATAAAATAAGAAAGAAATAATTGCTGGCGATTGGATGCAAAAGTCACAAGATAGGGATACGTGGAGAAGTATGGGGGAGGCCTATGTCCAGCAGTGGACGACAACGGCTGTCTAAGTAAGTAAGTAAGTAGTACATACCTTTAAAACATTTTTAACAGTTTTCCTGTCTCTTGAAAGGTAGGCACCGATGGAGTGTCTTCTCCGGTTGGACCCAGGCAAAGGCATCGTGTGGAAAACATCATCAGATTCACCAAACTCCTGGAGTCTCCTCTTCATCATGGTATTGTGCGTCTCTGCGACTTTGATTTCAGCGCATGACCGCAATGAGATGTTCCTACTGTGCGTGAAGCGCCTGTTGCTCTTCATGCTGAAGGGGTCGGAGTGGTTCGGGGGCGCGATGTCCGCCGGCCTTGGTTCACCTTGCAAGATTGCCTGCGCTTCATTAGACCCCGCGGATCCAGAAGACAGAGACCTTAAGAGAGATCTGAAGCTTCTCCTGCTGGTCTCAGATCGCGGCGAGGATATTCCTCCATTAGGAACTAGATAGCCTCCATACGTTGGGCTCGTAGGGCTCCTGAGAGATTCGTGTCTAGTTTTTTGTGGACTCAAATGAAAACTGGAAGCTTCCCCTAAACTTAGAGTTCTCGGAATACAGAGGTTTCCATTGCCATTTTTGGCGTTTTGCGTGGAATGATTCGGGCTAAAGCTCTCACTGAAACTGCCGGATAACATCTTGGATTCTTTGGAGCGAAATGGATTTGAGTTCGGCTGTATGTATAACTCGCTATTTGGCACCGCAAAGTATGACGGATTGTCTGAAACAAAAGTTAAAAAAACACACAATTAATTAACTTATATATCACAATATTTTTAACCAAAAATAAACTTAATTAATTTTATTATTCATCACATTTATTCTTCGTAAATAATGAATATTTTGAAATAATTTATTGACTATTACACATATTCTAGTTATTTCAATGTTTGCCACGATCTGTTCTGAATCAATTGTTCGGACATTAGTACTGGTAATTCACAAAATATGTTTACCTCAAAAAATAAATATATCAATACTTATTAGGCATACTTAAACAAACGCAAATATTAAACTAACTAACTATCACGCCGTCTCCCCGGAGGGGTAGGCAGAAAGAATGGACCGCCATACTGTTCTGTCCTTACATACTTCTCTCGATTCCTCTACATTCATACATCTTGTCATGCACGCACGTCGATTTCTCCGACTCCTATACTGCGAAACACTACGATACTTCAACATTATTACTGTTAAAATTTAAAACACTGTTATAATATCACAATTTATTTTTATTCACTGAGAGTGTCGCGACAGCTGTTTCGCCAAACGATGTTGGCATCATCAGGTGTTACATCACAATAAACTATGATGATGCTGATGATGCAGGTGTTACAATAAACTATGATGATGCTGATGATGCCAACATCGGTTGACGAAACAGCTGTCGCGACACTCAGTGAATAAAAAGAAATTGTAATATTATAAAAGTGTTTTAAATTTTAACATTAACATTTTATTATGGTTCATAAAGCAAATTGATTTAATCGAAATGTATCGAAAATCTAATGAAACAAATACAGCAAAAAAATTACGTGAATATAAATATTATATATAGAATAACAAAAAAAAATGTAGTAGACAGTAGCTGAATGTCACTCGTAACGAGTGTACGAACTAGAAAGAATTCTATGCCCTTGGAGTAAACGAAAACGTTGTATGATAGAATACCGAACGATGAAATAAGAAAGAAATGTAAGGCAGATGACTGCATCATGAATAAAATTTAAAAAGGATCCCTGAGATGGTTTGGACATATGGAACGAATGGATGAGAGTAGAATGGTTAAAAAGTTGTACACAAGCAGCCTGAGTGGGAAAAGAAGCCGAGGAAGACCAAGGAAAACATGGCATGACCAAATTAATCAATTACTAAAAGGCAGCCACATTCGAAGTCGGAATAATCGACGTATGAATGTAGAGGAATCCCGAGAGGTATGCCAGGACAGGCCATTGTGGCGATCCATCCTCTCTGCCTACCTCTCCGGGGAAATGGCGTGATGGTTAGTTAGTTAGTTAGAAGACAGTAGCTTAATGTCACTCGTAACGAGTGTACGAACTAGAAAGAATTCTATGCCCTTGGAGTAAACGAGAACAATATTAATTGAGGGTATTGGAAGCTAAAAATAAACGGGGCTATTGTGGATGAAGTTGAGATTGGCTATTGATAGGTTCGGCTAATAATACAGCGATGGGCGCCGCAAACAAGCCAACAATGAAGAGACCGCCATTGTTGAGAGGAGCATGTGAAGTGCTATTCTTACCATTGAACGTGAGTCAATGCCGTATCGGTCCCATAAGAGATTAATTGACGAGTCTATTCAGTTGTTCGGGCCACCAATTCAAGGAGGTGGTGTGCGGCTTATAGTATGTAGTTAACAAAACAAACTGTACCCGCGGTAGGCCCCCGCAGCCGGCTGCTTATGGCACACTACTAATACTAATAATTGTGTTCTCTCGCCATCTTCTGGCCCTCGGAGGGACAGCGCAAGGGACCAGCCCAAACGGCGACCACGTGTTAGTATTCCGGACGCGCGCAAGGTCCCTATTTGCCGGAATTGTTTTTATCTAACACGTTTCTACTCTCTAGAAGAATACAAAAGTTTTTTTTGGTAGTATCAAGTTGTCCCGTTTGCATATAAAAAAATCCTCAAAGATTTAATTTATAACTAACTTACTTACTAACTAACTAACCACCACGCCGTCTCCCCGGAGGGGGTTATGTTATACTTTTTAACCGATCGCGAAAATCAGATGCAGCGTTCACATTTAGATTTTTAGATTTAAAACACGTCTTAATGCGCCCTTGAGGTGATTATATCACAAAACGGCGCTTTTAAAGTTAGCATATTATTATTATTATTACTATTATCACGCGGTCCATCCTCTCTGCCTACCGGGGAACGGCATAATGGTTAGTTAGTTAGTTAGTTAGTTATTCGCATGTCTAAGACATTTTTAAATGTGTTAACTAACTAACCATCACGCCGTCTCCCCGACGGGGAAGGCAGAAAGAATGGACTGCCACACCTTTCTTTCATGACATATTTC
Organism: Lepidostoma basale; assembly: GCA_022606425.2. Taxonomy (NCBI): domain Eukaryota; kingdom Metazoa; phylum Arthropoda; class Insecta; order Trichoptera; family Lepidostomatidae; genus Lepidostoma; species Lepidostoma basale. Next base: position 164,550 of record JAHDVF020000079.1, on the reverse strand, counting down.
TCTCGCTTCCTCAACATTCATACATCGTGTCATGCACGCGCGTCGTTTTCTCTGACTCCTCACATGGCCGACATTCAATATTTGATTTATTTGATCGTGCCACGTTTTCCTCGGTCTTCCTCTATTTCTGGTTCCATTTACATCATTAACATATAATTTTTTTACCATTCATTCTTCATTCATTCTTTCCATATGTCCAATCCATCTTAATGATCCTTTCATTGTTTTGTTCATGACACCATCATTCGCACCGCATTCACTTCTTATATTTTCATTCGACACTCTATCATACACAGAGTATCCATACAGTCGTCTAAGAGATCTCATTTCTACTGCATTTATTCTACTTTCATCCTTCTTTTGCCAGTTCCATGCTTCGCTTCCATACATAAGGGTCGGTAGAAGAACACCATTGTGCACTGCCATTTAAATGTGTTAGTTAGTTATAAATATATAACATAAGGGTAGGCACTAAAATGTTGAAAGGTATTAATGTATAGAGGAAGTTTAGTAATAGTACCAAAAAGATTGTATCTCTAGAAGATTCCCATCTGCGAAGCCCCTCCTGCCTGTGTTCCACCTAATGCCCAATACCACATGTTGATGCCAGATTTTCCACACTTCCCTGCATATTTACAAAATTCATTTGAAGTCGGGTCGATATACAATACGCCGGGGCTTAATATAAACTTGACTGACACATTTACGGGCTTTGCTGATTTTAATAGGGACAGAATAATGTTCTCCAACAAAGGTAGGAAGTCTCCCGGCCGCTGGGAAGTGTAAAGCTTTCAAAATACCTGGAATTTAATACACAACCATATGTCTTCACCATATAAATAATACTAAATAACATATTTGTTTACCACAATTGTATTTTATTTTACGCGACAGCTGTTTCGTCAACCTATGCTGACATCATCAGGTGTTAAAATAATATATCAAATGTCAAATATTGGTGATTTTTCGAACCCCTATTTATTTATTTATTTATTTTGACATAAACGCCGCCAGGGCTTTTACAAAAATGACATGTTTAGTAACAAAGGTAATTTAAAAATTTGGGCAAATAGACAGACAACTAACATACTCGTATAACGGGAAAACACAAAAACGAGAATAAGGATAACATAAGAGAAATTAGAAATTACGTACATGAGATAGAAAAGAATTTATGTGAAAATCATGAAAATTTGACATTTGAAATATTATTATAATAATAATAAATAATAATAATAATAATATGCTAACTTTTAAAGCGCCGTTTTTGTGATGTAATCACCTCAAGGGCGCATTAAGACGTGTTTTAAATCTAAATATCTATATGTGACCGCTTAAAAAACGATTGGTTTAAAAGTATAGTAGAACAAAGTATAAATGTTTAAATTGGGTATGAAATATGAAAAAGATGGGTTTTCAATTTAGTTCTGAAATCTGTCGGATCATTTATGCATCTAAGGTGTGAAGGGAGATTGTTCCAAGCTGATGGACCGGCTACCGCGAACGCTCGATCCCCGAAATTTGTACTGGGGCAACGCTTCGGCTCAACTAATCTTCCTATTGCTGAGGAGTTCGCCGAGCGAAGTGTGGATTTCCGTGAATTTAGGCTGTCCGTTATACAGAGTTCAGATATATAACTTGGTGCCATTCCATGTAGCGCTTTGAAGACTGTCCAGCAGAGTTTATACTGGATTCTTTCTGGACTTTTAAGCCAGTGAAGTTCTTTGAGATGTTGTGTTATATGGGACTTTTTTGGAATGCCTTTAATGAGCCTAGCTGCTGCATTGAACGCAGATTGAAGTTTGTTTATTTGTTGTTTTGGAATGTTTGCATAAATTCCATTACAATAATCAAGTCGTGACACAACGAAGGAATTTACAAGAGTTTTGAAAGTGTCATGGGGAATACTCCTTTTGACGGATTTTAATCGTCTTAGGTGGAAGAAACTAGCGCTGACCGTGTTATTAATTTGGGATTTTAGGGACAGATTTGCGTCAAGATAAACACCAAGAAGCTTTGTGGAGTTTTTGGGAACGATATCATTGTCAGCTGTTGAAATTGAGGAATGATCGATAAGATGTTGACGCTTTGCGGAAGAAGTCCAGAGAAATTCCGTTTTGGATGGATTTAGTTTAAGTTTGTTTGATGCCATCCATCTGGATATGGCATCAATGCAGTTGACAGTTATTGACGTAAGATGTTTGGTGTCATCAGGGTTGCAGAAAAAATAAAGTTGCTGATCATCAGCATAGCAATGTGAGAGGAGGCCAAAGGATTCTATTATTTTGGCAACATCATTTGTAAACATGATAAATAAAAGGCGTCCTAAAACAGAGCCTTGTGGCACACCAGATTGGATATTAGTAAATGAGGATTTTTTACCTGCTAGCTGCACAGCTTGTGAACGATCCGACAGATATGAATTTAGCCAGTCTATGGCATTACCTCTAAAACCATACGTGATCGCTAATCGTTGGATAAGATGTGAGTGATCAATTGTGTCAAACGCAGCGCTCATGTCCAGAAGGGAAAGCAGTGCCAATTTGCCCGATTCGTTTGCCAGTACTAAATCTGACATGACTCTAAGCAATCCCGTCTCCGTTGAATGGAAACGTCTGTAGGCGGATTGTAATTTAGACAAAATATTATTTGTCGAAAGGTGAGATGAAATTTGGGAGGCTACAATTTTTTCAAGAACTTTAGAGATGAATGGTAGATTTGAGACGGGCCGGAAGTTACTAAGATTTTCGGAATCTAGTTGAGGTTTTTTTTAATATGGGAGAAACAATAGCTTTCTTGAGCAAAAGGGGGACTTGTCCTGTTAGTAGAGATTTGTTAAAAATTTTGACTAAAAATGGAGCAACATGGTGACAGCATCTCTTGAGAAGCCATGTCGGAATCGGATCAAGCGAACACTGCTTATTAGGTGCGTTTAAGATAAGTTTAATCACTTCCTGAGGTGTTGTGATATTAAATTTAGTTAGAAGTTTTCCCTCATATGTCGTGAAAGTTGGTGGTGTTGTAGATGAAGTCGTTGCACGAATCACAGCGATTTTATCTTCAAAGAATTGGGCGAAGTCCTGAGGAGATAGCTTGGTAGAGGCCTTTTCTTGTTGATTATTTCCGAGTACTGATTTAACGGAATTCCATAGATGTCGGGGATTTTCCTTTTCCGATTCAATTTTACATTTCCAGTACTCCGATCTTTTCTTCTTGATCAGGTCTCTAAAAGAATTCTGCGATCTCACCCAGGCTTCTCTTGAAGAGCTTAGGCCTGTGTTTCGGTACGTACGTTCAGACCTACGCATTAGTCTCTTGTTTCTACGACATTCTTCATCAAACCATGCATTAGACACTCGCACCCGGAGTGTTTTTGTCGAATGTGGAGCATGCTTGTCGAGAAGAGAAGTAAAAACATTGTAGTAGGTTTGAACTAATTCATCTAATGACATAACACCTGATGATGTCAACATAAGTTGGCGAAACAACTGTCGCGTAAAATAAAATATAATAAAAATTGTGATACACAAAACAAAGTTTTTATTTTATTTAACAGCAAGCAAAGATGGCAGTAAACACAATATTATTCTAGTGCCAACCCTCGTGTATGGAAGTGAAGCTTGGAGCTGGCAAAAGAAGGATGAAAGCAGGATAAACGCCGTAGAAATGAGATCACTAAGAAGAATGTGCGGTAAAACGTTGTATGACAGAATACCGAACGATGAAATAAGAATGAAATGTAAGCCAGATGACTACATCATGGATAAAATTTAAAAATATTCCTGAGATGGTTTGGACATATGGAACGAATGGATGAGAATAGAATGGTTAAAAAGTTGTACACAAACAGCGTGAGTGAAAAAAGAAACCGAGGACGACCGAGGAAAATATGGCATGACCAAATTAATCAATTACTAATAGGCGGTCACATTCGAAGTCGGAATAATCGACGTGCGTGGATGGTACGATGTATGAATGTAGAGGAATCCCGAGAGGTATGCCAGGACAGAGCATTGTGGCGATCCATCCTCTCTGCCTACCCCTCCGGGGAAATTGCGTGATGGTTAGTTAGTTAGTTAGTTAACAGTTTATAAGGTTATCAGTTTATATTATATATTTATAAGGGCATCGACGAAAACAATGGAATATTTTTTTTTATCAACTAAAAACATTAACACTTGAATTCCATGATTAGGATTTGTCACGAATTAAAACACATTTTTTTCACCGTTGCGTTTATTTTTCTCGATATGTTTTTCTTTTACACACAGCTATTTAACACTATTTATAAATTCATATCGTTCAACTTCCTAAACCTCCGAAATTCGCCGAGAAGAATAAACACAAAAGTGGAAAAAACAGTGTTTTAATTAATAATAAAATAAGGTCATTATAGAACACTTAATACGGTATACAAGTAGGTATAATACTCGTACCTCAAATGGTGGGAGTAATAAGTCGAAAACCGAACATGCGATACCCTAAAAAATGTAGAGAATTTCCCAAAAGTGCGTCAGGACGGAAGAATGCGGCGTTCCATCTACCCTTTCTACTTCTTCGGGGAAACATCGTGAAGGTTAGTTGGCTAGTTATTTTCGTGTATGGCTACTTCATGAGCAGTCAGTTCTTCTTGGATCTTGTCTTCTCAGGAGTAACAGCCTGGAGGCTATTGATTCCCCACATGTTGGAAATTTCTTTCTTGAGTTTTAACTACGTTTAACTAACTAACTAGCTAACCATCACGCCGTCTCCCCGGAGGGGCAGGCAAAAAGAATGAACCACCACACTGTTCTGTCCTGACATAGTTCTCTCGTAGTAAATATATAATAACTCACCTCAGTAGTAAAGCTTAGTAAAGCTTAAAAGGGGTTTTGAGGTTGGATATTTTTTAATGTTAAGAGAAGAGTCTCTTGGAGGATGTGGTGGGTTGGGTCCGACATTTGGACCTGTCTTCTAGGTCTCATGGAAGAGTTTGAAGGGGTCGGGGTGGCCTGTTGGTCCTGGGGACGGAATCGAGTGGGGCGAGAGTGGTCATGGGTGGAGACCGATGTGGCAATGGGATTGAGATTCAGGATGGGGAGAGGATGGTGATAAGAGAAAAGGAGGAGCATGGGACATGTGGGTAAATAAAGCGGGACGAAGGCGAAGAAGCAGCGAAGGTGGGGGCAGGTCGAGAAGATGTTAGCGACGATACAATGGGGCAGTGAGGGAATGGGATGTTCAGAAACTGTGGCGACGGTACGCAAGCGAGGAATCTAATTAGGCAAAGGTTGGGATTTTAGCCGGTTGCCTGGTGGGATGACTTGTAGAGCGAAGCACAACTTGAGTATGGAAACATGCACCGTGTAATATTTCTTCCATTTTGAAGCACTTTTAAAACAATAAACCGTCCAAGACGATGCACATACTATACGTGTATATAAAAACTCTTTAAACCATCACATTCCGAAAAGTACTAAAAAAATTATCAAAATGCATTTTTTGTGTGAGAAATTACAAATGACAGCTTGCGCGCGGACGCCATCTTGTTGCACCATACGAGAGGTCAGTTAAAAAGTATGACGTATGACCATAAATAATTTTATCAAAAATATAATATATGATTAGAATTTCGAACCTTCGTTATCTTTTGAAGAAAACAAGTGCAGAGCCACGTGACTAGAAATGTCGGTATGTCAGTGACTCGGTTGTGTAAGCAAGCCCGGCGAGCCCAGGAAGAGGGTAATTTGGAGCTATCATAGAGTACTCTCGAATCAAGATGCGGACTTTTCAATTGCTTCTCAGACGGGCGCGGTTGCAAATTTTGTTACGAGGGAAAGTTCAGACACCTTTGGCGGTTCATGGCCGGTGGCACACATGTAAAAAAATTATTCTTGAAAAAAAAAATAAAGTAACCAACCATCACGTCATCTCCCCAAAGGGGTAGGTAGAAAGAAAATACTACCACACTGTCCTTTCCTAACCCACTTCTCTCGCTTCCTCAATATTCATACATCGTTTCATGTATGCAGTTGATTTGTTCGTATTTTTACGTGACCAACATTAACCGCCCTACCTTCAGGTAATTTTCCGAGACACGTGCAAAAAAAGCAGGTTTTTATTAATTAAATTTAATTATATATATTTATTTTTTTTAAATTACGAAACGTTAAAGACTCGACTGCACACTTCACCTGCCCCTTGTAAAACTATCATACTTGTGAAGACTTGTACACAAGTATTGTTGGCACACGCGCGTATTCCTAACAGTTTGTACATTTTAGGTACATTACTTTTTCTCAAGCGCGTACGTGATCCGGGATAGCGCAGAATGGTACAGTCAAAGCGAACGTATCACGTACGTTCAAATACGTAGGGTGGTCAAAAAAAATGAATTGTGCCACGTTTTTCTCGGGTTACCTCGATTTCATGCTTCATCCACATCTGAGCTTTCATTTATTAAATTTATACATTGTGTCATGCATGCACGTCGATTTGTCACGTTGTCGACATTTGATATTTGATTGCATACATTTTCCTGGGTCTTCCTCTATTTCTGTCGTGTTTACGTCGTTTACAAATAATTTCTTTACCATTCATTTATTCGTGATGCTTTCATTCGTACTGCATTCACTCTTTTTCTTGAAGAAGTAAAAAAATGAATGCAATAATTGAAAAAAAAACTTCAAGCAGCACAATAAGAGATACATATTCCAGTTGTGTTCTTTGGTCGATGAACGTGACATTTAATAAGCCTTTTTTGGAGTTAACTTTGGTCGAGATAGTGCGGATATCTCCCGAGAATAGTTGTCCGCCCCCTCCGGCAGCAAGGGGGCGAGGCGGGGGCGGGGGCGAGGGGCGCAGACGGCCCACATCCCGTGTGTAGTAAAGTTACAGACCCCGAGCACCCGAGGTCCAGAACAAATAATGATCCCGGTTGTTTCTCAAAGTTTCAACTTTGACATTCATTTAACATAGTATGTATTACGTTCTGAAATGGCATACCACATATACTGGAGCTTATCAAAATTGAACAGTGTGGCGTTCCATTCTTTCTACCTACCCCTCCGGGGAGACGGCGTGACGGTAAGTTAGTTAGTTAGTTACTAACTAACTAACTTACCATCACGCCGTCTCCCCGGAGGGGTAGGCAGAAAGAATGGAACGCCACACTGTTCTGTCCTGACATACTCGTACTTCTCTCGATTCCTCTACATTCATACATCTTGTCATGCACGCACGTCGATTTCTCCGACTCCTCACGTGTCCGACATTCAATATTTGATTGATTTGATCGAGCCACGTTTTCCTCGGCCTTCCTCTATTTCTAGCTCCGTTCACGCCGTTTACATAAACCTTATTTACCATTCTGTCTTCACTCATTCTTTCCATGTGTCCAAACCATCTTAATGACCCTTTCCTTATTTTGTTCATAACACTTTCATTCGCACCACATTCACTCTTATACTTGCATTTGTCACTCTATCATATACAGATTTGCCACACATTCGTCTTAGAGATCTCATTTCTACTGCATTTATTCTACTTTCATCCTTCTTTTGCCAGTTCCATGCTTCACTTTCATACATAAGGGTCGGCACAAGAACACCATTGTGCACTGCCATCTTGGCTTTTTTGGATAGGCTTTTGTTTGTGATGACAACTTTAAGTGCACCATTTATTCTGTTGCCTCCCCCAACTCTTCTTTCAATATCCTTCTCCACCCTCCCATCATTTGTAAACATACTTCCTAAATAAACAAATTCATCCACTTGTTCCAGATTTTCACCGTTTACACTAATGTTGCAGACTGTCATGCTTCCTTCTTTTTCGAAAATCATTACCTTGGACTTATTCACATTCATCATCAAATCGTATCGCTTGCATACCTCATACATACTAGACACCAGTAAGTAAGTAAGTAAGAATCAAAATTGATAGTGAAAATAAAAAAAAAACAAGAACATATTTTAGTAAACAGCATTAAAATTATTAAATGATATATTTTTTAAATATTAATTTTGTTAAAAAAAAATATTTCTTAGCAGAAGTTCATTGTAAATAATAAAAATAAAATAAAATATTCATTTATAATATGTATTTAGTTATATTCCACTTGATTTTTACTTTAGACTGGTTTCTTCCCAGAAGATGGCAGCGAGTTGCCGAAACCGGTTAAAACTTAAAATCAAGTGGGAAAAAAACTTAATTCATATTATGTTTTGTGTGATTTTGGGTTACACCTTGTGATTTCTCCTTCTCGACCGACGTTTCGGAGATCGTTGCAGTCTCCATATTCATGGTAATGTGGTGGTAAGGTGGTAATTACCCTGAAGATGGAGACTGCAATGATCTCTGAAACGTCGGTCGAGAAGGAGAAATCACACGTTGTTACCCAAAATCACACAAAACATATTGCTGCCAACCGTGAAAATCTACACAATTAATTAATTCATATTATTTATTATTTATTTTTTTAATATGTATTGGTCTATTTCCAGAGTTGAAGCTAAGGATATTATAAGATGGAGTAGACAGCGAAGGGTTACAGGTTCGGTCATGTTCAAAAAATGGACACCACCAGAATCCTTTATATTGAACTACATAATCAGCTTCAAGGGATTCTTCCTCGTGGAAGACCTCCTAAAAGACGGAAGGACAGCTGGAAATCCACCTCACAGGAGGAGCAACCATCTGGAGAACATAGCGCATAGGTCTACAGTAAGGAAGAATAAGAAGAAAAATATGAAAATTAATAGTTTTAATTGATTAACTAGATGAATTATGTCTGTTCTTTCATCGCCTTATTCTTAAAATATTCAACGATGAACGCGGTCTCCTCGGAGATCGACGAAGATTAGTGAAGGTACATTCAGGAGACAAATACTCTTGACTTTACAAAGTATCTTGTCTTCCTAATGTCGAACCATATCTAATGCGTTCCTGGTATTATGTTATATTTTTATAATATTTTACCTGTACTCAATAGATGCATTGTAAACATTTTGCTGTTTGTAATGTCTTTTGAGTCAATAAACTGATTTGATTTGATTATTGATATGTAAGATCCTAAAGTTTGGCGACCCCTGACCAAGGGGTGAATTAAAATAGCATAATTTATTTTCTTCTAAGGAAAATGTTGAGAAGCGCTGCGTGCCGCAAACAGTAAGCAGATGAGCCCTGCCTGTAAAAACAGAGACGGGTCATAAAGGTTGAGAGGGCTGGTAACGGAAACTTCTGAAGCTTTTATAATTGGGAACATTCATTATTTACCCTCTCTTTTTCCTCCGTTCTCGTATTCTGTTTCCCCGATATCTTCCTAGTGCTTCTATAATACTTCGTGCGGACTTATGTCACGCACTACAAACTCCATATTTGTTCGTGCTTTACAATCAACCGATTATACAATAAATTCAACAATGTCGAAAACTATAAAAGAAGTATCCTTTTAGAAAATTCGAACAGAAACAATCTTATTGAATTACACGTGTTACTTCGAACTCGGGTTCTAGAACACTAGCCCAAATTGACCCGCCTAAAATAATTATTTAGAATGTTTACAAAGGATGGGCAAGTGGATAGAGATATTGAAAGAACGGTTGGATCAGGCAACAAAGTGAATGGTGCACTTAAAGTTGTCATCGCAAACAAAAGCCTGTCGAAAAAAGCTAAAATGGCAGTGCACAGTGGTGTTCTTGTATTGACCCTCATGTAAGGAAGCGAAGCATAGAACTGGCAAAAGAAGGATGAAAGTAGAATAAATGCAGTAGAAATGAGATCTCTTAGAGGAATGTGTGGATACTCTATGTATGATAGTGTCGAATGAAAATATAATATAATAATGAAAGGAACATTAAGATGGTTTGAACATATGGAAGGAATGAATGAAGAAAGAATGGAAAAAAATATATGTTAACGATGTAAATGGAACTAGAAATAGAGGAATACCGATGAAAACATGACACGATCAAATAAATCAAATATTGAATGTCGGCCACGTGAGGAGTCGAAGAAATCGACGTGCGTGCATGACACGATGTATGAATCTTGAGGAAGCCAGAGAAGTATGTCAGGAAAGAAAAGTGTGGCAGTTCATCTTCCTCTATTTCTAGTTCTTTTCATTAGTTTCATTCATTCTTTCCATGTGTCCAAACCATCTTAATGTTCCTTTCATTCTTATATTTTCACCCGACACTTTATGAGTATGCACACATTCGTCTGAGAGATCTCATCTGTACTCCATTTATTCTACTTTCATCTCCTTCTTTTGAGAGTTCCATGCTTCGCTTCCATACATAAGGGTCGGTACAAGAACACCATTTTAGCTTTTTTAACATTTGCTGTTATTTGATGATGAATGTGAAAACGTTTTCTCATATTAAATATAATCTTTCTCTTTAATTCTTTCAAGCACGATAAATGTTTTCACAATAGAAATGCATTTTTCGTGAGTTAATAAATAGTTTTTAGTATGTGTAACATCATGGTTGGCGGCCTACAGGTCGGAGCGAACGATGAGATGCATGATCGATGATACCTAAACTAATTTTAGACCCGATCGATGTTGCCAAACTCGCTGGAAATATTTCCCTCAAAAACATACTCATTTCAGACTATAATTCTTGGGATAATTTTATGAGCAAGCACCATACATAAAAGCAGCGCGTAAAAATATACAATGTACAACGGTAGATACTAAAATTTCGTTGTAAACTGACTAATTAACTGATTAGGCTGACTTTTCGTACACATATTGAGAGGATTTGTGGCACTGCACTTAGTTAGGCTTCATTCTTTTTCGGGTTCTAGCCTTTTTATACAATATAATTAAAATACATAAAATGCAGAATTGAAGTTGCACGAGCTGCATTTAATAAAATGAGAACATTCTTTTCAACGATAATCTTAACTTGAAACTCCGACAAAGAATGATTAAATGTTATATATGGTATGTTCTACTATATGGCTGCGAAACCTTGATTCTGAAAGTGGATATAATGAACCGGTTGGAAGCGTTCGAGATGTGGATATACCGCAGAATGCTCCGTATTCCGTGGACCGATAGGGTCAGTAATGCAGACGTTTTGCAGAGAGCCAGAGCCAATAGAGAGCTGTTGTCAAGTGTGAAAATTAGAAAGGTCTCATATTTGGGTCATGTGCTAAGGGGAGAAAAATACCACTTCCTTCGACTGATATTAATGGGTAAAGTGGAGGGACGTCGGGGAGTTAGTAGAAGGCAGCTGGGCAGTGGACAGGAATAACAAGAGTTCAGAACCTGTTCCAAATGGCGCAGGATAGAGATGCCTTTGCTGTAGTGATCGCCAACGTTGGGGGGACCTGACACGGCACCGAAAGAAGAAGAATACAATATTATAATGATTCACATAACCAATATTGTTTCTATAATAAATCCTTGTCGAATGCTATTTATAAAAGTAGGACACCTCATCTCGAGCAGGTACCTGAGTGCAGGTCTCCCCAGATGAAGGGAGCCGTGCTCGAGTACATGCCTCTGCGCTTGACACGAAATCAATATGGGCCACAGCTAGTTCACCAGTTGCACACGCCGGCTACAACCTATATAGGAACTGTGTTGCATGCGACGGCGAAGTACTGGTACACTCGTTATTGATTTCAGCGGCCGGGCCGGGCTGGATGCTGTGCTGGGCAAGCGGCCCCCGGCTGCCTGTGCATTGTTAGCTGAAAATGTTGCCATAGCAACCGGGAACGTAACTACGTAAATCTGCATATAGCGTTTAACATACGTGCATCACACGTACTTTTTCCTGACACACTTCCCACGTATAAATGAATACTATAATATATTTTTATATTCTTCTTATCGAAGCATGGATCTGGTAAAATATGTATAAAAGTAGAATAAATACAGTAGAAATGAGATCTTTAATACGAATGTGTGGTAAATCTGTATATGATAGAGTGTCAAATGCAAACAATAATAATAATAATAAAAATATGCTAACTTTTAAAGCGCCGTTTTGGTGATGTAATCACCTCAAGGGCGCATTAAGACGTGTTTTAAATCTAAAAATCTAAATGTGAACGCTGCATCTAATTTTCGCGTAGTATAAATAAAATAAGTCAATGCGGTGCGAATGAAGTGTTATGAACAAAATAATGAAAGGCTCATTAAGATGGTTTGGACACATGGAAATAATAAATTAAGACAGATTGGTGAAGAATGTATATGTAAACGAAGTGAACGTAGCTAGAAATAGAGGAAGGCCAAGGAAAATGTGGCACGATCATATCAATCAAATATTAAATATCGGTCACGTGAAGAGTCAGAGAAATCGACGTGTGTGCATGACACGATGTATGAATGTAGAGGAAGCGAGAAAAGTAGGTCAGGACAGAAAAGTGTGGCGTTCCATTCATTCTGCCTACCCCTTCAGAGAGACGGAGTGATGGTTAGTTAGTTAGTTTTTTTCGCGAGATAAAGTGAAAAATCAAAAAAAATAATAACATTGAGATGGTTTGTCTGGAGGGGTAGTGGGCGGCCTTTGGCGACATGTATCGAGGCCATGTATCGATGTCATCTATCGAGGCCGCTCTTAAGAAATGTGGACTCAACAGAGAGCTGACCCAAGACAGAGCGTCCTGGAGAAATCGTGATAGGAGAGCCGACCCCACTTAAAGTGGGAAATGGCAAAGATAAATATTGAAATAATTTGGAAACATCGAAGGAATGAATGTAGAAAAATGTGAAGAAAATATTTTATAAAGAGAATGAAGCCTGTAATCATGAAAAAACTGAATATGGGAGAAGTCGAAAAATCGACGTGCAAGCATATACGTTGTATGAATATTCAGGAGTTTGTAGGATTGATTAGTGTGATGGTACCCTTTAATGATTGTTCATAAGTAGGTTAGTTTTCAAATCATAAGTATCGGAGGCAGTGACACTAATACTTTATTAAATCGTACTCTATCCAATAAGAATCTCAACTTTTCAATAGTTCCGCCTGTTGAAAAACAAATCGCACTACTAAAGGGCTGCAAATAATAAAAATATATTTTATTAATTATAAACCAATTTAGTTATTTTTTTTAACATTTTTTTTTTCACAACACTTTATTGCACCTTTCACAAACATGTTTCGGGCCACAAACACTGTGAAAATACTATAATATATATTATTATTATTATTATTTTGTTTAATCGCTCTTTATATCATGACAGCTTGAGCCAAATCGATATAAAGGGTATTATAGCTCAAATGCAATTCCACAAAAAATTATGGCATATACGAGTATACGACTAACTAACTAACCATCACGCCGTCTCCCCGGAGGGGTAGGCAGAAAGAATGGAACGCCACACTGTTCTGTCTTGACATACTTCTCTCGCTTCCTCTACATTCATACATCTTGTCATGCACGCACGTCGATTTCTCCGACTCCTCACGTGTCCGACATTAAATATTTGATTGATTTGATCGTGCCACGTTTTCCTCGGCCTTCCTCTATTTCTAGCTCCGTTCACGCCGTTTACATATACCTTCTTTACCATTCTGTCTTCACTCATTCTTTCCATGTGTCCAAACCATCTTAATGACCCTTTCCTTATTTTGTTCATAACACTTTCATTCGCACCACATTCACTTCTTATACTTGCATTTGTCACTCTATCAAATACAGATTTGCCACACATTCGTCTTAGAGATCTCATTTCTACTGCATTTATTCTACTTTCATCCTTCTTTTGCCAGTTCCATGCTTCACTTCCATACATAAGGGTCGGCACAAGAACACCATTGTGCACTGCCATCTTGGCTTTTTTGGATAGGCTTTTGTTTGCGATGACAACTTTAAGTGCACCATTTATTCTGTTGCCTGCCCCAACCCTTCTTTTAATATCCTTCTCCACCCTCCCATCCTTTGTAAACATACTTCCTAAATAAACAAATTCATCCACTTGTTCCAGATTTTCACCGTTTACACTAATGTTGCAGACTGTCATGCTTCCTTCTTTTTCGAAAATCATTACCTTAGACTTATTCACATTCATCATCAAATCGTATCGCTTGCATACCTCATACATACTACACACCAGGGCTTGCAGTTCGTGCTCGTTGTCTGCAAGTAGCACAGCGTCGTCCGCATACAACAAACAGCTTACTGCCACACCTTCCATTTTTGCACCTGCTTCCAACCCTTTCAGCTCTTTCATACACTTGTCCATATATAGATTAAACAACCATGAAGACATTACACACCCCTGTTTGACACCTTTATTGATATCAAACCAGGCTGTAAGATCCCCATTTACTCTGACACTAGCAGTGCTTTCTGTGTACAGCTCGTGTATAATAAATTGAATGGGAACCCAACAATATTGATTTGGAACTCTGTCATGTATATTACATTGAAATATTTAAAAAAATATTTTCTGAAAAAATACGAACATTTTATTACATAATAGTATCTTTAGAATGTTGTTGACCACCGGTGTAGATTACTATATACGAGTACGTACGACTTAAAGGTACAAATATGCTTTTAACATAATGGATCAAATAAAAACTAAGTACAGGATTCGCTATCATAAAACAGATAAGGATGTCATTAACAATTATTTCAGTGTTAAGTGTGAGCTCCCATCTATGAACATATTTTATAACTATCCGTTTCTAAGACAGAACTAATATTGTATTCTATTTCTAATTGCCATCTTTTTATTAATTTTGCAATTAGTCTTTTTTAATTCAAATAGGCCCTTCTCGCGTATAGACGCAACACTCTCCTGGCTTATTTCATTAGACTATTTCAGTCGGCCCTCTTAACCTGATTTCAGGACGCTGTCTCGGGTCAGCTCTCTGCTGAGTCCACATTTCTTGAGAGTAGCCTCGATAGATGACTACCATGACGTCAAAAGGCAGTCCTCTACCTCTCTGGGGCGTTGGGATTCGATGGGCAAACTTTATAATGTGGTCATCTTTTCGGCGCATGACGTGACTAAATCATCTCAATCTGGTTTTCTCATCCTTATCTATTATAGGAGCGACCTTAAAACCTTAAATATGCTCGTTGCAGACTTTATCTAATATAGTTACGCCTCCAGCCCATCTGAACATCTTCATTTCGGTCATCTGGAGTTTTTACTCGTGAGCCTTTTAGCCCAACACTCAGTACCGGAAAGCATTGCCGGTTGGACAGCTGTCTTGAATACCTTTCCCTTCTCTCTTATGGGCCACCCTTGTGTCGCAAAGAACTGTAGTTTAAATATTGCACAAAAAATAAAATGTTATTGAACGAAATACTAAATATTAAAAAATATATTAAAGAAATATTTTTAAACCTATTATTTACTTAATTTTTTTACGTTTTAACCTAGAAATAATGAAAATTTGTAAAGCATAAAATTATCGAGAAACTGATATTCTCTACCAACGTGAAATTTAATTATTGTATCGAGAAAATACACACATTTATCTGGTAATTCGGGTCAAATTACCTGTAAGATCCAATTGCTCCATTATTCTCTTCCCATGGGAGCCCTCGAGGGTTGGTAATTGTTCTATTCGTAGCGATTCTTTTCGCAGAACTTCGACATTTTACTGGAAGTTGGATATATTACGATATGTATAAAATAACATGTCAGTGAGCAGTATTGAAACCGTAAAATTTTTCTTGTGGTATTAACAATTTATAAGTGAATTAATTACGCTATTACTCCCAATGTGTACGTCGAGGAAAAACCGCTGTACCTACTCCGTTTTTTCCGCCATTTTTTGGAATTGGTATCTGTTGTGGTATTTTGTAATTAGGTCTCTCATCGTAAAAAAGTGATTGTAAAAACAATTATCAGGTCGTGTGTTAACTCTTCGGGAATAAAAATTATATTATAAGTAAATATTACATATCACTCATTTGGTCGATTCTTAGACTTTGTGCTTCACATAAAAATGTTTCGTTTTGACGCCTGATCCAGAGGACATTAATTCAATCCTGGACATGATCCAGTTCCTGTTACATAATAATGGGCTATTATATCCACTGACATTGAAAATATAAGAAGTGAATGCAGTGCGAATGAAAGTGTTATGAAAGAATCATAAGATGGTTTGAACAGACGGAAAGAATTAATTAAGAAATAATGCTAAAATAATGTTAAAGATGTAAACGGAACTAAAAATAAAAGAAGACTGAGGAAAACATGACACGATAAAATAAATCAAATATTGAATGTCGGCCACGTGAGGAGTCGGAGAAACCGACGTGCGTGCATGCCACGGTGCATGAATCTTGAGGAATCGAGAAAGTATGTCAGGAAAGAACAGTGTGGCGGTCCATTCTGTCTGTATACCCCTTCGGCGAGACGAAGTTAGTCAGTAAGATACTGACAATCATATTATTAATTCTAAAACCATTCATTTTAGATAAACTTAAGGCGTTAACACTGTGGAATTCCGTAATGACGAATTTTTATGAATTAAAACACTGTTTTTTCCACTTTTGAGTTCATTTTTCTCGACATGTTTCGAAGGCTTATACCTTCATCATCGGGAGAATGATATACGGTTTATATCGTTCTCCCGATGATGAAGGTGTAAGCCTTTAAAACCATTGTATTAATCTTTGGTGTCTTTATAAATTAAGAGAAAAAACTGCATATTTATTTTCCGTGTTTCGTGCTTTAACTTTCATAAATGGCACCCTATAAATTCGTCACGTTTATTTAAATCCCGCCCGTGTGCGGTCACCCTTTCCCTCTGACGTCAGTTCGTTAGCAACGGTACCCTGAATGGTTGACTGCATTTCATCTACCTTTACCGAGTGAACCGAAGCATTCGCAATAATAATTCACAACCCAGCCCCCCCCCCACCTCTCGCCATAACCCTCCCACTTCACGTAGCAACAGCAACCCCCATATAGGCATCGCGTCTCATTCCGCGCGCCCGATATAGAAGTGCGATTCTCTGCCCAAATAGAGTAACGAAAACAACGCAAAATAATAATAGTGCGATAATATTGTTATGTTATGATGAACAGTGCCGGAATAAGGCATTAAAAATATATATACAGCTTGGTGCTTACAAGACAACACGAAAATAGAAATAGTAGCGAGATACTACAAAAAAACACATGGGACAAGAATCTGGTGTTGTCTTCAAGTTGATAAGAGACTGTCTAACTAATCATCACACAATTTCTCTGAAAAGGTACGCAAAGAGAAAGATCAACTGCAATAATTTTTTTTTTTAATTTATAATAGTAAACACGATTGTTTAGTGGTTTTACTTGGATTTAATTTATATAAATTGTGATAAATTTGTTTCGCCTTGCGAGGGCATTCTTAAACTGTTTGGACAACTCAGTTGGAGAATGTCCTAGCGTTGTCACAATTTATATAATTTATATAAATTAAATCCAAGTAAAACCACTAAACAATCGTGTTTACTATTATAAATTAATAATAGAGTTTTACAAAACTAATACCTCAACCATCAATAATGCAATAATTTATTATAAAATACTTCCTTTGCATTATTTATTGTTTCTTGAACAATAATATAAAATATTTATTAAATAATGAATTCGGATGAAAACATCAGTTTTATAGAAGATTTATTATAATTAATGGAAAGGACACGTTTTCTCAGTAAGGCGAAATATGTCATTCACATAAAATATAAAAAAACTTCTAGAAAACAAAAGTTTTCATTCGTATTAATTATTTTTTTGCATTCTCATTCAGCCAGTCATGTCGGCAATCGATTTTTCTCACTCCTTATATGTCTTCGTCAGCATATCTCCATCCACTGCTGGACGTAAGCCTCTCCACCCCCTTCCCGCCGTCCGCACAATATCATCGCTCCACCTGGTTGGCTGTCTCCCGACACCTCTCTAGCCCAACCTTGGCCTCCATTCAGTAACCTCCTAGCTCCATCTTCCATCATCCCGTCGACACACATGACCAGCCCACTGCCACTTCATCCTTGTAATGCGTATCCCTACATCGGTGACCCTGGCGCGTCTTCTAATCTCCACGTTGGGTATATGGGCACTAAGCGAGATACCCAACATGGATATTTCCGTACAACTTTGAATTTGTGCATTGCTTATTTAGTTAGCGTCCATGTCTCGCATCCACAGGTCATCACAGGTAACACACACTGGTCCAGCACTTTTGTTTTTAAATTTTGTGGCATGTCCGACTTGAAGATGTTGCCCAGCCTTCCGAATGCAGACCAACCGAGCTGTATTCTCCTTATGTGGTATTTAATTAATTAGGTCATTCTGAGATACAAATTGTTGGTTAATAGATAGTTTTAGAGTAAAAACGTTAAACTTCATACTGCAGGAAGGTTATCTGTACATTCTTAGAATGTTATGTAAATTTAATAGTACCTAAACAACTTAAACAGAATCAATAAAACTTTATTACATATCACGTTCTGTAGTTAAAGATAATTGTGATTATTTCACTAAGTGTAACACATTCGATTATGTACAGAGTCATTCCGAATGCAATGTAGAAGAAGAGTTAATGCGATTCGATTTCATTCTTCTCAGCCAACTGAAATGGGTAACTGAATACCTGAAGACATTTTACGCAAACAAAATCGAGCAGACGTAACCTTGGGGAGGGCACACTGAACAAATAAAAACAAATCCGTGTCAACAATAATCTCAGCCCTTTACCAAATGTTATAGACATGAACAAAAACTCGACAACGGTAAAGAAGTCCTAATTTAAAAAATGGTCACATGACTGATCTTCATATGAGCAGAGCCATCTGTGATATATCGATCGAAAACATAAATAATAGAAAAAAAAAATATTTATATAAAAAAATATTATTTTATAACGTGTACCTTAGGGTGTCCCTTATTTTTCAAGAGAAGCATTATATAAATATTTGTTTACATCAATATTTATATAACATAATGGTTTTAAGTGATCATCTACAACTACATTTAAGAGACACTTAAAGCAGCTATTTTCTAAAACTTTGAGGGCAAGTCGGCACGGGTTAGAATTAACGTAGGAAGTAGAAATCCTGTATTTGGGTAACTAATAGACTATTAAACACAATTAGGAGGTATGCGTTTCAATAGTCCAAAAAAAAATACTTTTTTTGCCCATATAAGGGACACCCTAGTGTACCTATTTAGTTATATTCCCCATGATTTTAAGTTTCGATCGGTTCCGGATTTATCCGGATATTATGGCAGCGATCTGTCGAAACCGGTTGAACTTAAAATCAAAATGAATAAAATAAAGCATACATTATAAAAAATATTGTATGTTTTTATTTTTTTTTATCATTTTTTTACGTATATAACAGGTCGCTTGAACCCAATTACTGTATACAATTTGTTTTTAAGCTGATAAATTGATTCTCGTGATATGTGATAGGTAGCTAATCTATGTCACGAGAATTCTGCACCTGACCAAAGACGGTGTGACAATCACACTGCCATCGCCGGGAATCGAACCCGGAACCTTCGGTATGGCAGTCAGAGGTCTTACCACTTTGGCACGAAGGTCGTCATTTTTGTATGATGAAAGAAAAAATAATGGCAATAAAAGTAACGTTAACGTTGTGGATGGACCAATAAATACAGGAAGACCGAAGAAAACGTGGCACGATAAAATAAATTCAATTATAAATGTATTCGAGATTTGTATGTCAGGAAAGAAAAATGTGGTGATCTGTTCTCTTCGCTTACGCTTTCGGGTAATCTGTCTGGTAATTAGATAGTTAATTGAACCAATTCATTCCAAGTTGCAAACTTTATTTTATTTTCGCAGTGTAAAAAAAAAATTCTAACAACAACAACAAACCATCACGCCGTTTCCCCATAGGAGTAGGCAGAGAGAATGGACCGCCACACTACTCTATCCTGGGCACACCTCTCTAGATTACTCCACATTCATACAGCGAGTCGTACACGCACGTCGATTCTTCCGACTTCTAACATGACCAACCTTTAAAATTTGATTAATAACATTCTATTACAATTTTTAAAAAAATGAATGCGTATTGAGTAATGGGTGTTGCCAACTTAATTTAATTGCTAGTGCTAAAAAATAATTACGTAAAAATGAAAAAAAGATTACTCATACTTTTAAAAGTATCTACTCACAGAGTGAGGGTAGGGGTTGTGTTTGTTTAAGTTGCATAAACAAGGTGAACTGACCCATTATTATAATTTCTCATAACGAGTAGGTACTCCATGGTATTAAGTTTTATGTTAGACCGTAGTTTACAATAACACGTAACCGCTGAAATATAATACTATGAGACAGGTAGCCATGTAAGTAGGTACCTGATTAGTACGTGAATACCGTTCCTGGCCAAGTACAGCTAATATTGAATAACAATTAATTAAATCTTAAGAATAGCTGTCCCCGTTGACATTGGGACAAATACGAAATTAAATAATGACATGGAAATGAGTTGTAACAAGCTCGGCGGCTTCATTACTGTACGCTGACAAAGCATTCTGAAATGTGTACCACTTTACGAAAGGGATAAATTTATAATACGCGCATTATTTTATGTGTATATTTATGGTGTGACCTTTTTATATAAATCAATATATTTAATTTTATACGCTAAATAAAATACAATGTAGAATACTCATTTTGTTTTTGTTTCCAAATTCATATTATTTTCTTCTATAACCAACTAATTTTTAAAATATTTCATTTATATTTAAACAAACATCGAGTCATTGAAGTAGCCGGCCCATCAGTTTGAAACAATCTCCCTTCATACTTTAGGTGCCATAAATGATCCGAAAGATTTCTGGTCTAAGATGAAAACCCAAAAACTAACTAACTTACCATCACGCCATCTTCCCGGAGGGGTAGGCAGTAAGAATGGAACGCCACACTGTTCTGTCCTGACACACGTCTCTCGCTTCCTCTACATTCATACATCTTGTCATGCACGCACGTCGATTTTTCCGACTCCTCACGTGACCGACATTCAATATTTGATTGATTTGATCGTGCCACGTTTTCCTCGGCCTTCCTCTATTTCTAGCTCCGTTCACGCCGTTTACATATACCTTCTTTATCATTCTGTCTTCACTCATTCTTTCCATGTGCCCAAACCATCTTAATGACCCTTTCCTTATTTTGTTCATAACACTTTCATTCGCACCACATTCACTTCTTATACTTGCATTTGTCACTCTATCATAAACAGATTTTCCACACATTCGTCTTAGAGATCTCATTTCTACTGCATTTATTCTACTTTCATCCTTCTTTTGCCAGTTCCATGCTTCACTTCCATACATAAGGGTCGGCACAAGAACACCATTGTGCACTGCCATCTTAGCTTTTTTGGATAGGCTTTTGTTTGCGATGACAACTTTAAGTGCACCATTTATTCTGTTACCTGCCCCTACCCTTCTTTCAATATCCTTTTCCACCCTCCCATCCTTTGTAAACATACTTCCTAAATAAACAAATTCATCCACTTGTTCCAGATTTTCACCGTTTACACTAATGTTGCAGACTGTCATGCTTCCTTCTTTTTCGAAAATCATTACCTTAGACTTATTCACATTCATCATCAAATCGTATCGCTTGCATACCTCATACATACTAGACACCAGGGCTTGCAGTTCGTGCTCGTTGTCTGCAAGTAGCACAGCGTCGTCCGCATACAACAAACAGCTTACTGACACACCTTCCATTTTTGCACCTGCTTCCAACCCTTTCAGCTCTTTCATACACTTGTCCATATATAGATTAAACAACCATGGAGACATCATGTTTTTCATATTTTATACCCAAGTTTTTATCATGATATTATTTTCTAACTGACAACGAATATCAGGTGCAGCATTCATTTTGAGATTTAAAATACGAATTAATGCTTCCTTGGGGTGGTTACATCATGAAATCATTTTCCTCTGTCACGCAGAACCAACCTTTGGTGATGCCAGCAGGGAGAGCAATTCGGACGTTGAATCTAATCGTCTCGGATTGAACATTTGCAGTGTCAGTGAAGCAGTGTTCATAAAAAATATATATTCAAATTCTGGAAAGAGTACTGCCTCACTGACGTCGACATATTTGAGTTCATTCTGATATGTAAGATTTTTTGGTTTCTTGTCGTTGTTTTATCTTTGTTACACCGTTTTGTGTCCAAAAGAGTCACCTAAATGTTTTTCATTTGTTATCAAATCAAATCAGTTTATTAACTCAAAAGACATTACAAACAGGAAAATGTTTAAGGCATCTATTGAGTAGAGGTAAAATATTATAAAAATACAACATAGTACCAGGAACGCATTAGAGATGGTTTGACATTAGGAAGACAAGATACTTTCTAAAGTCAAAAGTATTTGTCTCCTGAACTTACCTTGACTAATATGAAAGACGTCGATCTCCGAGGAGACATGTCTCATTTGT
Organism: Lepidostoma basale; assembly: GCA_022606425.2. Taxonomy (NCBI): domain Eukaryota; kingdom Metazoa; phylum Arthropoda; class Insecta; order Trichoptera; family Lepidostomatidae; genus Lepidostoma; species Lepidostoma basale. The sequence goes on along the minus strand of JAHDVF020000079.1, from coordinate 142,165 downwards.
GTATTATGTACAATATAAATATATAAATAAAATTATAGCAATGAAAACCGCGCTTTAAAAGTTAGCTATTATTTTATTATTAAAAATATTCCCACATATTTATAAATAGAAATGCATCTATGCTGGAGATTGGAAATTATTTTTTTATACCCCATGCGCCAAATGGAATCCTAACGGATTGTCCATTTTGAATCAAGGTCGCCACTGCAAAACTGCATACGATTTGCATAGGAAAGGCAGGCCCGCCTTAGACCTCTAGCATCGCTCTATCCGTATTCAAGGGTAGACAACGATATCCAATGTGTAAATATAAACATTGAACCAAACCAAATATTTCATTATTTTATAATCTTACACGTACAAAATACACTAAAAATTTGGTTACTTTCAAAGTGATAATAGAAACATTTTGATGAATCATATGTAATCTTTTTGTTTTTCGAATGTATACAAATACTGGATTTTACCCATTACGGGTGTATTAATCAAAAATAATTAATTGTATCTCAATAGAGACGAAGATGCAATTATTTGGAAACCGAATCTGGTGGTCGAGGCGTTTTACAGAATATGTGAAATGTGAAAAAACATGGTAGCATATATACAACTTTCAAATAATTGTCATACATGGTGTTCGTAGAAAGGCGGAATGGGGAATGTTGTATTACATAAAGCGATCGCTTAACCCAACCAATGACAGGTCATAAGTCCTGTAAAACGCCTCGACCACCATATTCTGTTTCCAAATAATTTACATCTTCGTCTCTATTGAGATACAATTAATATGTAATCTTGTTTAGGCAGTGTGTCAAATAAAAATGATTAGAAACAAAAAAATCACAGTTAAAAACCAAGCTCAATCAACCCATTAGGATAATATCGTATTGTATTCTTAGTATGTGCAGACGTAATGTCTATTATGATATATGGTTTTATATTATTTTCATTCTAGGTTCGACGGCACACAAAACGGCCGCGACGCTTCCTAATCACACATTAGATAAACATCCCAGTCTTTATTTAATATTCCGTAAGATTCTCTTACCCATCGCCATGGCTGCATCCGGCTCACAGCTTTATGCTTCCGGTTCCAAAGATGGCTCCTGGAATACGTGACGGGCTCGCGATCCTCGGCTATTATTTCACCTCGCACGTGTTCACAATCTCCACCCGCGCCGTGCCTGCCTGCGTTTGTAAACAAAACCGATGCGCCAGCTTCGTACACGCTCGAAGATCGCGTAAACACAAAATGTTTATTTCGATATCACTCTGGTATTACTGACTATCTCGGCTACATTATTCAATATTTTAAAAATACATTGCGATCTTCATAAAAATAAAATGCGATAAATAACTTGTTTTATAGCTTTACAAAAATAAACTAGGAAACAACACACCTATTTTAGGTTCCCGCTCAATTGAATGTCAAACGAAAAAAGAAACAAATAGTTGCGCGGTCAGATTTTGAAATGTTCGGCGTTCGAATATGCGCGTGTTCGCGAATGCGTGACGCGATAATGTAAAATAGATCGCGGGGGCGGAGGTCTTGCCCGCCGGGTACCGGGTGCCGGGTGCCGCGAGCAGAGAGCAGAGTTTGGTAGCGCGGGCGGTAAGCTACTGACTCCGCCGAGCGGGACTGGACGGATTACACACATGTTGTGATGGGGCGGTGCGTAGCCCCGTATGCCGTACGCTCCCTCCCATACAAATGTGTAAATCTGGCCGAGATAAAGGTGCCCCAACGTCAGAGCTTCCCTTCGCCCGAGCCCTCAGCCCCTACATCCTATCGATGTCAATGCCTTGAGACAGTAAACGCATAAAACACGAAACACATAATGTAACATGCGGATGCAACGCGCTTCTTTATTTTACGAGTACATCCTCGGAAAATACATTTTAGGTAGAATACATAGAGTATATCCATGTAGCTGAGAAATATTCATTACTTTCTCAATAATATAGATGTTAGCATTACTGAAAAACGGAAGAAATTAATTGAGCAAGAAATATAAGTGACAAGATCAAATCCATCTAATTTTTAATGTTGCCCACGTGAGTAGTCGGCGAAATCAATGTCCGTGCATAGAACGATGTATGAATTTTGAGGATGCGAGATAAGTACGAGTACATAAGGAAGGAACAGTATGGTCCATCCTTTCTGCCCCTCCTGAGAGAGACGGCGTGATGGTGAGTTGATTAGTTAATACAAAAATGTAAACGGATCTGTGTACTCAATAGATGTAAGTTAGTGTCGATTTTTATTTTTTTACTACTCGCATACTTACCTATTTTCAATTCATTGAATGTATACACGAACAGCACTAACAACATAAGGATTATGGGTTTATTTTACGGTTACCAACAGCTGACGTTTTTTAAAGTGTCGTGTTTTTGAATGCCCTTAGTTTTTTTGGGTACGCTATTCGATGAAATATACAACAACAAAAAAACATGTCGTGCTGTTCATTTGGTAGATACTTAGTAGAAATGGATTATCGTTTAATTTAGGTACCCTACTTTTTGACGATGGTATTATAGCTACCGAAAACAGTCCCAAATATAAAGAAATGTAAATATCTTATTTATCTTCTTGTATCATATTAGATTCCCCTGACGATAATTGTCACTTGGGCAGTTTCTCTTTTCCTAGTCGCGTGAAAAAGCTGCGCAGTTCTAAGTCATTCACTGATGTTTTAAAGCCACGATGTTCGTCTTCTGAATATTCCACCTAAGTATTACATGCATCAATCAGAATTATAGATAAACTTAAGGCCTTAACACTGTGGAATTCCATAATGACGAATTTTTATGAATTAAAACACGGTTTTTTCCACTTTTCACTCAAAAGTGAAAAAAAAACAGTGTTTTAATTCATAAAAATTCGTCAATCAGAATGTTGGCTCCCGAGTTCTTGTCTCGAGTAAGCAACGTTTTTGACATCAAGTATCTATGTGGTGTTCTTAGTTCTATTATATATTAATTATTTGTTTTCTATCAAAATTCATATCGAGGTTAAAAAATAAGTCACACCCTTAATTGACTTTTAATTATTATATACTTATAGAAACTACCTACAATTTCATTTATATAAAAAATATTCATATCACTTAACAATAATGAAATTGGATTATATGGAATAATTAAATTTCAACCGCCCCCCCCCCCATTATAATTCTATTTATATATATTAACCTCACAAACTATGATTTAGATACTGGAAGATGAAAAAATATAAGTGGAATAATACTAAATATGTTTTGTATATATAAAAATGAATGTTTGTGTGTCTGTCCATGCTTTTCTCGAAAATTACTGAACCGATTTCGCTTAAAATGTCACAGTTTGTTTTTATTTGTCCCAGGAAGGTTTTGAGAGTAGTTTGAATGAAATCCAATCCTCTTCTTGTTCTTTTGAAAAATAAACGATTGCTTTGAATTTTTGGTATTTACCGATTGCTTCGAAATTTTGATGTAATGTTGCATTAGAATACGCGGGTGTTTCTATATACTTTTATTTTTCTTCTTCTTCTTTTGGAAAAAACGATTGCTTTGATATTTTGTTATTTACCGATTGCTTCGAAGTTTTGACACAACGTTGCATTAGAATACGCGCATGTTTTTATACACTCTTCTTCTTCTTCTTTTGGAAATAGCCGATTGCGATTGAAGATGGCAGCAAGCTGCCGAAACCGGTCGACGATAAACACAAGTGGAAGCACACTAAATATATAAAATAAAGAAAAAATTATATATTTTTTTTTGTTTTCATTATTAGTTGATATATTTTTGTAGCACCTGATGATGTCAACATAGGTTGACGAAACAGCTGTCGCGAAAAATAAAAATAAAATTGTAATACATGAAAACAAAGTTTTATAATTTAACAGTTTATAATTTTGAAATATCATAGTGTTTCGGCCAAAACAATGGACACTATAATGACAAATTAATTTAATGTTTTACGTATATATTATATAATATAATATAATCGTATGCTGTTGGTACAAGGTAAAGAAGATATATGACCAAGTACGATCAAGTGAAGTATAGAAGTAACCCTAATCAAATATAATCTGTTGAGTGACTTGAATGTTGAAGTGTGAATGACCAATGATTAAGTGTTTGTGCAGTTGGCATGTGATGCCATTATCTCTGACTTAGATACTCGTACATGTTTACTTACATATCTCTATTGAATAATTTCTCATCTCCGACAAGGTATGTGTCCTACCGAGCATTCTATTATACACTGTTGGTTAATAATAATAATAATAATCATGTGCTAACTTTTAAAGCACCGCTTTCGTGATGTGATCACCTCAAGGGCGCAAATGGCAGAACGTCAAATTAGTTTATTTACTCAACAGACATTACAATCAGCAAAAATGTTTAAGGCATTTATTGAGTTCAGGTAAAATATTATATACACATAACATTATACCATGAACGCATGAGAGATGGTTCGACATTAGAAAGACAAGATACCCTTGACAAAAATCAATTGTATCTCAATAGAGACGAAGATGCAAATTGGAAACAGAATATGGTTGATCAAGGTGTTTACAGGACTCATGACCTTTCATTGGTTGGGTTAAGCGCACGCTTTATGTAATACAACATTCCCCATTCCACCTTATTTTTCTTATGACCACCATGTATGACAAATTTTTGGAAGTTGTATATATGTTAATCTCCAACACCACCCTTTACATGGTAGTATATTCAATCTACACACTAACGCTATCTATGAAGATTGTATTTTAAACATTAAGCAGAAGATCTTTTTAACGCAATGTGAAAGGCTACCGCCATTTACCGCATTGCTAGAAACCGCCTGGAGATGTCACTCCAATCTATATGCTATAATTTTTTGACCAGTTTTTGTTTTTTACAACATTTTGAATGTATACAAATACTTGTAGACGAACAACTGGATTTCACCCATTGCGGGCTATCAATTGATAGCCCGCAATGGGTGAAATCCAGTTGTTCGTCTACAAGTATTTGTATACATTCAAAATGTTGTATAAAATACTTTCCAAAGTCGATATTCGTGATCGGTTATAAAATAATATCATATAAAAACAAATATACCAATTGAATTTTAATTTGAGTATGAAAGATTAAAAATATGTGGTTTCAACTTAGACCTGAAATCTGTCGGGTTATTTATATGCCTAAGGTGTGAAGGGACATTGTTCCAAGCAAATGCTAGATCCCCGATTTTTTTACTGGGACAACTGGGGCTTTGGTTTCTTCCGCTTCACTTCTTACTTAAACTTAGTTAATAATCATATTGGAAATATGTTACAAAATAATAACAGTAATCATAGTATTAATAGTAATGATAGTAATGATAGTAATATTAGTAATAATATTAGGTCCTTACATATGAAATTGGCGTTTTGCCGTACTGGCAACTTTGATCTCAAATATCTTCTCATTGGTTAGGAATTCCAAATTCAAATTTATACAGCTATTTACTCAAGTATTTGTGTTTCGAAAATTATAATTCATTTGTTTTTTCCTCAATTGTTTTTTTCTTTGCGTCACTCAGTTTACAAAATGGAAAACTTGAAATATCTCGTTATTTACGAGTACGAGTTCCACCGTGGCACCAGTGCTGCAGAAACGGCTCGAAGGATTAATGATGTGTATGGCGACGGTGCCGCAAAAGAAAACACAGTGCGTTTTTGGTTCCAACGTTTTCGTTCTGGAAATTTCGACCTGCAGAACAAGCCCCGTGGACGGCCGGAGACCAAAGTTGATAATGAAGAATTGAAGGCTATTGTGGAAGCGGATCCATCGCAAACCACGTTCGAGTTAGCTACAGGCTGCGGTGTTAGTGATAAAACTGTTTTAATCCACTTGAACCAAATTGGGAAGGTGAAAAAGCTTGAAAGGTGGGTACCTCGCGAATTGAGTGAAGCAAATCAACAAACGCGCGTTGACTGCTGCGTTGCATTACTCAACCGGCACAATAATGAAGGGATTTTGAATCGAATGAATCGAACCTGTGATGAAAAGTGGATCCTGTATGATAATCGGAAGCGCTCATCGCAATGGCTGAACCCTGCCGAACCAGCCAAACCATGCCCCAAGCGAAAATTGACTCCAAAAAAGTTACTTGTGAGCGTTTGGTGGACTAGTGCTGGTGTCGTTCACTACAGCTTTCTTAAATCTGGCCAGACGATTACGGCAGATGTCTATTGTCAGCAACTGCAAACCATGATGGAAAAGCTAGCTGCTAAACAACCGAGGCTGGTTAATCGCTCTAGGCCACTGCTGCTTCATGATAACGCTAGACCACACACTGCACAACAGACGGCTACCAAATTAGAAGAACTTCAATTGGAATGTCTAAGACATCCACCGTACTCTCCGGACCTTGCCCCAACAGATTACTATTTTTTTCGAAATTTGGATAACTTCTTGCAAGGGAAAAAATTCAACTCCGATGGGGCAGTCCAAACCGACTTCAAAGATTTTATTGATTCCCGTCCGAATGGTTTTTTAGTAAAGGGATCGATGAACTACCTATGAGATGGCAAAAGTGCGTAGATAGCAATGGTACATACTTTGATTAAATAAATATATTATATTTAAAAAAAATCAACTTTATGTTCCTCCCATACAAAACGCCAATTTCATATGTAAGGACCTAATAGTTATAATAGTAATAATAGTAATAATAGTAATATTATAAATAATAGTAATAATTATAATAATAGTAATAACAGTAATAATAGTTATATGAATACAAATTATTAAAAAATATTTTAATACTCCAAATTAACTAACCATTGCGCCGTTTTCCGAAGGGCTAGGCAGAAAGAATGGACTATGCTGTTATTTTCTAATATACTTAGGTATCTATAATAGAATCTTCAAACAGACGAATTTTCTTCTTCTCACGACGACCTTCTCACGTGAACGACTTAAAAATATAATTGATTTGATAGTTCCACGTCTTCCTAGGTTTGCCTCGTCTTCGTGTTCCATTCACATCTGAACGCATACATTCAATACTATTATTTTTTATTGGATATTTCAATAATCCAACAATCCGAATAATTTTATTATTAAAAAACAAAGACGAATTTAAAAGTTAATATATTTTATTTTAAATAATTAATTATCATAATGACACGGTGTTTAAAAATAAGTTGAAATAAATTATTATCTGTCACAATTTGTGTTTATTGTGATAATGTATTCCTTTTTTATACACGTGTAATATATATTAAAACACGTTTTATTTCTAATACGTATGGAAGTGCATAATATTATTACTCTTGAAATATTGGTTTAACCACGAGATCTATGCCAGAACGTCAGCGCAATCAAGTTGATTAAAATTAACAGATTACGCCGGCTAAATCATTTGCACCGCATAGAGGATCTAGAGACCCTCAAAAGAGTGTTGTTTAACAAACTAGTAAGAGGAAGAAGCGTTAGCAGGCCAAGACTGCGATGGTACTGTGGTGTCGTGGCAGACTATCGGGCCCTAGGGCAGCAAGACTAGAAGATGGCGGCCAGACACCGGACAGGATGTAGTCGTTTTTATGATTGGAACGCTCAAGATGATGATGATATTTCAACAGATTAACAAAATAGTCCAATATACCTCACAAAAATTACATTTTGAACATATTGTAAAACTGATTTTTTGAAAAAGCGATCATCTCTTATTATATATTTTTATTAACTAATATTTTGCTAAGTCAGCAAAGAAATTATCGGCTCAATTAAAAAAAAATCTCACTGGAATTATCCGAGAGATATGAAAACATATTATAATAAAAAGGATTAATTGAATTTATTATTGCGTGCTTATAAATTTATATACACCGTATTTATTAAAATAACAGAAATACCAAAATTCATAAATTCGTTTGAAAACAAAATAATTGATTCAAAATAGTAGTGAAACAAGTCTGTGAGGCTATTTGGACCCACAGTCAGTGCTACCAACCTGCGCACTGAATGTATGTCAAATTCAATCTGTTTACGTTGTGTTTAGGTACGACGTGCGCCCCATACAGAATTTTGTGTTTTGCGCCGTGGAAAGCTCTAGTTTGAAAATATTGATTTTTCTTTCTAGGGCAGGTCTGGGGTAGGCTCTCGACGAGTCGGGGGTTGACAGTGCTGAAGATGAGTGCTGTTGATGAAATACTGAGTTTCCAACAAAACCCTGACGAAGATTTTTACGGTCTGCTCGGCTGCGATGAAAATTCAACCGTAAGAATCAGTTTTAACAGTGAATAGTATTATTATTTTGATCATTATTCTTATCATATCAGTAATTGTATACCCCTTATGTTTTCCTTCGCAGATAGACCAGATTACGACGGAGTATAAAGCTTTAGCTCTACAGTGTCATCCTGATAAAAATGACGGCGATAAAGAAGCTGAAGCCAAATTCCAGAAACTAAAGGTAAGATTTTTACTTTTACTCCACATTTTTATTTAAAGCATTGTTAATTGTCTAACTGGATTCTACTTGAATTCTAAATAAAAACATTGCACTTCAGGGCTTTCAAATATTACTGACCTTGCATTTATTTATGATTTGGAAAGTACATTCAGCTTATTACAGCACAATAGAAACCAATTTACTCAATAATATTTTTATGCGAACTGTGCGAATAGTTATGTAAAAATACAATGAATTAATTTACTTACTTTTATAATTATACATTGCAACTTTAAACAGAAATGGAATAAGACAATAGTGGTTTTAATATAATAATGAAATTAATTTCACAAACTTGATGTTGATTATCAAACACTATAAAATTATGCCGTGCTTCAATATGGAACACTTGTTGCAATGAAATCCTAGAAAAATATATATAATTAAATTATTGTATTATTAAACTACAATTGTTTAAAATCGTAAATGAATTCCAGAAAATCCTAGAAGCATTTAAAAAAAATAACTTTTGTGAAACATAAATTTATGATGAATTTACACATGTGACAACACTTAAATGAAATTCAAACATTCATCTATAATTTCCTTTTTGGTTCTTTAAACAAGTTAATATGTGTATAAGTTTATTTCTGGGAGCACATATAATTTTTAAGGTTCCTACTTGTATATAAGATGTTGATTTTCAGTAGTCCAGTACTATCCATTTTATAAATTTTATATATTACCCACGTGACACCATTAATGCATCTATTATTTTAGTTCATATAAATAAATGTATTTTAAAACATGTGAATTTTCTTAAATTTAAATACACCCAATTATTTTTTCGCGGGGGGATGCATTGTAGACTGTTTAAAATAACTTAAAACATAGGTTAAACTAACTAACTAACCATCATGCCATTTCTCCGGAGGGGTAGGCAGAGAGGATGGATCGCCACAATGCCCTGTCCTGGCATACCTCTCGGGCTTCCTCTACATTCATACATCGTAGCATGCACGCACGCCGATTATTCCGACTTCGAATGTAGCCGCCTTTTAGTAATTGATTAATTTGGTCATGCCATGTTTTCCTCGGTCGTCCTCGGCTTCTTTTTCCACTCACGCTGCTTGTATACAACACTGTATAAATCACTAGTAAATTGTATATATACATATATTTTTTATTTCATTAGTTTATTGAATTAATTTTGTATATAGTTAACATTCAGGGTCACTGCTAGATAATACACATGCTCAATTGTTTTTTTATGGTAAATTAATCACTTGTCACTGGAAATATTAAATGGCCATATATTTACTAGTGTATATTGAATAATATTAACGCTCGTCTTGTGTTTGTTTTGTTTTACAATTACTGATATCAGACACTGTGATTGAGTTTTTATTTTAAGTATTTACATAATTATTCATACCAAATTGTGATCATTTATTATACCTTCGTGGCCTAGTAGTAAGTGCATTGACTGCCACCTCGAAGGTTCCGGGTTCGATTCCCGGCGAGGGCAATGTGATTGTCACACTGTCATTGGTCTGGTGTAGAATTCACGTGACAATAAAATGGCGATAGATTAGCTACCTATCACATGTCACGAGAATCACTATGATAGCTATAATACCCTTTAAATCGATTTGGCTCATGCTGTCATGATGTAAAGAGCGATTTAACAAAATAATAATAATACAATATGTGTTTTAAGTTATTTGAATTATTTGATATTCAGGAGGCGAAGGAGACACTCTGCGATCCGGAGAAGCGCTGCAACTACGACAAGTGGCGCTCCAGCGGCATCTCCATCAGCTACAAGCAGTGGTTGGGCATGAAGGAGCACGTGCAGCAGTCCATGCACTGGGCCACCCCCAAGACCAAGGACCGCATGCTGGGCCCCGGGCCGGCGGGGGCCCGCCGCGCCTCGGAGGGCGGAGCCGCGCACTGGGGCGGGCGCTGGCCTGGCCAGGCCGACCCCCCGCCTCCGCCCGAGGTCGTCTCCAAGTTTCGCAACTACGAGATCTAAATTCTTGCCACTCTCCTATTAAAACCCTCTCCATCTTTCCACGTTTTTGCTCAATTTTTGACCCTATTTTAATCGTTTGATATTTTATATTCTAACACTGTGATTGGAGTATTTATATAAAAAATGTAACTGAATCATGCTTTGTGATATATTACCTGTAATTATTTTAATTTTGATTTTAAAAACGAGAACGCTAGTTTTGGAAATTATTTATTTGAATAATGATAGCCATTCTAATCAATAACTTATTGAATGCATACATATCATATTCATTTTCGTATAATACTTAAAATATTATATATTTTATTCCATGTTTTGTGATGAATCTCAATTATTATAATCTTGTTTTATATTTTATACATTTATTTACTTAAATTTTATTCCATGTTATACTTACTTGTTAAATCTAAACATGTGCCAAAACAGTATTTTTATTGTTGTGTTTGTTTATTAGTTTGTGTTATCAGTGACGACGTCACTACTTCATTATTTTGTAAAATATTAATTTGAATGTTAGGTTTGTTAAACTCTCATACTTCTTGTTGTGTTTTTAACTCCCGAGCGAAACGGCGCAGGCAAATTCCCCCGCATACATTAGATTCCCAAAAGAGAGTCCCCGGAGGCTTGATTGAGTTGAATTTATTTGCTGGCCCCTTGCCCCTTGCCCCGTAGAGTAGTGGGAAACCCCGTGGTGCTACAAAGATGTTGTGCCTGTCTTTGTAAGCATCATTTAATTATGTACCGTGAGGAGTATCTGGGTTGGATGATAATAATCTCTCCCCTAGACTAGGAACTGTTGTGATAGTCCGGCGGGAGGCGACGCGCGGTATTTGTGGCTCCTTTACAAGTCTCGGGCGCTGGCCCGCCGGATTAGAGTTAATAAGTATAGGCACAATATCCATCAAGTCAGCTTTCACAAATAATTTAATAGATGTATTCACAATGGGTGTATTCGGTGTTCTTAACTGGTAAATGTTAAACGTTCTTAGTAGTTGAGTGTTTAATAAGATTAACCTTAAGATATTTGTCCCCCGAGTTCCTCCCTGAGGGCTGGTCGTAGGAGAGATGTTTCTACAAGTTTTTCATTCTTTACTTTTACTTTCAAGATGGAACAATCATAGCGCGGCTACGACTTGAATTAATATAAAAGATATACTATTTACCGTTTGATTGTAAGACTTGTACTGATTCTATTTTTGGATGACCTTTCTATGAAAATTATATATCTTCCAGAGTTTCTTTATATATTGAAGTTGAATACTCGGCGTAGCGGGAAGGATCTGACTTATTTGTGATAAAGCTTGTACCTTCGTCCTGACACAGGGTATCGCGGTGTGAACCGAGGAGAGGAGAGGAGTGGAGTGATGAGGTAGGTGAGGTGAGGTGAGGTGCACAGAGCGGCGCGGATCTCCTCCATGATCAGCCGGCGTAGGATCCCGCTGTAACCCCCGTGAAGTGTCCCCAGCCCGTAATAGGTGTCGCCCTTCCTCCGTGTATTTGGTAAATGTGTAGCGGAACTTGATATTGTCTATTTACATGGGGCTAATATGCCAATTGATGTTTCTATATATTTTATGTATTAGATATTCTAAATAAGTATTTACTGTAATATCATATTTGGTCAATAAATGTATATCGATGTTCATTCCATAGTATGGATATCTGCATTTTTATTACAACCTTCCAATTCCTTCCCAAACACAAACAATCAAACCATCACACCGTCTCTCTGGAGTGGCGGGCAAAGAGAATGAACTTACACTACACTATTCTGATGAGTTATATACGCACTTAATTATTCTAGCGTGACTACCCTTTATAATTTGATGTATTTGGTCATACCACATTTTTCTCAGAATTCCTAGAATCAGATATAATAAAAATCATTAATATTGTAAACATGTTTGCTTTATAGTTGTTCTAAAAACATGTTTTTTTTTTAAGAAACACTACAAGCACCATTCCGATTTCTATAATGCCAAATAATATGATTATTTCCTATTCATAAATAGTGTAGGCATTATACATATAAGTAGTCATGATATACTTTAGTTATTTCTAAATAACACTACCACATTTTGTTTTTTCTTCCTTTGCATCTTAATTATTGTTAACAATTCATTGAATCACATCAATTACCTTACTTACCGTATTCTTCTCCAATAGCTCAGGTATACAAACAGCAACACATTTGATTTTCGCTGCACTTGATAAAGCCATAAAAAATATAATAAAACTTCTAGAAAAATACATTTTCATTTGTATTAATTATTATAAAGTTATCCAAAACGCTAAAAAGGCAGTGCACAATGGTATTATTGTACCGACCCTTATGTATGGAAGCGAAGCATGGAACTGGCAAAAGAAGGATGAGAGTAGAATAAATGCAGTAGAAATGAGATCTCTTAGACTAACCTGGGGATACTCTGTGTATGATAGTGTCAAATGAAAATATAAGAAGTGAATGTGGTGCGAATGATGGTGTTATGAACAAAATAATGAAAGGATCATTAAGATGGTTTAGAGACATGGAAAGAAAGAATGGTAAAAAAAAGTATATGTTAATGATGTAAATGGAACTAGAAATAGAGGAAGACCGAGGAAAACATGGCACAATCAAATTTGAATATCGGCCACGTGAGGAGTTGGAGAAATCAATCGATGAGAGACACAATGTATGAATGCTTTCTGCCTACCCCTTCGAAGAGACAGCGTGATGGTTAGTTAGTTAGTTAATTACTATAATCAAACATCACCTCAAAAGTAAAGTAATGATTCCATAAAATAAAAGAATAGAGTAAAGGCTGCATCGTAATCATAACATTTAAAATGAGTTAAGATTACAAGAGTTATTTGTTAAAATTTGAACGAAGGCCGAGAAATAGTGCACGACTTTACTTTAAAGAGACGTGACAATAAAAACTTTTATGGCAAATTAAACTGCAGCCATGTTTATTTTTGAAAACTTATGCTGATAATATTATAATTATTATCAAAGTTGTAATCAGTGTGACACTATTCTTGTTGAATGTTGAAATAAATGTTTCTGTTTTAAAACTGTTCACTCCCTAATATTCATTTCATATTACTGTTTCTGTTAGATTAAAGATGAAATTAGTTTATTTATTTGCGGCTCTAACATTATGTTGTGGGGTTGGTGGTCATATATTTTCGGCACTTTCTGGAATGGAGTTGCTTCTTGTCACAGAAGGGGTCCTATTGAAATACTTGAAGGCGGTCATCAGTGGTCAAGATGGTGACATTCAGTCACTTCAAAAGTAAGTATACCAAAATTTAAAAGGTGTCAAATTCAAATTTAATTTTTAGACGTAAGTAGCATATTTGAGCAGCACTAAATTCAAGCTGAGTTTTATTTTAACATTCAATAACTTTTGATCATTTATAAATGTCCCATTCTCAATGAGAGTATGGGAAATGAGTCATATTCGCTTGTTAAAAAACTAAAATAAAACGGTGCAATGGAATAGTTTCTGGGTATACATGGTGAAGCCCTGTATACTCGTATAACAGATCAGGCAAGATCTTCTAACTGGTATTTTGGGTGATGGTGCGTTGTCATGAAGCAAAATTACTTTGTGAGTTGTTCAGTTAATACGGAACACATTTTCCTTACCGTAAAAATCTTTCCTGATTGTAAACGATTGGAAATTGTTTGCTAGGTAATGTTTAATCTTTTGATTTGTTTCGGGGTTTGACATTTTTCCTACACCAATAATGTTCTAATTGTATGCCTCAAAACTTTTTTTATCGAATCAGAAAATTGAAAATTAGTAATATTGAAGCTTGTTATCCAAAATTAATTAATTTGTAGGCAATATGATAATTTTAACGAAGAGTATAAAGTGGCTAAAGATGATGTCACAAACTATTTGTCAAATCCAATAAATTCTTATAAACTTATCAAGAGGCTCAATTTGGATTGGAAAATAACTCTACAGAATATGATGAACCATGCAACAGGAGGTAAATATTTATTTGTTGTTTAAATTTATACTAAAAAACTATTAATAAAATATGAACATTCTATGAAATCAATATATCATTCTAGTTATTTTCTGCTTTGGTGTAACATATAGGATTAAATTTTTCTAGAACTTCAAAAAAATGTGTCTGTGGTTACAAGTGAGTATGAATTTCCTGAAATAGAAGATGTATGTGGAGCCGCGGAAGGATTGGTGCGTTTACAGGATCTGTATCATCTGAAGACAGGTGATGTCGCTCAAGGGATACTCAGGGGAGTGAAGTACAGGTAACTTCAATTCTATCATCTAAGAATCTTTACAAATTTACTCTGAGAGATCTACAAGGCATAGTGGTAGAATGTGATCAATAATAAAGTTGCATTCAAACCTTTGTATGTAATCAAAGTGGCATCAAAAACTGGTTAATACGAATGAAAACGTCGGTTTTCTAGAAGTTTTATTATATTTTATGGGAATGACATGTTTTGCCCTTCTAAGGCATTATCAAATGTGACGAAACTTCAACTCGTTGCAGTTTATATACACTAGTAAATGGAGCAGAATATGGTAATTAACGAAAATTTATGTGACTTTATATATTTTTAACAAAGAATTATTTGGGTAGGTCCAGAAATATTGGAAAGTGTTTCATGGAACTCGTTTATAAATTTTATGACAATGATTACATAGTCAAGAGATACTGAATGATATTATATAAATCAAAAATAAGTTATTTGAGGTAGGACGAAATAAAGTGTTTCTAGGAAAAACATCTTCTTACAAATGTTTACAAATGATTATACATATTTCAAGGTGACCAATGATTCTAAGTATTATATTACATATAAAATTAAATCACCATGCTGTGTGCGTAGACTCAATCAATATATTCTTCTCTTCTGCATCTGAAATGTGAAATAAACACAGTGCAGAATCAAGAGTTCTTAGAATCTAATTATATATCGGAACTACATTAAGGAGTGGGGATGAATATATGTTAGTTTGTTCATTGATTAAAGTTAAGTTAGGGTTTTTGTTATGCTTATTAATTTCTAATTGTTCAAAATTGTGTATATTCTGTGTCCATATTCTGCTCCATTTATTAGTGTATATAAACTGCAACGAATTGAAGTTTCGTCATATTTGATAATGCCTTAGAAGGGCGAAACATGTCATTCTCATAAAATATAATAAAACTTCTAGAAAACTGACATTTTCATTCATATTAATTATTTAATATGGAGTTTAACATCATTGTTCAAGAAACAATAAATCAAGAACTGGTATTCAAATACTATGTATTGTATGAAAGAAGGTAAAGAATATGTTATTCAATATTAGACACTTAATTTTTCATATACTGTTTTAACACGCAACACAGAAACACAATATCTTTTTCTAATAGTGCCGTGTCAGGTCCACTCAACGTTATTGATTACTCTGGTGAATGCTTTCTTACCACAATCATTTCCTGGAGTCGTTTTCCATTACCTTCTTATATTAAAATGAATTATAAGATACAGCACCCGGTGGTAAGTAATATACACCGGGCTTAAGAAAGAGACCGTAGGCCATAATCTGATAATTTTGGCTATTTAGATTGTCTGTTGTAGGATGCATTAACAGTTCAGTATCTAGAAAGAGCTGTTCAAGTTTTTTTTATTGTGATGGAACACATGACAGAAACCGCCGGGTACTGTACTTCTTTGTCATTATTTATCTCCAGAGGCTTTTCTATTGGAAATAACTCGAATATCTTTTTTTAAATATTAAGTATGCATAAAAAAATTCCATGATTGTAGCTCACCAATGTCCGCAAGTGACTGTTTTTCTCTGGCCGAACAAATAATAAAATTAGGATTATACTCCAACGCGACTGACTGGTTTAGTGAGGCTTTGGCTAAATATGATGCGGGAGACCACAGACTGGTTACCAAAGAAGAAATCCTTGAACACCTTGCATATTCAGCGTATATGAAAGGTAACTCATTAAGTAATATTAAAAAACCCACTTTCGGTTTTAATTTAATAAAATCTTTATTCTCGCAGAGAACATTATAGTCTAAGCTTAATTAAGACGATGGACGCACGGCTTTCAGTTTTGGCCCGCACTGTACAAGCGGGTATCCCGCAGAACATCGGACCCTCCTCCTCTTAATTATTTAGAAAAAAAATATTCTTAATACAATTGATTGGTGAAAGATATTCTGCGATTTTTTGTTAGGTAAATGGCATTCCTAATTTTATTATCCTAACAAGACGAAACTAGTCCTGAATATATAACATAAAATAAAAAAACGAGTTATGAGCAACCACATTTTGTTTAATTTACTTACTTAAATTATTGAATACAATACGTAATACATTTTGCAATGTAATTTTTAATTTGCAGGAGATGTGGAAACTGCCCTCAATAAAAGTCGTGAGCTGGTTAGATTTAATCCGAAACATACACGAGCAAAAGACAACATAGCAAAATATGAAGCAATGCGGAAAAATAACCTAGTAGGAATCATTCTTTATGAATTATAAAACAAGATACTTATGATTAAATTTCTTATTTACTGTATTTGTGCACACCAAATCACGTTAAAGAATAATTCATTGATTCATTTTGAAATATTATTTTTAACACAATGCTACTTTCCTAAAACTCAATACCATTCATAAAACAGTTAATTTTATAATTTTTTTTCTTCAAATAATCATGATTGTTGGTTAAGATGTTACTCAACCACGACTAATATATAATTTTTTCATAATTATTTTTTAAGTATGTACTAAAATGGAGACAAATCAAATAACGTCACATAATCTTTTTAGGAAATTAGGAATAACGACAAGCAGAGATATCAAACTTTCTTTGAAAACTACGATGAATTGTGTCGAGATGAACTTGACCTACCAGAAAGCATAAAGAAAGAGTAATTCAAAGTTTTAATTGTTTTAACAACTACTATAATATACATATTATTATTATTACCCTAATTTACAAATGATATTAAATGAGTAAATGCTTCATTGCAATGAAAAACATATTAACGATATTTAATATTGATTAAATATACTTTATTAATATTTCAAGAGCTTCTCACATGCTTCTCTTTACTAGGGGATTATCAAATGAGAGACAATTAAAATTTTCTTATAACGTATAAAGAAGCATTTAGAAAAGCATACTTTCCCTTATTACTTGTGCATCATTGTTCAAGGAAAAATTTAATTCAATATTAACTCAGCACCTGAAAATACATTAAAATTCATTTACAGTTTGAAATGTCATTACTTGACCAAGACACACCCCTTCCTACTATTGGCCCCCATCAAGGTAGAAGATATTTACTTAGACCCTTATGCCGCCATTTTCCACGATGTTGTCTATGATAAGGAAATAAATTTTATAAAAGAAACAGCCAAACCAAGAGTTAGTATTATTAACTTATTAATGTGAATTCGTGGAGTAGAATTATAAACTAACCAGATTGTTGAATGCTAAATAGATTGCACTATTTAATTATTTCATTAACAAGAAACATTATATATGTTGTCCTTACTGCCGCGCTTACGATAAACGCATCAACTAAGGTTTTTGTCGAAATTGAGTTATTACATTATCTGGTATCAGGAAAACGAGTTCTACAACTTTCTCAAAGTGACATTTCATGATTTCTTCATTTTCTCGGTTTTTCAGTTTTAATAAACGCATTAACTAAGACTTCGAGTGCAGTTTTACTTATCAAGAACGCACTAGCTGTAGTCAGTACAGACTTGTTTTCTAGAATTCAATAGCTTCTTAGTCATAAATGCACTATGTTTGAGTTAGTGCGTTTATTGCTAGAAACCTGTATGGTTATTATTGGCGGCGTGCTTAAATTAGTAGCATCAACTTGAGATAATCCGCTTATTATAAGGAAAGAAATAGCTATCTTCCTTAATATAAATGCATTATGAGTGCATCAACTACATCTAGTTGATGCACTCATCATATGTATTGTTGAAGAATTGAGGTATAAGCTTACTATATAAAATGCATTAAATTGATTTACTAAGCATAAATGCATCAAGTAGGGTAGTTGATGCGTTTATGACTAGTTATTACGACCCAAAAGTATTAGAGGCTGCTAGCGATAAGTACTTTTTTTTAATTATGTGTACACTATATTTTGTTTTTATATATGTTTGTATTTTTTAGTATTCTTAACCCTTTTCTCTTTGTTTTGGTACAACTTTCATGTTGGTATCTTATCTAGTTCCTGAGATACAAGCAAAATAAAAACTTTAAACGCCTTTTCCTTGAAAAGCGTCAAACCCTAGTTAATGCGTTTATCTTAAGTGCGGCAGCATAGTGTGGGATACAAGAAAATCAGATTTGTTGAACTTTTATTGCTATATTGATTCTCAAATAAAACATCCATCCTGATCATTATATGTTGAACAGGGAAATCTGTATGCTCCCTGCATAGGGATGTCTATGTGGATAGAATAGTACTATTTGATTTTTTTTCTAATCCCACTGAAATTCACCACGTAACCAAATCACTATCATACTTATACCGGATGGGTAGGCAGAGAAGATGAATGCCACACTGCTCTGTCTTGAAATACCTGTTGAACTGCCTCTATAATAATATATCATAAAACTTATTTTTACATTCACACGGCTTGTCTACGATTTTTTAACTTCTCATCCATTAGTTCCATATGTCCAAACCTCCTAAGTGATCCTTTTTAATTGATTTGCTTTATATTTTCAGTTTAAACAAGCTATGGTAATAGATTTCAATACTAGTGAACAATCCCTGGCGAGATATAGGGTGAGTAAATCATGCTGGATAGCAGATTACGAAGGTGAATTGATTACAACCTTGAATCAGAGGTCTGCCGATATGACAGGACTCACTATGGATTTCTCTGAACCATTCCAAATTGCCAACTATGGTATTGGCGGACATTATGAACCGCATTTTGACTTTGCTAAGGTATCAAAATACAATCTACTCAAAATTGTTTTAATCAGATCATAATGAATTTGTATTTAAATTTGATATACACATTTGTTTCAGAATGAAGAGAAACGTGGTTTTACTTTAGACAACGATGATCCTATTGACTCACACGGAAACAGAATAGCAACTTTAATACTCTATGTAAATACATACCAATTCAATGCATTTTTTAATTATTTAAAAATGGAATACTTATTAAATTCCTTTGGCAGCTATCAGATGTGGAGCAAGGGGGGCGCACTGTATTCCCTCACCTGGGCATAGGAGTGTCCCCCAAGAAGGGCACTGCCCTCTTCTGGTACAACCTGCACCGCTCCGGAGAGGGAAATTTTGCGGCGCTGCATGGGGCCTGCCCGGTGCTACTAGGCTCCAAATGGAGTGAGTCACCAGTCCAATATTTTTCTTACTTCCCAATGACTCATCGTAAATTCATTATATAATATTTTTATTACTAAAAAAATTTGTATAAATTTTGAATGCGAAATAAAAATTAAATTTAACTAACTAATTAAGTAACTAACCATAGCCCGAAAGAATGGAATGCCACACTTTTCTTTCCTGGCATATTTCTCTTGCATCCTCAACATTCCTACATCGTGTTATGCACGCGCGTCGATTTCTCTGACTCTTCACGTGGCCAACATTCAATATTTGATTTATTTGATCATGCCACGTTTTCCTCGGTCTTCCTCTGTTTCATATTACTTACGTAAACTTTTTTTACCATTCTTTCTTCATTCATTCTTTCCATATGCCCAAACCATCTTAATAATCATTTCATTATTTTGTTCATAACACCATCATTTGCACCGCATTCACTTCTTATATTTTTATTCGATACTCTATCATACACAGAGTATCTACACATTAGTCTAAGAGATCTTATTTCTACTGCATTTATTCTACTTTCATCCTTCTTTTGCCAGTTTCATGCTTCGCTTCCATACATAAGAGTTGGTACAAGAACACCATTGTGCACTACCATTTTAGCTTTTTTGGATAGGTTTTTGTTTGCTATGACAACTTCAAGTGCACCATTCACTTTGTTGCCTGCCCCAATCCTTCTTTCAATATCCCTCTCCACTCGTCCATCTTTTGTAAACAAACAAACCCAAATACACAAACTCATCTACTTGCTCCAAATTTTCACCATTCACTCTAATATTGCATTTCTTCTTTTTCAAAAATTATTATCTTGGACTTATTCACATTCATCATCAGATACATACTATTCACCAGGGCTTGTATGTAGTTCATGTTTACTGGAAGTATAACATTTTTATATTTACTGGAAGTTGTTTGTCATTTTGAGCCCTTCTTCCTCCTTCAGCTTTTCTTTTAGCACTTTCACTACTGACTTCACTCTCTTCTTGCATACCTTATACAAATCTTTTGCTCTTTCATATTTAACTCTGTCATTCTTATTTATCGAAAGCATATTCAACCAACCATCCTTCTTTTAACACCAGTTTTACGTCATCATTCCAACATGCATCCCCTTTTCTTCTTCTTCTTTCACTGATTCACACAAATTTCGTTCGTTTGAATTATGTTATTTTTAAATATACCATATTTGTTGGGTATGTAGAAAACGGTTTATGAACTTTATAGTTAAATTTGAATATTCTTAAAGTTATTCAGGCTATTTGTATTGATTTTCAGTTGCTAACAAGTGGATTCGGCAGAAAGGGCAGGAGCTGCGAGTCCTTTGTGACCAAGAGATGCAGGAGCAGGGTCTACTTAAAAATTACTACCCCAAGAAAATCTTCAGGAAAAATGTCGCTCACTAAACTGAAATAATCTTATGAATCAGTCGCTAATCAACCTAATTGTCGTGAGAATGATAATCATAATGAATAAATTGCCTGTGGATGATCAGTAAAACTACATATATAAAAACGTTTTCTTTTATATTCACCATCACTTTGTGTTGTGGATTCATAATTAAAGAATCTTTTATACTTTGTATCACAACACTTTATTATAATTTAAACGCAAACATGTTTCGGGATACAGAAACTCTTCATAAGTGTAAATATTGTTAAAATCGTTACATATAGTATACACGAGGGTGAATCAAATATAAATCAGAATTTGTTTCTTACTGGTAGTGAAGTGAACAAAGGTAGACGCCATTCCTGGTGGGAGATTTTGTGAGGGTCTAGTTTAGTTTTCACCGCTAGAGTGCAGCATGGTACCACCGACTCAGTAGCTATCGGGATGTCTGAGACGGCAGTACCTTCGTCCGTTGTGCAACGAATTATGAGGGGGTGGAACCATCCAAAATATTGAGGAGACTTGAGGCACAGTTCACGGAGAAGACACGTAAAAAAACACAAGTGTATTCATGGCACTAACAATTTTTGGAAGGACGAGAAACTGTCGAAAATGAAAGTCACCACCGTAGACCGAGAACCAGTGTGACAGAACATTCGTGCTGTTAGCCGACTTTTTGAGGACGATTAACAGTAGCCAAAATTGCTTCTGAGTGAAAATTTATTTCGAAAAATTAATTAAAAATCAGCTTTGGAAGTGCTCAGGCGATCATTACCGAAGACCTTGGGTTCGGGAGAGCTCTATGACATTGCCCGGCCCCATACAGCTACCCTTACTTGGCAAACACTTGAAGAGTTATCCGGGGCTACATTGGAACACCCTCCTTATCTTCTTCTCTGGTTTCAATCCTGGGATTGGTTTGCAGCAATTTCCTCCATTATTCTCTTCCATTTTTCCCTGTCTAGTGCGGCTCTTTTGAAATCTGCATATGATGAGCAGCGTACGTCCACCAACAGGTCCTCCAGGTACTCTCGGCGTGGGCGTCCCCTAGAGTTTGTCCCCTCGATCATACCCTCCATTATGGCATGCAAGAGACCTTCTTGACGCATTACATGGCCGATCCATCTTGCACGCCTTTCGGACAAGGTCCTGAGCAGGTGCCTTCCTCCTTCGATTCCTTGAAGAACTTCCTCATTCGTGATGTGGTCTCTCCAGGAAATTCCAAAGAGTCTTCTATAGGACCACATCTCAAAAGCCTCTAGTCTCCGCTTATCCCTTTCTGATAGGCACCATGTCTCGCAGCCGTACATCAAGACACTCCATACATAGGTCTTGATGAGGAGTATTCTCAGTTTTAGGTCTATATTATTTGACTCTATTATTTTCGACCTTTTATTAAATGCAAGCCTAGCCTGATGTATACGGCTGTCAATCGCCCGAACCTATCGCCCTGCGATTATCATTTGTTTGGTACTATGAAAGAAGCACTTGGAGAGCAACGTTTTGACACCAGTGACACAGTAGAAGCTTTCGTGCGCAAATGGCTGATGACACAACCGCCTTTTTGGACGAAAACGGGATAAAAAAATTACCGATCTGTTGAGAAAAATGCGTTGTAAAATCAGGAAATTATGTAGAAAAATAATTTTCAGTGTTTGTATTTTTATATTATTTCAAACTAACTAACTAACTAACCATCACGCCATTTCCCCGGAGGGGTAGGCAGAGAGGATGGATCGCCACACTGGCCTGTCCTGGCACACCTCTCGGGCTTCCTCCACATTCATACATCGCACCATGCACGCACGTCGATTATTCCGACTTCGAATTTGGCCGCCTTTTAGTAATTGGTTAATTTGGTCATGCCATGTTTTCCTCGGTCGTCCTCATCTTCTTTTCCCACTCACACTACTTGTGTACAACTTTTTAACCATTCTACTCTCATCCATTCGTTCCATATGTCCGAACCATCTCAGGGATCCTTTCTTAATTTTATTCATGATGCAGTCATCTGTCTTACATTTCTTTCTTATTTCATCATTCGGTATTCTATCATACAACGTTTTCCCGCACATTCTTCTTAGTGATCTCATTTCTACGGCGTTTATCCTGCTTTCATCCTTCTTTTGCCAGCTCCAAGCTTCACTCCCATACATGAGGGAATTATTATTTAATGGTTTATTATTTCAATAAACCATTAAATAATAATTGTGGTTTATATTTGAATCACCCTCATACTAAATATTTATTTTTTATTTACTATATGTAACAAGTTTGTCAATATTTACACTGATGTAGGGCTTGTGTCCCGAAGCAGATTTGTGATTAAATTATAATAAAGCGTTGTGATACAAAGTTTAAAGGTTATTCAACTGTATAAAATCATTTGGATTTTCAATATTTCGCTTAATTTTCATGTCTTCTTTCAAATTTGTTTCTTCACTTTCTCCTTTAATGTTAAGATACGTTTTGAATGTGGATGTATAATATAATAAAAACGGATTGTAGTTTTATTAGCGCTATGTGCTTTCATATTACACTTATAGGTCATAACACAATTCACCTATAATTGATATAGTGTTGAGTGCTGAGCAAAAAAGACAAAAATGCACTGGTGGTCATTGAAAGGAAGGTGTAGAGGTGGTCAGGAAAACAGATTTATTAGATAAATAAAAGAAATATAAGTAAGGAAAAATATATAAATATCTATCAAGAAGGTTCATAAAATTAAGTGGCAAATGGGTTGGGTGATCGCTATTGCTGAGCACTTTTAAAAATGTAGTTACTTTCAGTATTTGCGGAGAATATCTTGTCTGGAACAAATAGGTCTATTTGTTCCTGATGGTTACCTTAATAGTTCTACACTCCATCACACAGAACCAACCTGCCTTTGGTGATGTCAATAGGAAGAGAAATTTGGTCATTGAATTTTAACACCTCAGTTTTGGACATTTTTAGTGTCAGAGAGGTAGTGTTCATAAACCATATACATATTATTACTTCTGGAGAGAGAACTGCCTCACTGACGTCGACATATTTCTTATATATATATGTTGTTTCTTATTTTGTAAATATGTTCTATTTTATGTCCAATGTTTTTCGTTTGTTGTGTAAAATAAAAATACAAAATACAGCGATTGTACATTTTATTATCAAAAAATTACATTGTCGCTAGATATATTTGATAACATTAATATAAAAATAATAACTATTAGTAGTAGTTCACGTAAAGAAATATCTCAAGGAACGATTTGGTACAGAGCCATTGCACGCCGACAACATAATTGCTAAATATGGCCACGATTCACCCCAGTTCAGTGGACTCGGAGAGTGGATTACAATACAATAGTACACCTGATGTAAATGCAGCAAATACAATAATATCCTTATTTACTATTTACTTGTACGGCTTCTCCGTAAGTTATTCACGGGATATGATTTACACATTGATATGGAAGTACCCACTAAACGAGTGAGGTTCATTTTGTAAAAATATTTTTATATATCACATGTGATAATAAAGTTAAATAGGCAGGAAAAGAGCACAAAAATTTACATCAATCATCTCAATTAATGGTAGTTAGAATAACTTCTAACATAAGAAATTCAAATAATTTGATACAAAAATTGCCTTCATAAATATTTATAAATATATTCTTTATTATCAAATCAAATCAAATCAGTTTATTTCATCAATAGACATTACAAAATTAAGGTTTAAGTTTTTAACTGAGAACAGGTAAAATAATATATTGTATATAGTAAGTATACTACATACTAGAAACGCATGAGAGATGGTTCGACATTAGGAAGACAAGATACTCTCTAAAATCAAATCTGAACGTACTTTCACTAATATGAAAGACTTCGATCTCCGAGGAGACCGCCTTTAACAAGACTCTTAAGGTTGATTTGTTTTATATATCGCCTCTTTGCGAGAATAACATGATATCTGGAAAATTGAAAAATGAAACAAGATACCCGTCTGAAAGAGCCAACGTGACAACACAATATTCCACTGTTGTGTTGTCTCTTTCCCTCATAAATTATCTGTTTTTCACTTTAAAAATACCATGTTTTTGTAGAAAATAAAGTAGAACGTGGCGGATTTGATTATCGAATAAAAAAACTCTTTTTTTTAAGTGTTATCAATACGTCTTTCAAACATAAAAATGATGACATTTTCATAGTGCTAGTTGAAACAAGTCAACCACGAGAATTTAAAATAAAGCTATTGTATTTCACAACACAAATTCATTAATCAAATTTTTAATGGAATTTTCCATTACACATTTCAGCAACAGTAAAAAAGTAATTTTAACTGTGATGTTCATATGTTTTGGTGACAATTAATCTATTTAAAAATGTATTTATTAACACTATACAGAGCTTGATGTCACTGTGTGTTTACCCATTTAAAATAAACAGATAATCCATAACAACGTATTTATAAGTTTAGATTGTTCATATTATTTACAAACTGTTAATTGTTTGTTGTAATCATTGACAAAATCATTGAAAACTACTGTATTATAATCACTTATTTAAAATCATTGAAAACTGACACATCTCTCGTTTGCTTTTACAAACTATATGTCCTTTTATATCATGTATAGATTTTGATCGGTAAAAACTTTGCAAGCACCAAATTGCTCTTATTTGTCTGTTATTTCTATTAAAATTAGTTATGACTAGTGGCGCTTATGCAAAGAGGATCATGAGGAATCGACTATATACATATACAGTAAAAAAATGTATGCAATGATGTATTGATTTGATCACAAGATACCAATTTTGATTAGAGTACAGTGTGGAGAGATGTTCCAAAACTATTATCACCTGAAGTTAGACCTTGAGATTCTATAAGATGTAAAGTTATATTGAATTTTATTTCAACATTGTGTGTAGGAACCGTTAAAAATCTTAGGCAGGAACCGTTGGTTGATTCTTAAAGGGGGTGATATCCAGCACTTTCTATATACATATGTCCACACTGTATCACAAGGCATTTCTATAATTATTAATGGATTATGAATTGATCGATGTATTTCTATGGCATTATCTCATGTAGAGTCAAGAAGTAGGCATTTTCCTATAATTTTTTATTGATTCAGCTAGTATTTACCGGCTTCTTGATTGGTTTTTCAAATTCCGAGTTCATTCCTTCAGGCTGGTAGTCTAGGTTGCAAGGTTTAATCAGTTCCTGACCATGCTGGTGGATCCATTTGTTGGAGACTGGAAATAAAATAAAAATCATGATTAAAAATGAGGTTGAGGCAGCAGGCCTGTGATCAATCAATCGGGTGGAGGGGGATCTTGGAGGCCCTATGCACCCCTGGGGTGTGACAAGACAAGAAGAAGAAATTAAATGATCTATGTATATCACATTATTGTACGTACTATAACCCAGCGGCCCACGAGCATTGCGAGAGCCACTTGCCTAGCATGGGAGACCATAAAAATCAGAATCCTGTACGGGTCAAGTCAAAGTCCTCTAATAAGGCCTACACAGTACCTGTTGCGGACAGGAGTGGACTGTATTGTTTCTAAGGACGCCGCAGAATCCAGAGAGGTAGGTAGGTAGGTTTTTGATACGTAAACACTACTTTTATTCACCGTGTTACGGGTGAACGTCTCGCAGGGGTAATCTTCAAGTTCGTTCAAGCCTCAGAGAGAGAGAGAGAGAGAGTGATTGGACCGAGAGAACGGAAAGCCTAAGTACTCGGCGCCGATACCGTGTCGCCGACGGCCAATGTCTTATGATTGGCCGCCGACGGCGTCTGTGATTGGTTACGGCGGTTAGGGCTGTGATTGGTCCTACACACCCTACCGCCGACTGTATCAATCGCTTGCTCGGTTCGCCGTCTGGCGAGAGTACTCTCTCAGCTCCGTCGGTCCCATCGGTATTTACGAATCATCCCCGCGAGAGCTCTCACGCCGTCACATTCATTTATTATACATATAAATCATTGTTACATTTAAAATCTTATTAATTCTAACATATTCTTTTAAACACATCATATTCTAACGCGGAGGAGAATCCGGTCCGTTACAGTACCTAATGGATAATATTCTGGCTGATCTGGCTAGATTGGGCGAAACAAACTGCTGAGAGCAAAATGTGCAGGATCAAGAAGGCTAAAACTCTTCAAGAGTTGTATGGCCATAGAAAGTAAGTAAGTATACCGTATTATTTGCTATCATTTTTAATTTTTGTTTTTATCCAACTGGCAACTTCAAATGACTACTCACCCCATTTGGAGCCCTGTAGTACAGGACAGGCGGCGTGACGTGTGGCATAGTTCCCCTCTCCGGAGGGGAAGAGATTCATCCAGAATACCCCTGTTCCCTTTTTAGGCCGCACGCTGAGTCCTAGTTCTGGGAATACTGTATTTCCTCCTTGGGCCACGTCCGTCATCTGAGACAAAAAATACGTATTTATAGTTTCTTGAACAATGATGTAAAGTTACATGTTAAATAATTCATATAAATGAAAACATCTGTTTTCTAAAAGTTTTATTATAGTTTATGGGATATATAATAAAACTTCTAGAAAACATGTTTTTAATATGGATACCTCAAAGACCTCC
The DNA here is from genome assembly GCA_022606425.2 of Lepidostoma basale. Lineage (NCBI taxonomy): Eukaryota > Metazoa > Arthropoda > Insecta > Trichoptera > Lepidostomatidae > Lepidostoma > Lepidostoma basale. The sequence continues at coordinate 114,360 of JAHDVF020000079.1, read as the reverse complement.
AAACATTACCATCTTCGAAACTGAACAAAAACTATAAATTTTGTTTTTACTTACATAAAAGAGGACTGTGGCTATTCTGTTTCCTACTCCGTTATCTCCCCCAAAGGCGTTCCTTTCTTCCTTCTATAACAAATAAAATAAATAAAACTAATAGATTTTCATCATTTTAAGAAGTTATTAAGTCAGAATAAACTTGTAACTCTGTAACGATTTAGGGAACAGAGTTCAATCAGGGGCGGTACTCCCACAGAAGCCCAGAAGCCTAGCTTGCGTAAGAAATTTTTAATCAAAACCCCCAAATCGAAGTAATCATGCCCCCGCATAAACCAACAATCCACCAAATCACCTTCCAATAATGTTCCCATCAGACGTAAGAGGAATAGTCACAAGAACTGAACCTCTGTAAGCCCGAAGAGGTTTTGATTCAAAATTTCTTACGCAAGCCGGGCTTCTGGGCTTCTATGGGAGTACCATAGAAGCCCAGAAGAAATGGAAGAAAAAATAAATAAAAAAGTACCGCCACTGAGTTCAATCTGACCCGAATTGGAATTTTAGCTGACAATTCAATCCTATTACCTAAAATTCAATTATATCAACTAAATATTTATATTATTTAGACAATTAAAAAATATACATTTTAATTATATTATATTCTTTTGTTTTTGAAAATTTGGTTTGGTTCATGTGGTGCTCCTGTTAATTTGGAGATATTTTGCGTATAAGTGAATTGTTTTGGTCAATTTAACTGTTGCTGCACTTTATAATAGTTAATTGTGACACGTAATACGTTTGTGCTGTTTTGCTGTTAAAATTATATTAGTTTTATCATTTTTATAAATAATTTTGACAGGTGTAAAAATAAATTTTTCATTTGTTCCAATGACAATTTGAATAATTTCTTCAATATTATTTTTAAGTTCTTGCTGGTTAAGTGCCGAATTACAGCTAATTTAAAAAACGGTGGATACGTGTAACATAAATTAAATAAACACAAAAGTCCGGATCGTCCATGTCAACATGTGCAACATCGAAAAAACATTATGTGCTAAATTAAAAAACGGTGGATTCGTGGAACATAAATTAAATAGACAATATGTGCACCATCTAAAAAGAACATTTTGTGTTAAATTATTTTTATTTTGTTATTTTATTTTATATCATTGTATTTTATATTATTTATTTTAGATTTATTTTGTGGGTGTTGCACGATCAGAGTGTGCGCGGGAGATGCCTATTGGTGGCGATGAGGTTCGCAACCCATCACACCGCGTCTCCCGCGGAGCGAAAAGAGAAGGATGGAGTGCCGCATCAGTAAAAGTGTGACAGTCCATTCTTTCTGCCTACCCTTTCAGGGAGATGGCGTGATGGTTAGTTAGTTAGTTAGTTATATTTTAAAAAGTGACATTCTTATGTTCTTCATTTCTGATTCTGAAATAAAGTTGCAAATATCAAGGTACTTAATTTTAAGTTATCCATAGTTCAATAATAGATACCGCACCACTATAGCGTGCACCTGAAGTGGAAAGACTGAACAAATGGAAGAGAGGGGTGCACCAACTGGTTGGAACCCAAGGAGGCTTTACCATCCGGACAAGAGCTGCCATGAAGGACCTGGAAGACTCTGAAACGACTGTATACACGCATTGGCAGATTCAATGACAAGGAAGATGGGATTCGTTTTTTGGGATTATTTTGTTTTTTTGATAGAGATCGTCATGTTGTATTTCTTACAGGCGTGATGTAGTCTGTCTAGCATTTTTTGTAAGTCATTAATGTTTTCAACTATGATTATAGCATTGTCTGCATAACAGACCACATTGACAATTTGCTCTCCCATCCTATATCCCAGTTGTAGCGATTGGGTCTCCTCTATAAGTTTGTCCATTATCAGATTGAACAGAAAAGGGCTTAGGCTATCTCTTTGTCGTATACCTGTCAGTACGGGGATTGTTTTACCAAGTTCATAATCGCATCTAATTCTGGTCTTGCCTCTCATACTTAAATCTCTGATTGTATTAATAATTTCTGTAAAAATATTGATGCGAATAAATTTCCTCACCCTGGCAAAGTCAAAGTGCGGCTCGTAGTGTCCCCCAATGCCATAGTTGGCCACCTGCAGTTCCTCGGCAGTGTCCATGGAGAGGCCGGTGAGGTCGGCCACGCGGCGTGATATAGCCGCCACCACGCTGTGCTCGTGATCCTTGAGCCACGCTGACTTGCTGATGCGGTACTTAGCATGCACCAGCTCCCCTGTCTCTGAATCCTGGACTGTGGCACGCTTAAACTAGAACCAAACAAATTCAAATGCATTTTTTTTAAATATTGCAATGCATTTAACAAAAAAAAATCTCACCATTGTCAAAAAGAAACAATTTCAAAACTTTGTGGTTATTAACTCAATAGAGTTGACCATTTCGGAAAGGTTTTAATGAATAAAATAATCAATATTTTGATATTTGTGTTATGAACAAAATAATGAAAGGAACATTAAGATGGTTTGGACACAAAGAAAGAATGAATGAAGAAAGAATGATAAAAAAAAATTATGTTAATGATGTAAAAGGAATTAGAAATTGAGGGAGACCGAGGAAAATGTGGCATAAAACTAACTAACTAACTAACCATCACGCCATTTCTCCAGAGGGGTAGGCAGAGAGGATGGATCGCCACAATGCTCTGTTCTGGCATACCTCTCGGGCTTTCTCTACATTCATACATCGTACCATGCATGCACGTTGATTATTCCGACTTCGAAAATGTGGCATGATCAAATAAATCAAATATTGAATTGAATCAAAGTGTGGCAGTTCATTCTTTCTGCTGTGATGGTTAGTTAGTTAGTTTTAATAAATAGGCTGAATAAAATTACTTTTTTTTTTCAATTCTTTCAACGTAAATCTTAGTACACAGACAGAATGGCTAATTTTTATATCTATTTTTGTTTTTTGCCTACAATAAAAAATAACAATAAAAGCTTATATTGATAAACTAACTAAAATAAAGAAAGGAAGGGGTACGCAGAAAGAATGGACCACCACACTGTTCTTTACTGACATACTATTCTCGCTTCTTCAACATTCATACATCATGTCATGATTTCTCTGGCTGTTCATGTGGTCGATATATAATATTTGATTGATTTGATCGTGGCACATTTTCCTCTATTTATTGTTCCATTTGCATCGTTAACATAATATTCTTTCTTTCCATGTGTCCAAACCATCTTAAGGACCCTTTCATTATTTTGTTCATAACACTTTCATTCACTTCTTATATTTGCATTTGATGCTCCATCATATACTGATTTATCACACATTCGACTAAGAGATCTCATTTCTATTGCATTTATTCTACTTTCATAAATCTTTCGCTAGTTCCATACGTAAGGGTCAGTACAAGAACACCATTGTGCACTGTGCCATCTAAGCTTTTTTGGATAGACTTTAAGTATTGATACATAAGAGAAAGAACAGTCATCTTGGAACTAGAAGGATCCAGAATGAATTTTTGATATTTATACCTCAGGGAGTATAACTATTATCCTTTTTTGTACCCCTCACTATTTCTCTCAGGAGTGTTGGATTTCAACACTCTTGAAACTCGTCAAATGATCTTTCTAGGAAAGCATTTTTTTTTAACTATTATCCGGAGGTATTTACAATTCAGGAATACTGAGAGAACTAAAACTATACTTTCCGCATAGTTATAGCAGAGCAAGGGGGCATATATTATTTTATGCCCCAAATTGCCGCACAGAGGCCCTTCGTTGTTCTCCTGTATTGAAAGTGATTCGTCTTTTAAATGAGGTTGCAAAAGAGGTAGACCATTTTGGATGCAATTATGGCGAATTCATGAATACCCTTTCATTTCATTTCATTTATTTTATTTTAATAAAAGTTACAAACATTACAGAAATATTTCCAGATCGTTTGCAATTACATTATAAGAATTTAAAAGAGAAGCATAAAAAACATATAAATAAATTAAAAAGTTTAAGAATTATAAATAATCATAACATTGATATTGCATCCCTGAGGCAACTCACACTATCACGAAATATGTCGACCTCCGAGGCGATCCGATTAAGCAATAAGATTGCCCTACCCACAGGCATAACCATTGGCAGGTTGGTTCTGCAGCGTGGCAAATAAAACAATCTGTGCTGTCTTTGACGAAGGTAATTATCAGGGACAAATAGACCTACATCACTCAAGACATCCGAGTTCTGTATACGGCCGCCAATCAGCTGAAAGAAGTGAACTCCCAAGTGAATGTTCCTCCTTCTCTCCAATGATTGGTAGCTTAGCATACCTAGCAAGAATTCAGTCGGAAAGAGCCACGGGTAATAACTGCGCTCCCTGAGGTAAAGAAAGCGCAGAAATTTTTTCTGCACTTGCTCCACCATCAGAGAATATCGGATCCCAGGCGGTGACCAAATAACGGAACTATATTCCAGCCGACTTCTTACCAGGGAATTATACAACACCCGAAGTACCTGTGTGTTCGAAAATATCTTGGCATTCTTAAAAACAAATCCAAGCATTTTAATGGAACTATTACATAGAGCAACTATGTGAAGATTGAACGATAATTGAGCATCGAACAGAACACCGAGATCTCTGGATGTAGAAGCTCTTTCAAGCTGTACCCCATCCATAAGATAGATATAACGATAAAGGCAGCAAGCAAATAACTGGCATATTCCTATTCATAAGGTTCTATGTATATTTCCTTTGATATATATTTTTTTTCACCCTTTACATCGATTTGGCTCACGCTGTAATGATGTAAGGAGTTTTTTCAACAAAATAATAAACAAAAAAAAATGGATATTCAAATATAAGTATCATATTATCTTACCCTAGGCTTGGCAAACTCCTTTATGAAGTTCATCTCATTCTCATAGAGGATGTCATGGAAGACCACGATGTAAGGGTCGGGGTAGTGCTCCTCCAGCTTGAGCGGCGCCAGGCGGAGGAAGGGGTGCGTGTCTGAGAAGTAGCGGCACTTCAGTCTGCAACACAATTCAAATAATCATCATCATAATTCGTTATACCCAGGGTCAGTTATGACCTTTAAGAGTTGAGGGCTGAGGCAAAGGTGCAATGTAGAAAAAAAGTTAAAAGAGTTTTTGATCCCAATTGGTGTTAAACATAAAGGCCAATAACTGTGCAAAAGTGCAAAGCGATTGAATAATATAGTGTAGTTCAAACTTCACCCCAAAGATGCCACCGTGCTATTGCATGACACATATTACAATAAACATTTTTTCTTTGTTTTATGTTAAAACATTACTCGAACAGCAAAACAAAGAAATATAATACAATTTACCGTTAGGTCCCCCCAACGTTGGCAATCACTGCAGCAAAGGCATCTCTGTCCTGTGCCACTCGGAACAGGTTCTGAACTCTGGTCATTTCTGTCCAATATTTTATGTTCCGCAGCCAGGACAACTACCTTCTACCAACTCCCTGATGTCCCTCTATTTTACCCATTAGTATTTGAGGTGGTATTTTTCTCCCCTGACACATGACCCAAATATGAGACCTTTCTAACTTTTACACTTGACAACAGCTCTCTATTGGCTCTGGCTCTCTGTAGTATGTCTGCATTACTGAATCTATTGGCCTACGGTATACGGAGCATTCTGCGGTATATTCACATCTCAAATGCCTCCAACCGGTTCATTACATTCACTTTCAGAGCCCAAGTTTCACAGCTATGTAGTAGAACAGATCATATATAACATTTAATCATTCTTTGTCGGAGTTTCTGGTTAAGATTATCGTTGCAAAAGAAGGTTCTCATTTTATTAAATGTCTAATGTATGATCAGAATCAAAAAGGGATTGTAAATATAATATATGTATGATTTAATATTCATACTAAAAGTGTAACCTACTTCTTCTTGATGTTGTGTGCTAACTCCAACTCTCCTCTGCATAACTCTTCGTAGACATTTCTCTCCACTTCTCTCTTTGTGAGGATAGGTGCCTCTACGTCCTCATCCTGATAAACATTTTATGTAAACTGAATATTAGCCAGAAAATACAAATATGACAATACAAATTATTTTGGAAGGTGGGTATATAAAGAAATAAACAAATGGGGAAATACTTTAGCTAAAGCTTTGAATTAAACAATAAATTCAATAGTCACAATTTTTATAGAAAAGACCAAGAATTTAAATCAATAGTATTAAAATTTAGTACACAATCTCCGAACTCAGCAGAGGCATAGGATTTTTTTTTTATGAATTACACTGCTTTTTCCACTTTGGTTCCTGTATTATAAATTAATTTTGGTTAATTAATATGAATGAAAACATTTGTTTTCTAGAAGTTTTATCATATTTCAAAGAAATTATACATTTTGCCTTGTCATGTTTTAAACTACGAGGCATATCCAGAAAGTCAGTGTACTGAGGCTCTCACGACCGGCATGCTGTGTAGCCTGACCCTTCCCCTCCGCAACGAGACCGGTTCGAGGTCAGTACGTTGAGAAGTGTCGACGCAACAACACGTTTCGTGAAGAATGTCAATCCAATCTCCCGCCAAGTTCGAACTTGGCAGTTACTATCGCTTTACCTCCCTAAAGCGGCGCATGGGTGGAAAAAGGTTTTCAACTGACGAGGAGGTAAAGAAGGAGGTGGAGAAGTGGACGAAGGGGTTAGCGGGAAACTACTTCGAGGAAGGCATCAAAAAGTTGATATCCCGCTTCACCACCTGCATTGAGAGGAATGGCGGCTATGTCGAAAAATAGCTTACATATGTACTACGGTAACCACGTAATTTTTTTGTTTAAATAAAAAAATTGTAACCTACAAAAATTCAGTACACTTATTTTCTGGATATGCCTCATATATTAATTACCATATTCTTTCCCTTTAACTCGGGTATATAAACAACAACGCACTTGATTCGCTTTTGATAATGCCTGAGCAAGGGGATATACATTATGTTAATCCCATAAAATATAATAAAACTTCTGGAAACGGATGTTTTCATTTGTATGAATTATTTATAAGGAGTTTTACATCATTGTTCTAGAAATAAATAATTTGGGTTATTTTATACTGTTCTTCTAATGATGAAATGATGAACAAAAAATTTCATCAAAATCGGTCAAGCCGTTTAGGAGGAGTTCAACTGCATACACCCGTACAGAAGAATTATAATACATGTATAAAATTAATCCAGATATCCTGACTGTAATTTTTTTTTTACGTGTATGTCACCTACCTTTTCTTTCTCCTGAATTTCTTTAAGAGCTTTCTCGTAATGTGGAATGTTCCCCTTGGCTCTGGAATGATCGGGTATGATCTCCAGCAGTTCATTGGTTAGGGACAGTGCGTAACCCACGTTTCCTGAAGACAGAACACGTAATGATCAATTTTCTATTTGTTCTCCGCAACAATTTTTTTTATTTGTTTGTGGTTCGGGTATTGGCTTGGTAGCATAGCACTGGTTCCTAACTCAATAAAAATATGAGTTCAGTCCCGGACACTTACACTTACTTGAACTGTTATTTGTAATATCCGAAGATGCAAACATAGGTTGGCGAAACCGCTGTCGCGGCAAACTCATAACAATTAATAATTAAATTGTAATAACAGTGCTTCAAATGAAATGATTTAATTTGGTTTAGACATATGGAATGAATGAACAAGAGAAGAATGGTTAAAATGTTATATACAAGCAGTGTGATTGGAAAGAGAAGCCGTGGAAGACCAAGAAAAGCATGGCATGACCAAATAAATCAAATACTAAAAGGCAGCCGCTTTCGAAGTCGGAAAAATCAACGAACTTCCATATTATGATGTATGAATGTAGAGTAAGCTAGAGAGGTATGTTAGGACATAGCAGTATGGCGGTCCATCCTCTCTGCCTACCCTTTCACGGAAACGGTGTGATGGTTAGTTAATTAGTTCATTTAATACAATTAGAGGTTTCACTGTAGGAAGAATATAAAATATATTAAAATGACAATGAGAGAAACGTCCTTATTTTTATGATCAGTGCGAGTATAAGAATATTGTCAACCTGTCATGTAGGTGGAGAAGGCGAGATACTCCAGAATCTCACTCCTGGGGACGGTTTTGTTGGCTTCCAGCTCGTGCTTGGCTAGTGCCTCATTCATCCACTTCTCCGTGTGGATGTAGTCCCCCAGGTTGTAGGTCTGACGCCCTAATTCGAAGCAGTCATGGGCCGACATAGGAGCACTAAAAAAAAAAAATTTTTTAGCAAAATTCACTCATAATGCGAATACAAACAAAAAATAAATATTATAGCTAATTGAAAATACTAGTAATAAACAAAAATAAAATATTTATATATCGTGGGCTCAGTACTAAAACTAGGGAACTCAAAATTCTATCTTGAGAAAACGTTTTTCTTAGTTTCGAAGTCAAACCATTAACATAAAATGCCGTACGAGTACTATAACTAGAGAAGTATAGAAAAGTAGCTTTGAGTGTAACTAGAAGATGTACGCAATTTCAGATAACTACTTTCAGCATTCTTTTGCTTCCATTTTTATAATTCGCTGAATTATACAAATGCTTAATAACGAGGTAATAATGTATTTTCGTATGAAGGACTTAATTTGTGGTGTGGCTTTATTTAAAATAATTTATAACACTTGAGTACTTTGTTTTTACCCTACTTTATTTTGTTTTATCCAACCACCCGGTTTCGCTCCCACCGGAGCTTCGTCAGGGTTATAAAAACAAACTGTTCAGTTTAACACAAGTGCTATAAATATTTTTTTTTCTTTTTCTTCTTCTTCCTTGTTGTAGACCTACGTGGTCTGTTCGCCGTAGTGTTGGTCCTCCTGTGAGGTAGATTCCCAGCTGTCCTTTCATCTTTTAGGAGATATTCCACGAGGACGAGTCCCGTGAGGCTAATTATGTAGTGTAAGGAAGTCTGGTGGTGTCCATTCTTTGGACATTACCATACCAGTCCCTTCTTTGCTGTCTACTCCATCTTATAATATCCTCAACCCCACATATCTCTCTAATTCTGGTGTTCCTCATGCGATCTCTCAGTGTCTTGCCTGCTATCGTTCTCAGTGTTTTCATCACAGAAGTCACCAAAACTTGTTTGGTCTTGACAGTGTCTGCCCTTGCTTCAACGACGTATGTTATTATTGGCCTTACACATGCTTTATAGATTCTCATCATACTCTTAATGGCCTTGTCTTTGTTTTTCCATATTGTGGTTTTTAGAGCTTTAGAGATTGCAGCTGCCTTGTTGACTTGGGCTTGTATTTCTTCTAAATTATTTTTGAGAAATAATATTTTATGATATTAATTTTTGCATTGGAAAGTCCCGTTGATGACCAATCCACTAATGTTAATAACTCAAAACATAAATTTCAGGTCGGTAAGTATCGAGACCATGATATACAAAAAAAGTGGTGACATGGCAAGAGCATATAATACAGACCTGTAGTGAATTCCGTTGAGTTTCCCCTCGGCGACCTCGGCTGTATCCAGCAGGTAGAGGTCTTGGAGCCGCACCAGTGCAGCGGCCGCCCCACTGAGATCCTCCTCCGTGGGGAACTTCAAAACTTCCTTCATGCTCGTCATGTTCTTCACAAACACTACAGGAAAATCAATCACACCATTACCCTAATGTGAAATGTAAAGTACATCAATTGTTAAAAAAAAATTCTATGATGTATATTTATGTTCTTAAAAAAGTATAAATAATTATAATGACTCCAAATTGACACACAAATTAAACACCATATCACGCAGTTTTCCACAGAGGTAGGCAGAGAGAACGGACCGCCACACTACTCTATCCTGACACATCTCTCTAGCTTCCTCCACATTCATACGGGTCATACACGCACGTCGATTCTTCTGACTTCTTACATGACCTTTAAAATTTGATTAATTTTGTCATGCCTATTTTCCTCCGTCTACCTCGATTCCGTACTCCATTTACACCGTTAACCTATACTTTCTCCATCCATGCGTTCCATATGTCCGAACCAACGCAGCGATCCTTTCATAATTTTATTCATAATACCTTCTTCCGCTCTACATTCCTTTCTTATATCAGCATTTGAAATTCTGTCGTACATAGTTCTACCGCACATACGTCTAAGGGACCTCTTACTCTACCGCATTTATTCTGCTCTCATCCTTCTTCTGCCAGATCCATGTTTCACTTCCATACATATGGGTTGGGACCAGAATTCCATTTTGAAGGGCCATTTTCGCTTTCATTGATACATTATTGTTTCCAATAACTATTTTTAAAGCTCCATTCACTTTGTTATCCGCCCCAACCCTTCTTTCGACGTCACATCCGCCTTGAACATGCTACCAAAATACACAAATTCACTCACCTGCTCCAAGTTCTCTTCATTCACACTTATGTTACAAGCTTTCATTTGCTTTTCCCTTTCAAAAACAAACACCTTTTACTTTCCGACATTCATCATTAAATCGTTTGACTTGCATACCTCATACATTTTCGACACTGAGACTTGTAATTCGTCCGCACTATCCGCAACGAAAATGGCATCGTCCGCGTAAAGCAGACAATTTACAAACAAATCACTCATCTTAGCACCAGCATGATTCTTTTTAGTTCTTTCGTACACTTCTCCATATAAAGATTGAACAACCATGGAGACGTCATACAGCCCTGCTTAAAACACAAATTGTCACTTTTATTAATTAGGAAATATTTAATTAATTTCAATAATGAAAGAGTAAAAGTTATAGATTCTAATCGTAAATAATTTTATATTGAGGTAAATATACCTTTATTAGAACATTAGATAATGCTGTAATAAGGCATGAAACATGTCACATGTCAGGAAAAATAAACACAGAAGTGAAAAAAATGTGTTCCAAATAATAGCTACTCCAATAGCAACTCGGTGGGTCAAAATGGAAAAGGAATCGCAACAAGAGAAACTGTCAAAGATGAGCCAGGACAGAAAAGTTTGGCGTCTTCGTACAAGGAGGGTCGACCCCAAATGACAAAGGAAAAACTAACTAACTTACCATAACGCTGTTTCACAGGGTAGGCAGAGAGGATGGACTGCCATACTGCTCTATTCTGACATACCTCGCGAGATTTTTCTACATTCAAACATCGTAATTTGCACTTAACTTTAGTATTTGATTAATTCGGTCATGCCATGCTATCCTTGGTCTTGCACAGCTTCTCTTTCCACTCACACTGCTTGTATACACAATATTTTAACCATTCTTCTTTCGTCCATTCTTTCCATGTGTCCAAACCATCACAGGGATCCTTTAATTTTACTTATGATGCAACGTTTCTTACTTATTTCATCGTTCGGTATTCTATCATATATCATTTTCTGGCACATTCTTCTCAGTGATCTTATTAGTGAGCTTCACTTCCATATATAAGGGTAAAGGGAAAGAGAATGATAGACCATATGCATAAAAAAAGATAAATAAATAAACAATTTTAGTTGTCTATGTGTTCATATGGATAAAACAAAAAGTTATTGATTCTAATTTCAAGACTATTCAAAGTAAAACAAAAACAAAATATGTAAAACAACACACTTGATACTAATATAATGAATCTGAAGAAATATGGAGAGATCTCACCTGCCCCCGGATCATTTTCCATGATCTTCTCTGTGTCCATCCAGTCCGAGGAGAGTCTTTTTATTATCTTAAAAGCATTTATTGGATTTGATAAATAATTACTGGCGTCCGCCATTGCTGTTTGGTGTTCAGACTTGTATTCATTATATTGCCTGAAACAGGAAGAGTAAATGAATTAGGATCGCCCAAGTAGGTCAAAATTGATAATATAAACTAATAAAGAATCAAAGAGTTTATCATCATTAATAAGGAATTCTTCACTGACAATGAGTATGAAGAGAGAGAGAGAGAGAGAGAGAGAGAGAGAGAGAGAGAGAAGTGTTTTTCATCGTGAATAAGGATTTTTTTATTTGAGTATGAGAGAGAGTAGAGTTTATCATCATTAACCCGTATTGTGCAGGTGGCTACATTTACAGCCCAACAAAAATGGTTTCAAACTGTGGCAAACTACATTATGAAGACTACAGGGGAAAAACAAGGAATGTCAGTTAAAATTCAAAATAAATGTAATAATGCCATCTAGCGGCATTTGTACGTATCTATCCACAGTAAAATTTTCATATTCAAAAATCATGTATGTCATCGACTATGGCCAGATAATCGATTGCTAATTGCTAAGAAATATATAGACTTTGATTAGCTTTATTCTCAATTTATTCAAAATAACCTTCTACTGACATTCCTTGTTTTTCCCCTGTAGTCTTCATTTGTAGCATATGTGAATGTATCTTATAAATGTTTTTACATTGGTTCCTTACTATTAAACTGTGAGTTTAACATCATATTTTGAACTGGAGCAATCAATCTGAGCTGCAAATATAGCCAGCTGCAATTCGATATATTTCTTCATATACTGCATGTGAAGCCAGTCGCACAATGGGGGTTAATAAGTATAATAAGGATTTTTTTTACCGAGTACAAGAGAATGAAGAGTTTTTAATATAATATAACTGAGTAAGAGAGAGAGAGAGAGGGAAAGAGGGAGAGAGAGAGAGAAAGAGGGAGAGAGAGAGAAAGAGGGGGAGAGAGAGAAAAAGGGAGAGGGAGAGAGAGAGAGGGAAAGAGGGAGAGAGATAGAGAGAGAGGGAGAGAGAGAGGGAAGAGTTAATAAGGATTTTTTACAGGGGTGGGAAAGAGAGAGATGACCTTAACATCGTTAATAATGATTTTTTTTACTGATAATGAGTGCAAGAGGTTATGACAAAATAAATATTTGAAAATTTTGAAAATCAGAGAATATTTTTTAGAATTCATAAAAATTATTAATTATGAATTATTTAACTAACTAACTAACTAACCATCACGCCGTCTCCCCGAAGGGGTAGGCAGAAAGAATAGACTACCACAGTTTAACTGATGTGGTAGTCTATTCTTTCTGCCCCATCCTTCTCTTTTCGCCCCCGCGGGAGACGCGGTGTGATGGGTTGCGAACCTCCTTTTAGACGGAATTATCTAAAAATCAGATACTTTACAAGACTTTTAACTTCCAAACTGAGATTTAGAATCACTGCCATCAGTTGGGCCATGCACATTTACTGAGTCTATAAGACACACATTGTTTACAAGAGACGGAAAAATGAAGAAAGATATCGAAAAAAGGGTTGGTGCTGGGAATAAAATAAATGGCGCACTCAAAGTCATTACTACAAATAGAAATATATCCACAGAAGCAAAGATGGCAGCACAATGGAGTTATAGTGCCAACCCTCATGTATGGGAGTGAAGCTTGGAGCTGGCAAAAGAAGGATGAAAGCGGGATAAACGCCGTAGAAATGAGATCACTAAGAAGAATGTGCTGGAAAACATTGTATGATAGAATACCGAATGATGAAATAAGAAAGAAATGTAAGGCAGATGACTGCATCATGGATAAAATTAAAAAAGGATCCCTGAGATGGTTTCTACATATGGAATGAATGGATGAGAGTAGAATGGTTAAAAAGTTGTACACAAGCAGCGTGAGTGGAAAAAGAAGCCGAGGACGACCGAGGAAAACATGGCATGACCAAAAATTATCAATTACTAAAAGGCGATCACATTCGAAGTCGGAATAATCGACGTGCGTGCATGGTACGATGTATGAATGTAGAGGAAGCCCGAGAGGTATGCCAGGACAGAGTATTGTGGCGATCCATCCTCTCTGTCTACCCCTCCGGGGAAATGGCGTGATGGTTAGTTAGTTGGAAATAAAAGTGAGGCCTTACTTCCTAAGTAATTTGAGCCTGTCTTCCTGGTAGCGGACATAGGTGTGCAGTGAATCTAGCAGAATGCCCTCCGTCTCCAGCAGTGCCTCCATGTCGGCTAGCGCCGTGAACACCTCGCCCCTGACACTGGCGCAGGCCAAGAGGCAGCAGCACACTCCAACCAGGACTTTCATCTTTTCAATTCTGAAAATAAAATAACACAAATAAGTTTGTGGCAAATCATTAGACTAATCAATTAGCAATTTACCATTTGGGGAAATCGGACGATCGAAATCGTTGGAGACTTTTTTTTAGCTCATTCGGCAAAGATCGGACATTCGATTTTCTAAAAATGAGCTAAAAATAAAAGGTCACCAATCGTTTCGACCGGCAAATTTTCCCAAATGAACAAAAAAAAAAGGTCGCCAAACGTTTCGACCGGCAAATTTTCCCAAATGCGCTAAAAAAAAAAAAGGTCGCCAAACGTTTCGACCGGCAAATTTTCCCAAATGAGCTAAAAAAAAAAGGTCGCCAAACGTTTCGATCGGCAAATTTTCCCAAATGAGCTAAAAAAAAAAGGTCGCCAAAGGTTTTGATCGGCAAATTTTTCTAAATAAGCTATAAAAAAAAAGGTCGCCAAACGTTTCGAGCGGCAAATTTTCCCAAATGAGCTAAAAAAAGGTCGCCAAACGTTTCGACCGGCAAATTTTACCAAATGAGCTAAAATAAAAGGTCGCCAAACGTTTCGACCGGCAAATTTTCCCAAATGAGCTAAAAAAAAAAGTCGCCAAACGTTTCGACCGGCAAATTTTCCCAAATGAGCTTAAAAACAAGGTCGACAACGAATTCCGGCCTTTTTATTTCGGATTTTTTTGGCCTGAAAATTTTTTTTTAGGAAAGCAGGGGGTCTACAAGAAATCGGTAAGGGGTCTACGGGACAATAAAGTGTGGGAACCTCTGATATAGACTCAACAGCACGATGTACATATTCAAGTACACAGTTAATATAAACTCTCATTAATCAGCACTTTGCAGACGATGAATTGAAATCGTGTGGTCTGCGTGACATATTATTATATTTACTGTTACGTATCCATGGTTATCAAGTTGAGTACTTACTTCCACTTCTTCTACTTTGCTCTACTCGTATGCTGACGTCACACTTGCAATCCTTGAATCATCTCCTAGTGCAAGACATCAGACTGTGGCTCTAATTAATATTTTCCCGCCAATCTGCTAGCGGACGTCTGATAATGTTGGAATGTCGAGGGGTTTATTTAGTGTCGCAAGAAATTCATCTCGAAATACATCTGATCATGATACGTTCTACAGTGCAAAATTGGTAAAAGATAACCTCGCTTCCTCAACATTAATACATCGTGTCATGCACGCGCGTCGATTTCTCTGACTCCTCACATGGCTGACATTCAATATTTGATTTATTTGATCGTGCCGTGTTTTCCTCGGTCTTCCTCTATTTCTGGTTCCATTTACATCGTTAATATATACTTTTTTACCATTCTTTATTCTATCATTCTTTCCATATGTCCAAACCATTTTAATGATCCTTTCATTATTTTGTTCATACCACCATCATTCGCACCGCATTCACTTCTTATATTTTCATTCGACACTCTATCATACACAGAGTATCACACATTCGTCTAAGAGATCTCATTTCTACTGCATTTATTCTACTTTCATCCTTCTTTGCCAGTTCCATGCTTCGCTTCCATACATAAGGGTCGGTAGAAGAACACCATTGTGCACTCTGCCATTCTAGCTTTTTTGGATAGGTTTTTGTTTGCGATGACAACTTTAAGTGCACCATTCACTTTATTGCCTGCCCCAACCCTTCTTTCAATATCCCTCTCCACTCGCCCATCTCTTGTAAACATACTATCTAAATACACGAACTCATCTACTTACTCCAAATTTTCACCATTCACGCTAATGTTGCAGACTGTCTTCTTTTTCAAAAATCATTGGTGAAAGATCCCATCATATGAATTATTTATGATTATTTAATGTACTTTGGTTCATCTCGGGTGTCCCAAAATGCTATTATTATGGAGTTTATCTCTTAAACTTTGAACCAGGCCTTTTTCTAATATCCAAATTCCTTTAAGATTAATGCATATTGGCTGTAAGCATTTTATTTACCGCACCCTTATAGCCCTCTCTTATCTGATCATCTCAGAGAGTCTAACAGAAAACATTAAATAAGTTCTATCCGCCATTTGAGCAGTGGCAGTACTTTGTAATATCAATTACACTAAGGGCGCACTGGGAAATGACTGACCAAACACTGCAGTCTTTAGAAGTTTCTTAAATTTAACATCAATATCCTCATACTTAATACGAGTACTTGAAAAGTGGTCGTCCTTGAATATAAAATTTGGTTTTAAGAAGATTTAATGGTGAGTAGGTACCACGCGTAAGTAGGTACTTACTCCAAAGTGAAGATTTTTTTCAATATTTCCTAAAGGCAATCATAAATTACCATAAATTACATACACATAAATTTCAGTATATTAAAAATAATAATTTCAAATGACACACCAATGATTATAATAAATAATATTAGAATTTATTATACAATTTCCAATACGAGCAGAAAATAGCTCATTATTATGAATAAGAATTTGGGTCGTGTCCAGGGTTGAACCCATGTCCCCTGGAAAAGAAGCCAAGCGTTGTCTCCTAGACCGAGTAGTGGGTTTATTACATACGTTGTTATGTTTCGCCTTTCAGGGGCAATATCGAAATTACAATTACCACCATCACGTGTAAATAACGTTAATATAACACCCGGTGCCCCTGGAAACGACACAAAGTCGACCAAACTTTCACCACAATGGCAAGAGAAAGGGGAGAATAAGCTATTTTAGCGCCACGCCTACGATATATTAGGCGTTCCCTGAATTAATGTCGTTTTTAAAGAAAATTTTAAACTTCATTTTTTTTTATACTAAGCAATTTCCAGTATTATCTACGACTCTTTGACTCTATTTACTAAATCTAAAATTTCTCTCTCATAAACTGCTTTTCGTTTATATTCGAATTAAATACCTGGATGGAAAGCTCAAAATACGAAAATGTTTTTAAAATGAAATGCACAAAAAATATTGGTGAGTTTTTTTAATAGCCTTTCTTTTGGAATTCATCAATTAAAATATTTAAAGTGTATGATGTTTTCGTCTGGTATTTCCTAATGTGGAAAGACAGTTCTAGTTTTTGTGTTGATAATGAATGCCTGTTATGCCATCTTTGTAAGAAATAAATAAAAGTTTAATTACAAAAAACTGCTCTTTTTCTTTTCGTATTTTTTAATACACCTTACCTCGTTCGACGTGCGTACACGACACCACGTATAAATGTTGATAAAGCAAGAGAAGTAGATCAGGAAATAATAGTGTGGTGGTTCTTTTTTTCTGCGTACCCCTTTGGTGATTGGTTAATTAGTTAACTATGGAGATGTTTTTAAAATAATCTGCACGAAAAATGTATACTCTTTCTTTTGGAGTTTGTCAATAAAAATAATTAAAATGTATGATATTTCCGTCTGGTATTTCCTAATGTGGACAGACAGTTTTAGTTTTTGTATTGATAATAAATGCCTGTTATGTTCACTAATTACGAAAAATATAAAAGTTTGATTATGACCGACAGTTGTTTTTTAATAATTTTTTAAAACACCTGACCTCGATAAATTTCAAAAAAACTTAACTTCGTTTTATCTCAAAACTGGTACAATTTTGGATCATGCCTTACATGACATAATTCATCGTAAATAACCTCTCCTACAACCTCCTAAAAGGAATGTATTCAATAACCAATAACCCTGTATATATATACCTCGTGTGCAAAGGGTTAAACGTGAAACGAATCAACAAAAAATGTCTTCCAACGACTCCAGTGAACCGAGGAACGAAAATATCCGTTTATAAACCGTGCAAAATTTAACACAGACAAAACAAAATAGCCATTACCTATTGGCATACTTGTGTACTTATTTTTTGTTAATTAATGTCCTTGGACTATTTTTTGTTGTTTTCTTATTCAACAGAATGAATAGTTAATTATAACTAACTAACTAACCATCACGCCGTCTCTCCGAAGGGGTAGGCAGAAATAATGGACTGCCACACTTTTCTTTCCCGACATATTTTTCTCGCTTCCTCAACATTCATACATCGTGTCATGCACGCACGTCGATTTCTCTGACTCCTCACATGGCCGACATTCAATATTTGATTTATTTGATCGTGCCACGTTTTCCTCGGTCTCCCTCTATTTCTGGTTCCATTTACATCGTTAACATATATATTTTTTACCATTCTTTCTTCATTCGTCCTTTCCATATGTTCAAACCATCTTAATGATCCTTTCATTATTTTGTTCATAACACCATCATTCGCATCGCATTCACTTCTTATATTTTTATTCGACACTCTATCATACACAGAGTATCCACAGATTCGTCTAAGAGATCTCATTTCTACTGCCTTTATTCTACTTTCATCCTTCTTTTTACAGTTCCATGCTTCGCTTCCATACATAAGGGTCGGTAGAAGAACACCATTATAGTTAATTATAAAAAAAGATAGTGCAGCGTGAAAGAAAGCTTCCTGAACAAAATAATTATAAAACGAAAACAAGTTCAAATGATTCAAAATCTAAAAATAATGATGTAAAAATTCAGATAATTAGACGGGTGTGCATCTGTGCGTCAGAATCCAGAGAGATGTATCAGGATAGAATGATGTATCCATCCATCCTTCCTGTCTACTCGTATATTTTGCCGTGAAAAGGTTGTAAAGTCACATATACTGGAGAGAATGAATAAAACGTAACGCGTGACGTTAGACACGTATTCATACCTACTCTTGAAATGTACGAGTATCTTAAAAAATGTAATAGTAAACTTTGTGAGTAATATTTATAACATTCAATACTATTTTAGGCCATAATACTACTTACATAATAATTTTATTATTAAAACGCTCGCGTAATAATACTTCCAGAGGTTCAGCTCTAATGGCTATTCCTCTTACGTCTGTAGGAAACATAGTTGGAAAAGTGATTTTCTAGTTGTTTTATGCTAGGGCTAAATGTGAGATTGTTGTCTATTTAAAAAATATAAAAAAATACATGAATAATTTGCAAGGCACTGGTGCCATTTCACGATAAAATCTATATAAGATAAATAATTTAACAATAAAATTTGTTCCAGATCTAAGTACTTCTCAAGGGATAGTATCAATCAATAGTGCTGTGGTAATTCCAATCAGAGAACAGGTCGCTAGGCAGTCACACCGTGAGACGGAATCCAGCCTTCATCGGCATTAGACTGGTCCCCTGTGGGTGAAAAGAGAAAATGCGTTATACCTAAAGCCACCTGGAGACGATGCCTGTAGGACGAGGCAGCAGGACTCACTTAGAATGATGTTAGGCATCAGGCGTGCAATAGTCGGTGGAGGAGAATCTTCGAGGGCCTATGCACCACGGATGTGTGACAGAACAGGAAGAAGAAGGATCAACGGTGCCGTGATAATAACGTAGCATTTGCGATGTTTAATCCTTGATAAAGCAGATTTTTTTTTTACGAGTAAGACAATTGTTTAGTTTGTATTTGTTTGAATATTCAGAATAGCTCTACTTCGGTCACAAGATTAATGCGTGTTCTAAATTGAAAACATAAACAAAACAATACGCATGATCAAAAGCATTCATTTTCGTTCGTGAACTATTCGATTTCTAATAGTTATAGTAGGAAAACACGCAGTTGAGTCCGTGGCGTGCACCCGCCAGCCGTGGCTAACGGCTCAAGTTATTTATGGTGTACGCAGGACATAGGGGTTAGAAGAAATCGAACGTTTGTAACTCCAGCTCAACTAAATAAATATATGTCATATGTTTTTTGGGATATGGTGTAACTTGACTTCTTCGATCGAGGTCTCGAGGCCATCTTCAGTAGTTATGACAAACCTATGCCATAACTACTCTGAAAATGGAAACTGCAACGAACTCTGAAACGAATAAACCCAAGATCCCCAAAAAATATATAGCTATTGTTACCAATCGTGAAAATATGTGCAATTATTTCACAAAAACAAATAGAAGAGATAAACCCGATAATAAAGCCTTCGCGACGAACAAATTTCATTCATGATTTAATTGTATCTCAATAGAGACGAAGATGCAAATTGGAAACTGAATATGGTTGATCAAGGTGTTTACAGGACTTATGACCTGTCATTGGTTGGGTTAAGCGCACGCTTTATGTAATTACAACATTCCCAATTC
This sequence comes from Lepidostoma basale, assembly GCA_022606425.2. Lineage (NCBI taxonomy): Eukaryota > Metazoa > Arthropoda > Insecta > Trichoptera > Lepidostomatidae > Lepidostoma > Lepidostoma basale. The sequence continues at coordinate 94,261 of JAHDVF020000079.1, read as the reverse complement.
CACCTTTGTTATGACCATGTCTGGCAAATTTTTGGAAGTTGTACGATCGTATATATGTTAAAGTCCTACGCCAGATTTCACAAATGGGTGAAATCCAGTATTCGTATATAAGTATACATTCATAAAAAATTTCGTTCAATTTGATTTTAATTAAACATAAAAAAATAAAAATAAACAATTGAAAATAATAAGGAAGTTTAAGGAAATTCAAAGTAAAAATAAAAGTAACCAAAATATCGTCATCGAACTCATTCTTGGAAGGGTTGGCAAATAAGATAAACCGCCACAATCTTTGACCCCGGCTACATGTATTAAGCGCGCCATGCACGCACGTGGATTTTTTTTAGCGATTCCTCACGTGTCCGACATTTAAAATTTGATTGATTGGTTGTACTAGATTTTCACATTTTTTTTCTTAATTTTCGTGCTAAACTATTATAATAAGTGAATGCGGTGCGAATGAAAGTGTTATGAACAAAATAATGAAAGGATCGTTATGATTGCTTGGACACATGGAAAGAATGAATGAAGACAGGATGGTGAAGAAGGTATATGTAAACGACGTGAACGGAGCTAGAGATAGAGAAAAGCCGAGGAAAATGTGTCACGATCAAATCAATCAAATGTTAAATGTCGGTCACGAAAGGAGTCGGAGAAATCGACGTTCGTGCATGACATGAATGTGGAGGAAGCGAGAGAATATATATCAGGACAGAACAGTGTGGCAGTCCAATATTATTGCCTACCTCTCCGGGAGACAGAGTGATGGTTAGTTAGTTAAGTAAACTTTATTCATTCATGACAGTTGTAAGTGTGAATGAGAAGACCCTTGAGCGTGTAACTGAATTTGTATATTTAGGTAGCATGTTTATGATGATGGAGTAATGTACAGTCATGTCTAAAGAAGGCTTGATGCGGGTAACAAAGTAAATGGAGTTAAAAATATGTACTTGGTAAGAACATGCAAAATGCGAAAAACGAAAATGTTTTAATATATATTTTTAAATTTAAATATCAAACAAATTACTTTTAAAAATAGCTGGAGGATTTTCAAAACAGAATAATGTTATCCAAATGATATTTAAATACAATATAAAAAATCTTATGATCATGAACCCCCAAAGTTGAGAATGTTTATAGTCACTGTGCGATTGTCCTGCGAGAGGCAGCGTGCCGCACATCACGTAGACACGATCGATATTATCTCTGCGGAAATACAGTGTTTCTCAAACATTAGGGATTATAAAGAGTTCGCGCATTATATTAATGTTTAAATTTATAAAAAGAATTAGTTTAATCATCTATTTTTCTTATGATATATTATCAAATCGCGAGGTAAGTAGGTCACATGAGAGTAGGTATGTCCTTTGCAGCTTGAAACAGCTCCTAAACGTCTTTTATGCCAGTCCAGTCCTTTATATCGCAGAACCAGGAGATTCGTCTCCTACCAACATCTCGTCGACTCATTTTCATAATTTCAGGTGGAGCTATTTATAATTTTTTCATTTAAGTGCATGACCCAAATATGAGACCTTACGGGCTTTAATATTGGTAAAAAGTACTATAGAGGTAACCTACCACACACTCGAAGCTGTTATCAGTGACGGTACTTCCATAGAAGCCCAGAAGCCCGGCTTGCGTAAGAAATTATGAATCAAAACCCCCAGATCTAAGTAATCATGCCCCCGCATAAACCAACAACCCACCAAATCAACTTCCAACAATGTTCCCATCAAACATAAGACGTTGACGTTAAGACTTTTTGATTCAAAATTTCTTACGCAAGCCGGGCTTCTGGGCTTCTATGGGAGTTCCGCCACTGGCTGTTATAGGACGCAGCTGCGCCCTTTCCCAATTCCACATCCCAATTCATGGTACTAACATTTAGGGTTACACCATACAAAAGTATAGAACAGACATAGCATTTGGAAAATTTATATGCAACTAATTTAATAAACATGTCAACAATCAATGTTTATATTCGACAATATTCGACAATCAGTGCATCACTTTCATCCCGCTGTGAGTAGACAGAGAGGTCGGCTTCTGTTGGGGTCGTCTTACTGCAACTTGTACAATAATAATTGATTAATTTCCTCGGCCCGACAGCACTTACGTACAGTGTTTGGTATTTATAATATTATGAACGCGTATTATATCAGCGGCGTGTAGTCGGTACGGCTCGCATCACTTGTATATGTTGTCCGGCTTCCTAGAGATAAAACACGCCCGCTGAATAGAACATTCTGGAATGGTCTAGTTTGTTTGCTCAAGCTACTTAAAACCGTGAAAGATGCAAGTAGTGGATGGAACGCCGCACTCTTTTATCCTGATACGAGGGCGGTTTGATAAGTCAAGTGACTTTTTGAATTTCCCGCGCAGTAACTTTAAATGTAACAATGCTCCCGTCAACTACCATCTATGAATAGACTACTGTACAATTTTGAGAAGGCTGCGCCATTTTGTTCGTATTTGACAGCCATTGAAAGCAAACAACCTGGTGAATTGTAACGAAAATGGAAAACACCATCCCTGCAACATCAATTTCAATGGTTAAGAAGTAGCTTACTGAGTTCCGTTGTGGTCGTACCAGCACAAGAGACGCCGAACGTTCAGGTCGCCCAAAAGAGGTCATCACGCCAGAAATCGTCGATAAAATCCATGAAATTGCATTGGACGAACAAAGAATGAAAGTGCGTGGGATGGCTGAGGCTGTAGGCATCTCAACCGAGTGGGTACATCACATTTGGACATGAAAAAGCTATCCGCGCGATGGCTGCCGCGATTGCTCACACTCGACCATATGCGCAACCGTGTGACCACTTCAAAGGAGTGTTTGGCGATGTTCACACGCAATCGGAACGAGTTTTTGCGCAGATTCATTATCGTAGACCAAACATGGATCCATCATACTACACCATAGACTAAGGAAAATTCAAGAGAGTGGGTTTCTCCGGGTGAACGTGCACCAAAGAAGGCCAAGATGGGTCTGTCGGCCAACAAGGTCATAGTCACAGGTTTTCGGGATGCACGCGGTGTCATTCCCATCGATTACCCTGAAATGGGTAAAACGATCACCGGCGAATATTATTCAGAGCTTTTGGACATATTCGATATTGATTTGAAGCAGAAACGACCGCATTTGACGAAGAAAACAGTGCTGTTCCATTAAGACAATGCACGGGTGCACACGTGTGCATTCGCTACCCCATCCGGCATATTCTCTAGATTTAGCCCCCTGTGACTATTTCCTGTTTCTAAACCTGAAGAAATGTCTGGGCGGTAAGAGATTTGGGTCGAATGAAGAGGTCATCACTGAAACAAACGCCTATTTTGAGGGCCTTGAAAAAATCTATTTTTTGGAAAGAATAAAAATATTGTGAAAACGCTGGACAAAATGTATCGAGTTAAAAGGAGACTATGTTGAGACATAAAACGCTTCTTTACCGAAAAATATACGTTTTATGCAAAAAGTCACTGACTTATCAAACCGCCCTCGTACTTCTCTAGTCTCCGTTACAGTCACACAAGCGTGCATATTGAATGTTCCGATTGCTGACATTGAAAATTAGAACAATTTGGTCGCGCCGTGCTTTTCACGGTCTATCTCTTCGCGTAACGTCACATTCGAACTGCATTCGCGTAATTATTTTTTATCCTATTAATGTCACAGCATCTTCACTTCACTTGATTACTTAAAGGCATAAGCTGTGCAAATTGAGTAACACTAAATTAGAATGTTAAACCAATTTATTTATTTTGACATTTAACTAATGAAGAATACTTTATTATTCATACTACTTTCGAAAATATGACAAGATAATTAAACTCATTTAAGCGTAAAATAGTTTTTTGATTCATTAAAAAAAACATACAATAGATTAGTACATCCTTCAATGTCCATATAACAGTAACAGTGTAACAGACATGGACGTTAACTAAAGAAGCAATGCATAAAATTAAAGTTGCACAACGGTCCATGGAAAGATCCATGTTGGATATCTCGATTAGAGACCATATACCCAACGTGGAGATTAGAAGACGCACCAGGGTCACCGATGTAGGGATACGCATTGCGAGGATGAAGTGGCAGTGGGCTGGTCATGTGTGTCGACAGGATGATGGAAGATGGAGCCAGAGAGTTACTGAATGGAGGCCAAGGTTGGGCTGGAGAAGTGTCGGGAGACAGTCAACTAGGTGGAGCGATGATATTGTGACGGGGGTAAGGGCCTGGAGAACACTGGCGAGAGACCGAGAGAGCGTTGGGGTTGAGAGGCTTACATCGAGCAGTGGATGGAGACAAGCTGACAAAAGCAGGATGAAAGTAGAAATGAGATCTCTTAGAAGAATGTGTAGATACTCTGCGTATGATAGAATGTCGAATGAAAATATAAGAAGTGAATGTGGTGCTAATGATGGTGGTCTGAACAAACTAATGAAAGGATCATTAAGATGGTTTGGACAAATGGAAAGAATGAATGAATAAAGAATGGTAAAAAAAGTATATGTTAACGATGCAAATGGAACTAGAAATAGAGGAAGACCGAGGAAAATGTGGTTGAGGAAAGCGATAGAAATATATCAGGAAAGAAAAGTGTGGCAGTCCATTCTTTCTGCCTACCCCTTCAGAGATACGGCGTGATGGTTAGTTAGTTAGTAACAATTAATGTATTCTGGTTATCGGAGCAAATTTTTTAATTAATCTAAAAAGATTGTCTGAGATAGTACGGCCACGTCACGTGACGCCCGGTCGATCATGTAACACGGATGGACGAGACGGACGGACCAGCAATCCAGATAACGTAGTAGACCCAAGTTGACATGGATTCATCATTATCAACAGGATTAGGTCTCAAAAGAGAACAAGACCCACCAGACGTCATCCAGGAAGACAGTCCTGGAGACGCCATACGAGAAAAACCGACCCCAAGTAAATGCGACATAAGCTAGGTGAAGAAGAATAAAAAAACATATATATGGTTAAATAATACTTTTCTATAGATATAATATTGAAATAATTGAATTAATAATAAGAGACTCAAAGTCTACAAGTTGAAGAAGAAGAATATGCGAAGAACCAAAAATATGCAAGTAACCCGAATTGTTTAAAAATACTATGTATAATTTTTACGAATCATCAAAACTCAAATTTAAATTTTTGGTATTGAAAATGCAAAATCTGTTTATAATTACTGTGCTAAATAAAATTGATTCGAAATAACTTCGGAAACAGCAGAATAATTCGATTGGTTCCGATTGCCGATAGAATTACACGATCCAAGTACTCGTTTGAATTAAAATTCTGCAACACAAACTCCATAAAAAAAACACCCCCTTTTTGTGGGCTGGCTTTCATTTAACCACTAGTATAATTACGCCATTACCACCTGAAATTCAAAGATGGCGGAACCCTTATGTTAGTGACTAAAACGTTTTTAATGATATAAAATTATTATAGGGATGTTTGAAAGTTTCGACACTTTTGAAAAACAGATTACAAAATTAACTTTAAAAATTCTAACATTTTTGATTCCAATATAACAACATCAATGATGACGTCATATTTAATATTGTATTTGGGTACTTGTCTATTTTGTTTATGGTATTATATTTATAAATGAAAAGAAAGAATGGTAAAAAAAGTATATGTTAACGATGTAAATGGAACAAGAAATAGAGGAATATCGAGAAAAACGTAGCATGAATGCTGGGAAAGCGATGTCAGGAAAAAACAGCGTGGCGGTTAATTCCTGCCGCCCTTCGGGGAGACGGAGTGATGGTTAGTTAGTTATTTACGAGTATAAATGTATAATATGTAGTAGATATTTGTGATGTTTACGACGTCATACAAATGTTTCAAATTGAAATAGTTTTTTTTATTTATTTAAAATTTCCTTTCAATCAGACGCTGTAACTTTACCAATTAAATAATTAAAATACATTAAAATAAAACAATATGATCCAATTGCTTATTCAAAATTTTGAAACTCTTTTTTCCATTCGTGACACAGAAAACAAAAGATTGCATTTTGACTATATGAAGGTGGGTCCTTTTTATGAATGATTCGGGTGTTTCTAAGTGGTTTAATACTCGTAATGAAATTATTGTTTGTTGAAAAATGCGAGTGAGACAATTGATTGAAAAACCGGGCCCCACGCATACAGAGACGACCAGATGTCAAAGTGATAAAATGAAACCGAAAGGACGCTACCGAACACTCAATAAACAGCGAAACGTTTACAAGGAGGCGAGCAACTTATAAGTGTACATAGGAAGTTGGATGCGGGCGTTCCAGACCTCAGATCACACAGAATGAAGCATTACTTTATGGTCTTCCTGTATAGTCAAAGTTACGCGGAAAATCGCGGCTATTTCAGTTCAGAAATTGGTTATTTTCTTCCGAGGTATTTGAACGTTAAATGCACTCAGGGATGTTCCGTACAAAATAACAATGGGTTTCAATTGAAATTGAGCATGTTTATATACACCACGAAATTTCCGTAAATACGGTAAGTAGATTATTCTTCTCTCCGGCGTTACAACCCTTGATGGGTCTTAGCCTCCTCAAAGAAACGTCTCCATCCCGTCCTGTCTCTGGCCGCCACCTCCCAGTCTTGTTGCTCCAGAACCCGACAGTCTGCCACGACACCATCCAATCATCGCAGTTTCGACCTGCCGACGCTTCTTCACCCTATTGTATTGTCAGACAACACTATTTTGGGGAGCTCTAGATCGCCCATACGGTACAAGTGCCCTAGCCAGCGCAGTCTGTTAATCTTTATAAACTTGACCACGCTGACGTCCTGGTATAGATCGTAGAGCTCTGTGTTGTATCTCCTTCTCTACATCTGACCATCCTTAATGGGTCCGAGGATTCTGCGAAAGACTTTCCTTTCGAAGCTGTTCATCTTTATTTCACCACGTTTAGTGAGTGTCCAAGTCTCCGAGGAGTAAATATATTGAAGCTTTTCGTGGTTAGCGTCCATTTAAATATATCGAGTAAGTTACTTACAACAAACAAAGACGTCGTTGTGGCCGGATGCTTGGAAAAAGCTGTTTGGAAGAACAAAAATGTGCTGAAGGAGAGCAAAATACGAATCTACAAAACCTGCGTTAGACCTATAATGACATATGTAATTGAGACTAGGGCTGACAATCAGAAAAAAGTTTCTTAAGAACCACAGAAATGAGGACTCTCCGATCCATTGCGGGAACGATTGTGCGAGACAGAGTGATAAATTACAAAATAATGAAGATCTGAGATGTGGAAGATGTTGAAGGGGAGGATTGAGAAAACGTACTGGAGAGAGCTTGTTCTGAAAGAGTGACAAGTAAAGCGGAAAACAAAGTAACAACAGGGAATCACTCGACCTCCAGGAAGACCACCCAAAAGATGGCGAGACATCTAGATATCTACATCCCAGAAACAGGCTCCGAGAAATAAAATGGCACAGTCCTAAATAAAGAATAAAAATAGTAAGTTACTGATAATTTACAACATAGAGTAGGCTAGTTGGACAAATATTATATATATTTTTTTATATAATAACGAGATAAACGTAATTACTGGAACGAGGCTGATTAAAATGCGAGAATTTATAAAAATCGTGTTTATTCTACCATATATTATATTATATGTTTTTCCGATGGTAGCCATGATTGAAGTGGGCCAATCACTCAGCGAACCTAAAAAAATCGATTAATTCGAATGAATAAAAAACGCGTTCGATACTGGCTTCGAGTGCTTGCGTGCGATTCAACATTATCATATAATTGCTTGACTGTTTGCAGTTTAGTTGACAATTCGTGATTTTTTTTGTAATCTCCAGTAATTAATTATGTGATTTATTAAGTTATGTTAAGCTTCTTCTTCTTCTTCTTCTTCCTCAGCCTATTCCCGTCTACTCCTGGACAAAGGCCTCCTCCATTTGCTTCCATGTCATTCTGTCCTGTGTAGACTGCATCCAGGTTATTCCGACGTGTCTGTTTAGATCATCCTTCCACCGTAGTTGCGGTCGCCCTGCACTTCTCTTCGCCGTCCACGGTCTCCAAGTCAGCAGTCTTCTTGTCCACTTTTCATCTGAGCTTCTGGCTGCGTGACCTGCCCATTGCCATTTTAGAGTCGCCACCCAGTGGATGATGTCAGTGACCTTTGTTTTTTCTCTCACCGTATCGTTTCTGACTGTGTCTCTTAGGTTTATTCCTAACATGCCTCTTTCCATGGCTCTTTGGGTCACTCGTAGTTTCTCGGCACTTTGTTTGGACAATGTAACAGTTTCAAGACCATAAGTACCAACTGGCAGAACGCAGGCTTTCATAGACTTTTCGTTTCAGGTTGATCGGTATTTTCCGGTTTTTAAGGATGTATCTCATGTTTCCGAAAGCTGCCCAGCTTAGTCCAATTCGTCTTTTTAACAACAATGCAAAAATGCTACGCGAATCATTTCGATTCGCTTCAATAAAGAAAATCCCTTGCTGCCACGTGAATTACATTCATCTCAATGTAATTCAAATACTCGTACTTTACCTTTTGATTTTTGCACATTTATTAAACTTAATTCATTTTGAGTATTCATTTTAACTTAATAAATAACTGAATTTAATTCAACTAATAAGTAAACACGACATTTATTGATTCTATGGCGGTACGAAGTTCGCCGGGTCAATTAGTAAATAATCACAATTTAATATTCTATTAATTCAGTAAGTATTCTATCATACATCGTGTTTTACAAATAAATAAAATGGCAGATTCCAAATTTCTAAAACGGGTTTGCATTAAACCTGATGTGGCTAAAATACGGTAACTCGTTCTGCGCTCAATGACCCACGCGGAATCCTAAAAGCCAACGACCTTGAACCCGAGTCACGTAATCGGTAGGAAATTAAAAAAATACTGAGAAGATTGTTTAAACATTAATTAGCCATGAAATAGCTCTAAAGTGAACTTATTTTAAACGCTCACAACATGGGAATGTTAACTAAATTTAATGTAATAATTTGTTTTGTCTGAAACACTATTTACTTGAGTAATTAAGGGTTAAATGTTTTATTTTGAAACATTGTTATAATACGTATCACAATTTATAAATTAATTTTTATGGAAATTTCGCAACAGCTGTTTCGTCAACCTATGTTTGCATCATCGGGTGTTATAAACAACTGAAATGTAAGAAATAAACAACTGCCACGGCAATCTCATAAAGATGAATATATAAATTGTGATAAGTGAAACATGGAGCTGGTAAAAGAAGTATGAATAGAAGAAATGAGATCTATGATAGAATACCAACGAAATTAGAAAGAAAAGTAAGGCAGATGACTGCATCCTAAGTTAAATTAAAAAAAGGATTCCTGATATGGTTTCGACATACGGAACGAATGCACGAGAGAAGAATGGTTAAAATGTTGTATACAAGCTAGAAAGAGAAACCGTGGAAGACCAAGGAAAACATGGCATGGCGGGCACATTCAAAGTCAGAAAAATCGACTGCAGAGGAAGCTAGAGAGGTATGCCAGGGCAGAGAAGTATGCCAGCCCATCCTATTTACCTACCACTCCAGGTAAACGGCGTGATGGTTAGTTAGTTAGTGATACGTTGAATAACAGTGTTTCAAAATTAAAACATTTAATAAATATAATGTTTGGTGTTAACACAATAAGAGTTTTTTTTATATATTCCTTAATCGATAAAGATGGGTGATGTAATAAATTTCATAGATACTATAATACAGACTTGGTAGCCATTAAAAAAAACTTTTGTTATATGAACCAAACAAAATTATATACATAAACAATATACTGAGCACCTAATGACAATACAAACGGTGACGTCGTTATTGAAGTTTTTTTGAAATTGTAAATACGAGTATTACATTTTTAAACCACTTTATGTTGTTGTTCATATATTTTTCTTCTCAAAAACGAATTAACTAACTAGCACGCTGACTCCCCGAATGAATACCCAGAAAGAATAGACCACCACATAGTTAATACCAGACATACTTATCTCACTACCTCAACATGAATACATCGTGTCATGTACGCACGTCTATGTATCCGACTCCTCGCGTTTTTCTTATTAATTAGTTTTTTTTGAAAAACAGATATTTTCATGTTTTAGCATTCTGTTTTAAGATATAACTTTTACATGTTAATGTAAAAGTTATATCGTGGATACACCGAAGGATGTTACGCATCTCCTGGACTGACATGGTCAGCAACACAAACGTTCTCCATAGAGCCAGAGTTGACAGAGAGTTGCTGAGCAACATCAAAGTCCGTAAGGTGTCCTACTTGGGCCATGTTCTGTTGGGGAGACCTGATAGGACACGGAAAGAAGAAGAAGAATAATGTTACATGTAAAAAACTAATATAGGTAATTCAGGAGACGTAACTTAATATCAGCTACAAAACATAGAAATTCATAAACAAGTCCATGAGATAGGTTGGTATAAATAAAGAATTCGAATTTGAATCGAAAGAGATGAAAGAAAAAACGAATAATAACCAATAACAGGAAAATGTCCTGATAAGGCCCGGGTCAACACCCGAACACCCCGAGCCAGTATTCAAAAATAGAACAACGTCATCAAACCGGTTTGACATTTAGCCCTTACCGCTGCAGCTTTGTGGTATTCTTTTAATTTAAACAAGGAATTTAAATTCGAAAAGAGATTCAAATTATAATACGATTGTTTTAAATTCTACAAAATAATTTTACAAAATTGAGCTGTCTTAGAGGACGGCCACACCGGAGTGCCAGAGTAGGAGTCAAGGTGAACACCTGGCGAACCAACGTATGGCGTACTATGGGACCGGCCATACGCTTCGCGCCAGTGCGTGATCACAAGCCACCTGTGTCTTGACTCCTACTCTGGCACTCCGGTGTGGCCGCACCCTTAATGGACACATACTTGGACTTGTATCTTTTGGAAGTTCAGCTCTTGTGGCTATTCCATTTATGTCTGATGGGAACATTATAGGAAAGGTGATTTGGTGATTTATGTGAGGGTTTGATTTGTGTGCCCCAGTGTTCTTCTGAAGGAGGGTCGATTTTGGGCGTTTGGGATGTAATATTAAAGTTATTTTATTATAGGGTTAGGAATTGAATAAAACCCTTTTTAAAACGTAAGAAAGTTATTACGTATGTAAGCGAGACTCAAAGCTTTTTAAACTCGAAAGAAAATGATTCATCTTCTTCTTCTTCCTTTTTGTAGACCTATGTGGTCTGTTTTTTAGTGTTGCTCCTCCTGTGAGGTAGACTCTCAGCTAACCTTCCATCTTTTAGGGGGTCTTCCACGAGGACGAGTCCCATGAGGCTGATTATGTAATGCAATATAGGGGAGTCTGGTGGTGTCCATTCTTTGAACATGACCGTACCAGTCCCTTATTCGCTGTCTACTCCATCTTATAATATCCTCAACCTCACATATCTCTCTTATTCTGGTGTTCCTCGCGCGATCTCTCAGTGTCTTGCCTGCTATCGTCCTCAATGACTTCATCTCGGAAGTCCTCAAAACTTTTAAACTTTGAAAATGATTCAACATGAAAAAATATGCCTTTGAGCCCGTTTAGATGGAATAACGAGTCTGGCTTGTAGTGTGTAATCAGATTCAAAAGTCAAAGCAAGTAGTTATTATTAAAAAAAAAACATCTCAGCAATAAATTACAAAGTAAAAGTTAGGCCGAGTACATCAGAAATATAATCACGACTAAATTAAAAAAATGTTATTTTGTTGAGACATAGACTGGTCTAGAACAGTTTGTCTATGCCAGCGAGCCTGGCGAAAGCGGTAGCTTTTGAAATAAAGACAAAAGTAAAACAGTTCTAAAAAACACAGTCTTATTTAATTATTATATTTAAAATGAACTTCCATCAAGAGATTTCAGCAACATCATTAGATTTGTGCAATGAGGATGTTGGGCTTCATCGTTCGGACCGGAAGAGTTTTCAGAGATTCCAATGTGCTCAGAGTCCTATACAACGCATTGGTTCGGAGCAGACTCGAAAGTGGTTCTGTGATATGGAGTCCTCACGAGGCGAGATATTCCATTATGTTGTAGAGGGTTTAGAAAAAAATTCTGAGGTATCTCTACATGAGGGAGTATGGTAGTTATCCGTGGCTCTATCCCACGGCATTTCTTTTAGGAATGCTTGGAACCAATTCATTACAGCTTCGTAAAGATGGGCATCTCAATACTTATTTCTTTAAATTAATCAGGGGATATTTCGAGAACTCGGCCGTGCTAGAGGATGTTGGTCTTTTTGTCCCTGATAGATTTCTCCGACAGCGACAGCACAGATTGTTTTCCCTACCGGCCACCAGAACCAATCCTGGTGACACCAGTGGGAAGAGCAATTAGTCTGCTGAACGCGGTCTCCTCGGAGATCGACGTCTTTCATATTAGTGAAGGTACGTTCAGGAGACAAATACTCTTGACTTTATAAAGTATCTTGTCTTCCTAATGTCTAACCATTTCTAATGCGTTCCTGGTATTATGTTGTATTTTTATAATATTTTATCTGTACTCAATAGATGCCTTAAACTTTTTCCTGTTTGTAGTGTCTTTTGAGTTAATAAACTGATTTGATTTGTTTTGATTATTTTAAAATACGAAATGATTTTTTTTTAAATCAACGAGGCCGATCTGCTTGAATGTTTCAATGGTGTATTATTAACTAGATCAGGGCAGAAGAATAAACGGTAAAACAAATGGAGAGTATAACGTTACAAGATACAACATTAATTCTCAACAAAATGGTTGCGAATATCTCAACGTGACGGCACGCTATGCAATACTAATATCGCGAAGATAGCGGTTTCGGCAGCGGAAACCGCGCCGTCCAAGAGTCGAGACATCTCTCCTCGCCTCTGCATTGACAGGTTTGGGCGGTCACGGTGTTGCCAAACCGAAATTTGCATAAAGCAAATACATTACACAATACGATTCCTTCTTCAGTGGATGAGCCTTTAGCTGATCAAATATATTTACTCAATCAGGCAACACTGATATATAACATTTTGAATGTATACAAATACTTGTAGACAAAAACTGGATTTTACCCATTGCAAATAATTTTAAGGATTAATTGTATCTCAATAGAGATCTCTATGATCTTGTCTTATCTTAGTATCAGCCCGAAGGCTATTGCTCCCCCACCTGTTGGAAGTGACTTTGTTGGAACTCTCAATAGAGACGAAGATGTAAATTGTTTTCTGGGAACAGAATATGGTGGTCGAGCGCTTACAGGACTTATGACCTGTCATTGGTTGGTTTAAGCGATCGCTTTATCGTCACCTGAGAGTAAGAGGGTTCCAACTAACAAAATTTCACATTTGACTTTTTTTCGTGAAAAGGGTTCTTACTTACCTTATCTATACGTACAATTAAAAAAAACATGTAATAATATCGTCATTTTGATGTCACGAAAAGAATGAAGTTCCATCTGATCATTCAAAACACACGATTCACTGAAAAAATATTCATTTACACTTAGAACTTTATTATTCCAACTGTCGCCAGAGAAAATTTACACGCTTCTCGGTAAAAGAGTTTCATCTGCTTCAGATGGAACCCTTTTATTCCAAGATACACACCCAAACCAACAAAACTTTGACTTCATTTTTCTCAGCTTTTTACTTTTGACAAATGGAACCTTCTTACTCTCAGGTGACGTTATGTTTACAACATTCCCCATTCCTCCCTTCTTACGACCACCACGTCTGACAAATTTTTGGAAGATGTATATATGCTACAATATTGAGGAACACTTCACATTTTTTAGTTCAATCTACACTAGCGCCATCCATTACGCCATCCACTGATATATAAAAAAAACGTGGTATTTTTTCGTGGAATTAATTTATCTGTATACAGAACATAGGGTCAACAATGCAGGCGATGTACAGTAACGTTATGTATTCGTGCAGAATAATTTAAATTTAGAACGTGAAAACATTATTAAGTGAGGTACTTGCGGTTAGAGATTACCGCAGAAAATACAAATATATATGTTGTGCCTTGCACGCCTTGTTCTGGAGTTCCGCCGAAGTTATATAAAGCGTCCCTTACCCAATCAATAATATTGATAATACAAGGGTCGTTTGACGGGAAGCTGGCCTTCGATAGATGGCGTTAAGTGACAACGAACACCATATTGGTTTTGACATCTGCCATCCAACACATGACGTCTGTCAAAATTTGAAGGAAAAAGAAAAAAATTGTTTAGTTTTTACGGTTTTGTGAAAAATGGAAAAAATCAAATATCGTTCAGTAATTAAGTTCCTTCATAAGAAAGGGGAAAAACATTGCAAAAATCAAAGCCGAACTGGATGCTTTTTATGGCAAGTTTGCACCCTCGCTAGCAACAGATTAATTTTAGAAAGTTGAATTTTTTGCCGCAACGTAGAAATAAGAAAAACTTGCGAAATAGAGGATATCGTTCAGTGGAGTAGATCCAGAAGAAGATACTGGAGGGACCATGTAGCCCGAATGAATGGTGACAGATTTGCTATACACAATATATTATTTTACCTGTTCTCAATAGATGCCTTAAAAATAAATTTTGTAATGTCTGTTGATGAAATAAACTGATTTGATTTGATTTGCATATACAGCCGCTTATGAAATCCCCTCCGGACACCGCCCACCTGGAAGACCGCCTAAGAGATGGAGGGACAGCTGGATTTCATCATCCGACGAGATATGATTTCTGTGTCACAGATCGTCAGATCTATTAAAAGAAGAAGAATTTTTTTCGTGGCCGTACGAATGTTTTTGATGATTACCATCCACGGTCCCTAAATATTGTCACTACACCATAAATCGGCAAAAAATCCATGATATGATTATGGTAAGCCATTGAATCAAAATCCGTGAACTAGTAGAGGCTGCAAATAACTCACTGAACATGTATGCGCACATCATACACAAAACAAAATTATGTGAGAAAGCGATCAAATTTGATCACTATCGACCAAAAACCCACACATGTGACGGATTCAGAGAAGCTTTGGGCCAAGATAAAACGCAATAGATTGATTTTTTCGTCGATACGTCACTGTTGATGAAACATGGGTCCAAGCATCGGAGAAAACGCGGCGACAGAAGATTCAAAGACAATCCGATCAGGCGGTAAGGCGACTGTTTTTGGGATGAGAAAGGTTATTATTATTATTGATTACTTGGAAAAAGGTAAAACAAAAACTGACGATTACTACGCAGCAATATTGGACCGCCTCGTTGCCGAATTGAAGAAAAAACGCCCTGGTTTGGCTCGAAAAAAAGTTATCTTCCATAATGACAACGCATTCGCTAACAGATCGGTCGTCTTGCAGGCAAAATTGAACCAATTAGGCTACGAATTAAACTACTTCCCACCGTATTAACCAGATCTAGCCCCTCGCTACTTTTCTCCCTGTTCCCAAACCTAAAATAATAGCTTTTAGGACGCCATTTTGCAACTAATGATGAAGTGACGATCGAAATTTCACACCATTTTGAAGAGCTCGAGCAAAATTACTTTTTGGAAGGATGAAAGAAGATGGAAAATCACCTTAAAAAGTGTATTGCCCTAAAAGGGGACTATATTAAAAAATAAATGATAAATTAAACTTAGGAAATTGAAAAACTTTGTTTAATCCACTATTTAATAAAACATATTAAAAAAAACACGAATGTTTCGGAGGATACTTCATCTTGAGGTGTAAAAATATAATAAAAACTAAACAAAGAAAGAAAAAACGCATTTAAAATTCGATACAATAATTCAAATTTAAAAATTAACCTGTGGTATTTGCTATAAGTAGGTATTAACCATTATTTTTTAACAGTAAGAACTAATAAACAATATTAAATAATAATAATATTTGAAAAGACATAATTTATTTAAAAATTAATAAATGAGTAATTTGCATTTGATTGGGAATGGGAGCTTGGGAGATTAAATGTAAATGATAAAAAAATGTGCGTTTTCTTACATAGCCAGTTTTCCGTGAAACGTCCGTAACGTCAATTGATCATTTAAGGTGAAAAAAAGAGCATTGAGTATCGATATTGAAGCGATATTGATGAAATCCTGATTTCTGATCTCGGGGTGTCAATATTTAAAGGTGGAGTGAATATTGTCAATGTTATCGAGCATCTAGGGGCAAATGTCAATACTCAGTTGGTGCTGCGCTTTTGTAAGGAGTGTTTAAAGATTAAATTCGATTAGGAAGTCCATAACACTTGTATTACCCCTAATGAAGACAGTCAATATCTTCCCATTTACTTCTTAAAAGGCTGCTCTGAGCTCCTAATATCTCCGCTGTATTTTTTATTTAACCTATCGTTAAGTACAAATACTTTTCCTGATCTCTGGAAACTTTCCAGAATCAGTCCTATTTTCAAGAGCGGCGGAAAAGAGTCGGTCGAAAACTACAGACCTGTAGCGATACTGTCGGCTCCAGCCAAGCTATTTGAATCAATTTTACACAAATTGATATTTCTTAAAGTCGACCCCTATATTATAACAGAACAACATGGATTCAGGAAGGGGTGCTCGACTGAAACTAATCTCATGGTATTCAGAGATTACATTGCAAGGGCCTTGGATGATGGTCACCAAGTTGACTGTTCATATAATGATTTCTCAAAGGCCTTTGACACTGTGAACCACGACATTCTGATAGCAAAGCTATCTCAAATTGGATTCTCTTCTCAGTTGATTATGTTTTTCATTAGTTACCTCGAGGGGAGAAAACAATACGTCTCATACGGAATTTTTCAATCGGAACCTTTTCTTGTAAATTCAGGGGTGCCACAAGGTTCAAACTTAGGGCCACTCCTCTTCACCATCTTCATAAATGATATTGCGAAGGTGATAAACTTCTCGCGATTTCTTTTATTTGCCGATGATCTGAAATTATTCCTGGAAATTAAAAATCTTGAAGACCGTCTTCGCCTCCAGTCGGACATCAATAATATTATCAACTGCAGTCACAGTAATCAAATGCAATTCAATGTCTCTGAATGCGTTATGCTATCTTTTGCTAGAGCATTGAGAACTGTGTATTATAGATACACAATGAACAACCAGCAACTAGCACATGTATCTACGATGAGAGATCTCGGGATCATCTATGAGAGTAGGCTGACTTTTCGTGCACATGTTGAGAGGATTTGTGGCACTGCACTGAAGATGTTGGGCTTCATCGTCCGGACCGGCAGAGTTTTCAGGGATCCCAATGTGCTCAGAGTCCTATACAACGCATTGGTTCGGAGCAGACTCGAAAGTGGTTCTGTGATATGGAGTCCTCACGAGGCGAGATATTCCATTATGCTGGAGAGGGTTCAGAAAAAATTTCTGAGGTATCTCTACATGAGGGAGTATGGTAGCTATCCTTGGCTCTATCCCACGGCATTTCTTTTGGGAATGCTCGGAACCAATTCTCTACAGCTTCGAAGAGATGGACATCTAATTACCCATTTCTTTAGATTAATTAGGGGATACTTCGAGAACTCGGCCGTACTGGAGGGTGTTCGGCTTTTTGTCCCCGATAGATATCTCCGACAGCGACAGCACAGATTGTTTTACCTACCGGCCGCCAGAACCAATCTGCCTCTGGTGACACCGGTGGGAAGAGCAATTAGTCTGCTGAACGCGGTCTCCTCGGAGATCGACGTCTTTCATGTTAGTGAAAGTACGTTCAAGAAGGCAAATACTCTTAATTCTGGAGAGTATCCTGTCTTCCTAATGTTGAACCATCTCTTATGCGTTTCTGGTAGTATACTATATATAATATTTTATTTTACCTGTTCTCAATAGATGCCTTAAAAATAAATTTTGTAATGTCTGTTGATGAAATAAACTGATTTGATTTGATTTGAAAACCGTTTGTAAATTGGTGCAAATTAATATGTGAATAAAAATTTTAAATCTATAGCTACAAAACGTTAAAATAATTTTTAAAAAGCGCATACACGACAACAAGAAGTCTTTAGAAATCGTATTTGAAAAGATTAACCATGCTTTAGAAATAAGAATAAAACCGGAGTTAGTGGGAGGTCCAATACTTTCGCAATCAAATTATGCATCAATTAACATGAAAGCAGCGATAATTATAGGCGACACAAATGTGATTCCCACCTTATTTGTTTACTACAAATGTGGAACACGATTTAATTTGATACCGCGAAGAGAGAATACTTGGTGATATTACATTAATTTTCAGACCAAATTACTGAGTACTTCTTCTTCTTCTTCTTCCTCAGCCTATTCCCGTCCACTCCTGGACAAAGGTCACCTCCATTCGCTTCCATGTCACTCTGTCCTGTGCAGACTACATCCAGGTTATTCCGACGTGTCTGTTCAGATCATCCTTCCACCGTAGTTACGGTCGCTCTGCACTTCTCTTCGCCGTCCACGGTCTCCAAGTCAGCAGTCTTCTTGTCCACTTTTCATCTGAGCTTCTGGCTACGTGACCTGCCTATTGCCATTTTAGAGTCGCCACCCGGTGGATGATACTTATAACTAACTAATTAAACTAACTACCACGCCGCGCCGTTCCCTCGGAGGGGAAGGCAGAAAGACCGCCACACTTTTCTATCTTGACATAACTCTCGTGCCTCTTCTACATTCACACATCGTGACAAGCAAGCTCGTCGATTGTTCCTACTTCAAACATGGCCGCCTTTCAGCCATTGATTAATTTGGTCATTTCATGACTTCCTTGGCCTTCCCCAACTTCTTTTTCATCCATTCGTTCTATATGTCCACACCATCTTAGTGGCCCTTTCTTAATTTTATTTATAACACATTCATCCGCCTCACATTACTTCATCATTAAATATTCTATCGTACATAGTTTTTCGCACATTCTTCTTAGTGACCTCATTTCTACGGCATTTATCCTACTTTCATCCTTTTTCTGCCAAATCTAAGCTTCACTTCCATACATAATATTTGTGGAGTAAACCGGTTTCGTGGGTCACCGAACTTCTTTTTACATATTTGCATGCCCGTTGCCGTTCTGCAATAAAAATATTACTGCGACATCAAAAAGGTGAGTCATCTCAGGGTTCTTCAAATTTTAGGACGATGGACAATTTACTAACTCACTAACTAACTACCCATCACACTGTCTCTCCGGAGGGGTAGGAAGAAAGAATGGAGTGCCACACTGTTCTATCCTGACATACTTCTCTCGCTTCCTCTACATTCGATCTCGCCGGCATCTTATGGGGACAACTGCCGAAACCGGTCGAACACGCAAACATTGGTGGATTTAAACTAATAAACTAAATATACATTTTAAAAAGATTTTTTAATTTTTTAATTTTATTTTCATTATTTATTATACAATGCAATTTCAAATAACAAAGTTAATGTTTTAAACAATAAAGAATCTTACTAACGCAATATTTGGTCACGCGTGAAGCAGGTTGATATAAATTATATTACAAACGATTTATTTCATTTGATTATTGTCAATTTGTCGAATTGCGAATGAAATTTAAAAATGGCTGGAATGGCCATTAGTTTCCGAACCCCTCCCGTTTGCGATCACAAGTGATAACAATTTAAAGTCAATTGACACAGTGGACCACGTTCCCGACAATTCATACAGATCGACTAATGAACGCTTTCAATACATGCAAATCACTTTCAATTTAGGTATAATGCTAGTAAAAAACGGATAAAAAATCAACTATAATCTAATATTAGTCAAATCAAAACGATTAGAACGCTACAGCTTGAGTTATCAACGCCTGTTAATCTCATATACCTATACTTTAAAAAAAATGACAGTGAAAGCTGGGAAAAGACTGCAAAGTATACACCTCGATGGAGAACAGCAGTACATAAAGTTATGCAAGACTTCAAACACAGCACAGAGATGACACCGCAGAAAGGAGGAGGCAAAGAAAAGCGAGACCATCGGGAGAAGGTGACTGTTCCACTGCTAACGTCTTCCCCTGCTCAAGATGCTCCAGAGTGTGTGAGTCCTGTTTTGGACTATTTACTCATATGAAAGAGCTGAAAGGGTTGGATGCAGGTGCTAAAATGAGCGGAGTGTCAGTAAGTTGGCTCTTGTATGCGAATGACGCTGTCCTACTTGCAGACAATGAGCATGAACTACAAGTCCTGGTGAACAGTATGTATGAGGTATGCATACGAAATGATCTGATGATGAATGTGAATAAGTCCAAGGTAATGATTTTAGAAAGAGAATAATTCATGATAGTCTGCAATATTAGCGTGAATGGTGAAAATTTGGAGCAAGTAGATGAGTTCGTGTATTTGGGAAGTTGTGTACGTGTTTTTCCAGAGATACTTCCATCAAGCTTGAAAATTTTTGAGGCATCGAATAGTCCATACGAGCCAAATGTCCTATCCAGTGAATGCGTTATAGAATTATGAAACTGATCATATCAGATACATGCATACTGCCTATCCTAACATATAGTCTAGAGACAAACACCCTAACAGCGAAAAGTGTCCATATACTAAAAATCACACAACGATTTCGGAGTAAGTCTCCGAGACAAAATAAGATGCCGAACCAAAGTTGCCGACATCGTGGATAGTACAGCTAGATTAAAGTGGAAATGGGCTGGACATATAGCAAGACAGGGCAATACCCGATGGATATCCAGAATACTTCAGTAGAGGCCTTGGACAAAAAAAGGAGTGTCGGGAGGTCACCTAAATGATGACTGACGATATTGCCCGAACAACTGGAACGACCTGGATGCGGAAGGGGCAAGACAGGGACGAGTGGAAGAATATGGAAGAAACCTATATCTAGCAGTGGAGGAAAAAAGGCTGAACAAGATATCAGATACATCTTAAGGGATGTTGAGCCCATCTCCACTTCACCCTTTCATCCAAAAGTGATCTTTCAACACCTATTTTTGAAACAACGCGTCGTCAACGTGGGCTAGATTACATGATCTATTAGTTGTATTTTATTGATCTAGGGATGTCGGGTTCATCATAAATCTCATCAAATTCACGGTCGTACCAACGTCGCCAGATTCCTTTTACTTGGGACTTGGAATCGGATCTTCTGGCTTACAGAGGTTCAGCTCATGTGGCTATTCCTCTTACGTCTGATGGGAACATTGTTGGAAGGTGATTTGGTAGTTGTTTTATGATGAGGCTAAATGTATGGCCCGGAGTGTCCCTCCGAAAGAGGGCGAGGGGGGATTTAGGGTTTATGATAAAGTCTTACATTATTGTCAAGGAATGGAAGACCAGTTAGGGTTGGGATTGTATTTATAAAAAGTCCCAGTCCGATTTTATAAGAGGGATAAGCAAATCTTACAGACTTCCACGCACTTGTGATGTAATAACACTGATATCAATATACCTGAAGCAATGTGGAGTTCAACGTAATTGCTTAAGAAACAAGAAAAAAGAGTATGTTATTATTAGAACATTAAATTACTTTTTAAGTATAATACCTACGTACAAAATCATCATTAGAGAGGTCTCGGAGTACCTACGTAACATGTATTGCATCCGAAAATCATATAATTAAATCGTGCGATGTGGAAAATTGGTATTATGCAAAAGATGTCAACTTTCTCGTGGCCTATGGATGGCAGAAGGCCTTGCCTTTCTCGGCGACCAGTTTGATGAGGCGAAAAATAAATCTTCATCATACACGAGCATACTTAATTGCCTGTCATTTCTGGTAACTGGGCGTAGCACTTCATACCTCATGCAAGATGCTAATATCTATGAGTACACTAATGTATGTTTAAATGGAAGTAATTGCATTGTCTACAATTTGAAAAATAACGTTCGATTCTAGAAATTTGGGGTAATAAGCCATGACTGTCCCCTGGCAGAAAGCGACCGTAAAAAAAAAACGAAATATTGCATTTTACAATAGCGAGGAAATTTAATTCCATACTGCGGTGGTTATGTATAGTGGATTGCAAAAGTTTTGCATTAAATATCCAGTAGATAGAGTGAATAAAAAATATATTTGAATATTTATTGTATATAAAATATACTTTGGTAAATATTCACGGGACGGTGGTGAACAGTGACGCGCGAGTTAAATCCTGTCGCGCGGGCAATATGTGTATACATTATTTGCAGTAATTTTATATAATGCGACATTTAATTCACGATAAAACCATTTTTATAGCTAATTATATAGTTAATCTTGTAGCTTTCGCCATCAATTTAAAATAAACAAAATGATCTCACATAGGATGCTATCTCACAACAGAACTCCACCTCTTCTCTTCCCCACAGAATCCCTTTAAAAATAAAAAGGCTGATCTCACAACACTCTATGATGCAACGTTAACTGGTCTTCTTTTAATGCAGCCCTGATCGAGGAAAAAGTAGAACTTTAGCATAGACCATAAATCACACATAAAAACAACCACCAAATCATCTTCTTCTTCTGATTGTAGATCTTGCGATCTGTTTATGCTTGATATCAACTTTCTTCCTGTGATGAATTCGACCAGCCTTCTCTCCATCTCTTTGGTGGTAATCCTGGTGGATGACATCCCTCTGGAGTCTAGTGCATCAAGATCTTAGGAATTCTTGCTGGATCCATTCTCTCGATGTGGTCCCTCCAGGATCGTCTTCTCTGCCTATTCCATCTCACTATGTCTTAAAATTTGCAGGATTTGCGAATTTCTTCATTGGGTATCCTATCTCTAAGGGTTCACCCCACAATAGGTCACCACCAAATCACATTTCCAAAAAATTTTTCACGTCTACATTACTGACCCTATCGGAATTATCAACACAAAAGGAAAACAATAATTATTGTATAATATGTAAAACAAATTATTTATTGTTTCTTGAACAATGATGTAAAACTCCATATTTAATCATCAATGCGAATTAAAACGTATGTTTTCCAGAAGTGTTATTACATTTAATGTGATTGGCATAATTCGCCTGTCCATGGCATTATCAAATAATTTGAATAACCCATTTGATGATGCATTGGACAGGCAAAACATGTTAATCAAATAAAATAAAATAAAACTTCTAGAAAACAGATGTTTTCATTTGTATTTATTAAAACAAATTAGTTACTTACATGAAAAACACCATTACAATAGTACTCCACAAGGATGACGATCGTAAGATCAAGGTAAACATGTTAAAGGAACAGATAAAGTGTCTACTCGATATAATTGTGTTTTAATCAACAAGCCTTGTGTTGGGCGTAATTTAAATGTTAAGCTGGGATCACGAATCTTGGATGCGCAACATTTAAATGTAACCTATCTCACCTGACACTTTACGAGATTGAAATATAATCTTTCAAATTAAGTTCGTGTCTATTTCTAATGAGAACTATATACGAATAAAAGAAAAACTCTTTAAACCCAGCAATAAGCAACGTGTTCGTGATGTTAGCGAACCAATGGAAAAACGGACAAATGACGGCATACTTGCTGAGGTCAATGTGACAAGTGTCGAGGCCGCTATAATACATGTCATGAGAATGCCTGAGAATAGACCAAAGAAAATACTGTACTCTCAGCTGACCCAAGGAAAACGTTAACCTGGAGGTGAAAGGAAATGCTTCAAAGACTCCCTAAAAGGGAGCCTTCCAAAGGACTAACAATAACAGTAAATACTGGGAAAACACTGCAAAGAATAGATCTAAATGGAGAACAGCAATACTCGTATATAAAGGCACGAAAGAGTTCGAATCATAGCGCAGGGACGACGCCGACGCCGCGAATAGGAGAAGAAAGGAGACACGTCTTCCCTTACTCTAGATGTCCCAGAGTTTGTGGGTCCAGAAGAAGACCCACATCTGTAAATGTCAGTCTTTCTCAGAGATATGGTGTTTTTTTAGAGGTTTGGTTTTTAAACTGGCAACGTTGTTTCTACAGACTGTCAATTTGACAGTTGACAGTTGATATGTAGTCAGTACGTTTTGCCATTTCACCCAGTTTTTACCCTTTATATAACAATGTGTATAAGGGTGATTATTAGAAGTATACAAAATCAAAACTAAAAAAAAACACATTAAAATAATGTTAATGTCTATGATATTGGCTTTATATGAGCGCCACGGCTAGCTTTAATGAAGCGCTATCGTGCAGTCCAATTTTCGACACCTTTATTGAGAAATGGGTGAAATGGCAAAACGTACTGACTATAAATCAATTGTCAACTGTCAAATTGACAGTCTGTAGAAACAATGTTGCCAGTTTAAAAACCAAACCTCTAAAAAAAAACACCTATATGAGGGATAGCATTAGTGCTGTCGAAAATAAGAGTACAATTTTTTTCATTTTAAATTGATCAAAATGAATGTTAAGAATTTCAATATCAAACAACGTGTGTAATAACTTTGTATTAGATATAATGTAGCAACGTGGTGTGTTTGTATGTCCGTCAAAATATTTAGCGCCCACTGAACATAATTTGATTATTGTGAAGACCTTGCTTAATTCAATGCGAGATAAATGATATGCCCGCGTCATTTATTCTGATTAACCCACGAATGGTTGTTATTATTAACTATTTTTACTTCAATTCGGAGATAGTGAAACGTCTTGAAATGTTTATTTAAAAAAAAATTATAGCATCTTCTATTTGATACCACGGGTTTGTGGGTCATAGAAATCAGTTTAAAAAATATTAGAACATTAATTGTATACGGAATAACTAATACATAATATACGAATACATAACTATTTAAAAAGATAAATTGCCACAAGTGAAAAACATTGATAGTCGAAATAATCAAAGCGTATGACGATTCCCTTCTCTTCCTTCAGATTTTAAAGATACATTACCCCTTTTTTTTGTAAATTTTATTGTCAACTATGGACGAACGAAAACATTGGATCATTACATTCAGAAAAGACAAAAATATCCGGAATCAGAAGAAGTAGAAGCAGACCTGCGCGGTTGTATGACCAGATTAAGGCGACAATTGGGAGAAACCTCTACTCGACATTTATATCTCCCAAAGTCGACCCCCATATAAGGTATAACAGAACAACATGGGTTCAGGAAGGGGCGCTCTACTAAAACTAATCTCATGGTATTCACAGAATACATAACAAGGGCCTTGGATAATGGTCACCAAGTTGACTGTTCATATAATGATTTCTCAAAGGCCTTTGATACTCTGAACCACGACATTCTAATAGCAAAGCTATCTCAAATTAGATTCTCTTCTCAGTTGATTATGTTTTTATTAGTTACCTCGAGGGGAGAAAACAAATCGTCTCATACGAAATTTTTCAATCGGAACCTTTTCTTGTAAATTCAGGGGTCCCACAAGGCTCAAACCTAGGGCCACTTCTCTCCACAATCTTCATAAATGATATTGCGAAGGTGGTAAACTTCTCGCGATTTCTTTCATTTGCCGATGATCTGAAATTATTCCTAGAAATTAACAATCCTGACGACTGTCTTCGCCTCCGACAGCGACAGCACAGATTGTTTTACCTACCGGCCGCCAGAACCAATCTGCCTCTGGTGACACCGGTGGGAAGAGCAATTAATCTGCTGAACGCGGTCTCCTCGGAGATCGATGTATTTCATATTAGTGATGGTACGTTTAGGTCAGATCACGACCCTCAGTAATGAGGAAATAATGAAAGAAGGTACAGAAATTGCTAAAACTTTAACGAAAAAACGAGGTAAGGTTTTATAACCCCAATGAAATAACGGATAAAAATGGTCAACTTATACTTGTCTGGAGATTTTGACAGAACATCAATGTTACGGTAACGACTTTTAAAATACATATTGTTAGGATGATCAATAATCAATTGATTTTACATATAGAGTGTAGTAAGTGGGCAGTGGTAGGCAGAAACGTATTTTTTTTATTCCGTGGATATAATTCTTACGAAACAACTACATATTATAAGAATATGATATAGTGAGAAGGGTTTAATTACATATAATTACGTTTCATTGACTAATTAAAAATTTCACACATAGAATTAATGAACAATACCCCGGGCCGCCACACCTAATGGCATAAGATAAGCCAACAATGGCCCAGACAATGAGGATCGCCCCCGAATGTGGGCAATTTATAAATCCATATCACTCGGTACCGGCAAATTGTTATTACGATATACTGCAGTGCCTAATGGTTATGTATGGGAAAATACATGTGAGAAAATATTACGGACATATCATTATTGACTACTTTTAATGGTTTCATTTGGCAGGAAAACATGGGTACAATGTTGAATTATCCACAAGAGGAATAACGATTGTTCGCGGGGTATTGGAATCCTTGGCCGACGTTTGACCCCTGGCGTGTTCTCTGTGGAAGTGTGTACACGGCAATCTGGGTGCAGGAAGTCTGATTCTAAATGTGATACTGTACACCCCGCGACAGCGGTCGTCAACTCTTCTGCTGCGATGAAACCTTTGTCGTGTAAATAATACCACGAATGTTATACCTAAGTAAACAATTATTGTTTTGTCGTTTCCAGACCAAAAACAGTGTGACAATCAAACCGCCATCGCCGAGAATCGAACCCGGGACCTTCGGTATGGAATTCAGAGCTCTTACCACTCTGTTATGAGGGTCGACACTTCCTAGTATATCCGTGAATTAAGCATGAACTTATAAAAAATCTGGTGTTCCACAAGGTTCCGATCGAGACCACTATAGATAATTTAGGAACAGAAAAACATGTAAGATGAAATAATGATTTTTACATGAATTGCGGAAGAACCTGTGCGCCTGAAGTGGAATGGAATAATTCTTGCCAAAATAACCAATATTGCATTTTTATTGAGACAACTAAATACAGCATATTTGGTCCTTAAATCGTACATTAAAATCGTGTCATACGCGCGCGTCGATTATTCCGACTACTCACATGGTTAAAATTTAATATTTGATTGATTTAATCGTGCCACCCTTTCCTTAGTCTTCCCCTATTTCTTGTTCCTTTTACGTTGTTTACATATTATACTTTCTTCGTCATTCTTTCTTTATTCATTCTTTGCATGTGATCGAATCATCTTAATGACCCTGACCGACGATCTGCATTTATTTCTTATATTTGCATTTCACAGTCAATCATATACAGATTTACCACACATTATTCTAAGATATATCATTTATACTACTTCTATTATTTTTTTGCCAATTCCACGTTTTACTTCCATGCATTCATTTCTATTTCTTCTTCTTTATTTAGGACTGTGTCCTGTTATTCCTCGGAGCCTGTTCCTGGGATGTAGGTGTCCAACTGTCTCGCCATCTTTTGGGTGGTCATCCTGGAGGTATTTTATTTGCCGCTTTAGTCTTTTAGAACATACTCTCTCCAGTAGCGTCTTCTCAGTCTTCCCCATCGCACGACATCTCCCACAATTTATATTTAAAGTGATGAAAAACATGTTCACGATGTCACAGGTATGAAAATTAACATTCGTTCTGATGATGTGTATCTATAATTAAATGCACATTTCCTCTTTACATATATATTTACGATACATACTTAATTCGGCGTCAAGGACTGCTTGACAAGTTACAAACAATACATTAATCTGCATTCACATTACAATGGAGAAATAATTATTCTGTTAGTGAATTTTCACCGGTTCATTAAGAATTATTTCCGGAAGCTGCAGCACAACTGTAATTCGGCTAATTGTCCGTCAATTGAATGCCGGGATATGGACCTGATTGCCGGGGTGATGCCTTCACAATGCCCCATTCAGCGGCCATAATGCCGTGCAAAATGTCATTTGAGTTCAAAAGAGTGAACTTATTTAGTGAAAAAAAACTGTTAATCACGTGTAGAGATGGCTCAGGCAGGCGTGACAACAAATTAGAAGGCGAGAGGCGACCACACACGAATGAAAATGACGTATTTATTACTTGGAAATTAACCGTTATCGGCTTGCTAAGCTTTGATTATCGTGGGGTACTTTTAAAGTTATCTAACAACAACAACAAACCATCACGCCGTTTCCCCGCAGGGGTAGGCAGAGAGAAAGGACCGCCACACTACTCTATCCTGGCAAACCTCTCTAGCTTCCTCCACATTCATACAACGAGTCATACACGCACGTCGATTCCTCCGACTTCTAACATGACCAACCTTTAAAATTTGATTAATTTGGTCATGCCATGTTTCCCTCGGTCTGTCTCGACTCCGTACCCCATTTACATCATTAACGTATACATTCTTAACCATTCTTTCTCCATCCATGCGTTCCATATGTCCGAACCAACGCAGCAATCCTTTCATAATTTTGTTCATAATACCTTCTTCCGCTATACTCGTACATTCCTTTCTTATATCAGCAGTTCTCTATAATTTATATTTATATGGAGATGGATATTGAAAGAAGGGTTGGGGCAGGCGACCTTCGTGGCCGAGAGACAAGTGCTTTGACTGCTATCCAGAAGGTCCTGGGTTCGATTCTCGACGATAGCAATGTGATTGTCAAACTGTCTGTAGTCTGGTGAAGAATTCACTTGACAAGAAAATTGCGATGGATTAGCTACTTATCACACGTCATGAGAATCAATATAATAGTTATACCTTTTTCATCGATTTGGCTCGCGCTGTAATGATATAAAGAGCGATTCAACAAAATAATAATAATAATGTGAATGGTGCCCTTAAAGTTGGCATCGCAAATAAAAGCCTATCCAAAAAGGGTGCACAATGGTGTTCTTTTACCGACTCTTATTTATGGAAGTGTAGCATGGAACTGGCAAAAGAAGGATGAAAGTATAATAAATGCAGTAAAAATGAGATGAATTAGACGATTGTGTGAAAATTTGAAATACTAAAAAAAATGTATGGAAAAAGCGGTTTGGACACATGAAAAGAATGAATGAAAAAATAATGGTAAAAAAGCATATGTTAACGATGTAAACGGATCTAGAAATAGAGGAAGACCGAGAAAAACGTGGTACTATCAAATAAATCAAATTACAACAATTGGTAATAAAAAAATAACAAGAGTTTCGTTTTGTTAGAATAATATCCAATGTTTACACTTAGAATGTCCTAGCAAGGCGAAGTATGTCATTCCCATACAATGTAATAAAACTTCGAGAAAATATACGTTCTTATTAAATACCTACTTGTGTGTTTGAATGGAGTTTAACACAATTATATTGATGATAAACTTCTTATAGTTCCGCCATAAGTAGAACATTTTTGAGAGATAGGAAACAAGGCTAATATGGAACAGTTAAAATGATAAAACAAAATAATTAAACTATAATATAAATTAAATTATCTGACTTTAATACTAACAGAAAACTAGACCCGATTCTTCTTCACAGCTGCAGTATTATTTCAATCAAAGTTAAGTATTGTACCGAAAAAAAAAGTTTTAAATATAAATCATAGTAGGTACCTATTTGATAAATATTCGATGGGTAGGTACCATGTTTGAGCTAGATTTTTCACAATTCTCAAACAAATTCAAATCACAGTTCCAAAAACAATTGAACTACAAAAAATTGTTCTAATCAAACATTGGAAAAATTTCCGGGAAACCACGCATGCGATAAGCTTAAAAATATGTATCACATCATTGATTTATAAAATAAACTTGTTTATTATTGTGCAGTTAACAAACGTTTACCGACAGATTATTAATTGTTAAGAAATAACATGTAAAAATAGTGAAATTTTATCGTAAAAATAAAGGAAGGAGAAACTAATCGTGTTCGGAGGGTCGTGGGTTTGGTCATGGGAATGACCTAGGTCGTTCCGCATAATAATTAGTGATTTATTCATTTATATTGAACGTTTTGTAAACAAAGTATTAATAAAATATCTTCAGAAACACATTACAATAAGGCACATGTTGTTTTTTTGTACGCACATTCATAACACCCATATTAAGACGCTTGTTTAAAGTTTGTAAAATTTGAAAAATTGCACGTTAAAACTAGTACTTGAAGAAACTGTCGCCACCTGAAGTATTTTTATTTTGCAAATAAAAGTCTAATAGGTATTTATTCGAAAAATATTTATATAACGAAAGCTTTTATCATTATAATATCGTTATTATATCATTATTAATCCCAAACACATACGTAATGAAATACACAAAAGCATTATAACAAATAACTATTTAAACATTTCAAGTTACCGAATATGCAAAGTCAAACTGATAATATTAATTATTTATTTGTATCTAAATTGCTTTGATATTTTGCACAACATAGAGCGATGAAGTTAAAAGCTCTGATGTGATACGTAGAATCAAGGAAACATTTCCAATAAAACTACCATTTATAAGATAACTATACAAGTGTTAGAAAAAATACTGTCAACTTACTTATTAAATTTCAAAGAAGTCTCTTATTTAAATAAATAAATCACTCTTGTAGCACTGCACAGAGCTTATTTAGCGAAATAAATTGAAACATTTGCACAATCAATTAAAAACACTTATTTTATTCGTATGGCAGTATTCACAATAATTATTTGATTGTGAAAAACTTGGTTTTATTTAATTAAATTCATCACAAAAACCACCACCTCACAAGCACGGCGAACGCATATTGTGCTTTATTTGGAATTTGACACAATTTTATTTTCATTGAATAATCCATAGACACCATACAGATTAATGTACATGCCATATGAAAAAATATGTTTTGCCTAAATTAATTTAAAATGAATATCCAAATCAATTATCGTTTTTTTTTTTTATATAAGTTCTAACATTTTTACGATTACCAATGTTATAATTATTTCCAACAATTGGCTCTTGTCAAAGAAAAATGCGTTATGCTTAAGGTATTACCGATTGCAAGCAAAACAAATAAATATACCAACCGTTGAAAAAAAAAACGAAAGTTGGTATACGTACTCGAAATATTTTTCACAATTACATAAATTACTATATCGGTTTCAAATTTGAACTGTTCATGAACAGAATATTTACTTTGGATCTTTTTTTTTTAATTATAACTAACTAACCATCACGCCGTCTCCCCGAAAGGGTAGGCAGAAATAATGGACAGTTACACTTTAACTCTCTTTTCGCCCCGCGGGAGACGCGGTGTGATGGGTTACGAACCTCATCGCCACTAATTTTTATAATTACATAAAATTTATGAATATACTTAATCTTCAATTTTTAAATTCGTTGATAAATAAAGTATTAGAGTATTATAGAAAATAATCTTGATGGTTAACTAACTAACTAACCATCACGCCGTTTCCCCGAAAGGGTAGACAGAAAGAATGAACTGCAGCACTTTAATCGATGCTGCACTCCATTCTTCTCTTTTTTTGGTTTAAATCTTTAAATTCACCAATTTGTCGTATGTTCTCAGTATCACTAAAATAAATAAAGAAGCGGGAATAAAAATAAATTAATAAATGATTTTGTACTGAAAACAAAATTGAGTGTAAGAAAATGATAAGTTAATTCATGAAAATTTTTAATTTACTTTGGACAATAATACGGAAATTTCATAATTCTGCATATTTGTGGGGTTTGTTTATATAGTAATAATTTCGATAATGAAAGTCATAATATTCAAAATATGTCGAGATAAAAAACATACATGTGCAATGAAATGTATTGGATTTAAATTTTAAAAATATATAGTCGTCATTTGCTTTTCTGTAGCGACATTTTACTGGTACTGGCAAGTTTTATTTATCTATGGTTAAGTTTTATTTTGTGTTTTGACGTTTCGCAGGATTCCTCGTGTTCGTTATATTGTGACCGTATTGCTTGTCTATATAAATCAAAATAATACGTTTAAATACACTTTCATAATGAAAGTTAAAGTAATAAGTAGAAATCCTGATCAATATATCCGTCAGACTAAAAGAGACATTCACAGAGGTAATGTATTGTAATCAATAACAATAAATATAACCATATTTTAAAATTATTTCATTAAATATTTTTCTTTTTAAATATTTTTTAGTTCCGCGAAATTATGATCCAGGACTACATCCATTCGAAGCACCTAGAGAATATGTTAGGGCTTTAAATGCTGTTAAATTGGAAAGAGTTTTCGCGAAACCTTTCATCGGCTGTTTGGACGGTCATTCAGACGGAGTATCGTGCATCGGCAAGCACCCCACAAGATTGTCACTGACCGCGAGCGGGGCTTTCGACGGGGAAGTGAAACTGTGGAACCTACCCACGCTCAAGTGCACAAGGAGCTTCGTAGCCCATGAAGGTTATGTCAGGCAGATCTGTTTCTTGCCCAACGGGGAGAGGTTCATCACGATTGGTGATGACAAGAGTATTAAGACTTGGAGTGTGGATGGCCCGGCGGAGGGGGAAGCAGAGGAGCCAGTGGATACGATCTTGAGCAGAACTATGGTGACGGGTTTGTCCCATCATCGCAGTGAGCCCCTGTTTGCCACCTGCGGAGAGATTTGTCAGCTGTGGGAAGAGACTAGGAGTGAGCCCATCAGGACATTCCAATGGGGCGTGGACACCTTGCATCACGTGGCTTTTAATCAGGTAAAATGTCATATATATTTTAAATGGCATTTATAACATTTTATATTTTGCAATGCACAATGATACCAATCCTTATGTATGAAAGTGAAGAATGGAACTGGAATTAATGAAGGATATATTTCTTACAGTAAGAATACTAAGATTTAAAAAAAAACAGTATGGCCAACTGAAATATTATTACTATTGATGTGACAAATTAATTCCTATGTATTTTCCTTGCATTACTTTGTTTCCATATTAGGCTTACCGCGCACTAAGCAGCCAGGTTGCCACAACCAGGTTGGGGCAGCCAGAAATATTGAGCAGCCAGTTATAGCAACCAATGAGTACCTACATAAATAAAAAAAATATTGTGTTTATTTTTCAAAACATTTATTATTTACTTCTTACTATATAATAATAATACCCAGAATAAATTTCTCCGTATCAAAAATCATTTTGCAAAACGTCACGGAGCACAAAATACGTCTGGCCACTATAACAAGTGCGCGAGGACTGATGGCAGCCACATACAATCGCCTATTATTGTTCGCGCTAGTTCTGGCTGCTAGCAGCCAGCTGGTTGCCATGCACTCAGACGCGTTCTAATGGCTGCCGCAACCAGAAAATCGTGGTTGCCTAGTGCGCGGGCTCCCATACACCGCCATAAGTCGGACTGGCTGCCGCAACCTAGTTGCGGCAACCTGGCTGCTTAGTGCGCGGTAAGCCTTATAGATACGGTTATTTCATTTCATTTGATATAGAATACTAAAAACTTAATTAAGCAATAGACGAAATATTATTTGATGTCTGCTCTCCTTTAAATTTGAGTTTGATTAGTATTATAACCTATTGCCATCACATTACCGATACGATAGTTTATAAGCTGGTGTGAATGTCTGATACCAGGTGGAGAAGAACCTCCTAGCATGCTGTGCCAGCGACCGCAGTATCATCCTGTACGACAGTCGGGAAGCTGGAGCTGTGAGGAAAGCAGTGATGGAGATGAGATCTAACGCCCTCTGTTGGAATCCCATGGAGGCCTTTATCTTCACCGTTGCCAATGAGGACTACAAGTGAGATAATCATTCATTCTAATGAAAAAGTTTATTTTTCTTGTTTAGAGTTTCAATACATAAAGTCTGTATCTGGTTTGTATATCTTTTAGGAAAACAGTGACAATTGTTTTGTAAAAAAAACAAAAAGAATTAAAAATATTTTTATTCTTTCTTCATGGAATGTTACAATCCCGCGGATTGGTCTGCAACAAGCTTCACTCGTTCCCTCCACTCAGTCCTGTCTCCAGCCAGTCTTTTCATTTCTGTTATAGTTGCCATCATAACTTTAATTACGAGGCATATCCAGAAAGCAAGTGTACTGAATTTTTGTAGGTTACAATTTTTTTTATTTAAACAAAATTACGTGGTTACCGTAGTACATATGTAAGCTATTTTTCGACATACATAGTCGCCATTCCTCTCAATGCAGGTGGTGAAGCGGGATATCAACTTTTTGATGCCTTCCTCGAAGTAGTTTCCCGCCAACCCCTTCGTCCACTTCTCCACCTCCTCCTTTACCTCCTCGTCGGCTGAAAACCTTTTTCCACCCATGTGCAGCTTCAGGGAGGTAAAGAGATAGTAATCTGAAGGTGCTAGGTCAGGGGAATGCGCGGAATGGTTCAGGACATCCCATTTAAACGAGGCGAGCAGTTCCTTCGTGGCATTGGCCATGTGTGGTCTGGCATTGTCGTGCAGCAGGCAGACTCCCTTTGTCAGCATGTCTCTCCTTTGTTCTGAATCGCCCTCTACAATCTTTTTAGGGTCTCACAGTATCTTGCAGAGTTGATGGTCTCCCCTTGAGGCATATATTCAATTAAAATTATGCCTTGACAGTCCCAAAACACGGATGCCATGATTTTCTTGGCTGAAATTGGGGTTTTGAACTTTTCTGATCATCATGCACAGACGTAAGACCGTTTTCAAACTCGCGACACCATTTGTACACACTCATACGATTCATGGCTTTATCGCCATATGCAATTTTCACCTCATTATAAACCTCAACAGGAAGTTTTCCTTTCCAAACAAGATAACGGATGACGCCGCGTATTTCGCACTTGGCGGGAGATAGGATTGACATTTTTCACGAAACGTGTTGTCCCATCGACACTTCTCAACGCACTGACCTCGAACCGGTCTCGTTGCGGAGGGAAAGGGTCAGGCTACACGGAAGTGTAGCCAACATGTCGAAAATAAAATCTATCCGGTCGTGAGAGTCTCAGTAGATTATCTTATTTTCATCTACCGGATGATGTTATCCCACTTGCGGGTCGTAGGTAGCAACAGATAGCCCAAGATAGGAAGAGTTTAGAAGAGGCTTATACCCAGCAGTAGAGTGATAAGATAGGCCAAGAAGAAGAATATCATCTTTTAGTTTGTTTTTTCTTTTTGCCATGAGGAACCTACGAACATTTCCAGTATCTTTGATTTATCATATTTTTGTCAAAATTGCCTACCTATTATGTAACATAAATTTTTATTTTTAATTTACAATGGATGCAAAATAATTATGACAGTTTTTTTTTAGACAACATGAATTTATTTTTTCTTATTGTAAGTTTAATTCTAGTTGCCACGATACAGGCCATGCCTAGTGTGACAACTACAGTCCATAAACTTTTTTTTGTCAAATTAATGTATCACAAGTAAAAGAATAGTTCAATTATGGACTTAATTAGATTTTTTTATAAAGATTGCAATCTTTGTTCCTTTATTATTTTTTTATTTATTTAAAAAAAAAAAGACTAATATCAAGGATTTACATCAATGATATTAGAATTTATTTTAAAATCTTCAATGTGAGCAGAAAATAGCTCATTATGAAGAAGGAATCTGGTCGTGTCCAGGCTCGAACCCATGTCCCCTGAATTAGGAGCTAAGGGTTCTATCCCCTAGACCACCACCCGATTTTAAAACATTATGGAGTTATTCTGCTACATTAACTCGGGTATATAAACAGCAACACTTTTAATTCTTTCTACATTTGTGAAACATTTAATTCCTATAAAATATAATCAACCTTCTTGAGACATTTTCATCGGTATCAATTATTCAACATCATTGTTCAAGAAACAATGAATAACATTATGAAAATTTACAAATCAATGACATTAGTATTTAAATTTGTCTCTTGAGCAATGATATATAATTTAATATTAAATACAAATAAAAATGTCTGTTTTGGAGAAGTTTTACTATATTTTATGTGAATGACTTGTTTCGCCTAGATAAACATTTGATAATGCCTTAACAAGGCGAAACATGTCATTCCAATAACAGATGTTTTCATTTGTATTAATGATGAAATTTGTGTAAATAATTTTTCAGTTTGTACACATTCGATACCCGCAACCTCAAATACCCAACCAACATTCTGAAGGATCACGTGGCGGCTGTGATTGACGTGGACTACTCTCCGACGGGCAAAGAACTGGTGGCGGCCAGTTACGATAAGACCCTGCGCATCTTCGAGGTGCAAAAAGGCCACTCGCGGGATGTATACCACACCAAGAGGATGCAGAGACTCACCTGTGTCAAGTGGTCCCTTGATAACAAGTACATCATGAGCGGTTCCGATGAAATGAACATCAGAATTTGGAAAGCGAAAGCATCAGAAAAACTTGGTGCGGTATGTACATTTGACTTAATCCCTTGAAACACCAATTTAAGTATAAAAAAATATATATATTGTAAATCACTGCCACACCGAAGGTCCCGATAGCAGATTACATTAATAAAAAAAGAAACAAAAGTGGACGGTAGTATTAATATTTTTTTGTTAGATTGTATAAAGAAAAGTTTTTAATATTTTAATATACTAAGATGGAAATTGACGACCTTCATGGTCGAGTGGTAAGTGCATTGACTACCACCCCGAAGGTTCCGGGTTCGATTCCCGGCGAGGGCAGTGTGATTGTCACACTGTCTTTGGTCTGGTGTAGAATTCACGTGACAATAAAATAGCGATAGATTAGCTACTTATCACATGTCACGAGAATCACTATGATAGTTATAATACCGTTTACATCGATTTGGCTCATGCTGTCATGTTGTAAAGAGCGATTCAACAAAATAATAATAATAATAAGTAGAAATTGGATTGTTTATTCAATTCACATATCTATATGATTTTAAAATTTCAAGATTTTCTAATTTCTCAAATTTTTTTGAATTGTTAGCTGTGTGCAAAAAAATTGTATTTTTGATTGCGAAATGATGATGCCAACATCGGTTGGCATAACAGCTGTTGCGACACTCAAAAAGTGGATAATAAGAATTGTTATATCGTAACAATACTATAAATTTGAACAATTAATAATGTTGAAGTTTCATAGTATTTCGGTCAAGAATGGACTTTATGTTTTTTTCGCAAATGTAGCAGGCTGCATTATAGGGGTTAAAATATAAAATAAGTTTTCTATTTCTCTTTTTTACAGTTAAAACCCCGGGAGAAGGCCGCCATAAATTATTCAGAAGCTCTGAAAGAGAAGTTTGCGAGTCACCCTCAGATAAAGCGCATCGCTCGCCACAGGCAGGTGCCCAAGCATGTCTTCAATGCCCATAAGGAGCACCGCATCATCAGGGAAAAGGCCAAGAGGAAGGAGGCCAACCGCAGGAGACACAGCAAACCGGGTGCCGTCCCGCACGTCCCCGATAGGAAAAAACACGTTATCAAAGAACAGGAATAAAATCTTTTATTATAATGTAATATAGACCACTATATTATTATTTGCGCCACAATACATACATACATCAGTGGCGCTACAGCCCGATACGAGCCGTGGCCTCTCCAGTTCATTGCTCACGTTTTCCAATGTACAATTTCAAGCGCCATGATATTCCTCTTTGCGCCATCCATCCACTTTAGTTTGGGTCTTTCCACACTTCATCTTCCATCTGGTCGGGTGTCGAGTATTTTTTGGGATTCGTTTTCTTCCATTTGCTGGAAGAAAACGAATCCCGAATCCAGGTGTCCCAACCATCTAAGACAATGTTGAGTTCATTGTAAAAAATTTAGCACAATACCTGGAGGTGATAATATATTTGACTTGACCTAACAGTTGATTTTGTCAGATCAGAGGCAGGTTTTTTATCTGGCAAATGTCAATTTCATTTCACCGAGAGGCTGGTTATGCCAGAGCTGTAATTGTTATTCAAAATATCATATCGATAGCTTAATGAGTAAATTTGTCAACCCATAATAGCAGTTTTTTTGAATTTATAATTTAACCATTCATTATATCGCACACTTAATAGAACACTGGCTTAACTCAAAAAAGCAAATTTTGCTCAATCTGACGTGAGTCGGTGTTTTAACAAAAACACGTACGAATGGATAGCGTTAACATTGTGAACGATTATCGTACTACGAATGGATAACGTTAACACTCTGAAAAATAGATGGATAGCGTTAACACAAGCCTCTGTCTAATGTTAACTCAATTATGACCTAAAGCATAATCGGTCAGTACTATTAAGCGTGCGTTATGTATAATATAAGAGTACACATAACGAGGATTGCTATTTGGAGATGCCATTTTTCTTATAGATTTGTACTTGAATATATTGAAAGAGATGGCATTCATAAAACATTTTAACCAAAATAGGAGTTGACAAATCAATATTATAAATTCAATTAAGCTTTACATTTTTTGTATAATGCTCAATGTGAAAAATCTTTATAATAAAAGTACAGTAAAACCTTGATATAACGGACCTCTATTTAACGAACTTCGGATATAATGAACAAAAAATCCAGTCAAATGTAAAAAAATTTAAAATGTCCTGTTAATATTATAAATGTTTAAATTCAAGTCGCCGCATGTAAACAATATTTAGCGGTCATCATAATCACGTTATACGTCTAGCACTATAATTTGAGACATAATGTCGAGGATGGAAGTGAAGATAGCGAAGAAGAAGAAACAACACTGCCAAAAATGAAGTTATCAGTGATAAGATCACATCTCGACGATCTAATAACATTTATTGACTATTCATCAGATAACGAGGTTCAACTATATTATACGCATTTTCGTAATTTTAGAGAGTCGATTATAAAAAAAAACTGAAAACTTCAAAAGTGCAAACAAAACATGATTCCTGTTTCATAACATGATTATCGAAAGCAAGCGCGTCGATATCAAACAGCAATGTCACTTGAGAAACGTATTGAGAAAAGTATTCTCGAAAATGGAAGAAAAATGAACAGTGTTTTATTCATAAAATAAAACATTGAAATAAATTGTGAAAAGAGAAGATGAAATGATGTCAAAAGATGACATGATGTGATGATGACAAAAATATATTGTTAATAAAAATATTTTTATGTATACAAAGAGTTTGATTTTTCTGATATCGTAGTCAAAATTTTTATTGCAAAGTTTTGACAGTGGAAGTTCTTCCTCTGTTCAAGAAATTATAAAAAAAAAATTTAATATAGGAGTGGGAATTCTAAACTCAAATTTCTTTATATGTCTAAAGACATTGCAAATATATAATCCAGGATTAGGATTATTTTCTTTTTGAACATTGTTTTATCAATATGAAAAATGTTGATCTCTAAGGCGATCATATTCAGCAGTTTGATTGCTCTTCCCACCGGCATCACCAGAGGCAGGCTGGCTCGGAAGATAAAACAGCCTGTGCTGACACTGTGTTCAGATAACCATCCGGAACACAAAGATGGATATCTTTCAAGTTGATGGAGATCTCAAAGAACCTACTGATAAGCCTAAAGAAGTGGGTATGTGTGAACCTAGCCCTCCTTAGACTATTAGTCCCCAGCATGCCCAAGAGGAATGTGATGGGATAAAGCCACGGATAGATACCAAAATCTCTCGTGTAGAAATCTCCGAAATCTTTTCAGAACCCGCTCTAACACGAGTGAGTATCTCGCCTCGTGGGGACTCCATATCACCAATCCACACTCGAGCTGGCTGCATGCCTGATGCCTAACATCGTCCCAAGCCTGCTGCGTCAACCTCGTCCTGCAGGGCTCTTCTCCAGGTAGCTCTAGGTCTGCCTCGCTTCCTCTTTCTCCCCATAGGGGACCAGTCTAGTGCGCCCTGAGCGATGCAGGGTGGGTTCTGTCTCAGAGTGTGACCGATCCACTACCATTTGTGTCTAGTGACTTGTTCTCTAATTGGCTTTTCGCCTGCCATGGTCCAGAGACCGTCATTTGACTCTGTTTGGGGCCAATAGATCTTGAATATTGAGCGTATACACAAAACATAAGGACTTCTAAAAACTATAATATCAGTTTGGAGATGCGGGACTTGGGGTTTAATAAAACTAAAATTCCATCACAGGTTTTATTTGAAACGCACAGTTAGATGTTTTATACAAATATAGAACACAACATTACTCTAACAATTGGAAAGGTACATTTCTCCAGCGCAGCACGCACGCAGAGGCAGTATACGCAGGAGTAGGTGCGTTTTAGCTCTCCATAAATTATTTATATAATTTGGTTCCAATATGTTTCGATCCCTGTAAAGTTACTCTTCATATATCTGATTATACAAAAGACAATTTTTTTGAGTTGCTCTCAAAACTCACGATTGATACGAATCTTTTACAAATTATTTAAGATACTCGTACACCCACTTTGCGGAATAAGTAAACACTTCAGAAACATACCATTCTAAGAGTGAACATCCTCTATCAAAAATATCTTAAAATAATGTTTTATAGTTTCCAGCACTCTTTGTTCCATTCATAAGCGTAGCACTCATCGCCATCCCCTCCGCTCTCCGCTCTCCCTCCTTCCTCTCTCCGCAGTCTCAATCCATAATCAATCTTCAGGTAAATTCATCCCAAACAAATACGGGGATATAAAAAATTAAATATTACTTAAAATAAGTAGTTGGGATATTATACAATCGTAATCTATGTTTCAGACTTCTCAAGCCTACCATCGTAAATATATTCTTACAAATACAATACATCGTCTCTTCGGTCATAACACAAACATCAAGAGAATAGTTTAAAATCAAATAAACTTAGCCACAAGTAATAAATATTAACCTAAATGATGTACATCGAATGTTGCCGCAACTGCCCGGCCAACCCAAAGTAGGTACTATCGTAGTCGTACAAGTGTGTTCACATCGGACGTTGATATGCATCATCTTGCAAAAATGGAAGATACCGAGAAAACGGAACTAGAAAATCACTTAAAATAAATTTACTAACAGACTAACCTATCCAACACAGCCGACGTGAATATCTTAACCACATTTTCTTCGCAATTTTTAAAACGTGCTTTGGAAACCATGATTAAAACATGAAATAAAATCCAATAGCCACCTATCTTATGTTTCCGGTGCAGTCAAGGAATCTTAATTCAATTCTATACACTTAGTAACTTCAAGCAACTTGAGAAAATGGCTTATTTCTAGGATATTTCAAGATACCATTTATATTCCTAATACACAGAAGGACAATG
This sequence comes from Lepidostoma basale, assembly GCA_022606425.2. Lineage (NCBI taxonomy): Eukaryota > Metazoa > Arthropoda > Insecta > Trichoptera > Lepidostomatidae > Lepidostoma > Lepidostoma basale. The sequence goes on along the minus strand of JAHDVF020000079.1, from coordinate 53,327 downwards.
TAGTTGCAGAGGACAGTCTAAATCAAAACAAAATGTGCAGTTATTCTGGTACATCGCGTCATCATTGTAAAGTTTCAATTCGTTGATGTTACCGGATTTTTTTTTATTGTCGTAAGTTTAGCAACTAAAAATAACAAAAAAAAATTATAAATATAAAATTAAAACACTGTTCTTGTCACCAACACTTTAGCAAAAAGAATATTGCAGGAATTGATGAGTTATGTGCCAGCATAACTATTTATATATGTATTTCATATATTTTAAATGTTATTCTTGTAATATCTAATGTCTATATATTACATTTTCGTACATCTGGTCTGAAGAAAATCCCATTAAAAGATTATAATGGGAAATTAAAATGTAAAAAAGTTTTGATTGTGTTAACACAAAACCAAGAAAATACAGGTGTATTGGAAACACAAAAAATAAATAAATCTATTCGGACTTCTTGTGCATGATGGTGGCTTCTTGAATTTCTTCAGCCGGCTGGTCTTCGTCCCCCCAGCCCCAAAGGTGGTGAGAACCGTCGCCCGTTCGCTTCACGCGCTTCTCCACGATTGACGTTGAAACTGTCTTCAGGTCGTAAGCCCACCCAATCTTGGCAAAGAAGTTGATGAAAGCGGTGGTGAAGTTCAATCGGCTGTTTCCGAGCTCGGAGGTCTTGTAGTCCCAGGGGAAGGTGTGGTGGTAGTTGTGGTAGCCTTCGCCCAGGGCAAACATAGCCACGGACATGTTCTGGGTGGGGTTGATGTTCTTGTCGTAGGGCTTGTTGCCCCACTTGTGCGCGGCACTGTTGACCAGCCACGTCACATTGAGGATGAAGGTGTAGCGGAACATGGTAGCCACGAAGAAGGAGTTGGACCACGTCTCGTTCCAGAAATACACCGGTGTTATTGTTGGTAGGATGAAGCACACCAGAGGCATGAGAATCATGTAATACCTGCAACAGACAGTTTATTTTAAAATCTGACAATCATGTTTATTTTGATATATTTTATTATTGCCTCCCTAGAACGGGTTACTCCAGTTAGGAGGTATTAAAACCTTGTACTTAGTGAATAAATTATCATTAAATATCTTTCATACAAACTGAGTAGATGTATTTGAAGATATCAATTATACAAGGGTATTTTCTTAAATAAGGTCCGTTTGTGAATGAAAGTGAGAATGGTGCATGATCACCACAGTGCGCTTGTGTGTCTATTACAAGCATGCTTTGCCCGCTTTTTAATGGAAATTATGTAGAAAAGTATATAAGTATGTAGAATGTGGTAAAAATATAATTTTAATGACATTTACAGTAAATAATAATTAAATACAATGTTTTTTAACTACTTCCACTTTTGTCTTTATTTCATCAGCGACTGGTTTCGTCAGACTCACTGGCATCGACAGACCGAGCTGTCGAAATCGGTCACTGTCGAAATAAAGACAAAAGTGGAAGTAGTTAAAAAACACTGTTTTATTTAATTATTATTCAAAATGAACTTCCATCAAGAGATATCCATACACATTGTCAGCAGGTAGATTTGCGCACTTATTAATACGCATATCTTGAAATTGAAATACAATTGTAACGTTTACTTTAAAATGTATTAAAAATATATCATTAAAATTGTGTAAAAATACACGTCCAACAGTTTACACCAAGTCTCCGAGAGAGGCATTTATACCCTTCCCACCGGCTACCACCAGTCCAGTAAAGGGATATTAATACCCTTCCTGCAGACAAAGAGTTAAAAAAACAGACTTTATTTAAAACATGCCCCTCGTATTAGAATTGATTTTGTAGTGCCAACCACACAACTTTGACTTATTGCAAACAGTATTAAGTTCATTTAATCAGGACAATTATAACTAACTAACTAACCATCATTCGTCGCCGTCTTGCCGTCTTCCCGAAGGGGCAGGCAGAAAGAATGGACTGCCACACTTTTCTTTCCTGACATATTTCTCTCGCTTCCTCAACATTCATACATCATGTCATGCACGCGTGTCGATTTCTCCGACTCCTCACATGGCCGACATTCAATATTTGATTTATTTGATTGTGCCACGTTTTCCTCGGTCTTCCTCTATTTCTGGTTCCATTTACATTGTTAACGTATAATTTAATAAACACAAATATTACTATGAATGAAAACGTCAATTTTCTAGAAGTTTTATTATATTTTACAGGAATGACATGTTTTGCCCTTCTAAGGCATTATTGATTATGCCTTCTTCTTCTTCCTCGGCCTATTCCAAGGACAAAGGCCTACTCCGTTCGCTTCTTGTCCATTTATCGTCTGAGCTTCTGGCTACGTGACCTGCCCATTGCCATTTTAGAGTCGCCACCCGGTGGATGATGTCTGACTAAGTCTCTTAGGCTTATTCCTAACATGGCTCTTTCCTTGACTCTTTGGGTCACTCATAGTTTCTCAGCACTTTGTTTGGACAATGTTAGAGTTTCAAGACCATAAGTATCAACTCACAGAACACAGGCTTCATAGACTTTTCATTTCAGGTTGATCGGTATTTTCCTGTTTTTAAGGATGTAACCCAATTTTCCCAAAGCTGCCCAGCTTAGTCCAATTCTTCTATAACGCTTTAGAAGGGCGAAACATGTCATTCGCAATATAATAAAGCTTCTAGACGTTTTCATTCGTATTAATTATTTAATATGGAGTTTTATATTGTTATCGAGTTATCATTGTTCACGATACAATAAATAAACACAAAGATGTTTATATGAAGTCTTACAAAATATAGATTTAATTAATCTGTAAATTCTCCTTTGTTATTTTGATAGACTATTTAATAATTTAAAATTGCAATATATTAAAACAGAAGTAAAATAGTTAATCAAAACTCAGAATCAAAATTTCCATTTTAATGTGTAACTTACTTTTTCTGGAATCGCAACAAAGGATCAGCGTAGAGGTCGCTCATGTCTAGGGTCTTGCCTTTCTCCTTGATCTGTGGATGCTTCCTGCACAGCAACCAACCAATGTGGGAGAAAAAGAAGCCGCGGGTGGCATTGTGTGGGTCGGCGTCTGTCTCGCTATACTTGTGGTGCATGCGGTGGTCTCTCGCCCAGTCTATCGCCGAGTCCTGAAAATAACAAAAATATTTCATTATTAATAAAGGAAGACCATATGAAAAGATTAATTTTAAATTCATGAACAAAATAAAATAATTGCGACATAAACCATTTTTATTAAATACTATAAGGAGAACGACGTTGAAAGAAGGGTTGGTGCCGGTAACATAGTGAATGAAGCTTTAAAATTAGTTATTGGAAACAAGAATTTATTTTCCATCGACGCGCATGCATGACACGATGTATGAATGTTGAGGAAGCGAGAGAAATATGTCAGGAAAGAAAAGTGTGGCAGTCCATTTTTTCTGCCCCGACGGCGTGATGGTTAGTTAGTTAGTTAGTTTTTAGAATTTATCAATGATAGCGAAAACGGCCATTCACAATGGAGTTCTGGTCCTAACCCTTATGTATGGAAGCGAAGCATGGAACTGGCAGAAAAGAATGAGAGCAGAATAAATGAGGTAGAGATAAGGTCCCTAAGACGTATGTATGGTAGAATGACGTATGACAGAATCTCAAATGCTGATATAAGAAAGGAATGTAGAGCAGAAGAAAAGGATGGCTGTGTTTTTTCGGACATCGGAGTCGAGGTAGACTGGGAAAAACATGGCATGATCAAATTAATATAAATTTTAAAGGTTGGTCATGTTAGAAGAATCGACGTGCGTGTATGACTCGTTTTATAAATGTGGAGGAAGCTAAAGAGGTGTGTCAGGATAGAGTAGTGTGGTGGTCTATTCTCTCTGCCTACCCCTGCGGAGAAAAGGCGTGATGGTTTGTTAGTTGTGTTAAATACATAAAATATTTCAAAACTATTACTCATTTATTTAATTTATAAAAAATATAAAAATACTAAACATATGGTTTACAGTAATGGAAGCATCCACTAGAAAAAAGGTTTCAGAAAATGTATTTCAGTTAGTATTTGAAAAAGAAGAATGTGTGACAATTTTGTGGCATAAGCGTGAACGGTAAGAAACTAGAGCTAATTACTGAATTTATTTATCTGGGAAGCATGTTTATCGAATCAACAAAAGAAGGGTCAGTGAAGTGAAGCTTGGAGCTGGCAAGAAAAGGATGAAAGTAGGATAAATGCTGTAGAAATGAGATCACTGAGAAGAATGTGCAAGGAAATTATGAATGATAAAATACCGAACGACGAAATAAGGAAGAAATGTAAGGCAGATGTACAAGTAAAATAAAAAAAGGATTCTTGAGATGGTTTGGACAAATGGAACGAATGGACGAGAGAAGAATGTTTAAAATGTTGTATACAAGCAGTGTGAGTGGAAAGAGAAGCCGAGGAAGACCAAGGAAAACATGGCATGACCAAATACTGAAAGGCAGCCACATTCGAAGTCGAAAAAATCGACGAGTGTGGATGTATGAATGTGGAGAAAGCTTGAGAGGTATGTCAGGACAGAATGGTAAGGTGGTCCATCCTCTCTGCCTACCCCCGGAGAAACGGCGTGATGGTTAGTTAATTAGTTAATTCAGTTAGTATCTTTCACTGGGTGTATTTATAAAATGAAAGACCCTACCCAAAGTTTTCTCACTTGTGAATGTTTCGCTTTCGCATGCGTCCCATACATGTTATTTCATATCAAGGCTAGTTCTAAATATACAAGAAAAATTAATCGATATTCTAGTCTCTAATTAATTAATATCAGTGTCATTCTTTATAAATCAGTAAGTTTGTAACATAAAACAAAACAGGTACAAGACTATCATCCAAAGAGTTAGTGACATTGTGAAATCTATTCACACTCATTGAACACGATTGACACGGATCGGCGATCAGTTCTGTTTCCATGCCTTTAATTTTGGCTCCGCGGTTAGACACTTTGTTTAGAAAACAAGATAAAAACTAAGAAAAAACATCAAAATAACTGAATAACATCAACAAATATACAGTTCTGGTAATCGTCATGTGAATGGAATGCTATATTATTGTTATTTTGTTGAATCGCTCTTTTACATTATTACAGCGTGCGCCAAATTGATGTAAAGGGTATTGCTATCATAGTGATTCTCTTGACATGTAATAGGCAGCTAATCTATCGCCATTTTATTGTCACGTGAATTCTGCACTAGACCAAAGACAGTGTGACAATCATACTGCTATCGCCAGGAATTGAACCCGGGACTTTCAGGGTAGCAGTCAAAGCACTTACTGCTCGGCCACGAAGGTATTATACGCTGAAGGATGTCTTATACATATGAGTATAAAACATCCTTAAGTGATCCAAGAAATGTAAGAACACCAAACACATATTCCTGAAACACTTCCCCACTTATGAAAAATGAGAAATCCCATCTCGAATGTTAAATATAACAAATTAATGATGGCTCTCGACTTAATGAAAGCTCAAGCTCCAAATATTCAGCAGTAGCGTTAAAAGCGTACTGCTGTACACGGATGTGAGACTTGGAAATCTACGGCAGACTTTATTGGAAAACTCCAGGTTTTTATAAATAGGTGTTTTCGCTCAATATTCAAGATCTATTGGCCCCAAACAGTGTCAAATGCCATTCTCTGGACCATGGCAAAAAGCCAATTAGAGAACAAGTCGCTAGATGTAAATGACTGTGGATCGGTCACACCCTGAGACGGAACTAGACTGGTCCCCTATGGAGGGAAAGAGGAAGTGAGGCAAACCTAGAGCCACCTAGAAATGAGCCCTACAGGACGAGGTCAAAGCAGCAGGCCTCACTTGGGATGATGTTAGTTATCAGGCATGCGATAGAGTCGGGTGGAGAAGGCTCCTCGAGGCCCTATGCACCACGGAGCTCGTGCTCTACAGTGGTGGCCAAAAGAGCATTAAGGCTATTTTAAAAATATTCCTGATGTGAAATAGAGGAAGACCGATGAAAACTGTCCTGGTGATGTTCTGTCCCAAGCGAAACTGGTTGGCAAACATCTCGAAGACAAGCAGTAAAATACAAAGTGTTTTTAATTCATATTTTAGAATGTTTTACCATAAAGTGGTTGTTAACCCATTGCAACACAAAGTCGGCAAATCACCATTTTGTCTTTGAAGTGTTTTTTTTTACATTAAAAGTGAATGACAATAACTTTATTCATTAAAATGACATAAATAAGTATATTTCGGTTACTGATTTCATAATAAAATGTAATAATCACAATTTATTTCACATTATTTATCACAAAATATTACGATATTTTAAAATCTGTCAATACCTCCAAAATAGCCAAACGCACACGTAAACAAATTTCATCAAATGAGGATGAAATCCAGCGAATCCTTTTGGAAAGTGGCAGTGAGAATGAAGTTGATGAATATTCTAGTGATTCTAGTGAATCTCGATGGGAATGTAAGAAATGTTTGGTGGCTCTCCACATGCCAGAATGCTTTAAAGCTTCCAAAACTACCTGGGGATGAGCCATAATGATCTAGCTTACGAACAAAAAAAATTATGCTTTTATGTTTTACCATTTTTATTTTGTGTGTAATTTAGTCTTATGAACAAATTATGTAATCTTTATTAGTGGCGCAATGGGTTAAGAAAGAATAAGTTATTATAAATGTGCGGTTATTATAAATTATATTTAAAATACAGTGCATGAAAAATATAAGAAAAAATGGTCAAATAATAAAAGTGAAAAACCCATTAAATTTTTATTGCTCTATGTAAAACTATTTCTTAAATAAACCATAATTAAAACACAACAATGTAAAAAGTATGTAAATATGAATTTAACAGTTTTAAGGTTAGATTGATGACATGCGTGCGGTGTATTGTCTCACCTGGAATGCGAGAGTATTGAAGATGACCAGTATCAAGCGTAGGGGCCACTTGGCGCTATAAGACTTGTGTGCCCACTGCCGGTGGGCCCCCGCCGTGATCCCTAGGCCGGAAGCCATGTACAGGAAGAAAGCTGGAACACACATCCACAGAATTAACACATTTAATACATGTCAAAGATATTATGCAAATAATAATAAAACAAACTGGATATTTTCAAATGCAACGCATTTCAAAAGTTGATGAAACTACATTATTTTATTCATGTATGCATGGAACATTGATAGAATTTGTTTTTTTGGGATCTCGGGTATATCCATGTAACTTGTCTTCCTTGTCCCATTCTTCGGAGATTGTTGCAGTCTGCATCTTCAGAATAGATATGTCTTCAGCATATTCATAACTACCTTTAAGATGAAGAATGTAACGATCTCTGAAACCTCCATCGAGTAAGGATACACACGGATATGCCCAACCATGAAAATATGAAGAATTTATTGAACAAAAGTCAACATACTGTAAAAATTACGACACACAAATAAAATTTTTTTAAAGTTCAGGTCTTCAAAATATAAAAAATAAAAAAAGTTAATAGACTGCTATAAAATGTGAATTGAACATGACGATTGATCCTGAATCGTACGAGTAATTAATTGTTTCTTAATCAAAGTTTAATCAACTGAGCCGAAGAGACCAGAGCAATTAAGACCCTGTATGAGTCTAGACCGACTGGAGTAAGACCTCCAGGAAGGCCTAGACAGCGCCTGATGGACAATGTTTTGGGTGATCTGGCTAGGTTGGGCGAATCGGACTGCTGGGAGCAAAAGGCGCAGGATCGAGGAACTTTGCGAAAAATCATCAAGGAGGCTAAAACTCTTCAAGAGTTGTATGGCCATAGGAAGTAAGTAAGTGGCGGTACTTCCATAGAAGCCCAGAAGCCCGGCTTGCGTAAGAAATTTTGAATCAAAACCCACAAATCTAAGTAATCATACCCCTGCATAAACCAACAACCCACCAAATCACCTTCCAACAATGTTCCCATCAGACGTAAGAGGAATAGCCCAAAAGAGCTGAACCTCTGTAAGCCAGAAGAGGTTTTGATTCAAAATTTCTTACGCAAGCCGGGCTTTTGGGCTTCTATGGGAGTATCGCCACTGCTTTTAGTATTGAGTATGATGGTGATTGGATGCGAAAGGCACAAGACACATGAAGAAGTATGGGGGAGGCCTATGTCCAGCAGTGGACGACAACGGCAAGTAAATAAATAAGTAAGTGATATTTTAATTGTCTAAGGGTTCAGAATAAGAAATTACCTAAAACATCTGTCTGCCATTTAGCGGAGGTTAGGAAGAGGTAGGCCCCGTAAAGGGCTGCGATATGGAGGTAGGCGAAGGCGATGATGTTCCTCCAGACTAGCTTCAGCTCCCGGTCATCTGCCACGTTTATTTTCTTCTCATCAGCGCTGAGGCTGAGATCGGGGGTTTTGGCATCGGACTCAAAAAGAACGCCCGTCGCCTCGTTCGTATTAGGCGCCATTACGGTTTCCGATTTTTCTTTGCTGTAAGAAAAATCATAAATTGAATTTCACAAATATTAAAGCTCGATTTCATATTTATATTTTATTTATTTGCATAATTGAGGGCTGATCATTACAAAGGTACCAAGTATCAAAAAAGTCAAAACTGAGTTTTTGATCCTAATTGGTGTTAAATTTAAAATACCAAAAAATGTGAAAAAATGAAAGGTGATTGAATTAATATAGTGTAACTTCACCTTAAGATGCCATCCACACTACATGACACTTGTTACAATATTTTTTTTTCTCGTTTTCTTAGTTACTTGTTTAAACCATTAAACACCTTAGTAATAACCACCTTTCAATTCATCAACCAATGATAAACACTCAATTATTAAACATGAAAATAAAAATATATTGTTTCTTAAACAATGATGTTAAACCTCAAATTAAATAATTAATACAAATTAAAATGTCTGTTTTCTAAAAGTTTCATTATATTTTATGGGAATGACATATTTCACCTTACTAAGATATTATCAAATAAAAAATGATTTGATAATGCCAAGGCTAAATATGTCATTTCCATAAAATACAATAAAACTTCTAGATAACAGACGTGTTCATTCCTATTAATTATTTAATGTTTTAAATATAGAATTATATATACAATCATTTGTTATTATTGGCAAGTTTAAAAATAGATCTAAAAATATGGGTAAGTTTTTATACGATTTTTTTGCGATAAGATTTTGTCAAAATCCATCATAAGATAGTGTGGCTTATCATACAATCCAATCGTTCTTTATCAGCGATTGCGGATTACGGGATTATACCTCCTGCGTTGATTGAAAAAAATACATGGCAATAATTCATTCATGTTTCACATCTGTCAACACCCATCGTGACAATTTTAAATTCACACCTGAAAACTTCTTATTTTAAAATTAATTTCATATTCTTCGACCTTTCTTATATTATTGAAGAATATGACGTCATAAATAAATGAGTATTGATTGTAACTGCGTATAGTGACAGCGCTAGTAGCACTCGAGTGCGAACTGTCACAAGTCTAGCTTGTATAATACATTTATTAAGCAAGTCATCAAAATTTGTTTAGTTCCGATTTTTGGCACACGCAAAAAAAATATATACACATTTTTTTACGAATTGGTGAGCACGTATTTGGGAATACAAGGCTATATACGAAAATATTGGCCACCGGATAGCAATATATACGAAATGTGGCGTAATTTTGTTTATGTATTGCATATGACCAATAATATTAAATTGAAATAATTCTATAAAATAAATACAGAATACGAAAAAAATTTGCACGGGGTTTAAACTTATCAAAACATTATATTGTTATATTTTTTTAATTATAATAATCTATTGTCGTGAAATTATAAAAGATTTTATATATACTTTTTTAAATCAGATTAATAAATTAGAAAATAGCACAGAGCACGACTGAATTGAAACTTTATTTTATAAACAAATACATTGGCACAAAAGAAAATTTTGTGCTACCTAAGTAAATTAATGTGTTTATAGTACTGAAGTTTTATTTCGTATATGGATAGTATAAAATTACATTACATTAAAATATTTTGTAACAAGCGCTGTTAAAGAAATATGCCGAAACTTGAGTAGAACATCTAACCCGCCTTCTAGTCAAATATTGCCAAAAATCAATATATCACTAGAGTCATCTATTTACCATATTCTTCCTTTCAAAGTATTCACACAACAACGTAAAATTATCCATTTGACTGAAGAAGAAAAAAAAACATATGTTCAACAGTAATATGATTTGTATGAGTCTAAAACATCGTGTTGAATACTGTATCAAATTGCACACCCATTAAAATACGTTTTCAATAGAAATATATAGTATTCATAATATATTACGTATTTTTTGGCGTTTAAAACGTTGTTTTATATTGGTTTTTGAGTATTGCTACGAAATATATACGGAAAATTCGTTCGCGAATACGAAAAGCGTAGGGAAAGCCGGTTGTAAACAAAGAAAATGTCAGAAGGTCATAGGAAAAACACACCTGAGGACATCGTCCGCGTCCGTCATGCCCGCATCTGGAAACTTGTCCGCCAGAGTGACGGAATCACTAGTCACCATCAAATTAATGTATCTAAAGGTAGCAGCCGGGGAGGCGATGGAAGTGAGAGTGACAGGAGTACGTGCACTGGAGGAAAAACTCGCTCGAGTGACGGCGGCCGAACTCTAGAATTTTCCCACGGGGAGGGATGCGACCGCCGGGGCGCGGGGCGGGGGTGAAAACGCCGTGGCTCCAGACAAATGTCAATACGCCGTGTTTTATCACATACAAAATATTTCTTAATTAAACAAAACCTTCTATTATAAATTCAACGCGAAATTTTGCTACATTGTGTCTAACGTGAAAAATAGAATTATTTTTACAAAATTTTGAATGTATACAAATACTTGTAGACGAATACTGGATTTTACCCATTGCGGGTTATCAATTCAAGAATTAATTGTATCTCACGCTAAAAAGATTGTATCTCGCGATAAAGATTAATTGTAACTAACTAACTAACCATCACGCCGTCTCCCCGAAGGGGTAGGCAGAATGAATGGACTGTCACACTTTTCTTTCCTGGCATATTTATCTCGCTTCCTCAACATTCATACATCGTGTCATGCACGCGCGTCGATTTCTCTGACTCCTCACATGGCCGACACTCAATATTTGGTTTATTTGTTCGTGCCACGTTTTCCTCGGTCTTCCTCTATTTCTGGTTCCATTATTTCTAGATTAATTGTATCTCGCGTTAAAAAGATCTTCTGCTTAATGCTTAAAATACAATATTCATAGATGGCGTTAGTGTGTAGATTGAATAAACTACCATGCAAAGGGTGGTGTTGCAGATTAACATATATACAACTTCCAAAAAATTGTCAGACATGGTGGTCATAAGAAAAAAAGGTGGAATGGGGAATGTTGTATTACATAAAGCGTGCGTTTAACCCAACCAATGACAGGTCATAAGTCCTGTAAACACCTCGATCAACCATATTCTGTTTCCAATTTGCATCTTCGTCTCTATTGAGATACTCGTACAATTAATTCTTGAATAGAATTATTATTATAGCGACTTTTATACATTGAACTATAATAACTAACCATCACGCCGTATCCCCGGAGGGGTAGGCAGAAAGAATGGACTGCCACACTGTTCTGTCCTGACATACTTCTCTCGTTCCTCTACATTCATACATCTTGTCATGCACGCACGTCGATTTCTCCGACTCCTCACGTGACCGACATTCAATATTTGATTGATTTGATCGTGCCACGTTTTCTTTGGCCTTCTTCTATTTCTAGTTCCGTTCACGCCGTTTACATATACCTTATTTACCATTCCGTCTTCACTCATTCTTTCCATGTTTCCCAACCATCCTAACGGCCCTTTCATAACACTTTCATTTGCACCACATTCACTTCTTACACTTGCATTTGACACTATAATATACAGATTTGTCACACATTCGTCTTAGAAATTTCATTTCTACTGCATTTATTCTACTTTCATCCTTCTTTTGCCAGTTTCATGCTTCACTTCCATACATAAGGGTCGGCACAAGAACACCATTATGCACTGCCATTTTAGCATTTTTGGATTGCATTGACATATCTTACATTTGAATGGTTTGGTTCGAACATATGGAGCGCATGGATGGAGAAAGGATGGCTAAGAAGGTATACATTAATGATGAAAATGGAGTACGGAGTCGAGGTAGACAGAGGAAAACATGTTAGTAACCTGAAACGTAAAAACGTAAAACCTGACATTAAGTAAAATATTCTAACTTGATTAAATCTTCCGTTTTCTGAAAGTTTTATAGTATTCTATGGACATATTTCTTCTTGCATTATCGAAATTTCATAAATATTTCCTGAACAACGATTTAAAACTTCTTATTAAATAAATAATACGAATATTTTGTGCGAATTCCATGATTCGCCTTGCTAAATGTAATGATGAACATTTGATAATGCGTTAGCAAAGCGAAACATGTCATTCCCATAAAATATAATAAAACTTTTTGAATGTATACAAATACTTGTAGACAAGTACTGGATTTTACCCATTGCGAGTAAATTATTTTATAAGTATTAATTGTATCTCAATAGAGACGAAGATGTAAATTGTTTTCTGGGAACAGAATATGGTGGTCGAGGCGCTTACAGGACTTATGACCTGTCATTGGTTGGGTTAAGCGATCGCTTTATGTTAACAACATTCCCCATTCCGCCCTTCTTACGACCACCACGTCTGACAATTTTTTGGAAGATGTATATATGCTACAATGTTGAGGGACACTTCACATTTTTTAGTTCAATCTACACTAGCGCCATCCATTAAGATTGAGTGTAAGCATTACTTCTAGAAAACATGTGATTTTATACATTTTGAATACTTAATGAAGTTTTACACTTTTGTTCGAGAAACAATAAAGTAATAATTAAATGACGATAAAATTGGAGCATGAATTCGAAAAAGACCGAGGAAAACACGACACGACTAATTTCATATAATTTTTAAACTTCAATCACGATAGAAGTTAATAAAATCGATACGCGTTAAAACGTTGTGCGAATGGGATCGGGATCAAGGAATATGGCATCCCATCCTCTCTGCTTACCATTCCTGTAGAACGGTGTGGTTGGTTGGTTAGCCAATATGATGACATAGATGGAAATTATCGAGCTAATCCTAACACGAGCGACTTGCAAGCGAATGATAATAGTACTAAACTAACCGTGTTATCTATGCAGATACATATTAAAATAATATAGTCATACAGTGTGTTAAGGCAAGAAGTTTCATGAATGAGTGGAAATTTCCAATGAAAAAATACACTCTCCTGATAACGCGTTGGTTAACTAAACAACCATCAAGCCGTTTCTCCGGAGGGGTAGGCAGAGAGGATGGACCACCACAATGTTCTATCCTGACATAATAATCGCGCCTCTTCTTCATTTATTCCAGAGTGTCGGGATAAAACAGTATGGCGGTCTATTACCTGCCCTTTCGGAGAAACGGCGTGATGGTTAGTTGTTGTAATACCAGCCAAGTTAATTATAATAATAAATAGACTGAACGATTGTCAATAACACATAAAAAAATATTGATCGCATGCACCAACGTTGCTTGTCAATGCGCTTCAATTCAAGTTGTCATAATTTGTCGTCAATGAATATACGCAAACGACAATCGCTTTAGATCAATCGGTCTCATCAATGAGAAACATGCGTTTTGGTAATATTATTGACCGCCCTTAAGAGGTTTAGCTTTAGTAATGGTCTTAATTATTATTTTTCTTCTTTTTAGATTATGCCTTTTGGTCCGTCATTCCCCGAGTCATACCTGTACCACATTTACAAAGCTCCCAGTCTCTCCACACAGATCAGACTGAATAGACTGAGATGGGCCGGTCACGTGCAGAGGATACCGTCATCGCGAACCCCAAAAAGATTGCTGGAGTGGCACCCAGATGGTAGAAGAGCAATTGGACGACCAAGGCTGCGATGGGAGGATGAAGTTGGGAGAGATGGGGCGAAATGTCAGATTGGAGGCTCGAAGCGGAGGACAGGAGGAGTTGGAGGCGAAGAATACTAGAGGCTAAGGCTCGAAATGGGCTGTAGGGCCATCGAACAAGAAAGAAGAAGAAGATTCAATAAGTCAAGTTCCTTCTTGAGAAGTTGACGTGCCTGAGGTTTGCTTCCATGAGGGAACCGACTCTTGCTAACATTCTTCTGTTTCTTCCTTAGCCGTCTCTCTCTGCTGGATGTAGGCCTATTCAAACGTTCTCCATTTTTCTCTATCCCGTACGACTCTCATCCACCTTTCCCCGACTGAAATTAGGTTTTCGGCCCATATTTTTTGAAGTCGACCGATACTCCTTTTTTCCTTCCACGGTCTCCACGACAAGACCCTGGATGTCCATCTCTTTGTTCCTTATCTGACATGTCCTACCCATTTCCACTTCAATGTCCATCTCTTTGTTCCTTATCTGACATGTCCTACCCATTTCCACTTCAGTTTGGCAACACGGTCCATTGTATCGACAAGCTTTGTACGGTGTCTGATTTTGGTATTGGGTATTATGTCCCTCAGACTTGTGCCAAGCAATTGCTGTTTTTAAGGCCCTCGAATTTGCCATTCTGGTCACATGTTCATTCCATAACCTTCTTTTCTATCTTAATTATTAATCTGAAGAATTCTGAAACGCCTAAGGTGAAACATTAACGCGAGCGTGTGAAAGTGACAGATTACTCAAGTGTACTGTAAACAAACGTTTTTAATAATAGTGAAACACGAATTTTGTGGTGGTTTTCCGGGAATCTGAAATTACTTACGTATAAAATATTAGAAAATTATAGCTGGTGTACAAACACGTCATTATTTAACACTTAGAAGTACTCGTAATTAATTAATAATAATAAAAATCGTATACGTACTTATGTAGGCAAGTAAGAAGTTATACTTATTTGATGTTGATTAAAAACTAACCAACAGGCCGCCTCCCCAAAGGAGTAGGAAGAAAAAATGGACCGCCACACTGTTCTTTCCTGAAATACTCACTCGTTTTTTTAACAATCATATATCGTGTAATGCACGCACGTCGATTTTTCCGACTCCTCACGAGGTTGGATTGATTTGATCGTGCCACGTTTTCCTCGGTATTCCTATATTTCTAGTTACGTTAACGTTGTTTATATACTTTCTTTACCATTCAAATGTTTCATAATCCCAAATCATGTCATTCACATACAATAAACCTTTTTGTTCGTATTAATTATTTAATATGGAGTTTTTTCATCATTATTCAAGAAACAATAAATGTTTTTTTAAACTATTAAGTTTATTTATTGCAGTTGTTAACAGATGATTAAATTTTCAAACGTTCACCGTTATGGAGAGAAAAAAAGACATTGTAAATTGTTTTATGATATAATCGGGTACATTTTTTAAATATGCACGCGAAATTTTTACAATAAAAAGATACGCGATCTTAATTTTAAAATCGGTAAAAAACCAGTCGGTGATTTCATTTACGGTTAATTATAACACGTATTACTTAATGGACTTCGATGCAGATAAAATTACGTAGCATTCAAGGGTTAACAACATTGCGACCGTGGCCTTAAAACGGGTGAGCTAGTCATGCCGGTAATGGACTGAATTGTGATGGGCGTTATTTGCGTCGCACTTACGTGGATTGTTAAGAATTAGCCGGTCATAAGTCAAATTTCAAAATCGATGTTAAAAATACCAAAAAAATCCTAGATCCAAAGAAATGTCCCAGTAACAATAATTGACTATCCCCAACCTCGAATCTTTTACCGTGTGCGCACGCAGGTGGTTGAAACATGTCCGCCTAACGAAGTGCACGTCGTCATTGTTCTTAGCGCTCTCAGTATAAACATTTAACAAGGAGAATTTTGCCTTGTCCACCTAATATTTCGAAGTTATCGTTATGGATTAGAATAACTCAGGTAATGATCAATATTTCTTGATATGTTTAACATACTTTAAAAGTTATTTTATATTATTTGTAGAACCTCAAACAAAGGTGGTCTACTAATGAAATTTTTACTTAATTTTCAAGTTTATAAGACATTTTGTTATATTATCGCGTCCTATCGCGTAATGTTTGTTCCTGTATTGTATACATCTTATATTTGACTAATTAATGACATAAAATTTCGTTGCGGATATCTGCGGTTGACCAAATTACAGTTATTTTTTTAAAAAGGATGACATCACTTTTTTTTAACAACTTTTTCTTAAAATGTAATAAAGTGTGATTTTCTCTATTTTAGGTATATCTGATACATTGGGTACAAAAACCATAAGCTGTCAATATCTTTACGATCAAATGCAGCAGCAAGATTTACCTAATTTAGATGAAAAAATTAAATATCTAGAAAATCACCTATTGTCCTGTTGTGGTGACACTCCAGATAATCTAAGCAGTTTCAAACAAAGATTTGCATATTTTAAAACACCAATGAAAGAAAAGTGGTCGAAGGCTCATAGACAAGAGGCAATGTTTCTTAAAACTCACGAAAAGTGGTTAGAAGGAACATTTGAACTTTCAGCAAACAAGCAAACTCGACCAGGTCGGCCTTCTAAATCATTTGAAGATTCTAGTGAGAGGACTAAAAGAAGAAAAACGGAGGAAATACGTTATTCGCTTAATAAAGAAGTAATCGTTCATGCAGCGCAAACAACATTACAGGCTCAAGGGAAAAGGGATGCTTCGAAAATACTACGGGAAATATAACGATTTGATGAATATGCCATGGCTACTGCGAAATTGTATGTCGAGTTATATAGTTGGCACCCAATGACTCCGACCTTGCATAAAATATTGATTAATGGTGCAGTTGTAATTGAAAATGCCTTATTACCCATAGGACAGTTGTCGGAAGAGGCAGCAGAAGCCAGAAATAAGCACTTTCTATTATACCGCGAAAACTACGCAAGAAAGTTCTCGAGGGAGGAATGCAACCTTGATATACATATATAATAGATTCTTATTGAGTTCAGATCCACTATTAAGTAGCATGAAACAATCAAAAAAACGATCAAACCAGGTTAATTTTGCCCTGAAACAATGAATATGTTATTACCAGCTAACCCTAATACCGAATCCGATATTTCAGACATGATTCAAGATTTGTCCATAAATGTATAAACAAATTTAAAATACTTATTTGCACCTCAATTATTAATCTGTAACTAGATTTTTTTTTTTTTGTAAAATTTGTTATAAAAAAAATTTTTCCTCGAGATTTAGTATTTTTTTATATTTTTGGCTGGGAAAAAATATTTTTTTTACTAAGGATAATTTTTTACGATAATATTTATGATTTGAAGTCAAAATACACCGTAAAATAATTTTGACCGCCTAAATCGTTTAAATCCACCTATGTGCGTCGGACGATCAAATCACTGCGGATCGATGACAGGGTCACTCTTAGCGGCGTGTAAAAACGTTGTAAAGCCACCCAAAGTCCATTGTGAAAACACTGCTTTTAGAATTAAAACACTGTATTTTATAATTAAAACACTGTATTTTAGAATTAAAACATTGTTTTTTAGGATTAAAACATTGCTTTTAGAATTTAAACATTGTTTTCAGAATTAAAACATTATTTTCAAGAATTAAAACAGTGTTTTTTTTTTTTAAACATCGTTTTAATTAATAAAAATATGTCATTATGGATTTTTGCCTAAGGAAAGTGTTAACGCCTTAAGTTTATCAAAAACTGTATTTTTCATAAGAATGAATTATTTTTTAACTTTTAACGATAACGCGTGTGAATGCGTAGAAACTTATTGAAGAGATACGTTGGGTAGTCACGCATCAGAACGATAAGCGCATGATGACTTAGACTTGGGTATATGAAAATGGAGACTACAGCAATCTCCGAAACGCAGAAAAATATTACAAACAAACAAACCATCACGCCGTTTCTTTGCAGGGGTAGGCAGAGAAAATGGATCGCCACACTACTCTATCCTGGCAAACCTCTCTAGCTTCCTCCACATTCATACAACGAATCATACACGCACGTCGATTCCCGCAAACTTCTAAAATGACCAACCTTTAAAATTTGATTAATTTGGTCATGTCATGTTTTCCTCGGTCTGCCTCGACTATGTACTACATTTACATCATTAACGTATACCTTTTTAACCATTCTTTCTCCATCCATGCGTTCCATATGTCCGAACCATCGCAGCGATCCTTTCATAATTTTGTTCATAATACCTTCTTCCGCTCTACATTCCTTTCTTATATCAGCATTTGAGATTCTGTCGTATATCGTTCTACCACACATACGTCTTACGGACCTCACCTCTACCGCATTTATTCTGCTTTCATCCTTCTTCTGCCAGTTCCATGCTTCGCTAACCATATTCAGACACGGATATAATATTACTAATCGTGATATTTTAACATAATGAGGCGGGGAAGAAACAGAAGGCGCTTTTGGAAGAATCAAAATGAAAACTCCAGACAAAATGAAGACCGCCGAAGAGATGGAAGGATGGCTGTACGTCATCATCATGACAGCTCACCGTCACAAACAGGTCATAAGACCTAAACTAAGAAGAAGTGATATTGTATTCACGTCTAAAAGTACAACTGAGTTCAATCGTATCTTTAGTTTTTCTTAGTGTCAGTTTTGGAATTATTCTTGTCCCGATTTTTAATATAAAGTTTGTAATAACCCTATGGAAATGGAGACACCAGTCCACCGCGTAATTCGCTGTACTTCGTATATTCGAGCTACATTCATAATTTCTACGTGGAACATCAACAACCCATTTAATAATTAAAAACTTAAAAATCAATCTATTAGTGACAGTAAAAAAAATCAATTAAATATATTTCTTGAGTAAAATCGATTTTTTTCAAGGGTAATATAAACTTTCCATTAGTGTAAATAGAAAAAGCAGTCTCAATCAATTATTATTACTAACTCACTAACTAATCATCACGCCGTTTCGCGATCGCCACACTGCTTTATATTGATATATTTCTCAAGTTCCTCTATATTCATGCATCGTAACATGCACGCTCGTCGATTTTTCCGACTTTGAATTTGGCCGCCTTTAACTAATTGATTAATTTGATTATGCCATGTTTTTCTCGGCCGTCTTTGGCTTCTTTTCTCATTCACACTGCTCGTAACCATACATTCGTTTCATATGGTAATTATTATTACAAAATTAATTTTGTTATTTGAATTTTCATGGAAGAAATTAATAAATAATGAAAAAAAAAAAAATCTTTTAAAAATGCATATTTAGTTAAAATCCACTAATGTTTGTGTCTTCGACCGGTTTCGGCAGCTCGCTGCCATATTCTAGTGATAGACAAGAAGATGGCAGCGAGTTGTCGAAACCGGTCGAAGATACAAACATTAGTGGATTTTAACTAAATATACATTTTTAAATGTTTTTTTTCTTTCGCTAATTATTATTACAATATAGATATAAATGGTTATTACGTGCGATAGGTTAAAAAATATTATATATAATTTAATGTAATAAAATATAACATATATTCATTTTACTTCTTCTCAGTCGTATTCCTCATGATTGAGGGTCGTGTCCATCCTGTAAACTATTGACCATGGCACGCCATGCGCTCCTGTCACCCGCCAGTCTCCAGGCTGCAGCTAATGAGAGTCCAGTCAGATCCCTGATTTGATTGGACCAGAGGCGAGATCTCGCGGATGTGCTCTCACAGTCTTGCCTTGATACCCAGCTGGTCAATGATTGACTGGTTTGTTCTTCTTGCCGTCCAGGGTATACGCAGCATTTGTCGCCAGCACCACATTTCGATAGTATCAATTTTGGACCTCTCCGATGTTCGCATAGTCCAAGACTCGCAACCATAAAGGATTCATCAATTGAGTACAACTACAATATATATTGTGTGGTCGCCCTTTAGCTTGTGTGCGTATAAACCAGCTGGAAGCGGTGACCTTGGCCGTGGTAGCAGAGCGGGAATTATTGTCCATGTTGATCATGCCGAGACAGCAGTAGTTTAAACAGGTATTCGCTCCATTTATTGACAGTGCTTAATATTACAACAATGACAAACCAACACGCAGTTTTCCCGGAAAGGTAGGCAGAGAGAATGGACACACCTCTCTAGATTCCTTCACATTCATGCAGCGAGTCATACACGTATGTCGATTCTTCCGACTTCTAACATGACCGACCATTTACATTTGATGTATTTGGTCAATGCCATATTTTCCTCGGTCTTTATCGACTCCGTAATCCATTCACATCGTTAATGTAATCTTTCTTAACCATCCATGCGTTCTATATGTCCAAACCAAAGCAGCGATCCTTTCCTGACATGAGCATATTGCAATTGCAATTCTATCATACATTGTTTTATTACACACACGTCTAAGGGATCTCATCTCTACCGCATATATTCTGCTCTAATGCCAGAAGTGCCAGCATGCTTCGCTTCCATACGTAAGGGTTGGAACCAGAACTCCAGAAAAAAACATAACGTCACTAAGATCAGCTGCTGGGGTAGAGGTATCAGTTGTCTCTCTTTATTATTGCCCTGGCAACATTGAATAAATAGGTACTTCATAAGAAAACCTTGAAAACAAAATTGTAGTACGGTAATTTATAAATCATATTGATTTTTTTTAAATAAACAATATTTTAATAGTTACCGCTATAACCATTGTAATAACCAATTAATGAATTTCTCGTATCACAGAAACTCTTGGTCGACCGGAAACTACTGAACGCAAGCACTACCGGTGATTTTATCCGGTATGTGATAAAGAAGTGGAACCAAATATAAACCAGAGGTGAAAACTAACTTTTCAAACCATCTTAAGAACATTTAGAACTATAAAAATGATTCAATTTTTTTATTTGTATAAAACATAGGTACCCAAACTTTTTTTGGTATACGCACCCTTTTCGAAAAAAAAATTATCGCCCCCTTTTTAAAAAAAAAAAAAAAATCGCCCCCTTTACACAAAAAAATACTTATCGCCCCCTTTACACAAAAAATACTTATCGCCCCCTTTTCACAAAAAAATACTTATCGCCCCCTTATCATAAAAAAATTATCGAACCATTTTAAAAAAATGCTAATCGCCCCATTTTCTATATAAAAAAACAAAAACTTATCGCCCACTTATTGAAGAGTGATTTTATGGCGGACATCCTTAACGGCGTGATGGTTTGTTGTTGTTGTTGTAGATATGATAATGAAATTTTTGTTTACTCATGTATTTTAATTAAACTTTTTGCGTTCTTTTATATTGCTTTGGGGGCGCCAATTAGTCCTCAGCGCCTCCTTAATTTGCGCTGAACCAAAACGCCCCCTTAGATCTCTTGGCGCCCACCGGTGGACAATATCGACCCTGTTGGGAACCACTCGTGTAAATACTCACTAAAGCTTAAAAACCAAAATACATATTTAAAAAAAATGTTTTCTTATATTTTTTGCTGTAAATTTAACAGTTAATAATTTTGAAGTATAATAGTGTGTGTTTCGGCCAAAACAATGGTCTACTTAAAAATAAATACGCAGATAAAATTCATCATCTTTTTGTATCAATGGATGATTCGAGTCAGACTTGACATGTATTTCGTAATACGAATGTTATCAATAGAAATCAGAAATGGAGTCTCCGATATGACGTCCCCAACGTGACAAAGCGGCGTGACTGGACTGCCGAGTGGAGGAAGACATCCGATGTGTGCATGCGAATATATTATGTACTTTATATACCAAAGGCAGGTTTACACGGGTCAAACCTGATAATCATATCGACGGGCCTCAAGTAATAACAACAAAAAATACAGAATTTTTAAAAAAAATTTTTTAAAGACTAATATCAAGGATTTACATCAATGATATTAGAATTTATTTTACAATCTTCAATGTGAGCTGAAAATAGCTCATTATTATGAAGAAGGAATCTGGTCGTGTCCAGGCTTGAACCCATGTCCCCTGGATCAGGAGCCAAGCGTTCTATCCCCTAGACCACCACCCGGTGGTCTTTTTTTAACCGTCACCGTTTTAATAAAATCATGAATAGTACCTGGATACTTCCTCATAATAATCGGTTTTTATTTCAGCTAACAAAATTTAATAAGGTCCCTACGTATAATTAAAACGTTTGTTTTCAATAAGTTTAAAAAAGACTACAGGGATTTGAATCAATGACGTTAGAATTTATTTTACAATATTCAATACGGCCATAAAATAGTTCATTATTACGAAGAAGGAATCTGGTCGTATCCAGACTTGAACCCAAGTCCCCTGGATTTCAGCAATGTTAACCAAATTTAGCATATACGATATAAATGCTTATTGGAAGAGAGGTCGTGATGAATTCCGCCTCCGGAGACCCAGACTTGAAAGTACAGAGAAAGATGTTTTCAATGGAGGACTTAAGTTATATAATTGCCAAATGTGGTAAGATATGCCGGTTCTCTCACGATCGTTCGTCGAAAAATCTTGAAATATATTTTAAATATTTAATGTTTTTTGTTGTTCAAATTTGCGCTTTTTTAATTGTTAATCCAAGGTGAGTTGCAAAATATTTTTGTAATATAACTCTGTCACACTCTGAGACGGAACCCAGCCTGCATCGCTCAGGGTGCACTAGACTGGTCCCCTATGGGAGGAAAGAGAAAGCGAGGCAGACCTAGAGCCACCTGGAGAAGAACCCTGCAGGACGAGGTTAAGGCAGCAGGCCTCACTTAGGATGATGTTAGGCATCAGGCATGCGATAGAGTCGGGTGGAGAAGATTCCTTGAGGCCCTATGCACCACGGAGGTGTGACAGGACAAAAAGAAGAATATAACTTTATTGAATAATAAAAAATCTACTGATTACAAAAACTATGTGTCAACTCGTCTTAATATCGTATGACTTCTGAAATCTTATACTATGACACACATTATATTATTAAGCCCAGACATCGCCGACAATTACGGTCTGCGACGTTATTTTCTTGCAGAATTTGTTTATCTCGCCGTGACTTCGTTAAAAGAATTAAAATATAGGATTTTGAGTATAGGCCCAGAGAGAGAGAGTGCGCTCATTATCGGACGGCATATGCACGGTCCAAATAGTCAGAAATATCAGAGCGAGTCCAAATCTAGAGAGAACACTCTAACTAGCCTATGTAATTAGATAATTAAAAACAACCTACATATGATTTTGCTTTTAGCCTTATGGTAAACATTATTTCATATCTTTGTTATGCTTTTCAAATGTAAATAGCTGCGAATATGCATGTCACAGTTGCGTGTTTTTTGCAATTATCCGAAAGCAAAATGCCAGACAAGTTAATTTTTCACGCATTAAATTCGTGATAATTATAATACATTTAAAAAAATATTTGCATCTTATATGTGCGTAGATTAAAACGGTTGGAATGGTTATATCTTGGTTTAGTGGTGTTATAACTTTCTCTCATGGTTTCTGGCAACGGTCATTCCTTGGCGGTTATGAATTAAAATTTAAATTTCACTACATAATCAGCCTCACGGGACTCGTCTTCGGGACCTTAAAAAGATGGGAGGAAAGTTGGGAATCCATCTCACAGGAGGAGCAACTCTCTGGAGAACAGATCACATAAGTCTACAGCAAGGAAGAAGAAGAAATAATTCCGATTTAAAACGAAATCACTAATATAATTATAATATCGATCATTCCAAAATTCCCAATATTCATATTTTTTTACAACAAAAACATAACAAAAAAAAAACATAAAATTCGATTTTTGGTATTTTCAATTGAGTATAGTTCATTCTGTGCATTTAAGCTTACAGATTAAAACGCTGTTTATTTTTTTTATTTCAGATAAGCCAACAGCCGGAATCGTGGAGGAAGTGAGCGTCCATTTTTTCGAGGCGGGTGTGTTCAGAGCGCTATAACTCACGTTCTATTGGATATTTTGGCTAAATATTTATATATAATACATACTCTTAAAGTACATACAAATAAATGATAAAAAAACTAAAAGCTCTATCTTTTTACTGGTCGTCAAAAAAAATTCCCTAAAATGCTTAAAAACAGGCCCTCGCATGGGTGAACCCCCTTAAATCAATAATAACGGCGAAATAGTAATTTTAAAATAAATCAGAAACTACAGAAGGTTTTTTCTAAATTAAAAGTACATTATTGAGAGACATGACAGCCTTTTGCCCTCTATGTATTATGCATACGCCAAATTACCATTTGACCAGTTGTACGTGATAATTTACGGCGCCATAATTTGATTCAAATATTTTTTAACATCCAAACGAAGCCATTATGTCTTAAAATTTACATATCCAAGCTAAAGCTATTTTCATATAAATAAACTATCCGGAAACAACGGGCAAAAAGGTTAAACATATGCATAGAAAAAGAACTGTACTCGCCCCAATTATTTTTAAAAAATAAATAAATTTAAAGTAATATAAAATGCTAATGTCGTCACGTAGTCTGATGACGGACGATGGATCGAAAATAGTAACATACGTGTAGCTTAGAATCAGAAAAACCGGTTGTGTGGTATGTAAATAGTTATAGCATCGTATGAATCACTTAATTTGTGGTGTGACATTATTGAATAACATTTATAACACTAATATGATTAACTAACATAACCGCACAAGACAGGGAAAAATGGAAGAGAATAATGGAGGAAATTGCTGCAAACCAATCCCAGGATTGAAACCAGAGAAGAAGAAGAACATCACTTTATTTTTTTTTAACCCCCTGGATTCGCTTCAACCGGAGCTTCATCAGGGTAACAAAACACACTGTTTTGTTAACCTGACTCAGCTCTGGTGGGGAGCACAACCAGTTGGTTTTTGAAAAGACAAATATGCTGATGTTAAACACAAATTCTGACTAGTCTGATTGGCCTCTCATTAGCTGCACCCTGGAGACTGACGGGTGATAAGAGCGCATGGCGTATCTTGATCAATAGTTTACAGGATGGACACGACCCTCAATCATGAGGAATACGACTGAGAAGAAGAAAAACAAATTACATCATCTTCTTCTTGGTGCTACATCGGGGCGTCGGATTTGGCCTCCTCTACAACAGTCCTCCACTGGCTTCTGTCCCTGGCCATCCCTTTATATTTTCTAGGTTCCACACAGTTCTCTTAATCTCTTTTTGCCCGGTAACCATCTGGACATAATCTTCGGTTCTCTGCCATCTGACATTCTTTCTACGTGGTCAGCCCATCGTAGGCGTCGAGACTTAATCTCACCACTGTTTCCTGGTTAATCATTACTTCTAACTCAAGGTTTCTGTTGTTTCTGTAAGTCCCATCATCCAGCGAGGGTCCAAATATGTTCCCCAGTATCTTCCTTTCAAAACTTGCTAGCTTGCTTTCTTCTCTCTGCGTAAGGGAGCACGCTTCACAGTCGTGAGTGACTATCGGTCTTATAACAAGTGTTTTAAATTATTTTAGTAATTATCGAAAAACATGTATATTTTTAATGAATATTCCAATGCGTATGTATCAAAATATTAAATGAAAAAACTCTTCTTCTTCTTCTTCCTCAGCTTATTTCCGTCCACTCCTGGACAAAGGCCTCCTCCATTCGCTTCCATGTTACTCTGTCCTGTGCAGACTGCATCCAGGTTATTCCGACATGTCTGTTCAGATCATTCTTCCACCGTAGTTGCGGTCGCCCTGTACTTCTCTTTGCCGTCCACGGTCTCCAAGTCAGCAGTCTTCTTGTCCACTTTTCGTCTGAGCTTCTGGCTACTTGACCTGCCCTTGCCATTTTAGAGTCGCCACCCGGTGGATGATGTCAGTGGCCTTTGTTTTTTTCTCTCACCGTATCGTTTCTGACTCTGTCTCTTAGGCTAATTCCTAACATGGCTCTTTGGGTCACTCGTAATTTCTCGGCACTTTGTTTGGACAGTGTAACAGTTTCCAGACCATAAGTGCCAACTGGCAGAACGCAGGCTTCATAACTCTTTAGTTATTGCTTATTGTTCTATCCATCGTAATATAGACGTTACCAATAAAAAAAAATGTTCAAAGAACCAACGAAAAGCACCATTTGCTCGCTAGCGAGGGTAAATCACAGATAAAATAACTTCTACAAAACTCTTGGTTATCAAACAAAATACATTTAAGTTCCCGAAAACAATATTTTCTGTGAGCAGTGCGCATTCTAAGTATGTGGAATTTATTTTCCTCGCGTGGCAAACCGCCATCATATGTAGAAATTCATTTACTTACGTGATCTGCTTAAATAAAATGGATAATTTACTATAGACAATATTCCAAAGTACTTAAATTATAATTTTATTTATTTCAATAAATACATTTTTACCCGAAAAAACTGCTTACTGGTTGCCTTGAATCAACTAAATATGCAACTTTTTATGTTGTTCTGATAGTAGGCTTGGCAATTGGCAAAAATAAAATGTAATTGAAATAATGTAAAATATAAATCAGGATACAATAAAGATTCTTAGTATGACCACAATGCCATGGCTGATAATGTATTGGACAAAACAATGCAGTCAAAATATGGAGAAATGACTTGCACCATAATTTCTCAAGCTTATTGACCCACCAAGCTTACAGGAAAAAATGCAAGAGACTTATTTTGGATTTTGCCTTACTTTTTTTTTTTTTTAATTTAATAAAACAAAAAACTTGTAACCATTTGTATATCTAGTATTATAAGAAGATATCCTGATACTTAAATAAACCAATTTTGAAAATAAAATATTAAGATATTCATATAATTTTTTTTTAACTATTAATCTGAATAAGGGGTATTTTGACAATTTGCAACATACTATAATTATATATATGTAATTACAAATATATTATAAACATAGCATGACCAAATTAATCAATTGCTCAAAGACGGCCACGTTCGAAGTAGGAACAATCGACGAGCGTGCATGTCACGATGTGTGAATGTAGAAGAGGCACGAGAGTTATGCCATCCTCTCTGCCTACCCCTCCAGAGAAACGGCGTGATGGTTAGTAAGTTAGTTATAATTATAAATGTATGTACATTTTTAAAATGTATTTGTCTAACAATAAAAGCTGGTTTTCATAATAATAACTAACTAACTAACCATCACGCCGTGTCTCCGGAGGGGTAAATCATGCCCCCGCATAAACTAACAACCCACCAAATCACCTTCCAACAATGTTCCCATCAGACGTAAGAGGAATAGCCACATGAGCTGAACCTCTGTAAGCCAGAAGATCCAAGTCTGTTTAGTAGAAACTATTTAATTGCACTCCAAATGATTTTTAATTTAAATTGCAATTTAAAAAAATATATATGAAATAGAAACTTACCAAATATATGTTTAAAAACCACTAATAAAAAAACACGAATACACAATCAATACTGAATAGAAATAACACAAACTAAAATTTAAGGAAAGTGGGTGTTGCAAGTGTGGAATACTTCGCAAATGACGGATTATCAAACAATTTGTAACGAGCCACTAATCGCCTGTACTGATTTCTCAACACTGAGGACTTAAGGCTTAGAGAGCTGTATATATATGCAAGTAGGCAAAAGTGATCATTAATCTATATGATAACAATTATAGGATGACCCGCCGGGTTAACCTTTGCCCCAACTGGCCTCCACTGCCGGGACACGTGAAAACGGACCTGACGTAGATGGGCGATTTTAAAAGATGACCACGTAGATTTTACGGTCATCAATCGTTCATCGGCGGAAAGCTGTACAAAGGCGCCTTCACCACGTGAAAATGTTCCGTATATCTAAATGAGGCGTATCATAGGAAATTACCAGTAATACAAATATCTTTATAATATACTGCGTACATTTTCACGGTTGGAAGCAATATGTTTTTTGGAGTCTTGGGTATGATGACCGAGTTGTAAGTGCTTTGACTGCCACACCGAATGTCCCGGTTTCGATTCCCGGCGATGGCAGTGCGATTGTCACGCTGTCTTTGGTCTTGGGTAAAATTCGCGTGACAATAAAATGGCGATAGATTAACTACCTATCACATGTCACGATAATAAATATGATAGCTATACCCTTTACATCAATTTCTCGCGCTGTAATGATGTAAAGAGCGATTCAATAAAATAATAATAATAATGTCCGTGTAACTTGTCTTTCTCGAACGTTTCAGAGATCGTTGCAGTCTCCACCTTCAGTGTAGTTATATAATATATATGTGGTGACGATCTTCAAAACATTAGTCGTGAAATACAAGTTACGTTATTCCCATAAAATATAATAAAATTTCTAGAAAACAAACGTTTTCATTCATATTAATTATCCTAACAATAAATAAATTAACTGACGAAGAGGTGGGCAGAAAGGATAGACCACCACACTGTTCTGTCCTGACATACTCATTTCGTTTTCTCGACATTCATACATCATGTCGTGCAGGCATGTCGATTTCTCACGTGGCCGAAATTTAATATTTGAACGATTTGATTATGTCACGTTTTCCTCTTTTTCTTGTTCCGTTTGCATCGTTAAAAATACTTTTTTTTTATCATTCATAACTTTCATGTGTCTAATCTAAACCATCTTAATAACCAATACTTTCAATATTTTGTTCATAATACTTTCATTCACACTGCATTCACTTCTTATATTTACTTGCATTTTACACACCCTGTCACATACAGATTTACCACATATTCGGCAAAGAGATCTTACTTCTGTCGCATTCATTCTACAATAAATAAATAAATTAAATCGAAAATATCACACAAGTATAATATAATTTTTCATTTTATGAATGCGCGCAAGATATGACGACCTTCGTGGCCGAGTGGCAATTGCATTGACTACCACCTCGAAGGTTCCGGGTTTGATTCCCGGCGAGGGCATTGTGATTGTCACACTGTCATTGGTCTGGTATAGAATTCACGAGACAATAAAATGGCGATAGATTAGCTACCCATCACATGTCACGAGAGTCAATATGATAGCTATAATACCCTTTACATCTATTTGGCTCATGCTGTCATGATGTAAAGAGCGATTCAACAAAATAATAATAATAATGTGATCTTTAAGACAAAGGTGTGGCAAATCTATGACTTGTTAACTTATCAAATGAGGTAGGTAGAGAAGATGAATCCCAGTATTATTCTTCCTTATCTACATTCACACGTAATGTCACGCGAGCGCGTCGAATTTTCCGACTTCGCAACATGACCGACGTAAAAAAAATGATTGATTTGGTGATGCCATGCTGTCCTCGTTTCGAGTATCAATCACACACCATTAACGTGAGCTTTCTTCATTCGCTACTAATGTTAGTCCAAACAATCTGGTGATCCTTTCACTATTTTGTTCAAAGCGCTTTCGTCTGCCCAGCATTCTCTGATATCGTAGGATGACATTCTATTTGAGTTGTCTGACTCATTATAGTGTTTATTCTATCATACTTTCTTAATTTATTTGCTGAGCCTAATAAATAATAGAATGCAGAAAAGTGTTCTAATTAAATCTGGTTGCGATCGAGAAGACAGAACGCTTGTCTCCTGATCCAAGGTACTTGGGTTCAAACCTAGACATAACCCGATTTCTTCTTGGAAATTATTAATAAAGCTATTTTTTGCTCATATTGGAAATTGTATAATAAATTTTAATGGCATTGATTTAAAAATCCTTGGTGTTATTATAGTTTATTTTTAATTATTTAAAAAAAGTTTATTGAATTAATTAAGACATGAATCTCTTAAGAAATATTTCTAAATTAAAACAGGTGGTGGTCTATGGTACATAACACTTGACTACCGATTCAGGGGACTTGGTTTCAAGCCTGGACAAGACCAGATTCCTTCTACATAATAATTAGCTATTTTATACCCATCTTGAAAATTGTAAAATATATTCCAATACCATTTTTGAAAATCCTTGGCGTTAGACTTTATTTAAAACCCCCGAAAATAACTGATAAAAACATTGGTGTGGAGTGTTTCACTATACTAATTTGGCTGCGTGACTTGGTACCTGGGCGAAAGAGAGCGCAAAAGGCTGGAGGCGTTTGAAATGTGGACCTACCGACGAATTGCCCATGTTTCATGGAGGGACCAGCAGGGTTGAAGAGAATAGGCACATGTTGAACACCATAGCGGAGAGATTGGTCATGTGTTGCGACACATTTCAGATCAGATTTGCCGAGATACGGGCTGCACCTCTTATGCGGAGTTGGAGAGAGTTTGCCGAGGACCGAGCGGAGTGGAAGAGGAGAAGCTTCGCCTTGCTGCAGACCAATCTTTAAGTGAGACCGGAGAAGAAGAAGATCATCTACTAGGTATATGGCATATTAAGAAGTTTAAGAATAGACTAGTGCGGAATAGAATCTCTGCCTACCCTTTTGCAGAACTGTTGTAAATATATTGATATTGTTATGGATCCGTTATATGAACTGAAATAGTAATTCTAAAAATACCTTTCTTACTTTGTGACTTATAGATTATTATTTCTTATACCTATAATAGGTATATTATGCATGGATATATAGCGAGAAGCTATAAATAGCGTATCATTAATAGAGAGTACTGTATACAATATAAAAACGAAGATATTTTTTATATAAGGCAGTTATTATTTTAACCACGAACGATTATATATTATACAAGAGGCGAAAAGCGAAAAGGAACGATATTTGACCACCACGTAATCAGTTCATAACGTTAGCTGTTGGTGATGACGTGTTCACGCTGTAACAAAATAAATTTACAGTGAAATAATTAAACAATAACATGTCAACATGACGAAGTGCACACATGTGCAATTTATTGTGTCGTGTCATGGTAATGACGTCGGGAGCAATGATGAATGAACTATGGTCAATGTGCAACAGTACCAACAAAATGCTTGGTTTTGTTTCCATTACTAACCATCACGACATTTTCCTGGAGGGGTAGGTTTCGAATTAGGTCGCCAGACCACCTGGAGGGCTACATCCACACGGAGAAGTGGATGAATGAGGTATTAGCCAAGCACGAGATGGGGGCCAACAAGACCGTTCCCAGGAGTGAGATCCTGGAGTATCTCGCCTTTTCCACCTACATGACAGGTTGATAATACTCTTATACTCGCACTAATCATAAAATAAGGATGTTTCTCTCATTGTCATTTTAATATATTTTATATTCTTCCTACAATGAAACCTTTAATTGTATTAAATGAACTAACTATCCAACCATCACGCCGTTTCACCGAAAGGTACATACCTCTCTAGATTTTTCTAAATTCATATATCGTAACATGCACGCTCGTCGATTTTTCCGACTTCGAATGTGGCCGCCTTTTAGTATTTGATTAATTTTGCCATACTATGCTTTTTTGGGTCTTCCACGGCATCTCTCTCCACTCACACTACTTTTTTTTTTAAATAAGACTAATATCAAGGATTTACATCAATGATATTAGAATTTATTTTACAATCTTCAATGTGAGCAGAAAATAGCTCATTATTATGAAGAAGGAATCTGGCCGTGTCCAGGCTTGAACCCATGTCCCCTGGATCAGGAGTCAAGCGTTCTATCCCCTAGACCACCACCCGGTTATATACAACATTTTAAACATTTTCTCTGGTCCATTCTTTTTTAATTTTACTCATGATGCAATCATCTGCCATTTCTTCCTTATTTCGGCACTCATTTTGTTTTCATTGCGTTTTATATCTATATGGTGATTCGCCGGATATACGAAGCGCTGGCTCTCAGTAATTTGAAGAATTTCTCCATCATTTGGAATCCCTCAGAAAAGATTACAGCGAATTGGTAAGCCTAGAGTCAAGTCTCTCGGTCGGCATCATCAGGTGATACAAACAATAGTCGTTTGTAACACCTGATGATGCCAACATCGGTTGGCGAAACAGTGAATAATAAAAATTGTGATATCATGGGTGTTATAAATTTTAACAATTAAAAATGTTGCAAAAAACAACGTAGCAAAAGTAACAATAAATGTCAGCAAAACCAAATGGATGACATTCGGACGACTTGACTACAGTGGGTCAGTTTTGCATTTGAACGGCCGTAACGTTGAAAGGGTGGAAAAATTTAAATACCTCGGCAGCATACTAACGCAATCTCTTGACCCAGATGTAGAGATAAAATACAGAATTGAGGCAGCAAGAGCTACGTTTAATAAAATGAAATCACTCTTCAGCAATGATAACGTAAACTTGAAACTCCGCCAGAGAATGATCAAATGCTATGTGTGGTCTGTTTTATTGTACGGGTGTGAAACTTGGAAGTTAACTCAATGAACAGACTGGAAGCATTTGAAATGTGGCTCCATCGCCGAATACTCAGAGTTCCCTGGACAGACATGGTTGCCAATATCGAAGTCCTGAGGCGAGCTAGAGTTGACAGGGAATTGTTATCAACTATCAAGGTTCGAAAGATCTCACATCTGGGTCATATACTGTGTGGGGAAAAGTGCCACCTTCTCCAACTGATATTGGAGGGGAAAATTGAGGGACGCCGAGGGCCCGGGAAGGAGACAAATGTCCTGGCTGCGAAACGTGAGGGAGTGGACCGGCATCCGATGTGTGGAGGAGCTGTTCCGAGCGGCACAGAACAGGGACAGGTTCGCCGAGGTGATCGCCAACGTTGGGGGGACCCGACAGGGCACTTGAAGAAGAAGAAAAATGTTGCAGTATCATTGTGTTTCGGTCAATACAATGGAATAATTAAATAATCACTTAGTTGGTTTGGATACACTGGAAATATTAATTTAAAACCAGTTTTAATTTGGGACCATAACTCCATTGTGAACGGCCGTTTTCGCCTTCATTGGTAAATTATTGTTTCCAATAACTATTTTTAAAGCTCCATTCAATTTGTTACCCGCACCAACCCTTCATTCGACGTCACTATCCGTTCGGGCATGCTAGCTTAATACACAAAATAATATTTAAATATTTAAACATACCACATTGTGTTTTTATCCAAGATATAATCTCCGAGGGGATTACGAATGCTCAGATGAGAAGAACGTCACAGCTACACGACCGGACGACTCGAGTAAAAACTGTCAAGTGTTAACAGTCAAAGAACGAGAAATGGTTTCATAATGTTTTTTTTCACTTTCTTATAATAATGAACGGCGAAACTTGTCTTTCCGGTTTTTTTAGGAAGATGCGTATTTTTAGCATTGACATTGCATTTCTAAATCAAGGCCAACATACAGGGTATTTCATTTTAGTTATTAGTTTAATTAACCACCCTACCTATTTGAACGTACGTGATACGTTCACTTTGACTGTACCATTCTACGATATCACGTACGGGCTTGAGAAAAAGAAATGTACCTAAAATGTACAAAGTTTTAGCGATACGCGCGTGTGCCATCAAAACTCTAGCACAAGTCTTCATAAATATGATAGTTTTGCAAGGGGCAGGCGAAGTGTGCGGTCGACTCTTTGACGTTTCGTAATTTAAAAAAATTAAATTAGTATATAATTAAATTTCATTAATAAAAAACCTGCTTGTTTTTTGCAAGTTTCTCGGAAAATTACCTGAAAGTAGGACGGTTAAGGTGGTAGTTTTCCGTTACTCTCCACAATGGATGATTTTTAAATCTGAGAATAAAGTTGATTATATTAATTTTAATTATATATTATAATTTTTTTTTTTAAATTACGAAACGTCAAAGAGTCGACCGCACACTTCGCCTGCCCCTTGTAAAACTATCATATTTGTGAAGACTTGAACTCAAGTGTTGTTGGCACACGCACGTATCCCTAACAGCGTGTACATTTTAGGTACATTACTTTTTCTCGAGCGCGTACGTGATACGGGATAGCGCAGAATGGTAGTCAAAGTGAACGTATCACGTACGTTTAAATACGCAGGGTGGTTAAAGGCCCAAGTGGCATCACACGAACCAGCAAAAATGTTACACTTTGCTGCAAAGCAATCGCTTATATTGAAACTGGTGAGGAAATAAGAAAAATCAGCCTGTATATCAGACACATGCTTCACGAAATAGAAATAATAATTCCATGTATTCATGGCCCCGGGCGAAGAATGTCAGAAACACAAGAGGTATACCATATTGACGCCTTGACGGACTTTCTCACTAGGCAAAAAATGGCGATGTACTCGTACATGCCACACATCAGCTCATCCAACAAACCATTATCTATTAATTCAAAAACACTTTCTTTGTGACCCATTTTTAACAAGGACACTCGAGTTTGCTTAGTATGTATAAGATTATACATTTTTTCTAACTAACCATCACGGCGTCTCTCCGAAGGGGTAGGCAGAAAGAATGGACTGCCACACTTTTCTTTCCTGGCATCTATTTATTATCAACTATTTTAATTTGTAAAAAAAATCCATCAACTAGTACAATGAATTTAATTTAAAAAAACGCATCGGTAATTAATATATTTTAATATACAGGGAATTATTGTTTCTATGTGTTTTTACATGTGTATTACAATCCCTATTTGTTGAAACAAATAGCGATTGTAATACACATGTAAAGACACATAGAAACAATAATATAAGGCCAGAGGTGGCCTTCATGGCAGAGTGGCAAGATGTATGACTGCCACACCGATGGTCCCGGGCTCTATTCCCGGCGATGGCAGTGTAATTCTCACACTTTCTTTGGTCTAGTGCAGAAATCACGTGACACCATCTTAGCTTAGCTACCTGTCGCATGTCAAGAAAACCTATATAATAGCTAAACAAATTGACTACAGTAATAACAGGGTTTAAACAACTTGTTCTATAGACTAATAATAAAAATCTAGATGCCAACACCAGCCGATAATAGAATTTCTGCCGAAACCGGTCAAGAAAAAAATACCCGGAGGATATATAGTTTTACGATTAATTAAATTTTATTTACTTGAGGGATTTTTAGGTCAATGCAGTTTTTCAAAGGTTACCCAAAAAATATTTTTAACTTTGAATAATTCATAGCGACAAATATCAATAAATTGCCCGATAGGTATATTCATAGGAATATAGGAAAGTGAAGAAAATTGCATTATTACTTTCTTAAAAACATATTATTTTAGTATAAAATTCACATTTGTATGAATAAAACGATTTTTCTAATAAATTATGCAGGTTATGGGGCTTTCGATTTCGCCCACTCTCGGTTTTTAATAGTTTTATCTTCATCTATTAATTTTGAGAACCGGATACTATTTTAAATAATGATTTGCCTTAAGATAACTATTGAACCTCAAATGCATAGCGAATATCAATATGACTTCACTATGCAGCTTCGAGTCACATACGAAAACTCCCAATCCTGCAAAATAATGCTATCCGTTTGTTGGTGCGCCTTCATGGACCAGGATCACACAACTGCACCTAGAATCGGGAATCCCAATGATAGATGAATTCATTCTGAAACTTGCCGAACGTTTTTACAATGGACTCCCTTCACAACCTAACCCCACAATAAAATACCTCCCAAATTACGGCCCAAACACCTCCAGCCGCCACAAGCGCCCAAAATCGACCCTCCTTCAGAGAAACACCCCGGGCCACACAAATCATGCCCCTGCATAAACCAACAACCCACCAAATCACCTTCCAACAAGGTTCCCATCAGACGTAAGAGGAATAGCCACATGAGTTGAAACTCTGTAAGCCAGAAGATCCAAGACTATCTATTTCGAATCTGTACCTTCATCAAGGACATGGATCTTTCGGTACACGAAGGTTTAAAAAAATCACAAAAAAAGAATTAGAACCCAAAACCCAGGACACCCTCAACTTCGATGGAGGGACGACATTAAACGTGGATGCGTGTTGCCCAGGATCGACAGATATGGAAGCAGATGGAGGAGGCCTACGTCCAAGAGCAGACGGATATAGGCTGATGCCGATGATGATGATGATGAAGGTGTAGACAGTCATCAAAATTGTTAATTTATAGAAAATAATAAATGGACCGACGATCTGAAGAGAATAAATTACTGGATATGGATGGATGGGAGCGGCAATGGATATAGGGTGATGGCGTACTTTGGGAGAGGCCTACGTTCGGCAGTAGATGACAGACGGCTGATGATGATGAATAAATGTCAGCCACGTGAGGAATCGGAGAATTCGATTAATGTTGAGGAAGCGAAAGAAGTATGTCAGGAAAGAACGTGTGGCAGTCTGTTCTTTCTGTCTGCTGCTTCAGGGAGACGGGGTAGTTAGTCAGGGATCACTTCTTTGTCAGATTGTCTCCATCCACTGCCACTCCACGCCCTTTTCGGTCTCTCGCCAGTGTTCTCCAGGCCCTTTCCGCCGTCCGCACAATATCATCGCTCCACCTGGTAGGCTGTCTCCCGACACTTCTCCAAGCCAACCTTCGCCTCCATTTGGTAACCCGCTAGCTTCATCTTCCCTCCTTATCCAGGGATCATTTATATTTCTTAAAATACTTCGAAATCGAAAAACTTTGTTTAATGCACTATTTATAAAAAAAAAATTTAAAAACACGACATGTTTCGGAGGATACCTCCATCTTCAGGTGTACAAATATAATAAAAACTAAACAAAGAAAGATTAATAAAAAACGCATTTAAAATTCGATACAATAATTCAAATTTAAAAATTAACCCGGACTATTTGTTATAAGTAGGTGCTAACGAATATTTATTAACAGTAAGAACTAATAAATAATATTAAATAATAATAATAATAATACATGATGACTATATAAAAAATTTAAATTTAGAAAAAACATATATTTGAAAAGACATAATTTATATAGAAATTAAACAAACAAACCATCACGCCGTTTCCCTGCAGGGGTTAGCAGAGAGAATGGACCGCCACACTACTCTATCCTGGGAAACCTCTCTAGATTCCTCCACATTCATACAATGAGTCATACACGCACGTCGATTCCTCCGACTTCTAACATGACCAACCTTTAAAATTTGATTAATTTGGTCATGCCATGTTTTCCTCGGTCTACCTCGACTCCGTACCCCATTTACACCATTAACGTATACTTTCTTAACCATTCTTTCTCCATCCATGCGTTCCATATGTCCGAACCAACGCAGCGATCCTTTCATAATTTTGTTCATAATACCTTCTTCCGCTCTACATTCCTTTCTTATAATCAGCATTTGAGATTCTGTCGTATATCGTTCTAGCACACATACGTCTTAGGGATCTCATCTCTACCGCATTTATTCTGCTTTCATCCTTCATCTGTCAGTGCCATGCTTCGCTTCCATACATCAGTGATGGGAGAAATTAATAAATTATTAATTTGCATTTGATTGGGAATGGGAGCTTGAGAGATTAAATGTAGACAAAGTATTTAAGGAGAAAGGAGAACATGGAGGAATCTGATTATCAATTATGTATTCAATATTTTTTAATAAATAGAGGATTAAACAAAGTTTTTCAATTTCCTAAGTATATTAATATGGAATTCCACAACGTTAATGCCTTAGCGTTCAATAAGTTGATTTCTTAACCGTCGCGTTGCCATGTGGTCAATTGAGTTTCCACTGCCAATTTAAAGTTGATTTTCTTAAAACCTATGGACCCTAATATTATAAAAAAATTGTAATCCTCCATTGAAGTGTTCTCAATATTTCGTAATAAAAAAAAAAGCAAAAAATTACTTCCTTCATTCCAAAAAAAAATATTTTCTAAGACTGCCCTCACCTTCATTCGTGTTAAGGTAGAATTTGTTTTGCTTATATTTACAACTTTATCAAAAGTGACAAATACTTACTCGCTGTTTTGAACGTATTATAAATTATATCTTTGGCCTTTTCAATAGGTACGTAATAATACCGACTGTGGATGGAAACGCAGCACGCAACTTAATAATATCAGAACTGTGAAAATATTAACACTTTACCAAAAGGGACAAATATTAATACGTACTCGTTGTCTTGAACGTACTATACATTTTGCCTAGGTGCCTTTATCATACGTAAAATCTCGTAAAGTCTCGCCCCGCCGGCCGCGGCGCGGAGACAAGTTTATACTTGGTGTCCAGTTGCTCGTATGCTGTGACGCATTCCATATCAGAAATCGCATGGTTCCAGAAAAAAATTAATAATGATATGTTTTTCAAATAATCCATGTATGTTATAGATATCGATCTATTCCTAATGAAATTCCCTACAAGATGACATAAATTAAATTTTGATTCATCGAGTCATATGCTTGATATTTAGATAAAGTTAGCGGTAAACTGAATTTACCACATGGGAGCGAGCGTTTTGTTTTGAACACGGTACGTTAAGGGTTAAAATGTTTAGAAAAGTATTATACTGAACTACGAGTAAACAACGACAGACAGGCACTTTGTCAATACAATTTATTATTGATATCTCGAGCATGAAGTAAACAATGACTTTGTACCGGAGTCGAAATAAAAAGTACTTACGTAGATATATGCTCAAGAAATATTTGAAAATATTTATGGTCGATTCGTGGAGGAATTCACAAGCAGAGTTAATGAAAATGGCGAACGCAGTACGTGACTACTCAAACGTGTAATAGAATAGTCGTGTGAATTTGATGACATTATTTTAGTTAAGTACTTGATTATTTATTTTAAGTATTAATTGTAAGACCAAATAAAAATTGTGTTTCGAAAAGACACAAAAGGTAGGACTAGCACCAGGATCATTTAGCCTTTTTATTAAGAAATACAAAACGATATCCAGTAGCCTATAATATTGGTATAATATTGGAGAAGTATTCTCCTGGTGTTGTCTAGCAAATGTAGCCTTTCACATTGCATTAATAAAGATTTTCTGCTTAACGCTTACACCTATAATTAATAGATGGCGCTAGTGTAGATTGAACTAATAACATGTGAAGTGTGGTGCAACATAGTAGCATATATACAACTTCCAAAAATTTGTCAGACGTGGTGTGGTCGTAAGAAGGGCGGAATGGGGAATGTTGTTAACATAAAGCGATCGCTTAACCCAACCAATGACAGGTCATAAGTCCTGTAAACGCCTCGACCACCATATTCTGTTTCCAAAAAACAATTTACATCTTCGCCTCTATTGAGATACAATCAATCCTTAAATATTGGTATACATTTATCGTTTGATATAACATAATATGAACATTTAAGAACACTATTGTATGGCGTTTCGAAGAGATTATTTAAGACCAACTTCTAGGCTGTTTAAATAAGAGCAGTTTCGTAGTGTCAACATGTTACATTTTTACTTTAATTACGATATAGTTAATCATATTAAGTAAAAGTAGGTACCGCCACTTGTGGTGTTATCAAAAATATAACACCCGGCGCCCTTGGAAACGACACAGAGTCAGCAAAAAATCTTTTGCTACAATGGCTAGAGAAAGAGGAGAGATATACCCAAGACCTTGACATTGACTTTTATTATTAAAAAAAAAAATATTAAAAAAAACACTTTCTGAATGGGTTAACTTGTCATGTTTAATAAACAAGTCAACCCATCAGGTAAAACGTTGCGTGTGTGGCCTGTTTTATGACCATGGCAAGACTTCAAATTCAAATGTAACACGGAGATTCTATGTCACAGATATGATAATTTTTTTTTTGTTTTGATATATTATACACAAAATTTGATTGAAAAGAGAAAACTGAGTTTTTTTTCCTCCTGCGAAATCTTAATTAATTTAAAACCTTGCGTCACTACACTAACTAACTAACTTACCATCACGCCGATTCTCCGGAGAGGTAGGCAGAGAGTATGGACCGCCATACTGTTCTGTCCTGACATAACTCTCTAGCTTTCTCTACATTCATTCATCGTAACATGCACTGTCGTTGATTTTCCGATTAAAATGTGGCCGCCTTTTAGTATTGCATTAATTTGGTCATACCATGCTTTCCTTGGTCTTTCACAGCTTCTCTTTCCACTCACACTGCTTGTATACATCGTTTTAACTATTCATCTTTCGTCCATTCGTTCCATATGTCCAAACCATTTCAGGGATCAATTCTTTAATTTTACTTATGATGCATTTTTTTTGCTGAAACATGAGTTACATCCTTAAAAACCGGAAAATACCGATCAACCTGAAACGAAAAGTCTATGAAGCCTGCGTTCTGCCAATTGGTACTTATGGTCTTGAAACTGTTACATTGTCCAAACGAAGTGCCGAGAAACTACGAGTGACCCAAAGAGCCATGAAAAGAACCATGTAAGGAATAAGCCTAAGAGACAGAGTCAGAAACGATACGGTGAGAGAAAAAACAAAGGTAACTGACATCATCCACCGGGTGGCGACTCTAAAATGGCAATGGGCAGGTCACGTAGCCAGAAGCTAAGATGAAAAGTGGATTAGTATACTGCTGACTTGGAGACCGTGGACGGCAACGAGAAGTGCAGGGCGACCGCAACTACGGTGGAAGGATGATCTGAACAGACACGTCGGAATAACCTGGATGCAGTCTGCACAAGACAGAGTGACGTGGAAGTGAATGGGGGAGGCCTTTGTCCAGGAGTGGACGGGAACAGGCTAAGGAAGAAGAAAAAGATGATGCAATCATCTGGCTTACATTTCTTCCTTATTTCGTCGTTCGGTATTCTATCATAACATCATTTTCACTACACTGCCGAATTATTTTCACTGGAGCGGATGTACGTAAAGAGATGTTATTTATTGTTTATTTTTGGGTAGGCTATTGGGTATCTTTATTTCTGATTGCCAT
Organism: Lepidostoma basale; assembly: GCA_022606425.2. NCBI lineage: Eukaryota > Metazoa > Arthropoda > Insecta > Trichoptera > Lepidostomatidae > Lepidostoma > Lepidostoma basale. Next base: position 12,710 of record JAHDVF020000079.1, on the reverse strand, counting down.
AAATAATAAATAAAAACACCTGCCATAGAAACAAAGACAATCGGACTCATCCAAACTGACCATCGAGAGACTTCATTGTTACGTAATATATCATCACCAGACTGGTGGGAAAATCCTAAAAAACAGACAAACACGTGACAGATAAGATTATTTTCTTTTCAGATATTGTAAAGAAGGTCAATTGAGGGCAAACGATGTAATATTAATGAAAAGAAAGTAATCACAACCAGGAAATAAGATTGTTAAATTAATACGAAAGAAAACGTCTGTTTTCTAGAAGTTTAATTAAAATTTATGCGAATGACATGTTTCGCCTTTCTAAGGCATTGTCAAATGTTTGATATTTCATATTAACACTGTAGCAATAACATTTAATAATGCCTAAGAAAACGTCTGTTTTCTAAAAAAAATATATATATTTTATGGGAATGACATGTTTCATTTCACCAGGTCTTCTAGTTTCAACAGCTCGTGGCCTCTGTCACATTGACTGAAGAGTCTACATCAGAAGATGGCAGCGACCTACTGAAACCGGTCGAAAATATAATAACCAGTGGAAAAAAAAAACTTAATATACATGTACAATATTATTAAGTTTTTATAAATTATTACTACATTTAGTGCTTACACAAGGTTTGTGTATTGCGTAATTAGCTTATATTGTTTTTAACGCTATTAAACACTTAATAAATACCAACATCGTCGACCTTCGTGACAAAGTAGTATCCATACCGAAGGTCCCGGGTTCGATTCCCGCCGATGGCAGTGTGATTACTCTTTGGTCCAGTGTAGAATTTACGTCACAATAAAATGGCGATAGATTAGCTATCTATCACATGTCACGAAAATCAATATAATAATAGCTAAAAAATAAATTCTATACAAAATTTGGGTTCAAACGACCTGTTTAAAAAAAAAACATTCAAGTATGTTACAAACGTTAGCCTGAATTTAATATCTTTTTTACCGAAATAACAAGGTGGAAGTATTTTTGTAGTAAGAATTAAAATTTAAATTCTTTTAATTTTTTTCAATGTGTGATCTGTACCGCCGGCATTGCAGACACTGACCAGAAAACTATTAAAAATGATGTGTGTCAATGTTAGAAATATTAAACATTACGTTACATAAACATCAGTCACAAATAATAATAAATGATTTATAAAAACACACATTAAAAAATCTTAACAAAAAAGTTAAGATGTTGATCGAAATCGATCGACAAAATAGCACATGTTTTACAAAATAATAAATCATATTTTTTTTATTTAAAAAATATCCACCGACTGCCACTGCATCACGTGATCTCTAAATGTAATATTTCTGGTTTTTTGATAGAACATTTAAAGTCATCTTAATGTACTAAATTATTAACGAGAAAATGAAATCACCATATTTATGATACATGAAATTTACACAAGTTGTATTAAAATATAAAAATAATATATGCGAAGATTCTAGATTAAAAATGTCAGTTTAATAAAACACTATTAAAGCTAAAGGAACTTCAAACTTCTCGTAATCGTTAAAAAAAGGTTTGCAATCACATAATTACTTTGATTTTACATGCAATCGAGGAACTACTATCGATAGTAAGAGTACTAGTAAATTTACTTGTAGTAATCGATAGTATTATCCGATCTAAACTATGAAAAAATACTTAATAAATTGGTTATACGCGTTACGCATCGATAAACAAATGGTTTTATTTGACTGTCAAAATAAGTTTACACATTCAGAAAATGAAATTAAATGTGAAACCTAGATATTAATTAATATATTTCAATAACTAAACAGATATACCAAAACTCGTATCTGACATGTAAATATCCTAAAAAAAAAATCATTGTTTTCCATGTTATTTACTGTCTCATTGATGAAGAAGCCCATAAATATTAGATTATGTACACATAATTAAATGATTTAACGTAAACTATTTAAATCTAAGCGAAATAAATCACAAGTTTAAAAGAAATATAGAGATTAACAAACAAAAAAGATGACTTAAAACGAATGACAAATCATATAAAATCAAAATAATACAATAGCACTCACGTTTCGTTCGCAAAAAGTCAAGGTCGTAGTTTTAAAAAACAAGATTAATATTAAAATTTGCAGTACTTCATCATTTTTGCACAAAAACTTCCACTAACTTCACCGAACCGGCATTATTCACTTCACCAGTATACCAATAGTATAAAATTTGCTATAGCACGTTGGCACTACCTATTACAGTCAGAATTGCCAATTTTTTCAACGTCCACAACCTTGTACGTATGCAATATTTACATTCAGGAGTCGCGTGATCCAACAAGCAAGAAGAGTAATATTACGTCATAAAATTAATATTAAATCTATTGCATATTATTTGCATGTTATTACCATCCTTCCAATGAATTTGATTGTTTATCAAAAAACGTCATAAAATGGTTCGATTTTTTTATTAATTTCTTATTTTTAGAAACCCGTAATCGCATCAAGCAACCATTTAAGATTGATAAATAATTCCAAATATAAAATGTTATAATGACATTTGTAATTATTTCGCAAAATCAATAATCAATCAAAGGAAATCACCATTAGTAGTATCAGTATCGTACGAGAATTATTCCGCTTGTAAACAGTAGTTGTATTATTCCTGTTCTGTTCTAACCACCTGTTCTGCTAAATATAATTTCAATGCACACACAGGCATGCCACTGTGATAAAATGTTTTGTTATATGGAAAATTAATAATATTTTTATAAAAAAAAAATATTATTAGGTCGCATATGTTGCATTTTAAAATGCCACAATGCCTCAAGACTAAAGTCTTCAACCAGTGCGTCTTACCAGTCATGACGTACGGACGCACGTACGGACGTGGACACTGACAAAAGGTCTAGTCTACAGATTCAAGGTCGCCCAACACGCCATGGAAAGAGCCATGCTTGGAATAACCTTGAGGGACAGATTTAGAAACGAATTTATTCGACAACAAACCAAAGTGACCGGCTGAAGTGGCGATGGTCTGGCCATATCTGTCGGAGAACCGACGGCCGATGGGGGAGACGGGTTCTGGAGTGGAGACCGCGTACAGGATTCCGCAGAGTTGAACGTTCCCCTGCCCGCTGGACCGACGATCTGAAGAGGATTGCTGGACATGGATGGATGGGAACGGCAATGGATAGGGGGCGGGGCGTGCTTCGGGAGAGGCCTACATTCAAGCAGTGGATGACAGACGGCTGATGATGATGATGATATGTTCTCCAACTCGATTTTTTTTTATATTAAATATTTAGCCGATTATACTGATCCATGGAAATACAGTATTACATCATTAAATGCGATTAATACGTGTTTACGATATTCTGTCAATAAACAAATATCTCATTAAAATTAAAGATATTTTTGCGATTAAATAAAATCACCAATTAAAAATAAACTCATAATTTGAGAACATTCTTTCAGCACGCTTAAGACACGCGTCATAATCCTATCGGCTCGCGTCTGGCAATAAGAGATAAGAATATTGTGTATTAAACAAAATATTTAAAACTTCAGTACAATTCGCCGAACAGATAACAATCGATAACCTTTAATCTCAATGCACCTGCTAAGTACGGGACACGTTTTATCGGCAACTACTACACACTGATTTGCGGGTAAATTGGATTAAACTTAGAATTTCTTAGTTATGAATATATTGATAACAATTTTAATTGTAAATTACATTATAATTCACGTTTTGCGTACGTGAAAAATAAGAAAATCTCTTAGGAAATATTCGGAATATACGAACATGAATCTCATTAGAGACCACAAATTAACGAATAATTCAGATTATAACAACAATATTTGTGGTTTTATCATGTATATGCAATACTGTTTTGTTTAATGTTACAAAATAATATTGAATATTATTTGATTCTGATTATCTGGTTAAATTGAAAGTCAAATAAAAAAAATTACAGGATTTAATTTAAATTTGTTGATGACATGTTTTTTTGTCATATAGTCGAGACTACCATAAAACATATGAAGATACGAGAATAGGTTTTATTATTTATAAATGCCTGCATTTAAGAGCATATAAAAAATATTAAACCGTTAGAGTAAGAAAAGTTCTGATTTTATATGATTTCATTTCAAGACAAATTTAAAAAAAAATTAAAAACTTATATTATATACTGATTATTACATCATTCTCGTGTGGCGTGAAAACCAACTAATTATGTAAATAATTAAAGAACAATGTAAATAAATCGTCATCGGTATTGAAATCATTTCAGTAATATTTATTTAAAATGAATGAAAACCGTTTCAAACCAGAAAGATTCTGATAAGATTCCAAACGATTTTATCTACGTACATTCTGACGACTAGCGAATGTTATATCTCTCGTCCACGCTCACGTGTTGTATCGCGCGATGGTGAATAACGAATCCCGCTCGAGTTCCTCCCCCCTCCTTCCAACCGTTTAGTTCCATGCCATTCTAATCCAATGAGGACTAGCTTGGTGGCTTTGTCCAAAAATGTAACAAAAGGTAGTAAGCTCTACAAAAACGGGCCGGTTTATATTGAACACATTTTACTCGTTTAATTATTTTCATGTGATAACGTTGATTTTTGGCCGAGTGTTATTGGAAAGATCTCGGCCCGATACACGTCAGCGAGATTCCGTGATTGCCGTGAGCAATAATTCACTGACGCGACAGAGTGGGCTTCCACAAATCAGTTTATCGTCTATCAATTTATGCAAATGATTGAAATGATATGCAATACATCACTACGTATTATTTGGTTTTACTACAGACGAACATTTTTTTAATTTTACTTAAATAAAATCACAACCAAGTTAGGTGTTTCTACATCAAATTAAACCAAGTTGTGTGGTAATGCTTTGGTGCAGTTTTAGGTAGAAAAAAATCACGAAAATGATTGATAAAATATGTAAATGTCGACTTTTAAATATGAATCATGAAGATACCTTATTGGCATTCTACCATGTTACAATTTAGTTTTGTTTATGGCGCTAGTGATCCAAAGTGACCCGCAATAAAGCCGCGTTGTCACTTGTTGCACTATAGTGACGCTATCAGGCTACTCACGTGTTTGGCTGTCGACCCGGGATTAAAATAAATAAAGTGTGACAGATTAGCTGGTCGGAACACGTGCATGCAACGTGTCGCAATAAAGTCATTGCAAGTGCACGGTCTAACTATTTACCGACGACTAATTTGAAATTTCAAGTTTTGATAACAATATGTATTAGAGTTTTTATTGCACTTTGAAACACAGTTAGGCGGGATCGCTCAATATAGGTACACATTTGAAATGTATTGATTTATTGATATGGAAGTAATGAAACTTCTTGGATCTTGGATACTGTCTTCAGGAGTACCAGCCCGAAGGCTATTGCTCCCCCACATGTTGAAAATTTCTTTCTTGGAGATGAAGTTTGATATTGTTGGATGGTGAAATGAGGGTTACTTGGAGGATGTGGTGGGTTGTGTTCGACATTTGGACCTGACTATCCGGGTAGGGAGGAGTGTGGTGAGGTTGGGGATGACCTTGGAAAGGGGCCAAGGTCTTGGGTGGAGACCGAGGGACGGTGACAGGGCGTGTCCTTGGGCGTGGGCCGGTTGCCTTGGGTGGGGACCGAAATGACAAAATAATAAACCACTCATGATGATGCATATACTTGTATATGGAGCTGTTTTTTAAACATATTTATAGGAATGATTTTTTTTGTGAAAAGCTTCAAATGACAGCCGTCCATGGGCGCCATTTTGATTCTAGTCATGAATTTTGTTTCTACATTTCAAAGACCTCTCAAATTACGATCCAAACACCTCCAGCCGTCACAAGCGCCCAAAATCGTTCCTCCTTCAGAAGAACACTTCGGGCCACACAAATCATGCCCCCGCATAAACTAACAACCCACCAAATCACCTTCCAACAATGTTCCTATCAGACGTAAGAGGAATAGCCACATGAGCTGAACCTCTGTAAGCCAGAAGATCCAAGTCCTGTCTATCTCTATCTCAGAGCAAATCACACTTTTTTTTCAGGAAATTTCACTTTTTAATTAATAATTGATTGTTTTAACGTATATTTATTTTCATACTTCGCCACTAAACATTTATTAATTTTGTTTAAAAAATTGTATGATTATATCGTCGGTTCAAAGGTAAAACTCACTAAGTGACATTTGATTTTTTTTTTTGCAATTTCTGTATCAGACTTGTGAATTCTACGTCAGAAAGTAATCACCAAGTGTTTTTATTAAAGAATAACTGTTATTCTTTAATAAATACACTTGGTGATTGTTTTCTGACGTAGAATTCACAAGTCTGATGCGGAAAATGCAAGAAAAGGAGAAAAATTTGAAATGTCACTTAATGAGTTTTACCTTTGAACCGACGATATAATAATTAGAAATGTATACTTTTACTTCTAAATTCTAATACTTCTAAATTCACAATGGCATACATAAGAGTGTGTATTGTTCAATGGATCAAATCAACATGCATGATTACTTCTGTAGATCGCGGAAGAATGTTTATGATGATTGAATAAGATGATTTCCTAAAAAATCCGTTTATTTCATGCTAAGAATGTGGCAGTACCTTTATTAAAAATCCATTGCGGTTATTCCGAGAACAATAATGGTACCACCTGTCCCCATATCTAATTACATGCTCGGCATTGTGTCAGGAAGTTTCTCAGAAAAAGATAATTTGCGGTATATGATCAGTTGTATGTGTATGTATTTTCACATAATGCGTTTCATTTTTAGTACTTAAATAAAGTATTAATTTAAAATGTTGATAAAATTAAGTTGTAAACAATGTGCTATTCTATATTGAAACAAACAAAAACAAACAAACCATCACGCCGTTTCTCCGCAGGGGTAGGCAGAGAGAATGGACCGCCACACTACTCTATCCTGGCAAACCTTTCTAGCTTCCTTCACATTCATACAACGAGTCATACACGCACGTCGATTCCTCCGACTTCTAACATGACCAACCATTAAAATTTGATTAATTTGGTCATGTCATGTTTACCTCGGTCTGCCTCGACTTCGTACCCCATTTGCATCATTAACGTATACTTTATTACCATTCTTTCTCTATCCATGCGTTCCATATGTCCGAACCAACGCAGCGATCCTTTCATAATTTTGTTCATAATACCTTCTTCCGCTCTACATTCCTTTCTTATATCAGCATTTGAGATTCTGTCGTATATCGTTCTATATTGATGATTCCAAACGATTTAAAATACTAAATAATACAATTTTATTATTTCCACTAGTTTCTTCTAGTTTGAATGATCCAGAATTAGAGGGTCCAGATGTGGAGGATTTTTTCGTTAATTTAATGAAGATTCCGTGACTGTACAAGTGGATGATATTGGCTTCTAACATTACTAAAATGGTATAATATATAATCTTCTTCTTCGTCGTATCAATGGCAAGAAAGCTGTACTATATATCGGGCCACCTCTGTATATCGCAGAGGTGGCTCTAAAAACTGCATATATCTCTTCTTTCTGTTGCCATTGTGGTTTGGCCGACTTTGATTCGTTTCCAGGAGCACCAGGTGTAAAGTAACACCACACGTAGATGCACCTTCGTTGCCTTAAAATAGAAATTATAACGACAGCTGTTTCGCCTAACAATATTGGCATCATTGTGTGTTAGAAACACATATTGTAACACCCAACGATGCTAACATCGGTTGGCGAAACCGCTATCGCGACAATTTCATAGCGATTAAATAAACAAATGATGATGTTACAACAATGTTTCAAATGAAACAGTTATGTAGTAGTATTGAAGTATCATAGTGTTTCAACCAAAACAATGTATAATTTGAAAATTATTTAAAACTTAAATTCTGCATTTTAAATTATCTTATGATTATTTTTCTATCAAATCTCGCCACTGTTGGATGTAGGCCCCTTCAAAGGGTCTCCATTTTATATATCCTGCGCGACTTTCATCCATCTTCTTCCTCCGACTGAAATTATGTCATTTTTTTGGGGTCGACCAAGGTCTCTTTTGCTTTCCATGGTTTCCACGTCAAGTCTCTGGGTGCCCATCTACCTGTCCCCTGTCTGGCGACATGTCCTGCCCATTTACATTTTAGTCTGGCAACACGGTCAATCGACAAGCTTTGTATTAATATAATGCAATCTCCTTAAATGTATTTCAATATTTTTTTCTATGAAGATGTGTATAAAGCTATTCAACCATAAACTTAACAATCTTCACATCTGGGCTACTTGAATTAAGATAGGTTTATCAATAACCGTGTTCAAGATATAACAAATACCACTACTTTTTCAATAATTTAACGTTTTTTTGTGGAATCATTATTTGCTTTTTACGTTGAAAATATCAAATGACCCAAATGCGGAATAATGCGAAGTCGACACTGGCCTGAAAAAGTTTGGAAACCCATGTTCTACAAATCTACAACTTAATATTATAGTTCGTTTTGCGCGAGATCCAAACCATCTAGCCACTTTCAAACAGAATTTATTTTTTAAAATAGTTCGAAGCTTTATGTATATTTGTTCCTATGTCAATTTGAATAATTTTGGTTAGTTAGTTAGAAAGTTTCAATCCTGGGATCGGTTTGCAGCAATTTCTTCTATTCTTCTCTTCCATTCTTTCCTGTCTTGTGCGGCTCTATTGAAATCTGCATATGATGAACAGCGCACGTCCACCAACAGGTCCTCCAGGTACTCTCGGCGTGGGCGTCCCCTAGAGCAGTGGTGTACCGTGGTCAACAGTTGGTGTGCCGCGGAAAAAAATCAATGTTTTGTGAATATAATACATCTAAAAATAGCTGAGAGCTATAAGAGCGAGGCGCTTTATTACGCGAGGGGCGGGACAGCCTCACCCGCGTGGCGCGCCTCGCTCACAAGCTATCGCCGAACGCAGCACGTCTGCGTATCGAGTAAGTACTTGTATTTACTCGTTTAGTAATAAATAAATATTAAATAAATATTGCTTTTTTCTTTGGTGTACCTCTAAAATTTCTTGATTTGATAGGTGTACCTTGAACACAAAAAGTTTGCGGAACACTGCCCTAGAGTTTGTACCCTCGGTCATACCCTCCATTATGGCATGCAAGAGGCCTTCTTGACGTATTACATGGCCGATCTATCTTGCACGCCTTTCGGACTAGGTCCTGAGCAGGTGCCTTCCTCCTTCGATTCTTTGAAGAACCTCCTCATTCGTGATGTGGTCTCTCCAGGAAATTCCTAATAGTCTTCTATAGGACCACATCTCAAAAGCCTCTAGTCTCCGTTTTTTTTTAATTTCGGTTGTATCGGCCAAAACAATGGACTATTTAAAAATAGTTCAATACAATTTGAGAATTCTAGCTGCTTGAAGAAAAAAATCGTAGTATTTCAATTGTTTTGTTCTCAATATTTTCAGGAGAGAATTCTTCCTGGATACACGTGTGAAATTTTAAGTACATTAGGGTACATGCATTTAGTTTGTCTTGGCAAACTTTCAGAAATAAATAAATAAAAAATTTAGGTCGCTATTTCTTTACTTTGTATATGTAATGAAATCTATGAATAACCCTTCGTTAAGCATAATAACGATACCATAATATATTTTAAAGTGAATGCACGATCAAAGAAAGTTTTTGGTAGTTTGTATTCGATGTTTATAAATCTATAAATGTAAAAGATATGAGAAAAAACATCTGTTTCTCTTCACTATCAATAAATTAGTTTTATACCAATCTTTCGCATGTCTGCCTTAATACAAATGGTGTGAATTATATACCGTAAAACTGATAATTTTTTGAACGTTAAATCAGGGACCTATTAAAATAGTCTTACCAAAGAAAGTCACTGTGTTTTTGATATCGTTTATAAAAATGATTTCGATGATGACAAAAAGACCCACAATATGTAAATAAAATAAAATGACACAATAATCGAACTCGAGTGTATAAAGTACCTTGGACTAACTATGAGCCAGTGGCGGTACTCCCATAGAAGCCCAGAAGCCCGGCTTGCGTAAGAAATTTTGAATCAAACCCCCCAAATCTAAGTAATCATGCTCCCGCATAAACCATCAACCCACCAAATCACCTTCCAATAATGTTCCCATCAGACGTAAGAGGAATAGCCACAAGAGCTGAACCTCTGTAAGCTAGAAGAGGTTTTGATTCAAAATTTCTTAGGCAAGCTTCTGGGCTTCTGGCCTTTAATGGGAGTACCGTCAATGCTATGAACAAACAAATGAAATGGACAAAATAAATAGACAACCTCACGAACTCAATAACACCAATATACTCTCTATTCTACAAAATAAATCATTATATACAAAAGTCATGATGTACTAAGCACACGTTAAAATTCGACTAACATAATTTATATCATCATCTTATGGGGGACAGGAAACCTATAAGACACTGCTATACTTAAAAGTGAACAAAATAAAGTAATAAAAATAGTATATAACATTAAGTGCCTGACCCCAACTACAGATTGACACATTTTTGATTATACAGATAGACAAAACAACTGGACATATCAGATCTGACCAAATTTGAGACCTTGAAAGTTATGCACAGGGATCACGAAAGAGACAACAGACAGTAGCTACAAATTAATCAAAAACTCAGACGTACACAGACACTCGATCAGAAACTGTAACATATATCACTTACCGAATGCACGGATAAAGACAGAACAATTATGGATATTGTACAATGGACTAAAACCATTCTGTGACCCACCAATAGAATTAAAGTGCTTATCAAGAAATACATCATAAAATAACAAACAAAACAGTGAACCTTATATTCCAATTGGATTTTTTGCAATAATATAAAATATAAAAACAATCTAGAATCTTTTGAAGAAGAAAAATCTTGAAAATTAATTGTTAAAATCGCATTTTGTGAACTAATTACATCGAAGGAAACGATTTTGTATTGAAGAAATTCGATAGAATTAAATATTAAATGTATTAAATTCATCACAATACATCACTTGACACATTGAACATATATATTATCGATTTCATTTTATAATTTTTGACATTTCTACGTATAAATTAAACATTGAATCATTTATTTTTATATCGAAATGAATTATTAACAAGCATGGTACAGTGATACGAATTTAATTCGTTCCGCCATTAATCCGTTCCAGCCCCCAAAATGCCACCCCAGTTGTTCTTGATACGTGTTTTGAATTTGAAAAATGTATTTTTAAATGACAAATATTGTATAAACACATAATATAAGAGAATGAAAAGAAATAAACTGGTTTTATAAAGTGTATTTGTATTTTGATCATTTAAATGCAACTTACACACAACTTACATGCTACTGTATGCTTCATTTTAGTCACTTCTATTCTTTTCACTGGTCTTTGCCTTTTTCGCCGGATTAAAAAAAAAACTGCCCAAGGAGGTTTGTTTCTTCCTCTCTTTCAGAATGTTGTTGAAATGAGTTAGGAAATTGTCATTAATAATAAATTTGTTAACACCAAAACACGAGATCCATCCATCCATCCATCCATCCATCCATCCATCCATCCATCCATCCATCCATCCATCCATCCATCCATCCATCCATCCATCCATCCATCCATCCATCCATCCATCCATCCATCCATCCATCCATCCTTCCATCCATCCATCCATCATCATCCATCCATCCATCCATCCATCATCCATCCATCATCTATCTATCTATCTATCTATCTATCTATCTATCTATCTTATCTATCTATCTATCTATCTATCTATCTATCTATATCTATCTATCTATCTATCTATCTTAATTTATCTATCTATCTATCTATCTATCTATCTATCTATCTATCTTATCTATCTATCTATCTATCTATCTATCTATCTATCTATCTATCTATCTATCATTCATCTATTCATCTATCTATCTATCATCTTATCTATTCATTCATCTATCTATCTATCTATCTATCTATCTATCTATCTATCTATCTATCTATCTATCTATCTATCTATCTATTCATCTATCTATCTATCTATCTATCTATCTATCTATTCTATCTATCTATCTATCTATTCTATCTATCTATTCTATCTATCTATCTATCTATCTATCTATCTATCTATCTATCTATCTATCTATCTATCTATCTATCTATCTATCTATCTATCTATCTATCTATCTATATCTATCTATCTATCTATCTATCTATCTATCTATCTATCTATCTATCTATCTATCTTCTATCTATCTATCTATCTTCTATCTATCTATCTATCTATCTATCTGTCTATCTATCTATCTATCTATCTATCTATCTATCTATCTATCTATCTATATCTATCTATCTATCTATCTATATCTATCTATCTATCTATCTATCTATCTATCTATCTATCTATTCTATCTATCTATCTATCTATTCTATCTATCTATTCTATCTATCTATCTATCTATCTATCTATCTATCTATCTATCTATCTATCTATCTATCTATCTATCTATCTATCTATCTATCTATCTATCTATCTATTTATATCTATCTATCTATCTATCTATCTATCTATCTATCTATCTATCTATCTATCTATCTATCTATCTATCTATCCATCCATCCATCCATCCATCCATCCATCCATCCATCCATCCATCCATCCATCCATCTATCTATCTTCTATCTTCTATCTTCTATCTTCTATCTTCTAT